>JAZDUA010000339.1:0-1200000 GCA_038098605.1 Gryllus longicercus | reverse complement strand
ACTCGGGATTGAAGAATGTTAAATTTAAAACATAATAATAATAATAATAATAATAATAATAATAATAATAATAATAATAATAATAATAATAATAATAATAATAATAATAATAATAATAATAATAATAATAATAATAATAATAATAATAATAATAATAATAATAATTATAATATTCGTCTTGCAACTGTGATAGGCTGGTTATACATATTGCGAAGGACAAAAAGTTCCGTAAGTAATAATTTCCTTTCACATTTATCAACATAATGATTTTTCTCAACGTGAGAATATGCTAGAGGTTTTAATGGCATGTATGTCACGGGAGATACTGTGTCTCTGTTGATAATATAGCCTACAACACTTTGATCGTAGTTTGTAGTAAAAGAGCTAAAATGCAATAAGATGCTACCCACTCACTACGAAGTATATTTGCCCGCTGCCGACAGCGCTAATACCACTTTGTCAGCGTGTTCAGCCATTTTCCTTATGAGATATTCTAGGCAAATATAGATGTTTTTTGAGGACAAACAATCTATTAATTTTGTATTCGTTCAAGATAACTCGTTCAGTTTTTAACGTTGAATGAACAACAATCATTCGATATTTGCAATCATTTTAAACTATTGTTTACACCCTTTTTATTTAAAATTACTGTAATACAATAATATTTGACTTGCAACTGTTATACGCTGTACATCAAGACATTTTAATATAAATTGTTTGTGAATTGATATTATGATAAAAAGTTTGTTGAAACAAAAAGAGACGAAATAAAAAATCAAATTACATAAAGTTTAAAATTTCGCATTTCTAATTTTCAAATCAGTGATATGTGAAACACTGCTAAACTCCCAGCATTATTTTGAATTTGTACAAGATTTATGCTGTAATAATTTCGAAGGGCGCCGTAAGTACGGACCACAACTTCGCCGCCCCAAGCAATGCTTGTCTTAGAAGAAGACACACTACAACAATACAACACCAGACGTGTCACACTTCGCTCAACTGGAAATTATCACTCCCATCTGAACACCCCGTTTCGCCCCCCACAATGCAGCGTCCTCACACACGTCCTCGAAATAAACACCGATTGCCACGAAGCAGTCTCCGAAGACAGGGTGTTCACTGGGCGAAGAGGCAAAGGGAGGTGATTCCACCGCCGTACCGGCGAGAAAATATAAAAAAAAAGAGAAAAGAAAAAAAGAAAAAGGAAGAAGAAGAGTCTTAAGCGTGCGCGCACACACACGCACACACAATTGCCGCCTTTTGCCCCGGATTAAGTCCTCCCCGACGCCCGCCGTCGACGCAAAACGGCGATTTTGTTCAAATTCAATTATGTGAGAAGCCGTTATCACACGAAAAATGTGTCGGCGTGTGGCCGGCTGCCACCGCCGAGGCGCGCCCGCACACTGGCGCTGGTGTTCGCGGGAATCAATGGAAGGCCGTGGCGCGGCGGGAGGCAGGCCGCTCGCAGCGCCGCCTCCGCCGCCGCGCCGCCTCCGCCGCCGCGCCGCCTCCGCCGCCGCGCCGCTGCACCGCCGGCCGCCGAGAAGGCGTCGTTTGTGCCGGGAGCCACGGGCGCGCCAGCGCGGCCATGCGGCGGTGGCGGCGGGGCGGCCCCGCCCGGCCGCGCCGCGGGCCGACGGCGCCGTCGAATGCCGAGGCGCCCCGAGCCGGGCTGCCCGAGCCCCGGCCACGAGACCCAGCGGAACGAAAGGAGGCCGGGCCACCTTTATAAACGTGTACAGTCAACACAAGTAGTGTCAGTACCTTAAATGATAAAAATATCCATTAACAAATCCATATTCATCAGCTTATGGTTACTACATGAGACATGTTGGTAACAGTTGATACTGGTTTAGAAACATAAACTACTGAAGCGTGAAAAAATCGTTCTTGAAAATGTTATTTTGAATCTGTAACTTAATGAAAACTACTGGTTTTAGAAACAATCAAATACCGGCGAGAATCAGTAATTGCACTACTATAAAAACAGTGTTACATTAAAAGTGTGTAAGTCAAAGAACGTTCAACAGGAGTGACCTAAGTTCACCAGTTGTTTACAAAAAGATTTCGTTTAATGTAACAAGTATATGTCTAAAAAAACGGAAATCTCCACAATTATTCAGAGCTTCCGTGTACATTTCAGGCCAAAAGAGAAAACATTTATCCCTCAAAAACTGGCGGATTGACGTTTTGTCCATTTTCCCCCTTATTCTCTTTTAACCTAACACTCTTGTTGACGTTTAAAAACAAATAACTTCACGTCGTTACGTGCGCTGCTAGCTATATTTTTATGTTTAATTCCGATTCCTCGGTGTATTGTGTCTTCCCAGATTTTATGAGTGTTCTTTTACTTGATGATGTGAGTAACCAGTCACAGAACGCCGTGAATTTTGTTTTACATTGTATTTGCATCTATATTAACAATGCATTGAAACTGGTTCACTTAGCATGGCCATTTCTGAGTTCCAACAATACAGGTGTACCCTTAAAGAAGAATGATACGATTTTGGCAATGACAATAAATGCATTATTGTTTTGATACATTCCACACCCGAAACAATAGCTTCCTTTATGCGAGCTATAAACCGCCACCTTTGGCAGGAATCTCCGCCCGGAAACAAAGGTATCATTCAAAGTAACAATGCAGCCTGGCAGCACGAACATGTGTTCAGGTGAAGCATGCCCGAGTGCGGAGTGTGTGTGTACCGCCGGCTTGCTACTCTTCTTCCTCTTCCTTTAGCGCCTCTGATGAAAAACGGAATTATTTGAGTGCGTACAGCATGTGTGTATCATACACAGGGCCTTAAATATGCGACCGTAAATATGTTCTTACATCACGTGTACATCTTAGGAAAAGATAAGTATGATGAATGTTGAGCTTCGGTATCCAATCATGCATGTCTGTCGTTCTAGAGTCATTGGTCACAGTAAGTTAAGATGCTCTGTGACAAAATTTCAAAAGACATCCGTTTTTTCTCAATGTTTTATTTACATACGTAATTTAACTTTCAAAAACACACTTTTAAAGTTCGTATACAATGAAATAGTACTTGGCTGATGATTACATCTGCTTAAAGTATTCTGTTGCAGCTATTATACAAACGAAACTTTTCTCTAACAAAACTTAAGAGAGAAATACAATTAATGATATTGTATAGTTCTCAGAGCAATCGTTGATTCTGTAGGTAGACGTGCACGCGCCCTTAACAAGTTCTGAATACTGGCCACTGGATAGGGGCCTGGAATTATGTTTTTAAAAACGTTTTTATTAGATTATGAATATATTTAAAAATAATTTTAATTTTTAAATTGGAAATGTTACAGTGTATTTTCATATTAATTTTGGTGATATGTGACTTATATTTCAATATTTTTTAGGGAACCTCACAGGTTGGACATCATAGGGACCTTCAAGATATTATTTCAGCTTTGATTGATTCGAAGTACTTTTTGGATACCTAAAATCAAGAAAACTGTCGATTAATACGTCGGAGTAAGGCCATGGAAAATAATATTAAAATTTCACCTGCATTGCTTTCAGTGTTTGGAAGAAGCAGATTGTTCATATCACGTGCATAAAAGATTGTATGAAGTGTGTAAGAGTCACATCCATATCCAGATGACTTTTAGGCAATTTTTATATTTATTTATCCCTGTTTAGTTTGTCAAGCATTTTCAAGGTTTTAAAAAAGTACACTACATTTGTCATTCACGGTTTATAACATACGTCATTTTTTATTTGTATTTAGCCATTACATGTCCCGTAAAGGGCAATGGGCCTCGGCGCCGTTACATCTCGGGGTTCGCAGTTGTTCTCCCAACCAGGGTCCCACGATGTATCGAATTCGCTTAACCTTCGTGACTTCATGCAGTTAACGAATTTGGCTAGCAATTTTTTTACAGACAAGTAAATATTATCTACTTTCAAAAGAGTATCCAGAAGGGATCTGTAATTACTAGAATTTATTTCTAATTGCTTGTTGATTATCTTTATTTTTTGGCTATAAAAGGGAGAACGTATAAATCTTTAAAGCGCTGACTAAATTCTAGGAGAGGGCTATGCAGATGAACTTAAAGTAAATTTTTGAGATGCAGGGGAAAATGGAAAGGTTTGTGTAGAAACGTGCGGAGAGTGTGTCTATTCATTGTTTTATTGAGACTAAAGAATCGTTTCTGAATTTGCTGGTAGCGGATAAACTAAAGTGCATTTATTGTCCAACGTAGGACCTGATTTTGTATTAATTGTCATTTATTCAGTCATATTTGCTGCAGCCTCACAAATTTGGCATGCGTATGTTAGTGAGCGTCTAATAATATATTTGAAGGTTCAATTGAAAGGGGGTCCTAGAGGGGCCCATACATGTAGTTGCCCACCTCTTGATTTAGGCGCACGCCTATATAGAGCTGTAATTTACTGACGCGGTAGGGAATAACCTTTGAATATATGTACTATTTAAAATTAATGGATATTTTTAGAGTAATATTTTTGCTTTACATCTGACTGGCTTGATTTTAATTGTTTAGGCACTGCCATCATAATAAAGGATGTCATCATCGGTGGCGGCGGCGGCGGCGGCGGCAACGCCAACTTACAAAATGAGGTCGGAATGGGGCGGGGCGTCGCCTCGCGCATCCGCGCCAACGCCGAACCGTGCGGCGTAAACTCCACACGCTCACCGCAACATCGGTCGGCGTGCAGAAGCCTCGGCCGGGCACGAGGAGGGCACAAAGCATCATTCAGAGAATCACTGCGAACGACTGGCAGATGAAGCAGACTCGCACGGCGCGGCCATGCAATGCGCAATTCGCATTTGCATCCGATCGCATTTGCATTTCCACAGAGGAACGGCCGGCGCAGACCCACGTGTCGGCTAGCGGGTTTTCCCCATTCAGATATTTCCCGCAGCTCGGCCGGGAAAGCACTGAAGTCTCAACTGGTCTTCCGACATGAGTGGTAGTGAAGTGCATGTAAGTGGAAGTGTTACTGAGATAAGAGGAGACGAGGATCAGAAAGAAAAAAAATCGTGCGCGGTCCGTGGCCCGTCGTCAATGTACTACTCCAACATTTGGCTGGTATTGATCCAGAGACCAAGGGAAAATACACATTGGGGCAGCCGAGTGCTAGAATTGTCCTTCAGACAGGTTGAATTCGAATAAACTATGCAGCTAGTTATTGCTGGTGACGAAAATCCGCCACCGTCGGCATTCAATCCTTAGGTTCTCCTTAGATCAGAGACGAGAGACAACAAACCGGACAATACGTGGATTAACTTATTTACTCACCCACCCCATTTAGTGGTTAGGTGGAAGAGCAGGCCCTATGGCCTAAGACTCGCCATTAATAAAGACATTATTATTATTATTATTATTATTATTATTATTATTATTATTACCCCATAGTTGAGCGCGCCTATTCGGGCATTTGTAGGTGCTTATTTTTTAATGTACATCGTTTGTAATTTTTTGTTTTATTTACCATTAGAATCAATCAGAAGAAACACAAGAAATAAAATATGTGAGCATTAAAATTTCAACTTCATTGATTATTAAGGAATAAACATGTGGTTCAATTGAATCGGTTATTTCGAAATGCCTCCATCTCTATCAGCTGTTCGACGGGTACATTCCTGGTAAACCCTACATCTTCATAGAAGAGATCTGTTCGACGTAAACCGAGGATCTCACATGCTTAGATAATATTATCGGAAGCTGATGTGTAATTTCCACATGCAACACAATTAAAAGTATATTCTAGATCAAATAAAGAATTTTCGCAGAAATTGAAGACATCGTTTCGAAATAACCGATTCATTTGTGGGTTGCCCCAATAAGTTGCCATTACCTAAACGAGATTCTTTAGGTTTCTTATAATATTTACGAGTTGGACCTGGGCGAACAGCACATTGTAAATTATTGTTTTAAAAGAGAAAATAAATTGAACTGGAAGTCAACTTTGCACATTTCTGAGAACCCGTGCTCCAAAGAGGAGATTCTATAAAAAAAAACCTCCAAAATGATCTATTTTACTTGAGTACGGTAGACGAAACACAACTCGTGATATCTTAGAGATTGAAATCACCTCAAACAATGTTTCGGAGTTATGCACGTTGGCGACGTTTGTTGCACCGTATTGTGTACTACGGGTTGCATGTGCGCCTACATCATAATCTACGAACATTGCAGAAATGTGGGTTTCCTTTCCGTCCTTTCGCCTGTTTGCTTGTGCCCATCGCAACATCAAAAACGCATACAGAAATTTCTCGGAATTAGATATTCGCCGATAAATCCGGTTTATATCGCGACATTTCGAATTTGAAACAAATATTTTATATTTTGGGCTACTTTACCCGAAATCTCAATGATCTTTCCAAAATTTTCGTAAATGTGGCACTTAATTTTAATAAAAAAGTTTTGCACCGTCAGGACTCGAACCTTAGCAGCTTCCGGTCAGAGGTACTGATAGCAGTGAGCAGAGGCAGTGATAGCAGTTGGTATACTGAGCCATCTTCGTCGTTAATGATATCATGGAGGTGACGAGATAATAAAGCAAAGGGAATGAAAGAGGGAATGGTGTACGGAGAGGCACAGGAAATGGGCAGATTCCAAGATCAACTGACATTAACCCGTGTAGTCCACACACAATTATGAGCGAAAATTTCGTATAAAGTTTGTAATCCTGATTTCAAGAAGACGATCATTGCTACGGCCGCAACGTTGCTTGTTCGGTTAGCTTGGATGATAAAAGTTCGAAACTCGGGGCAGATAATAGTAGTTTATGCAATTAGTTTATACTGTTAAGCTTCACTGCATGAGTACATGCTTTGAAAACGAGCGACTTTAGGAGCGAGTTTTCAATTCGTACGAATGTAATAAAGCAACATTATAAACGAGTTGCATACAATATTTTTTTGTATGACAGCATTATACGTCAAACTTAATTTTGCGAAACAACTTCCCTGTGACGACTCGGGTATTTGACATGTGCGAGTCAACGGTGGTCGGCTGTTCCATTTAGCTCTACCTCCCCCCGATTCTCTGGCTACGATTGGCTGAATGTGTGATGACTCAATCATTCGTGACATAAAATCTAATACGTCATCATTAGTGCCGTAAAATGCCCTATTATGAACGATTTCTTGCAACACAAAAGGTTCTTTTATAATGTAGGAATACAAAACAATTCTCGTTGGAACGTTCACTTTTGCAGGTTCATAAAATAATGTATCCCTGTGTAGCCGTTACAAAGCTATTATGAGCCGTTATAGTACTTCTTGTTTTAAGAGGTAGTTGCCAATATCGTGACGAGGGTGTGATAATTAAGGCCACTGGATAAAAGAGAATATGGTGGAATCAAAGGTAGGGAAGATAAATGAGAGTTTTGACAGAAAATCAAACACCAATCCGATTTGCCGTCTATGATTGGACGGCAGAATAGTGATCACCATAACCCTGAAATTGAAAACCAGTGGCATTATATATATAATGGTGATCTAATAACTAAATAATTCTTAAACTGTGATCATTTCTTAAGAACTGAAAGGCTGAGGTAGTTTGGAGCATCAACTGATGTCACTACACTGTCTCAGTTTGGGAGGTGATAGGGTTCGAGTCCTGAGATTAGAAAGATTTTCGATACTCGCTAGATAGCTACGGAGAGTTCTGTCCCAGTCTGGAGGAAACTTCTAGCGACCGGCTGCTCTGATCGGTAGTTCTCTGGCGATTGCCCCCGGTCGAGAAGTTAGAAATTGTCCCGGCTAAGGCGGTGGACACTGATGTGAGATACCTGGATGGGGAAAACCCTTCAAGCCGATGTGTGGGTCGGAGCGGGTTATCATCAGTCAGCGGGGCAAGAACATCGCTTGTTCCTGAGATAAAAAGGATGCCCCACGGGACACTTACGGGACTAATGGCCTTAGCAGTTGACGTACACGGAAACACGAAACAACCAATCCACCAAGGAAGGTTTCTAGAGTTGTCGCAGGTAAATCGTTTTCTTCATAATTTATCCACTTCCATTTCCGAATTATTTCGCACATCAACTGCGCGACGAGCGACCGGGATTAGAACCCGTTTCCACAGAAGCCGCAAAGTATCGCCCTAGCCGCAGCGCCGGTCCGCCGCCACGCGTCTATTGATAGTACGACGGCGCGGCCTGCGCTCCTCGTTGAAAGGGCCGCCGTTGTCCTGCTCGCCCCCGCGCCCGCGCCCGCCCGCGCCCGCCCCCGCCCGCGCCGGCCCCCACCGCACACGCGTGCCTGCCGCACCACATTGTTGCCGCGAACAATGGCTTTGTTGGCGCGCGGGGCGTCTGCCGCGGTCGCGCAGACCCACACAGCTCGCGCTCGCGCGCGGACGCAGCGAAGACCCGCCGCCCGCAGCCCCACGCACACGCCCGCCCGCCGCCAAACACCCAAACAAACGCCGCCCAGAAGCAACAAGCTCAAATGGTGGAGCAGGAGGTTAACCGAGCTTCGCGTGGTAATTTTCGGAAGTATTATTTTGTTTGGGGGTCAGGGAATTATTGTCGATGTCTCTCTTAAGTCTCTCCGGAGGGGTAAAGTAACTCTCCTCGTTGAAAGATACATAGTTGATTCCAAACATTGAAAAAACAAATCCCAAACAATGTATGTTATGGTTTTCAGTTCACTTTGAAAGGCGTTTGGATTATAGTTATTGGAAATATTACTATGAATTTCTGTTTACGAAACATTTCAAATTTATCCGTGAAAGTTATTTCCGTTCTTTAGCTCCCGTTGAAATCCATAACGTCCTAAAATAATTCCTCTTGGATTCAGGCATCTTCAAAACCAAAACAAACGTCGGCCAGAAGCAATAAGCTGAAATGGTTGAGGAGAAGGTTAACTTGAATTGGTGCGTTAATTTGTGGAAGTATTATTTCCTTTTAGAGTCAGGAAATGATTGACGATGTGTCTTGTTTTCTTCCCATGTCTCTCGATCGAAAATTACAAAGTTAATTCCAAAAATTGAAAAAATATTTAAACATTGTTTGTTATGAGTTTCAGTTTATAATAAACGAGGTTTGAATTGTAATAATTTGATATATAATTTTGAATTTCATTTCAGTAAATCTTTCGAATCCATTCATGATACCCGTTTTCTTCCATACTAATAATAATCCATAATACTTCCGGAGAAATGCACATGTCGCAAATTAATTCTTCCGAATGCCAGACACTAAGCCATCTTTAAAAGCAACAAACGTTAGCCTGATGCAACAAGTTCAAATGTGGACGAGAAGTAGTAGTAATTGTCTGAAGTATTTTGAGGTCGGAAAATATTAAGAGATATGGATCGTCTTTTTCCATATATAATATGGAGATGAATTGTATGTTCCAGTAAAATTCGATGAAAACTAATTTAATTTATTTTAAACGGTTTTCAATCAATATCTTTCTCAAAAAAATGTGTGATGCATTATTGAAGAGAAGTGTATTCTTTCTTTAATGTAATGAGTGTTGTATATTTACACTTACATTTTCTGCACAAAACTTTGATGAAGATATAAATGCGTTTCTCACATCCTGTATGCAATTTGTTTAAAAAATTTCATCTGAATATGGCAAGTATCGCACGAAGCGGTTAGAAGCGACCACATAAGTATATAATTTCTTTCCGGCAAGTCACAAATGATTTGGAAAGTGAAAAAGTTGGAATATATTAAGTACTTCATGTGCCATGAGGATGATTATGACCTGATGGACGAAAACCAACATCGTCAAAAAGTTATAAACAACATGCTAACTTTACTATATTCGCACTTCTAATATACTACTATGCGCAGCGTCTTATCCGATCCTTCTTGAAGCCCTCTCAACTCTCAATTTAAGATTGAGAAACAAGGAGATTCTAAGCGGATGTGCCCGGGCGCAATGGTGCTGCTCGAAAATTGAGCAGACGCCAAATGTCAAGGTCTCCCCCACTGCCGTTTTATCTAACATTTGCTCACCTTTTTGGCCAAGTTCAAGCTGCCTTTAATATTATATAAAATATTTAATATCCCGAAAGGGAAATAAGAGATCAAATGCTACAGATATTTTGGCAAATATCTAGCCAGTGCACATATTGTACACATTTCTGAATAAGAATCAATCAAACAAGCGAATGGAGACGAATTCTAACGATCAGTTTTGTTTGTATCAATATTATGTACTCTCTCTTGCAACAAAATTGAATACTTACTTGAGTGTTGGTAAATGTTTGAGGATGAATAACAGCGAAAAGTTAAATTTTCTAATCTCAAGTTTTATCCTTTAAAGGGACTGAAATTAACCAATTCGCAAGAAGTTTGGAAATCATAGTAAATTTCCTTCCTGTATCTAAATTGATGAAGTATTCTTTCATTAATGACTTTCGAGCGACAATGGCATGTCTTCATTTGAAATAAAGGAGAAGGCAATATGCGGTTCACAGCCACGAGACGTCAAATATATGTCGCTATAGCGAAATTTATTCATTTGTATTTCTTTCAAGCGGTATTTTTTTAATGTAAAATATTTTCACGATCATTCATTCACCAAATGTACGTTTGTCCAGGAAAGATACTGCATGCATATAATTATTTTGCAATCGGGCAAAGAGTGAAGACTCGTGTTCCGCAAATCGTGTGACATATGTTCCACAATTTGTTGATTTTTCTGGTGGCGGAGGTGGTTTAGATGCCTTTCAACTGCTGAGCACATTGAGGTCCATGCGATTTCATTATTAGATGGTAGCGATAACATGGAGAAATGGTAAAGTGAGATACTGGGGAAACGAGACAAGTCCGAGAAAACTCGGAGAGAGCTCATTTTGAAACCCAGAAATTGCACATGCATTGACCGGGGACCCATTGACGCCACGACCTCCTTTTGATTTTACCGAGCTACTGAAAATGACGTAATTGGATGATTATGTCAGAGGATGTCCAAGGACGAGTTCAGAGTTTGCAGGGCCATTGACACCACTAAAAGGTGGGGTATCCATCCAGGGTGCGACGCTGAGACTAGTTGATGCGAGATGGTCAAGATTCCCAACGATGTAAAAGGGAGTGGAATAAAATCAGGGCAGGGAGCATCAGCTGACAACCGAATGGTTCAGCAGACGTTAAAATGCACAGTGATGATGGAGATATAGGAGAAAACTTATCCCGCCAAAACCTGCAGGAATTCCACAAATTCCATGTGAAGTGATCTGGAGGTTCCATTCGGTTCCCGTACGGAACATTTTATATCTCCAGCACTTGTTTCACTTGACTGATGGCATATATCAGCAGTCAAATAAGGAAAATGAAATATTAAATGAAGACAATGCATATTTAGTAGATAATGCAATACAAATTAGTGAACCTGGAGTAAATCCTGCCGCGATCACTTTTGAACATCTACATGTCTCACTGCAGTGGCTAGGAAACAAATTACAGCAATCAATAGCGGAATTCACACTTGACATAGTAATTCTGCTTCATTTGATGCAAGGATCATTGACA
This sequence comes from Gryllus longicercus, assembly GCA_038098605.1. NCBI lineage: Eukaryota > Metazoa > Arthropoda > Insecta > Orthoptera > Gryllidae > Gryllus > Gryllus longicercus. The sequence goes on along the minus strand of JAZDUA010000339.1, from coordinate 1,188,512 downwards.
GAAGTGATTCTATGGAATCCAAGACACTTTTCAAATCTGCATTAAAATCCCCTGAGTGATTTAAATTCATGAATGATTTCTTGTGTCATTGTCGTAATAATTGTAAAAATATGTATAGCATTTACCGTACGGTGTATTCTGCCTATTTTTACGAGAAAATTGTATCATATCCACATCTTATTCGCTGACGTTGCACGCCCAAGAATATGAATAATGTTTCCAAATAACCCCAGCTATTCTGAAGAATGTTTAAAAAGTCACTTAACCTCGTGTACAAACTTAGGAATGTTCTGCATTTCGTAAGTGTTGGCCAAACAAGCGTACATCATTTTGTGAGTAAATCGTGTTATACAAGTGTTATGACACCATGCAAATGTCTCCTTCAAGAACCTCTGACATTTATATTGAAAGAGAGAAAGTGCAGTTGAATTTAGATTTAGACATAATGAAAATAATACTGCACAGATTGAATTTTAACGTTATTAACGTATTTAACGTTAATTGCTAATCAAAATATAATTAATAAAGCCAGTCACTGTATTCTTTTAAGAAAGGTGTTTATTTTTAGAAATAGCAGGCAAAGCAGTAAGTATACCACGCGACAGGCATCTGATGTAATAGGCATTAAAACATGTTGATTTCAATGTGCTGTGTCACTGGGAGGGAAAGCCGCACATAACGAAATTCGCCTGCTTACCACAGACAGCAGACACGTCGCGATAGAAAAGGTATACTCTAGCTTCGTTCATATATTTCCTAATCATTAAGTCGAAGTTTTATTTGAGTACATTTCAAGAGATGAAGCGTCTCCAAACGGAGATTATTATTAATTGCATGTGTTATTAATTTCAGTGCAATTGTAATGAAATTTGAAACAACATCAAATTTCTGTACCCTGAATTCTTATTTATTTTTGCTGAAGAGGCATCCTGAGGCTCATCTCCAATATAACTTTCCGATTTTGAGGTAGAACATGCATATATATAAAGAAGGGAATTGTCATTAAGGGAGTCAGGACGCAAACACACTACTGGCTATGAAATTACTCCTCGGTCATGCATTCACGTTCTAATCCCACGTAGATCCTGGGTAAATGAATCCCATCTCGATCAGGTTTTTCGTCCAGTTTCCCTAATCAATTATGCATATGCTGGAATGGCCCCTTGTTTCGATTCTGTACATAAAACTAGCTTCATTATCTGTAAACGTTTTCTTGAGCTTTGTAAAGAACTTAGATATCCAAATAATCAGTCCCAATTTTCTCGCCGTAGTAAGTCAAATCCTTCACGAACAGTACTAGAAGTAACAGACAAAATCTGTAGCTGATTTGGTATTGCGAATAGGACACCGGAGAGGTTATTTTCATACCAATTATTTTCCGATACGCCCGTTGCTACCTATATTCATAATTCAACTTAATATGAACATGAGTTAGGATAGAGATCAGAGCACAAGAAATCGTACTTCTCCCAATAGTACGTAACATAGCTTTTTAACTTTTTTGACAGTAAATAAATAAATACCTCGAAATGATGCGTCCTAGGTCTTTAAAATCAGATTCCTTTGGGACACAAGTTTTATGTGGGCAGGTACGTTCTGTGGGAACACGAGTTCGGGGGAACATGATAGGACAGGTAGGGACATGTGGGGAAATAAAGGGGGACATATTGTATCAGGTTAAATTATCTTTCTTAACCAGCAAAATTAAATTGAAGGAAAAGTAAATAATATTTCATGAACAAATTAAGGCCTATAAAGCTATAAAACACAGTTCAAAAGTAGGCCGTATAAATAATACCTCCTAAACGTAAGCATCTTCAAAAGTAACATTTATGAACAAATTTCGTGTATGAAACCTTCTGTGTCATATATCTCATACAGCTCTGTTTCTTCAGTTGTCATTTACTTTACATCAATTTCTTGTCAAATTTTCATTCTGTTGTTCTGGTATCATTGTAGTTAATGCACTACAATATTTTTTTACAAAATCGCTTTATTATATGAATTATTTCTGCTATATTCTACTTTGCTTTAGTGCTACCATTTTTTGCGCTAAATTGGTAAATGAAATGATCATTAGAATGGTATGTGGTTATCGTAAAAAAATATTGCGAGAAAATTAATTATTTTAGTAGGGGTTATTCTAAGAAGCACGACCCATTTTTTACATCACGCAAAATACTCGTATACAATTATTTCTTGTGGAGCAGCATCAAAATGAAAGTCTTACAACTCTTTCTAAGCTCAATTATTAGAACTCACAACATTTGAAAGAATGTCGTGATGGAGAATGTTGTATTTTGCGTACGTAGCTTACTATGAAGACGTAATATACTGTAATGAGCACTCATATTTATGAGAAAATGTCTTTAGTTATTTCTTAAAAAAAGTATCTTGTAGAAACAGTTATACTTTTTACCCACTTCAAAATTTTCAGGTTCTTCTGAGATCCGTTCTTTTCTCTTTGTATCTGTTCAGTATCTCTAACGGAAAACTGACGCGAAGGACGTAGTACAAAAAATACTAATACAGGTTGTTCAGGGAAAAGTGTTTTTGTATTCGGGATACAACCGTCATATCGGATTTGGCGAGTCAGTTGAGGCAAATTTACAATTTTGTTCAAATACGTTCTTGTAACTTGTACGAGTCGTATAATCGGTTACAATAAGAGAGTTCTTATTTGAAATAGTCTCACGCTTCTGTACATCTATAGTTGTTTGCTGCCTGTCCTGGACACATATGACGTCAGCGAACGTCAAAGAGCAGTGTGCGCCTCACTTCTATTCATTTAATGAGGAATGCAATATCATCCAGAAATGTAAACCCAAGCAGCACGACAGAGACTAGAGCTCCATCCTCTTTGCACACCGTTTTTGTAAGCCGAGCACGCATTCAGGGAACAGAATAGAATGGTAGTCGTTTGGAAAATGTCTCACGGATAAGACTATAACGTTCGTACCAAGAACTACGAACTAGAGTGTATGGGCTGTTCTGTTACTTATGAAATACGTTTTTAAAAGACAAATGAAATCAATTAAAAATAATGGTACCAATTTAAATGTTTCCCAGAAATACGCTGTATTTAAAGGAAATTACGGTTAGATTCAAAATTATTTACACATTTTAATAACCTGAATAGGAACAATCGAAATCATGACATGGTTACGAAGTAAACAAAGAATGTATATCGTTCAGAGTTGAAGGTTTTAAAGCCGTAACGGAACCCGGCAAGCTTGTTCTTGTTTTAAAAATATTAATGTAAAAGATAATATCAACAAGTTAAAATGTAACTTAAAATGTTTTTGAAAATATTAAGCGAAAACAACTATTGAGAAAGGTCGCTTCAGTAACAATGTGTACTAGGATCACCTGATTCTTACGAACACTCCTAGATACACGTGCTTAACACATGCAGCGTCAAGATTATATTTCAAAATTGGTATTGTACTTGTGAGTCACGATATATAATGCCATCGAAATCACATGAGCTGTTACACCAGAGACAAATTGTGTGCGTCTAAAGATAATTTTCTAGATTCCCCTCTACCAATTCTCGCGTCACCTGTGAACTCCTTTCCGTACACTAGTAGCAGTCGTCCAAATTTCGTGACAGCGTATTGCGATGAGAATATGCGGTCGTGGCCACCGAGAAGCGTCTAGAAATAGGGGAAACGACTTGCGTACTACCTACTGTAACGTCTCTATCGTCAGAGTGTCACAGTTACGTTTTCACTGACTGCCTGTCGATCGCTTCTTATTTGAGAAATAATGGACTTTCTCAACAACAAAATGAATAACAACTGAATTTCAAGACTCCTGTGTCACAGTTCACAAGTTACAGTAACTTCTGTAACTTGTGAACTGTATCTTCTCTTGTAGAAGTTAATACTACTGAAATTCCTAGCATACCATGCGGACATTTGCATAAAACTCCAATACTCTGGAACTGGAAATCGAAAATCTTTTTCTCGACCTAGCAAAGCATTCTGATTATTTATTTATTTATTGTTATCTGTTATTCCTCGTTGCTAGGAGAAGACAACTGACAACGATAATTAAATATTTATAGACAGCCTTGGAATATATTGATTCACTGAAAACCAAGTGCATACAACCTCTCAGGATAAAGAACTCTATAAAGTTGATATGTATTTGAATCTAAATTTTACGTGTTGAGGAGTTCGTATTTTTTCAGGAAGAACAAATCGAAATCTACATGTAACCCTGTAATTAATAGGCATTTCTAGGAAGAGAGATTGGTTGCAAGTGAACGTTCTTCACGATTCTCGCGTAATGCTACATATCATCAATTTAAAAAAGTGAACACGAATATGTGATCACCGGAAAGACTAAATAACCAGCCAGATGGACACTTTTTACTTCATACGCAATATCAGAATATTAGCACACTCAGGAACAGCAATCTCAGCACTTACGACATAAGCAATGTATTGATAGAGTTAATCGGAGACGCGCAAAATTCTGCGAAAAAGAACAGATGTCGATGTGTTCGTTGTTTCTTAATCGTTACTGCAGTGAATAAAATTGACACTGCCTTCCGGCCGACATGTCACAATCTTTTTGTATGAACTCTGAAAACACTGTTATGCAATGAAACTTTGTACGAACTATTAAACACAAAGTTAAAGCCTCAAAAGCTTAATTTTACATATATTAATCTCAAGTTTGACGATAGAGATTGAAGATAGAGATTTTTTACTTAATAAAATCTGCTGTTTATAGGAAGATATCGAAATAAGGTCATGTTAAATTTTTCGAACATATGAGTAGTTTTCGTATAATTTTGCACGAAATCACCAATTTTATTTTTTAAAAGATTTTTTCTCAGAAACCGCTCCCCGTTTTTTCCTTAGTTTCTCCTCACATGTCCCATTTTCGGCACACACTTCGTGTTTTCGAAAATTGCAAAAAGTTAACATTAAAAAAAAACAAAATTGAAGTTAGCGATTTTTGTCTTAAAGGCCGTTCCGCAAAATAAGCTCTTTAGAAAGATCATGTACAATTTTTGGAAAAATAGTTTTTAGACAAAGGCATTTGTAAGCGTCTGCCCGAGTTCGAAACTTACAGTGTTTCTATAGTACAAAGTTGAGTCTCAGGGCGATTGAGTTCCGAGGACCTGAGTTCGAGCCTCGGTGCGGAAGAGAAAGTTTCTTGTTGAAAACACATTTGCATATTTATGTACTAGTATAATATAGCGGAGAAGTTATAAAGAAAATATATGCTGTTGTTGCACCACAGATTCATAGAAGAATTGAAAGGTAGGGATTCTGGAGCTCAAGAAAACATGATCAGATTATACTTCTTCTCCAGATATCACAAACAATATTTAACGATAAATAAATTAAAATTAAATATCGTGAATTCTTTACTTATGAGACTCCAAATAATCCAATGCCGCATTTGAAATGTTCAATCACGTAAAACATTGGAAACGAATTTTCTCATTGCTTTGGTCGATCACTCATGGCGTAAAACACAAAAAACTTCAATACGCGCTCTGAGGTCTATGTGAAGTGTTATTACGATTTACTTTAATATGATACAGCTTGATAATTCCACATTCTTCGTGTTTAGTCAAAAATTGCCAAAAAGAAAAAAGTCCAAATATTTTTAGTAACTTAAAGAGTTACTAAGGTTTTAGAATGGTTATATGAAAACAAAAAAAATGTAGTTTATGCACATAACCGAATCGTTTTTTTTTTCTTCAGTAAGAGGAAGCTGCGACCTGGAAAGAAGTTCCCACGAAACAGTTACAAAACGCTGGACGTGTGGCATCCAGTCGGTTGCTCAGCTGCTCATCAGACGTGCAACGACGTGCGCTAAGAAAAGCCGAGGATAAAATTCTTCTTTCGTCAGCGGCAGTTTGCCCGTCGTGAATGGCTGGTGGCCGCTCCTGCGCAAGGAGAGCCCGACCAGCGGAAGGCTGAAAGATATGTACGGAAAAGTACGAGAGCCCGGAAAAATTTGTAGTAAAATACGGCAAAATATGTAGATAAATATGTAATAAAAATGATAAGAATATGTAACAAATATGTAAAAACGTACAAATGTAATATCAAAATATGCTACTTATAGAACATTTACAACCAAATAAAATAAATTTACGCAGATTGGAAATAAATATTGGTAGTTTTACTGAATTATTTTGTTAAGAGTGCATTGTTGAGTTTTAAGGGTAGTACATTTAAAAGTACGTGCTTCTGACGGGGTCTTAATTTGGAATACCTCGCGTCGTCAGCAAGAAATGCCCATTTTTTAAGTAAAAACTATTTTTGAAAACTCATTAAACATTTTTTCGAAATAAATTTTAAAATTTTTTTAGAATAAAAAAGGTTCAAAATATATGAAATATGTAATACAGTACAAAATGTGTAAAGATTTTGTAATGAGAAAATTGTATGTGTTACGATTGCCCTGATTCTCCAGAAGCAGAATAGAGAACTGAACATAGAAAGACAAAAAAACATGTAATTACATAAGAATCTGGCCTCTAGTGCTCACTGTCGTCTCCGTACCCATCGCACTCAACCTTCTGCCTTGCAATTAGGGTGGAATGTTACTAAATGCAATTCTTTTGAATTTTAATTTATTTATAATGGTCGCATAAACATCTAGATCTTGAGCGACCACAAATGCAAATTTTGAGTATAGGAAGGTTAAAATGAAATAGTACAAAGATTGGTGAATGAAGAGGTAATGTTATATTTGTTCTATGAAAAAGTTGAATTCGTTGTGAGAGACACTAATGTTACTGATTTGAAGAATGAGAACGCTTGAATTGCATTGAACATGAATTGAAGACTGCATGTTTGATGAGCCATTCGTGAAATAACGTAGAAATAAATTTAATTTTTCTTGTTAGTTTATTTATTTATTTATTTATTTATTTATTTATTTATTTATTTATTTATTTATTTATTTATTTATTTATTTATTTATTTATTTATTTATTTATTTATTTATTTATTTATTTATTTATTTATTTATTTATTTATTTATTTATTTATTTATTTATTTATTTAACGGCAAAATCCGTTAAAAATTGTGTGTCGTATAGGAGATAAGTATAATGTTGGACAACGCAGGTGACGACAATTTCTTTTAATAGCGGTTAGAGAAGAACATTCAGGTAAGATGCTGTTAGGTGTATTGGAAATACATGTTCTATTTAAGAGTTGTAACAGGTAGTTTTGGCATACCGTTTGCTTGGAAGACGTATACCTATTGTTGATATGAAGCACTTCTGGAAATACGCCTCGTCAGCACGACGTCGGACGGAAAGATGTACATTTTTGTAGTTGCGTTGTCGTTCAATTCTGTGCATCTTGTTTTGACACCATCTTACGTGACTTAATCTACCCTTAGATTGTTGAAGCAGTAGCAGTACGGCTTGAAGTTTCTTCGCATTAATATTTACTCAGATACATATTATATATAATGTAATATAAAATTTCAGATTTCATACTAAAGTGTGTCCTGTTTATTTTCGTGAGAAGCACCTGAAAGGGAAAAAAAAAAACGATATTCAGCATTAACGACGACATTTTGGGGCAGAAAACCATGCCGGAAAACCTTTTTGAAGAATTCACTAAATTGAAATGAGAAGCAAAAAAAACCAACATTGGTACGTTCACTTTCAAAATCGATTACTTTGCTCAATATTACAACAATTGGTATACTTGCCAATTGAATAAAAAGAGTTGTGATAGGATAGTGTGAATAGTTGTGAAAAGGATAATGTTGATACAGAAAAGGATGCAATTGTATTAATTTAGTTTCTACTTTTAATATATTTTGCAGATGATGACAATGCAAATCATATTAGTACTCAGTTTTAACATTTATTTAATTTTACCATGTTTCGCTGACTCTTCAACCAGAATTAGAATCTCATGAGAGCTAAAATAATATAATAACATGTCATTTATTCTACAATTTATCACACAGCGATGTGAAGACAAACTTGCGGGTGGGGGTGGAGAAATGATTTTTTAAAAGTTTTCTTTAGACTAACAATTTCTGTGAACTTTTTTCTGAAACGTCTATACTTTTTTTATTGTGTGATTTTTTAATAGATTTTAGTTTTTGGTGAATGATTTTCAGATTTATGGAAATACCCTGTTCCCAATACGAGGTTGCATTATATAATTTAGAAAAGCAGTTGCGCTGTTCAACAGATATTTTAAGACTATTGTGTTGATCTAATCGTGCTCTGATGTCTTTATATTGGTCATATTCTTGACTATGTTTTATTTCATAATGAGATATGAAAAATTTTGAGAGGAAAATTCTATAAACGAACATGAATCATTTAAAAAATGGGAACTTTGTGGAGTTATTGGGAGTGAACGTACCGGCTAATTGGGAGACTAGGACTATATGCCTCGATGTCATGTATATACTTTTTCTCTCAAACGTCACATACAGTTTTTACTGTACTTGGACGAAAACAAATAAAATTAAATCAAATCATGTTTCCATAGAAGAACATTACCTTCGTCCGTGTCTTCATCCCGTCGATCTGGCTCTTCCCCTCACATACCGGTTGCTTCCGTTCTCATTGTGCCTTTTGCCTTAGACCTTAATCGCGCCGTGTCTAACGTCCTTCACTGTTTCGTACTCTCTCCTCGGTTCCAGCATTAACCTCAGCCTCGCACTCACCCAGGCTCTTCCTCTCTGCCACCCACAGTCTCCCCTTCACCTTCGCTTCCATTACGCATCTATGCCGCTTTTAAATTCACTTTCGTCACCGTCCCTTGACTTCATCGACGCTTCTCTCTTGTCTTTCTTTTTCACCATCTCTTGAGTTAATTGGCACTTCATCGTAATTATCTCCGGCATCTCCGCTTCCTTATTTTTAGACGTATTTTCTGCATTTTACACCTTTAAGATGTCGCTCGGATCCCAGTTTCCATTGTAGCCTGTCACTGAACTTTCGGCAGAGAACACTAAGGAACTAGATGTTTACCTTCAGGAAGGTAGCTTGCGCAACGTAATCAGTTTTATACTTAGATTACGAAAATCACAATAAAAGCGTCATATCATTCATAGTTTTCAAATATACCCTCTCTTTATACCGTATCATACCGTATTTTGCTATTCATGCAAATACATTTAAATTTCACCTGAGAGATATGTAGAATCTCGTAATAAATCTATTTAAAACAAAATATTTGTTCAGTTCATGTATGTTTATTTCATGAGATATCAATGAAAATAGGCTTTTGTGCTTTTTCTCACTTTCCTTATTCCAAGATTGTGGTCTTTATTCTCGCGTCTGGTAGTCGCACTCAATTACGAGTAGGTCTTACAATCTTAATAGGTTTTAGTGGATGTTTCGAAAACAAGTCACGCGCACCCTCATATTCCCTACTTACTACCTATTACCTCAAACTTCAAAGGAAAAAAAATAAACGAAATTACATAACTTGTGCATACTTTGTACTTTGGCTGTCGTGTTTTTGATCAGTACATAGGCTGCTTACAAGTGTTGTGTCACATGTACAACGAACCTTAGGTTGTGGTTGTATGGAAAACTCAAATCATTGTTCTTCTACCCTACCAATGTTGTGGAATACCAATGGCGATTTTTCAACATTTTAATGACTTCCTCACAATAAAGATATCTCGCTTGTCCGCGACCCGTGTCACACAATGACGAATTACCAGTGCCTATACCCCCGGAAACATGGTCAATAAATCACAAAAGACTGTGATGGAACTAAAGCCGTTAAACATAAGATTTCACTTCAAACGATCCAGACAACGTACCAGGAAAGTCTGACACTGGTCTGCACTGTTGCACCTTTGTTTTGTGCAGACATTAGGAGGTTAATGAGTGAATTGTGTGTTCTCTAACTCCCAGATGAATGGCAATTGTTTATAGATTCTCCGAAATATAGTTTCAAAGCAGTGAAATAATTTCGCGGATGAGTAATGCAAAATCGAAGGAAGGAATTTTTATCTTCCCGCAAATCATAAAACTCATGTTTGATGAAATATTGGAACAGAAGTTGCTAGATATTGAGTTAGCAGGTTGGCAATCCTTTAAGAGAATTGTGCATGCATTTCTCGGGACAAAGGAAGAAAAAGACCGTGAAACATTGGCCACATGGTTAGAAGCTACAAAATGATGAGGTGTAGAATGTCTCTAAAAATTCATTGTCTTCACTCTCATCTTAACTTTTCCTGCAGAATTTGGATGTTAGTAGTGATGAACACGGTGAACAGTTTCATCATCGACAGCAAGGATTAGACCTCTTGGTCTGTTCCGTCTCAGAATTGTTCATGCCATCTCTTCAAGGGACGTCCTACACTTCTTTTTCCTTTAGGTACATATTGAAGAATAGTTTTACTTATTCTATGTTCTGGCATTCTCAGGACATGACCTTTCCAGTTTCCAGGTGAACAGTTTAATAACTATATTACTACAATGGAAAAGATATACCAAAGCGATCCTGCAATGATGGAAGATTCTTGCTGGTTTCTTTTGAAGGAGAGTAAACAGGAATACAAGAGTAAGTGACAAGGCGCAAAGCATTTTTAAGAAATGCCATAGGAATGTCTCCTTCCAAGATGTTTCAATATTATTGCACGAATAAGCGTCTTCCATTTTTAACTAGTTCTTACCTCGTATGAAGCATGCTCGTAAAATTTTGTAGTAATATAACCGGCGTGACAATGCGGAAATTAGTATAGCATTTTCTTAATTTCCAATACTAATTATGTTTACATCTTCCGAATCCTGACCCTATCTACCGAAATATTTACCAAACCCTGACAGTAACTTTTATAATAATTTTAGAAATCAGCGTGCTCGTTTCCTTTGAAGTCACCTACTTTCATAAAGGAGGTATGAAAAAATGTTTTTGTTCCCTAGTGTAATCTTTTTCTAGCCGTCGCCTTCTCGACTCACACAAAATAAATTTAAGACCACAAAAGAACGGATGTCGGGAAATTTCCTTACAAAAACTGAACAATAAAGGAATGGAAAAGATTGTCTGCAAAGACCTTTGAACCCTATCCTAGTCGCGTTCAACAGTTTAGGAAATGAATTTAGAGTCTCATTAAGTAAAATTAAGGACTTATCTTTTGTCTTTATCCTTCCTTCCATGTACTTCTCGGTCTTCTGTGTGAAGCTGGTTGCCAATTTCAGAGCTATTGAGGCCATTGTGAGGTCATAGGTGAAGAACGGAGGACCTTCTCTTTCAACCTTCATTATGCCTTCCCAATCACATACTTCGTTTTCTCTCCATCATAGGTGTGCGTCCAAGGAGGGGCAGGGGGAAGCATACCCCCCTAGAGATTTTAAAAGAGGCCTTTTAGCCTTACGTATAAAAAACATGTTATTTCGTGAATTTGTTAAATCCATGATAAAAATAAGATCTATGTTTGACTACCTGTTATTGCCAGGTGACATACAATTTAAAACATTTTCGGCGGTTCACTTAGTTGTAAAACTCAAGACTTTTGCTATAGTCTACCTTACTTCGTACTGACGTAGCAAAGATAAATTATTGTAATGTTGCAGCAAAATATGGCGATTTTTTGACAGAAAGACGGGTCCCTAGTAACGAAATGTGTATCATTGTTGTTGCTACATCTAGAAATTAACTTCCCCTAAAACATTATATAGTCAGAATCCATAGTTCACACAGAATCCATAGTCGATACACAAAAATTGGTTGACACCAAAACGTCTTGCCAGTTCGTCTGTTCAAATTCTCTCAAAAAGATTAAAATACGCTAATAAAAATGACGCGGCAGACCTTTTTCGGGGAACTCTGTAATTTGAATGCAAAATGTCTTAAAGATGTTTAAATATGGTCATTACAATTTTTTAGAAAATATGAGTGCGGGTTATTGTTGCTTGATTTAAGGCGAATAGAGAAAAGTTCTCGAACAGAGCAAAGTATGTTTATAAAAATGGGACAGGCTTCATTTTCTTTAAACTCTGTATTTTTGAAGATTGCAAAACATTAATTTTGCAAAACTATATTTTGTGTTATTTTTCCTCAATGAACTATGGTTATATTTAGAGCAAGGTATTGAAATAATGCTCATGAAAATCTCTAAAGTTTTGAAAATTGGGAAATGAAAATGTTTAACTTTGTTTTTAAATCGTCGGGAAGGTTGAGTTTAGCTGTGAGCTTAGCTTTTGTTTTCTTTGATTCCTTTCTACTTCACAGACTCACTTTCTCGCCACCTCTTATGTCTTATTTGCTTCGTATGTTAGTCGGAGTGTTTCCCTTCCTTCCATTTTCCCACTTATTATCGTCACCCCCCAGTCTCCTGCTTTCGTCGTCAATGTCCTCCCAATCTCTTCGTGACTACATCATCGTCTTCTGATTTCTTCCCATCGTTTCATTCTTTTCCACTCTCATGATCTCCGTCTGCCACTCCGTCGTCCTCTCAGTCGCCACTTCCGTCACCACCCCTGCACCATCCCTGCTGCCCCCGCCGCCGCCGCCGCCGGCGTCACCGCCACCGCCGCCGCCAGCGCCACCGCCGCCGCATCGGCGTGGTGGCGTCCGCGTGGGCCTGTGGGGCCCCTAACGAGTTCCGGGCGACGGGGTCCATAAAATGGAGCAATGCGCGCGTTCCAACTCTAATTAATCAGGCGGAGGGCGCCGACGCGCCGCGCCGCTTCCGCCCAAAATACGCGGGTGGCCCGCGGGCGTCGCCACCTGCGGCGCCATTCCGCACCTTATTATTTTTAAATTGCATTTAAATTTACACGCGTTCAATTAAAGTGAATTTTAAAATGAAATCTTACTCGAAGCCGTTTTTACGATACATTTTGTCCGAATTGAAATAAATCAAAGTTATATTTATTTTGCCGACTCGGTTGGCCGAGACTGTTAGTGCGTGTAACGTCTCATATGTTCAGTTCGAAAGGGGCGCGAGTTTGAATTTTGCTGGGCGTGGATTAGCGGTATTGTGCGGAGTCTTTCACAATGCAATATTCGATTGACGAATGCCCATGAGTGTTATTCTATGATCTGGGGTACACACCCACGGCTTCGTAGAGTGTAAGTGCTTGAGAAGCCATGCTTGTGAAATCTAAAATAGAAAAAAGTTTGATGTAAAAATAATTTTAATGAAATAAAAAATAAATGAAATGAACACAACAGTAAGGGACAAAGGATGCCTGAAATTTTAGGGAGAAATTGCAGCAAATAAAACCTTAATCATACGCACTGAGTTTCTCTTCCTTCCATAAATCGTCAGTTTCCTTCTTTTTCTGCATTACAGTTTGTTATTTTCACCATCGTGAAGATGAGGTATTGTGGTTGTCAAAATTCATTTTGTAAAGACTGTTGACGCTTCAAATTTTAATGGTTAGATTTCAAACTTTGGTAATGAAAACAATGTTGTTTTACGTTTGATGAACGTATTACGTAACTAATTTCTTCTTACAAAATATTCTTAATTATGAGACGGTAGTCACAATATGGAATATTGCCGCTTTCATTTCCTTTTAAAGTCAGACATCTTGAAGTTCAAATCAATACACTTACTTATTTGTATTCACTATTTGAAGAAATGTTAATGTCATCAAATCAAGCAAAAAGAGTTTGAATATTTTCAGAATAGACGCCACAGCGAAGCGATGGTTAGCTTCCGTGTGTCTGGAGCAAAGCAATGAGCAATATTTTATTCACACGCAACGTACTACCTGTTGCAAACCATCGTTCCAATTATCTGAATCATAATCCCAAACATCACAGACTCCTTGTGTCAGTGGAAAGTATTCGCGTTGGCGTCTATGAAGATGCGCGTTAATTCAACTTGTATTCCTACTATAATGCTGGTATGCTTGTACTGTAAGCAGAACCATGGCTCTCGTTATCTAGCTGAAATATTTTGTTTTAGTTCGGTATATTTACTTGTAAGCCTCATCTTTCCCACTTCTTTTTCTGCATTAGAGTTCGTTATTGTCACCATCGTGAAGATGCGTAATAGTGATTGTTAAATTGATTTTTTAAAGACTGTTGTCTGAATTGTCTTAGTCGTCAACGATATCAGAGTCCACGGTCGTTATCATGTATATAAATATTATTTCGATACGTAGTAATACTTACAACGTAATCTTTACAATTACCTAGCAAAAGTAATCTGTCTTCATTATTATAACTATTCCGTCTGTAGCTATCACTGCGGTTCTCTAAGGGGTTACAAAGGTTACTTTAGGTTCAAAACGGTTTTTAACGATTAAAAGTCTTTTGAGCAGTGCAGTATGAACTTCTATTGTCATTCATAATCCTAAAAAATCCTTAAATTATTGAAATAATCTTTAAATTAATAATAAAATTTTAAAAAAGTGTAAATGATGGCATTAAAGTGCATAATTCCTTTGAAAAAGGAGAATATATTTAAGAAATATCTTCATTGACATAAACATTTGTATACGTCTAATGCTAATTTAAAAGTCTAATTATTTGAGTCCAAAAACATATTTTTTGTCATATAGCCACAAGTTATCATCGACTTGATTGAATTTATTTTCCATGATTTGGAGACATTGACTGAATATTAGCTGGACATTGCGGTCCATTTGTACTTCGTTGCGATCAGAAATATACATTCCAAGCCAGTAAATTTCACATCTTTGCCATAACCGTTTATTTTATTTTATGATAAACAGGAGCGTTATTAGAAACTTATCGTCTTTTAAAGTGCAACTTTAACCTTTATATCTCGTTTCGACCTCGTGGTTCATCACGGTCTTTCTCTATTTCTTCCGGCCAAGTCGAAATGTCGTTGTCAATGTCGTCTCGTCATCGTCGCAGTGACTATTACTGACGTCGTCGTCACTGTAATCGTCTTGACATGGTCGTCGGTGTCGGCGGGGCAGGTCGACACAGGGATCTCCCGACTGCTCTATCAACAGCACGCGGCGGCAATGGCGGAGCAGTGGGCAGGATTAGCGGTGCCGGCCCCTCCGACGCCGCCGACTCCCACGAGACGGCGTCGGACACTTTCCCAGCGCAGCCCCCGCCTCTGCCGCAGCCTCAGTTCTCGCCGTCCTCGCCGTCTTCACCGTCCGCGCCGTCCTCGTCATCCTTCCGCGGCCGCGACCGCGAGGCAACGTGCGACTTCTCATTGAAAAGCAAATGCGCGGCCACTTGTACGAGTACTATTCTAAATATGAGCACTTCATGAATGGATAAATAACAAGTCAGGAAAGGCATACTCCCTCGCGAAGTAAATATAGACGTGTGTGAGCTCTCCGCGATTACGGCGCAGTCTGTCGGAGGAGGGAGGCACCGCGAAGGCGGGATCGCTTCGGAAACAATGGCGCGCGAGGGGTGGAGGTCGCTGCGGCGCGTGTTGGAAACGTTTTGCGAATGACTACAGCGGCGCGGTGCCGTTTGTCGTAGCCTCAATGGGCTTCAGAAGAAAAAAAAGCGGGAGATTCTGCAAAGAAATGCTCACGTGGAAATTTGAAGCGCGTCATTCGCTTACTCGAGAAAAATTCGAAGAAAGCATAAAATGGTGTGATGGGGATGTGCAGGAAGTAAATCTTAAAGGACATTTACAATTCTCCATTTCAGTGCATATTACTCTACATCATATTAGTTTTCACCAGTGCTAAAAACGTTGGTCGTTTCTTCAAGATATATTCTTATGCCACACTGGATTATGAGACCAATATAGTTCATAAGTATTTTCCACAAAAAAAAAAGTAAATTACCTACAGACAGTTCGGGATAGTAAATTGTGCTGAACAGTGACCAGCAAACGCGTCTTGCAGTAACCTCAGCGACTGCTCCTTGTCGTAGTATCGTAGCAGGGCGCATCAAAAACTGAATTCGAGCTGGTCGACATAAGGCCCGCGTTTCCTGTATGCGGTGCCTCTTCGTTTCAAGCACCCCAAGCCCACCTAAGTAACATCGTTACCTTCCTTCGCTCAAACAGTGCCGGCGATCGCGGCGGTTTCTTTTTCGGCAGAAGCTCATCCAGTCACGAACCCAAGATAGGATAGATTTTCCCAAACCTTCAATTGCGAAATGCGAATCCAAAGGCAAGAAGCTCCTCCCGCGAGTGTTTGTATAATATCGGTACCTCCTTTCGCCAGATTACCTGAAAGGGACCGGTGCGTGAGTATGCGAGTGTGTGAGTGCGTGCGTGTGAGACCCCACCGCCGCCGTCGCCGGCGCCGTGTGTGTATGTGTGAGTGTGTGTGTGTGTGCCCACGGGAGAGGACACGAGAAGAGGAGAGAGAGTTCTTGCAATTCCTACCTACTCTACTCGATATGTTGTGAAGTGGAGGAGCTAACTAAATATTTGGCTGTCCTCCACTTCACAATGCACAGTGCCGCTGTGTAAGCAGTCCGAAGTAACAACATGTTCTCTGTGAGGCCGGAGCAGGCGAGTACAAGGTCCGCGGTGGTTCTGTGGAAATGAAGCTAGCCTGCTGACACTTAACACGAGCACAAGGGGCGCGCTATAACTGCCCACAACAAACAATTCAACACTCACTCTCGATTTGGCATAAATTATCAACGATTAAAATGAGATTAATCTTTCGCCCGGGAGTCCTAGGGGCGGCCTGGCCGATGAATGAAGCCGACGGCGGTAGTACGAGGGTTTCGCTAGTGGCGACGGCCAGGGAATCTCCCGGACCCGAAGAGAAGGAAGGAACGAAGGAAGA
Source organism: Gryllus longicercus (assembly GCA_038098605.1). Lineage (NCBI taxonomy): Eukaryota > Metazoa > Arthropoda > Insecta > Orthoptera > Gryllidae > Gryllus > Gryllus longicercus. The sequence continues at coordinate 1,171,834 of JAZDUA010000339.1, read as the reverse complement.
TGAGTAGCGTGGGGATAATCATGGATTGACACGAGGAGAAGAGAAATTTTGGACTTCAAAAGGTAGCTGTACTCGACGAGAATTTTGAATGGAACGATAACTCATGCTTTCTTCGCCGGCTACAGTAAGGTTTTGTTTCTCACATTTACAAAGAAACCAACCCAAGCGGCTCTGCGGTAGAAATCACGACTATTTGACAACTTATTGTGATTGGTTGCCTCATTACCAATTTCTGGGATTCCCATTTATTTCTAATATTGAGGGACCGTTTGAAGGAAATCCGAGGCTTTCATTGATATGCTGAGATGCTACTGATTTTGTATGGAATCAATAAATTTGACCAATATGTTTTTACGGTATCGCATTACCATTTTTCTGTCAAGAGATCTGATAGGAATGCAATACTGGAATTTTGGCAAACATACAGGATGGACTAGGGCATAAGAAGATTTAACATGCGGAGTCGCAACAAAATATTATATTCGTGCATCTGAATACATATATATTCAATATTTCAATATTACTAAGGAGTTTTATTATTTGGCATTGCGTATGGTCCTTAAAATACGAACTTAGCTTTGCAAATAGCCCTACCACCATCGCCCGGTAGCGGCGAGCGTCAAGGCAACACCATACAACCCGAGTGTGCCAGTGATGTGGAGGTCACAGGTTTGATCCCCACCAAATGCCGGATATTTGGCAAGTGGGCGGCGCCAGTCGCGATCGAAGTGGGAGGCCGACTCTGCTCTGAGCAGCGGTTTTCCGTGGTCTCTCTGATCGCTGCGAGGTGAATGCCGGAGCAGTACCCTACAATATGCGCCACGAACATTTTTTTTGTGCGTCATAGGTCATTTCGGGCGTGTCAACTGTTACACCCATTAGTCCCGTGCAGTGCGTATTTTTTGCTCGGGAGGTGATCGGGACATGATCTGCCGCCGCTAGAAAAGATCCAGTGAGGCCCGACGCCGATCATCCGACGGCTAGCGGTGTTTTCCCCATACAGGTATCTCTCACCATCCCGGCACCGCTCCGGGAATTTATTTCTTCTAGTTTGTCGTTTAGATACAATTCTGCATTTTCGGAATTCAAAAGTGCCAATTGATGATTAGGCCCACTGTGTTTCTAAAAATCACACATACGTGTGCGCAACACATCCTTGCAAGCAAGGAGGTTGGTCTTATCTCAGCAGGGTTCTCTCCCCTGACGGTTGAATTTTTATCATTTTCTATCGTTTCAACATTTCCTTTTTAAAAATAATTTTATGCCATGACAATTTTGGACCGTGTTCTTCATAATAAAGCAGTATTTTTTGGTTTACTTTAACACTTGGTAGTGGAATTAGTTGAATCTGGCTGCCTTTACAATATTGAGCACCTGTAGCTTTTCCCTAATAACCATACACCGTACATCCCTAGCTCGCGTCGCGGCCAGGGATTATGAATTCTTTTGTCTCCACAGATCTCGAGTTCCGAAGCGTGCGATTGCCCGGGCGTGCACCAACGCGGAAGAGCGATTGCCGTCCCTCCGGTGACACAAACTACGAAACCGAATTGGGCGCCGCGAACATCTCCGAATTGTACCGTCAGATGTTCCAACAGCACCACATTCCGGTTAGTTTTAATGTTTTATTTGCTAATGGAGACGTTTTATCCGAAAATTATGTTTTGGCAGCATATACTTCAAGCGTAAATAATAATAATAATAATAATAATAATAATAATAATAATAATAATAATAATAATAACAATAATAATAATAACAATAATAATAATAACAATAATAATAATACGCAAATACACACACATACACGCACAAATTTCTGTCTCGCTTCAGTTGATCAAACGTCACGACACAATCTCCGGAACGCAGGAACGCGTGGAAATGAATTCAAACAATGTCGGTTTCGTTTTAATGTTTAAAATAATTTGAAGTATTAAAACTATTCCGGGGAAGTCTGAATTATTATCGAACGTGTAATAAATATTTTGCGATAACTCAAAACTACCATTACATCAAATCCTCTATATTTGTGTGTGTACTAAATATTTTCGGGAATGCGATTTGCCTTCAGTTTTCTTCTTCTCGCAAACTTTTCGCATTTCATCTAAGAGACCATCCATCAATATCATTGTTGTTTGCCAACAAATTTTATTCAGCGAAGGATATTACATTATCATTTTCAGAAGTTCTTTCAGGCGGTAGTTGGAAACACATTGTACATAAAAACAATTACAGACATAGACGAAAAATTGCACGTTTAAATATCAGTGTAAAAAACTAAATTTAACACCTGTAGACAAACTAATAGTTTGCGAGACATATGCGATGCGTGAGTGGAGACATTCCTGATGTAGAAGAGTAACGGTTTCTGAATGATATTTGGAAAAGCTATGATATCTATTTGATGTTTTTTTGCATGTTACAAAAGAAGTCAGGATGTAGAGAATACATTAATTTTTGCATTAAGGGAAGTTTTAAGTCAAAGTGAAGGAAGCTATTTCTTCTAGGTGCTTTCGTTGAAATTATGAGAATTATAATTTGAAATACTTGGGGTTAGTGTATATTCGTGGGGAGAAGCATTGCTGCAGACCCGGGAGGACATACAATAATACACATAAAGAGGTTGAATGATGATGTTTGGAAAGTGATGGTAAAACAACACATACCAGCCCATTCTTATTATTTGTAACTTTGGCAATTTTCTAATATTCAGAGAGTTCAACCTGCACCATTTTTTGATATATCCTTTGCTCTATCTGAGAAAAACTGTAACAAACACAACAACATTGTACTATAATAATTTATGTGAATATGAATAGATGCGTTGGTACTATTTTTGTTATTATTATGATTTATTTCAGTGTTTTTATGATAACTTTCTCTAACTGTGTCGATAATGCGGAAAGAAGAAAGATTGCACGGTAACTAGTTGCTTGGAATATTTTTAAAGTATAGATTTTATTTATATAGCATTCTTGTTCAAAATTATTTAATATTATCACTATATAGTAATGGAACGTGCACTGTGAGTAATTAAAACAACTCGTAGAGATGTGTCGGAGGTGATGGTAAGGGGGAGAATATATAGTCGGTGCACAATAAAAGCCACACATCTGACATATTCTCATTTTATACTCTTATCAAACTTCAGTATAAAATTAACTTTACTTATTTACATAAAAATGATCTTTTTTAGATGCGTCACTTTCTTGTGGGCTTATGATGTGCACTTGCGTCTCCTACTCGATGTTTTATAATATTCGTAAATATAGTTTAAACATGGAAATACATTTAAAATAACATTTAATTGGTTGAAAATATGGAAAACGGTAAATGAACAGTTATGAGGAAAGTCATAAATCATTTTCAAATCAAAATCGGCGTTCACATAAGGTGTGAAAAGGTATCGCACTGTTGAATGTTAATGCGGATACATATAAACTTGGTTCAAGTCACGATTTTTTTGACAGGTTCTGAAACAGTTGAGGGCCACTGCTCTGCGAAATACATTCTTCCGCCAGCCAGAACACCCAAGCACCAATGCTTCAAAGTGTCGGTTCAGTGTGGGCAGTTAGATATTAGAGGTGGTATTCACGAGTGATTTACATTTTTTCGGATATCGTAACTAAAAAGGGCATTATAGGAATTGATACAAATCATGTCGAAAAGCAGATGAGAATGTGTATGCGTTTGAAGGAAGTAACCAAACGGCCACAAAAACAGGTCATAAACATATAATTTCAAAGCGACAGCTTTGTTTACATACATCGCACTACTAAACTCACACTACATTGTAATTTTATTTATGATTTATGCATGTAAATATAATTTCTTGAAAACGAAGTTTTGAAGTGTACTTTACTTCCGTTCTACGAACATTAGAACATTGATTTCATGCTATCATTCTCCAGTTGGGGGAATGACACCCATAATACCAACAATAACGAGTACCAAAGCAGCACAAATTGGCCAATTCTTGAGAAATTAATGTCAATGTGTTACTCACCAACCACGTCCCCAGTTTAGTTTGGTACGAATGAATGTCAAAATAACAGGTTACATGGCTGAGTAGTGCATATAATTATTCACAACGAAGCTCTCCCAAAAACCTCTAGGATGACTCATGAGCTGCGTAGTAGCTTCCGTGGTGTGATCCCGGGTTTGATTCTCGGTCGAGGTAAAAGTAGAGCTGTAGTTTTCCTTTAAAATCGTCTCAGTTTCTGTAGCTGTGTGACGAAGAAAAGTACAGGCAGGCTTATTTTGCTAGTTAAGGTGAAGGAAATACGTCATATTTGCCACATGTCTCTCTCACCCTGCAAGCTTGGGAATTCACTAGGCGCCGGCACGGGGAATGCCGTAAACTAGGAGGCAAAGATGGATAGTCGGCCGAAAAACATCAAATACATACAAGCTCTACCAAAAAGAAAGGAAAACTCTCTGATTTAAAGACGCTTAGCAATTAAATCATTTTCTTGATGAAAATCTCCCCATTACATTATTGCATAAAATAATGATTTGTGAAACTACCGTTTTTACACATATTCTTCGACATTAATTTAAACGATTTTCATTCTTATTTTACTAGAAAGTTAATCATTTCTGCAACAGTAGACGAATAGTCCACTAGGAAGTTGTCAGAAATAATCGGAATTCGCTCCCAAGCATCACAGTTATCGCGAGAGCAAAAAGATAATTTTTCGTAATTGAGGTGATTGCGGAGCACTTTGTTGGTAGTTCATCATATCTTTTCCGAAATTCTGTTCATGTTCCGGTTCAAATTGCACTGAACTTACTAACAAGGTGAGCTAAAATAGACGTTTTCAATTACTCTTTCCAGTTTAAGGCTTCTCCTACGCCTAGATATGTATAACTAATTATAGTATGTATATTCTAAGCCTGTTGTTGAGTAATTATATAAAAGTTAACTAATACCTTGCAGAACGATAAACATAATAAAGATATCAACATTTATTATGCTTCAACTTTTTAATTCGCAGAGCATTCTTGAATACCTTTTGGCCTAATCGGCTAAACAGCCATTTGAAAGTATTATTAGAGTTATGATCTTAATGAAAAATAACCTTCATTTTTAATTATTTGAAGGACGTTAGAATTGATCAGCGCCCACTCTTGAATTGTGACAGGTAATAAAATGAGTTTTTATTCTGTTTACTAATTTCCTTGCTAATTTTCGAGAAGTCAAGAAATTGTTCAATGGAGATATCAGATTGTGTTCCAATGTGCTTTTATGTAATTTTCGGTGGAGATCTTGCGGAAACATGCAGAGAATCTACCACCGAAGCAGATCCTCCAGACTTAAGCTGGGGCTGAGAATTGAAGAGAAATTGTCTTCCAGAAATGAAGGCAACCATGCAGACCGGCATGCCTAAAAAAAAAGAAGCAATAGAAGTAGTAGGGTGGAGTGGGGTAATTGAGTCCAAATTTCATCAAAATTCGACTTTGTCGGTTTCTAGTAGGTTTGTGATTTATATGCAATAAAAGCAGCGAAATATGAACATATATGTGTAAATATATTTGGTAATATATGCAATTAAAAAGGAAAAATATGCGAAATAGTGAAATGTAATGTGTACGTAAAAATAAATAAAAAGTGTAATGTAGAAAATATGTTAACAGCAAAAAAGATACAGAAATCATATAAATTGTTACAAGCGCCAAAATTAATTCAAGGGCTTAATTTTGAAGAACACTCATTTCTTATGAAAATAATGAGAGATGCAGTTAACGTACATTTAAGAAAATAAAAAAGGATAGGTATTGCAACAAAAATATGACTTTCTCTCAATTCATGACAAATTCACGGGCCTGACTCTTAACACCACTCCACGTTTGCGCCGTGTGGGGGCACGCATATGCGCTCGGCGGATGCACATTTTATTTCCACTGGTACTGCCGATGACAGGTCTTAGCGTGCTTCACGAGCGACTTCCTACAAGTCAGGCGAGAGGCAACGCTGATCCGTGGTTATGGCAACGTAAACAAATCCTCGGAAGCCCATTGCTTCAGAGCAGGTCACATGTACGCAAGTGGCGAGAGAACTGTCAAAGCCGCTTACACGCTGACGGAATTGTCACGTTTGGGCATATTTTTGCGGATGAGGGGCGAATATGCAACAATAATATGCAAATATGGCCCAAATATGCAAAAATATGCTATTATGGTGATATATGCGAAAATAAGGGAAATAAAAATACCTTAAGTTGATTCTAAATGCCTCAAAACAGTACAGTATACAATTAGTTGAGACGGGATGTAAGAGGAAAAAGATTTGCAAATGTATATAAATCACAGCCCTAGTCATCATGAACTAAAAAGTAGAATTTTTAATTTTATCATTTAGAACTGTTATTCCAGACTGTAATTAATTCACCCGCTGGACGTTGAATAAAATGAATTTTTCATGTTTTTATCACTGTTTTTTGAAACTTTCTCTCAAGTACACATTTACTCCGGACGGTGGGAAATGTATACTGTGCTTGGGGTTCCTATAAAATCTAATTGTTTCGCTGTTGGGGCAAATGTGTACAAAAGAGCAGTTCAAGTCAAAAAATGCCGAATATGTTTTTCCCCTCATTTTTTGGTGGGGAAGGAGGGAGTCAAGACTTATTTTTTGCTTCACGTTGATACAATGTACAATCAGTAGGGAGCACATCAAATTCTCACATTTTTCAAAAGAGTACTCATTTACCTCAAGTACACATTTTCTCCACTCCAGCCTAGACGAAATTGAAGCAGTAGTAGCTATAGACGAAATAAAAGAAGGAGAAGAAGGAAGAGAAGAAGAAGGAGAATAATAAGGAAGAGGAGAAGAAGAAGAAGAAGAAAAGAAGAAGAAGAAGAAGAAGGAGGAGGAGAAGTAGAAATAGACGACGGAGAAGCAGATGCACAGCAATAAGATAACCGGAGGAGGAAGTCGCACAGGACGTAGAGAAATAGCAAGAGTAGGAGCATGAGCGTTTCCACGGAGCCCGGGGCTCTCCACAGCTTCTCGTGGGAGGATCAGCTCAGCTGGCGAGGAGCGAAGAGCGGCCCGCGGTCCTCATCCCGCGCAAAGTACACACGCGGCCTCGTCCCCCGTCCTCCGAGGGCGGCGCCCACAGTCCTCGGAGGATCCACTGCGCCGGGCCGAGCTGAGCCGCTCCGCTTCGCGTTGGTCGACGCGCGACCAGTTCGACGTGGATGGGAGTGTCATTGAGGTTTCTGTCAAGCGCTCATCACGATGTCTGAAGATCGCCAATCGGGTTGGTGAAGGTCAAGTTCCTGTGCTATTGAACCACTACGCTGGTGAAAGTTCACGTAGCTACCCAAGTTCGTATTTCGCAACCATTTTTTTATCCCGCCTGGCAAGCAAATAAATAATTAAACATGCCGTAACAAGTATTGTACTTGAGCTTCTGGGTCAATAACTCCCCTTTCGATCAGATATTTCGTCCAATTTCCATTGATCTATTGGTCAAATGCTGACATGGACCCTAATGCTGAGATGCTGAGATATCCTCTTCTGGATTGTAAAGTAGCTTCATTATGCGCACATTATCTGGAGCTCTCTTTTTTCTACTTGAGGGAAGAGAAGGCCAGGGATTTGTTATTTTGTCAGCAGTATTATAAAATCAAATATAAAGTTCGTTTTCCAATGCAAACGCATTTTCTGTTACTAGGAAGCGGAAATTTTTAATTTTCAAATGTTACCAACCGCGCTAATTGGAACCATTCTTCATAGTTAAACTAATAATAGAAAAAGAGTGGGTAATGGTTCTGGAATTCAATAAAATGCGTACAGATTATACGTCTCCCACATACGCCACAAAAGTTTTATTAATCCTTTACGATAAATAATAAACAAAAGCAGTCCTTTCCCCAAAGATCTTTGGTGTACAATGTATATATCCTTTAATAAATGACTAAAGATATTGTCCGGTATCAAAACTACTAAGTTTTGATACCGGACAATATCTTTAGTCATTTATCATAAAAAGGTATCTACATCACCAACAATCCAATTAATATATATCCTTTATTAACATTAAGATTGTCATACATGAAATTCCGTTTCCTTTGGGAGACTCCCCGACATCTCGGGGTTATGAGGTGGAAGATGGCGCGAGCCCGGCTTGCCTAAACGAACTTGATTCTGAGCATCAAATGTTTATTTTGATTTTACTCTTTTCAACGTCAAACTAATAAATACGCAAATAAATCAATTTATGAAACTAAGTCAACTTCAAGCCAACTGGACCTGGAAGATATTTGTACGAAGACACTCAGTGCAATAAAAAAATAAAAAATGTAGTCTTAAAAATATAATTCGGTCGTCCAAGCAATATTTATGTTTAAAATTGGTTTAAGAAATGATTTATTCATGTAATTTCAAATCGTATAAATTTATTTTGTTTTTAAAAGTTCTGTAAATAAGAGCGTCTTTTGATATTACATATTATTTCCCTTTTTACATATTCTTTACGTATTTTTTAGTTTTTAATATGTATTCACATATATTTTATACTACAGATTTTTCCGGACAATATTCATTAGTAACAAAAATGTTGTAAAAATCCGTGTTGTTAACGGTAGTTCTGTTGTGGTTACAGATCAAAAATTGAAAAAGTATTAATTCTTTATTGAAGAATAAAGATGTAATATTTAATGTGAAGAAGTGAATTATCTTTGTTTGACATTAATTAATAAAAACTTATTATTCCGAATTGGATTTTATATTTTCTCATATACTTAATCTGTTCATTCAGCAAGTGGTATAACCCCCGTTAGGCCTTCTTACCAAGTTTATAACTGGGCTAAATCAATCAGTATTGCCGATTGTCCAATCAGTGTCATTAAAATAAACTTTTCTAAACAAAGGTATATAAAAAAATATAAAATAATGTGCCTACACTAGTAAAAGTTTAAAATTTTCAAACAAAAAAATGTGAGTTACTCCACTTGGACTTGGGCAGTAGATAAATACAGATGCATTACTTTTTGGACACACGAATGCAGGGGCACGTGACGATGTGACCTAATTGTTTAATAGATGAGAGGAGTGCACAATGAGACATGCTACACAGTGATAAAAGGGCTGAACATTTGAAAAGGAATTGTGTGTAGTAGTAGTGACAACACCGATAGTTTGCATTTTAAACTCTCAGCAAATGTAATTCCGTCGCGCCGTTGAGGTTCCAGGTGAAAAATTAAAGACAAAAAATCATTTTTTAAATACTGGAGAGTTTTTGTAAGAGTGATTTTTATCTCAATATGGCTCAATTAAGCTGCAATTTGGGCTACATATATTAAACGTGTACATATATTATATTAGTATGTATTAAGGATGGAATAAGCTTGTTTTCAAAGTCGGCTGACCGATATTCAATATAACCTCGCTGTTACACTCTGAGGCGTTACACCATTGTGCATTTTGAGACGCTTGGACCCTTGTTAACCCAGAAGTCACCTTAAGTAAGTGGTAATGATACTTCCGAAACGAAGAGGTTTATAAGAATTATAAATGTTTCAGTATGGGAATCTTCACGTCAGCTAAAATTGCTTCACTTGTTTGGAAATATATTACCCAATTTTTGTTTCACAATTGCGCTAAAAACTTTTATGAATTGGAAAATTTATTATTAATTTTTAAACATTATGATCTTGATGTAAAAACTAAATGAATTTTCTTTTTGTTATTGAATTTTTTTCTTTTTGTTATTTTGATCTCCGTGGGCGTAGAGCCTTCCTCTTCTTCACGCGACCTTCCCTATACAGTGAACTGAGAAAGCTGCGACCCCTGGAGATGACCCTGCGCGCTCCGGCTTTCAGGATCAGCTTTTTAACCATTATAAATATCAACTGTAAATAAATTTCATTTATTTAAATTTTTTTAAAAATATTTTATTAAATAAATATTATTTGTTCGTTTGTTTTGTCGGTTAAATCTTAATAATAAATTAATAAAAACGGCCACTCGTAAATAAAATGTTTTCAATTATCGATGTGTTGTTGTTGAGGTCGCATCCCTACTTAGAGAAGGAAGACGAAGGACAACATAAAATTCAATTTAGTAATTATATCACCAATTCACGACTATTTCGCACTTGGTACTTTCGAAGTGCGAACTTTCGAATTTTGCGATCTATTTCGCATTTTATCGCAGATTGAAAACCTTCAGAAATAAACTACACTGACCGTCGAACATACAATTACTATTTTTTCAGCAATTGGTACCATTTCGCATTTTTAGCAATTGCTAAAATCTACCATTTTCACCAATGCACGATCGAACACACCTGGCGACTGGATGTGTAATGGAATCGGCAGCCCAAAGGAATGCGCTTCTTTTTTATTGAATGATTGATTGATTACTAATGATTACGCGAGCGCCAATGGCTGAAGTCACATGTTTCTTTGCTCGGGAGGTGGCGGTGGTCTTGCCCTTCTGGATGGCGACATCCGGCACCGACCTACCGTCGGCTACCGGGGTTTTCCTCAACCAGGTACCTCCCATCAGAGGGCCACCGCTCCAACCAGAACAAATAGTGCGCGTAAGTGTGTGTAAGGGATAGGACAAGGAATGGAAAGAAAAGATTGCGCGCGGTCCGTGGCCCGTTTGGTAGGGCACTGCTTGGGTTCGCCTGATTTTGATCGAAGAAACCACGGAAAACAACCGATCAGAGCAGCCGGCCGCTAGAATTCTCCTCCAGGCAGCCATAGAACTCGGCTAGTGTCAAAAAGACTAGATATCTGCCACTGAGGGGATTTGAACTCCCGCTCAGAGGGACTGCAATGACATCACTTGATGCCTGGAGCCACTCCCCTGGTGCGCTTCTTTGTATATCTAGGCATTCTACCTTCCCCGAACGATGTTCGCCGCTCGGAGGGCCACGCCGCCAGGGAGGGCCTGGGCTTGTCGCAAGCAGGCGCGGCCTGCATGCGCGTCGTGGGCGGCGCGGGGCCAGGCGCGACGGGCGCGCTCCCCGGAGCACGGCTCGCCGTTCGTTACCCAGCCGTAATTAGTCGGCGCGTCTTAAGGCTGCTCATATTCGTCTCCGAATTGGCGGCGGAGAACAGCCCCCCTTTGTACGGTTCCTCCTCCTCCTCCTCCTCCGGCCCCGCTCGCCGCCGCAGCCCACCCCGCCGCTACCACGAAGCCCCATAACGAAGGGCCCTCGGGCCGCATTTAGGATATGCGACGCTCTTTGATCGCTTCCACAAAACGCGCTGTAATGTGTCTCCGAACATTGTCTTGGGTCGGCGGTTAAAAGTGGCGGCGGCCGGGATGTCGCCGTCGCGGCGGTGGCGCCGGGTGACTCGATAGGGCGGGGCAGGCGGCAGTGCCACAATGGCGGCGGCGACGGTGGGGGTGGCATTGGGAGAGACATGGCGGTGGTGGCGATGGTGGTGGCGGCGGCTTCGTTGGCGGTTGCGGTGGGGGTGGCGATGGTGGTGGTGGTGGGAATGGTTATAGCGGTGGTGGGAGTGTTGGTGGGAGTGGTGGCAATGGCGGCGGCGGTGGCGGCGGTGATAGTGATGGTGGAGGGGTTGGTGGCTTTGGTGGGGGTGGCGGTGGGGGTGGAGGCGGTGGGAAAGGTGATAGTGGTGGTGGTAGGAGTGGTGGCAGTGGCAGCTGGAGTGGCGGCAGCGTCGGCATGAGAGTTAGCAGCAGTGGAGACGGCGGTGGTGATGGCGGCAGCGGTGGTGGCGGCGACTAAGTGGTGACGGCTGAGTGAGGCGGGGCAGGGGGAAGGGCGAAAGTACATGTGACAATTCTGGGAGTGGGTGATGGCGGTGATATAGTGAGAGTCGGCGGTGGTGGTGGTGATGGGTGACGGTCGTGAGTGCCCACGAACCATGGACTCTGATCCGATACTGAGGATAGCGAAGGCTCCGCCAGCTTCTCCACCTCCATTGCTGGCGCTGGCGCTGCACATTTGTTGGGGAAGAGTTTCAATCACAGAAAGTTTTTTTTTGCAGAATTGTTCAGGTTTTAACAGGTTTAACGTCCATAAGATTACAGGAAATGTTTTCTCGTTGACATATAATCTCATTTATTTTCTTTCACACAGTATGAAGCATAGATATTAAACATGTTCAACATGATTATTGATTGTGATTAATGCCAGTACAATTGGAAAGAAACCTGACAGAAAAATAGAAAAAATATCACAGCAAATCATGAAAATTATTGTTTGGATTCATGTTCGAAATTTGGTCAAAAATTCTTCATAATGTATTCCGTATTAATTATTCGAAATAATTTTTGTCGAAGCTTCGTATAACAATATATTATGCGTGCATATTCTAGAATAAGCTGGAAAATTATAGACTGAAAACACTTTTCTGCAACAAAATCATGCAGGCATTGAGTTCAATTGAATCTAGAGTTCCTCGCAACTTGAAAGTAATCCAGTACAAGAACTACATACTACTACTAATACAATACTTTTGAACTTATTTTTAATGTACGAGGCAGTAGTCATTTTGGTTCATGCCACCACAGTGTCTTATTTACTCAACAGTGTTTTATTTACTATTATTTGCCCAACTTTACTTTACTCAACATAGTTCAATTGTTTAATATGATCTAGACTTGATTTGATTTATTTGGTCAAAGAACAGTTAAACTGTTTGTGGCGTGTGGGGAGAAGTATCATTTGTGCGCACGTTCTTGATCTCTAGAATCTCTTCCTCACCTTTTAACCATAAATAGTTAATTGGTGAATAAAAGCATCTTCAGAGCGCGGCTAACAACATTTAGAAACTAGACGTTTTCCTCCCTAGTCATAGAAAAAAAAGATAATATTATTTGCATCTGTAAACGAACTAACGATTTGATGGCTTAGTTTTACTAACAAAATAGGAACCCACGGATCTACTCTTACCACAACTAGCAAAAGCAGAGCTCAATAAAACGTGCACATAATGAACTTACAATTACGTCCAAAAGAAAAACAAGGGGTCATCACAGTATGCGTTTAATGAACCAAGAAAACTGAACGTAAAACCTAGAATAAGCTGGAAAATTATAGTCTGAACACACTTTTCTGCAACAAAATCATGCAAGCATTGAGTTGAATTGAAACTACAGTTCCTCGCAACTCGAGAGTAATCTAGTACAAGAACTACATATACTACTACTAATACAATACTCTTGAACTTATTTTTAATGTATGAGGCGGCAGTCATTTTGGTTCATGCTACTATAGTGTCTTATTTACTCAACAGTGTTTTGTTTATTACCTGATCGAGATGGAGGTCATTCATCAGTCAGATGCTGATATACATTACATGGTACAAGCATATTAATTATTTTTAAAATTATACACTAAGATATATATTTTAAACCAAACATTTAAATTGGATTAGGAAATCGAACATTGTGCAATAATTACCATTATAAACAAAGTATCAGAGCACAAAAAGAACGCAAATTTCCTGTCATAAAGTAGGATAACATTCCAATAAAAAAGAGTCTCACTCTACAAGTGTCACCCGTATTTATTCAAAAATATACTCTCTAAGTAATAATAAATAATACATGTCATTTGCAAATTATTTGAAATAAAGAAAGGGGAAAAAGAGGCATGACTTGAAGTGGCCCTCAAAGTGGCATTCTCATACGCAGCGAGAAAGAAACTGGTAAGTAATACTCGATGGAATGTCAAAAGATAGCACTCATCATGCTGTGAGATACATCACAAAAGTTTTCAAAAGTAGGATATCCCCAGGTTATTTTATAAAGTATAGAGGAAAATGTCTCATAACGGAGGTTGGATTTCAAGAATTCTGAGTTTGTATTTTCTTCAATGGTAACGACCACTGAAGGTGACTAATGACCGGGTAACTTTTGAATTGATACTGTGGATAGTCTTTGCTAACGTCTTCTTTTCTCTGAAGACCACGTATTCACAAATCTTTTATCATAATTCTAGTTGGAACTTAAATCTCCACCGGCACCGAAATATTAGTTCCCTGCTCATATATAAAGTTAGGTATGCGAATGACGTTATTGTGAACAAAATATAGAACGAGCAAAATGTGTTTAATTTGTAGGAAACGATGATTACGCGTGTTTGAAAGACCCCTTTTATTTTTTAAGGGGACAAGACATAAACCAAAGAATGATAAATTTGAAATATTCAACGTTTATATGATGTATCGTTAGGGCCCTAATCCTAGTATACAAGGAAAAGTCGGAAAGTAATGCCTCCTACTCTTGTCTACTTAAAATTCGTTAAGTGAAAAATCTGAGCAGCAGTCATTTGAAAAATGGCGGACATCGATGTTTGTAAGAGACAGCGTTGTGTGATTGAATTCTTGAATGCAGAAGTTGAAATGACCATTCGCATACAGGAAAGACTGAAAATGTGTACGATGATGCAACAGTGGATACCTGCACTATTAGACGATGGGTTCCTCTTTGTAACGAAGCAGAAGGTAATCTGTTAGCTGAGGAAAAGCAGAGAGGCAGGTCGATGACTGCTGTCATTCCACGCAATGCTCAGCAAGTCGATGACGTCATTCGTGGTAATCGCTGGGTGATTGCAAACGAAGTCAGGGAGATGATGCGATACAATTCATCTGTTACATTTCACCTTCTGCATTCAAGAATTCAATCTCACAACGCTGTCTCTTACGAACATCAATGTCGGCCATTTTTTCAAAGGACTGCTGCGCTGCCACACGTTGACGCAAAACTGAGGTGAACAGTAGAAGAAGGTTTAAGGAATAGTGACAAATCCAAATTTTTCATTTAACTAATTTTATCTCATTAGACCAAATTGGAGGCATTACTTCCTGACTGTTCCTTGGGCATGGAATGTACAGTAAAGCGAAGGAGTTGCACTTCTCAGAGTCTCCTGCTTCCTATGCTTCTTAATTCATCACCGAATCGTAATAGTTCAATTGAACATTATTATCATAATATTCCCTTATAATTTCATTATTTGGTATTCACGTGGTCTGGCAATAGTACGCTCATCTGTTAAGACAACTCTGTCCCTTGATACACTTCAGGAGGTCCAGGTCCCTGTACAGGGCCCCCGAGAGAAAATTCGACCCAGGTAGAAGGTAGAATATTGGCTCCTATAAAAATTTACAGGCATGTATGTGTGAATATAGTTATTTATTATATTCGAATATATTTATAAATTAGGAAAGACTTACAATCTCCCGTGCTCGACTGTTCACAACGCCTGTTCGTGCGCTTTCCAGAATTCGCGGTACCTCAGAACGTCACATAATACACACTCTGACACGCGCGTGACTTAAGTTTGAAAATACAACTTCCAAAAGTTAAAAGCAAAAGATATGATAAAAATTAAAAGAATTATAATAATGTTCAAATTATAATTGTAATTATGGGACGCGTTGGGCCCCTTGATGTCCCTGCCCCCCCTTGGGATCCATGAACCTCGCAGGTCCTGGGTTCTATGAGTACTGTCAGCACTTCCTCCACTCAGGGCTTCCTCTGCAGCTTGGGGCAGCGACGATTGGCTGAAATGGCGTCAGTGTTATGACGAAAGTGAGGACTGGCGAGATGGAAGATAGTTGGTTGTTAGTGATTCCGAGCGCGTCAACTGCTTAGGATATTAATCCCGTAACTTCTGTGCATGTTATTTCGTGGCAGTGATCTTCCCCCGCTAGATCGCGAGAACCGGCGTTGACCTACCGTCGGCTAGCGGTGTTTTCCAAACCGGGAATCTCTCACCAGTGGGGCACCGCCTCAGCCGGGACAAGCTCTCAGCTCGCGACCGGCCTCCCTGTATGTGTGGTAGTGGAGTGCATGTGAGTGTGTGTGTGTAAGGGGTGAGGATAGGACAAGGAAGAGGAAGGAAAGATCGCGCGCGGTCCGTGGCCTGTTTGTTAGGGAACTGTTGCGGCATTCGCCTAGTGTTCATCGGAGAAACAACGGAAAACTACCGACCAAAGCAGACGACCGCTAGAATTCTCCTCCAAACAGCAAATGAATTCGATCCAAGTGACAAGCTAGAGTCGAAAATCCTGCCACCGTCGGGAGTGGGACCTAGAACCTCCCGGTCAGAGGCACTGCGGTGACATCAGTTGAAGCCCTGAGTCACCTCTCCCGGTGCAGCGACAATTGGCTGCACTGGCGTGGGTGTTACGATGAAAGTGAGACGGCGAGATGGAGGAACCAAGCGGAATCGTGTGGCGGTTTCGCCAAAGCGATGGAAGGGATGGCGGCAATTGCAGCGAGGGCCGGGGGAAGGCCGGGGAGCCTCGGTTGGCAATAGTGGACACGAAGCGACGTGGGAGCTGTGGCGTTAAGTTGTGAACCCACGGAAAGTTGTCAGTCTCGATAATGCCAATGAGAGATGAAGCCTCGTTATTTGTATAACCGCATGCAAAGCTATTTATTTTCCGTGTTACCTCATAGCCTACTTAAACATATGTATGACGCAGTCACAAAACACGAGATGCTGGTCAAGTATCGTTCCAGGAGGTATGGTTCTTCGGGGATTTCCATGGGGTTATTTCGTGATGTCCTTGCGTCAATAATCCTGGCTGGCATTTGACCAGTTTTCTCTCTCTAGAATAATTTATATTCACACTTGGTTACATAACTAAAAATAATGTTTGTGGTGGAATCTATGGCACCAAAAAAAATATGAAGATCAGGAAAAATCAAATGTAGCGAATGCAAGCATAGAAAGAATAATAATACTCAATGTTGAAAATTCACTCATTAAGTTAAAAAATGAAATGAGATAAAGACAAATAACTTTTGTCCGTATCCCATTTTCGTAAGGTAATGATGATTTCTTCAATCAACTGCATTATAAACCCCGTATATTTGCTTCACAATGGGAAAAAGTAATACATGCCATTGTTCGAGATTAAGTGAGTATAGTGTATACCAAAACAACAACCTCTAACATACCGATTCCTCTTGAACCTACACTTACATAAAAAGCAGGGATAGTGTTGCACAATAATTAACATGTATATATGTGTCATAGCTCAGGACGAAATGAATCCATATTCATGAAAACGAAGGTCTTAAGTGTTTGTATAGAGACTGAAAAATGAATACTTTTGAATAATTACTGCAACGTTGATTGATAATTTATCTTGTGTTTTGGGCTCAGCTACCGCAGATTTTCTGTCTTATCCTGACTTTCAATAGTTTGTTGTCTCTTCTGTTGAGATTAGTACAGAAAATATGCTTTGTAACGTGTGTTGAGAAAAACATTATGATACGATCATGAATTAGAAGTGTCATGTATTATGACCAACGCCAGATTTTCTGCGAGATAATCGACCGATTAGATGTACTGTCAAGATGTATTAGATCAAGTTGCACGCGTCAACATTGCGCCCTCTTCCAACTTCGATTCAGTTCGGTCTGTCGGAAATCAATTCTCACGTCAACCTACACAGTTACCAAAGGTTTCTAACTCGGCACTCCAAGATTTCGTCGCTATCTTTGGTTAATTGTATGAAAGTTTTCACACGATGATTGGTTATTCCCTGACAGAATGTCATATACTTACGTTGTCCAGATTACCAACATTCTATACTTTCAACAGCTCTTCAAAACTGATAATATCGTTTTGCTTTCTCTCCAAGTACACACACAATTAATTACTCTTCTGGAAGAATCTACTTTTGGAATTACTCATTTGTGAAAATACGATGGAAGGTTCTGTAGAAGTTTTCATTATACAGAATATCCGCCTAAATGATAATTTTGAAACTGAATTGAGAGAATAATGTCAATCATTTGTGTTCGTCCTCAGGTATTCAGTCCGTCCTTCAAATATTGAATTTATCGATCAATTTATTTATTTACTAGTTTATTTACTAATTTACTTATGTAACGTCGAAAACAGTTAAAAACTATGCGTGACGTAGGGAGTAAACGTACAATTTTCTTTGAATAGCAAGAGTACAATTAATATAATGAAATCACAACTGGTAATATGTTATATTGAATAATGTAATTGAAGTTGTAACACAGGGGTCATCTTAAAAATCAAGACCTTCACAAAAACTAAATTTTTTCATAGATTTACATAAATGATAAAAAATTACATTCTCAACATTTTAACGATATTTAATCCCTTGTAAAATTTTATGAATGTAACTGTAATTTAATCTTTTAACGAATCACAAATTGCCCAAATTAGGGAGAGTCACTTCGTGGCCCTTACGTAATTTCCTAAATTAAAAAACATAAAAGGAAATAGATTCTTCGTGATTGATTGGATGAATTTAATTTGATTCTTTTTTACGTGGAAATATTAAAAACAAATGACGTGTGAGGAAGAACGACGAGTTAAATTTGTGGGAAAAGTGAAATATTTATACTTTTGTGAAAATGATCCTGGAGGAGCAGTAAGTATATCCCAACTGTTAGGTTTGAATTTTGCCCTCAGTGCCTTTCATTTTGTTTCTATGAAATAATTATTTGCTCTGATATTTCCCTCTGAAATAATTTCTTCTGATTTATCTATGTTTATCTACGTGCTGTAAAGAGAAGAGCAAAAATTTTAAATCTCTTTGACAGCGTTCTCTCTAGCACCTTTGATTATTCTTCTAAAGTATTTTATAAAATAAATTATGTCAATGAATTTACCACAGACCGCATAGACCGGTCATCGTGCTTCTGAACTATATGAGTAATACGAAGACTACTCACACCATCGGAGCACCGGCCCAGCCGGGACAAGCTAGATATTATCGTCCAAACGATAAACGAGTACTGAACTTCATTATATTGTTTTTTGATTTCTCTCCTTTGTTATTTTTATTTTGTTTTTGGTACAATTGAGAAGGGATTTGCATTACTCGTAGTTGAATACGTAGTTGGTGTTATTAGTATTGATATTTTAATCCGGATATCAAAAAACCAGTATAATTATTAGAAAATAAATAAAACAGCAAGTACCATAAGATTAATGTTTAGGCAGTTCTTCGTGTTCCACCATTCAGTTTACAAACTACTCTTCGTCTTGAGGTAAGACGATGGTAGGCGCCTCTCCGGTAATTTTCAAGGTAGAGAAATATCGACTGTAGATATACATATGCATGGTATTCTTAGAACAAACGGAATCATAGAACAGCTGGCAATCTCCAATTGCACTGTGATTGGAAATTGATGATGATTGGTGGTCGAATTGTGGGTGTAAAAATACTTCTCTCTTGCTGTAAGAAGGTTTACAAACAGTTACTAGTATATCATAATATACATTAGTGAAGAGGATGAATGTGTCTTAATTGTAATAAAACGCATGGAACAGACTATTAATCGTATGCTTGTTAAATTCAGCGGAAATATTACGAAGAATGTTAAAATTTAGTCTATAAAGTTTTGAAAATTTGTTTATATTTATTCTTTCAAATTTATTAATTTATTTATTTAAATTCCCCACTCTCACATAAACAAATATTACAGTAAAAGAACATTTTTAGGCTCAAGACTTAACTTTCTGTACTCTCTTGTCTTGTCTTATATGAAGGTACAACAAGACAGAAATCGGTGAAATAATAGTTATTGATACAGAAGTAGCACAATACGCCATTTTATAAAGGGAACATTTGAGTACATAAAGTTTGTTTCTTGTCAATTATTGGTTTGCATTCAAAGAGAAAGGACAAGAAATATACAATCTAAGGTGCTTACTTCTAAAAGCATTAATACTCCCAAAGGTAATAAAGGAAAACAAAAATAGACCAAATAAAATATCTGAAGCAAGCATAACATTTGTGAAAGTTCACATCGAGCCTATTCCAGCCCATCCAGGAAGACTACTGCATGAGACAACAGAAAGAAGAAAGTATCTTAGCAATGAATTGTCCATACATTTAGTTTACGATTTGCATTGAGAATGACTCGAAATAAAAATAAAAAGAACGCAGATTGAGAGTTGTATTAATGAAAAACCGAAATAACTTGTGTACATATCTGAATATACATCTAATAAAAGCAATCAATAGCTATGCCATCAGCTGAATACCATAAAACTTATTGAATGTACAGCTTAATTTCATGTTATTACACTAGGCCGGAAGCAAGCTTTATTAAATTTAAAGCTTTCCACAAATATAACTTTACCTGGAAATTTTGAACTTTAATTTCGTCAATACATGATGCTAAAATTGGTCGAGATCATTTTTGCATGGCCTGAGGTGTGTATGAAATTGAATCTTCCTGGTGAAATTTCTTTTTGCGAGAATTCGCGAGCTTTACAGGAACTTTATTTTCATGCTATCTCAAAAATCGTTTTGTTGCCTCTTACCGTTGCTTTGCTTCAAGGACCTGAATTTATAACCACTGGTTACTACCTGATCGCACAAAGTAATACGAATATAACTTCGGTTAAATAACAGAAATGAAGTTGTATAGGTAAAGGGGTGTTCATCATTTGGGGAGTGTGGTAATTTCTTTACCTCATCACAAAACCTTAATTCAAAGGCTGAATATAGTCTGAAGAAATATAGCATAAAATCAATACCTCGTGAGGGAAAAATAAGTTTAAAAAAGCATTTGCTTTTACTACAAAGAAATAAGTAAATATTGTGTGTAACTAACAACTTCCACCATTATTTAAGTTTGTTTTGTCTGGAATGACGCAACGCGTCTCTAAAGCCCCTTGTGGAACGTTGAGCGCTTTCCGTTTGGGAGTAATCCTCAGTTAACTAGTGCGCGTCCTCCTCCATTGGAGTAATCCTCCATTAGCTGGATAAATCATTATATGTCATGTCTCGTCGCAGTCAGTTGCCAAGAGGACCGCCAGGTAGCATCTCCGCGTACGCGCCTCCTACTACGGGCGTCACTACCCAGCGGCCAGAGTTGGGAAAGAACTAGGATAAGGATAGGACGTAGGACACTTCACAGAGGTTGAACTAGTCCTTGTGAAGCAACGGAACTCGTTCTGTTAGAACTAATTTCACATGAGATTATCCGGGAGAACCTGGACTTCCATGATGAAAAGCGAGCAACTTCACTCTGAGCCATCGAGACAGTTTAACCTTCTCATGGGTAGATTGGCATTCTGATAGGTAGATGGGCATTTAGGTGTCACCGAATTCGTTTATGTCGAAAAAGATTTTTTGAAGTTGACTGCCAAAATATGTACATGAGGTTTTAAGTTAGAACGATAGAAAATAAATTTATTCTCAGAGCACACTAAACATACAAATATCTCTGCTAATATGGAAGACTACAAACTTAGTATAAAGCGATCGCAAACGTTTGCGCTATTGTACGCAGTATATCACGTGGTGTGTCTAATAAAATCTGTAATCTTTCCAGTCATCATAGGCAGCTTCGTGGATTATTGACGAAAACGGGAAATAACTAGCTGTTACAAAAAAATAGAACAATCTATGGCTTGCTTGGATCGCAACGACAATCAATGTCCCGTGCCATTTTGCACGATCATTGAAGCGTGGGAAACACATACTTGTCTTTCGTGGCTAGTCATTCGACACGTTCACTTTCCTCGTGGGAAACAACACTTCTGCAAACAGAGAGCTTTGTGAAAAGTCATCAGGAACCGTTCGTTGAGTACTGTACATTGCAATTCCACGAAGTATGATTAACCGAGTGCACGATTCAATTGGTCAGTAGCTGAACGCCTTATTACTGAAAAATTCTTCTTTCTAAACTATAATAAGTGCTCAACAAAACAAGGTATAAATCTCATACAAAGCACTCGTCCAGATATTTGTTAATGCATTGCATATTCATATTATATTTTCCAGTGTCTAAAATATGATGAAATATTTATCTGGAGGGATCTCTTGAATTCTGCAAGTTAAAAACATCCCTGTAATTACACTCTAAAATACAGAAATATATTTAGGTGAGATATAGCAGATTTTGGCATTTTAATTCACGATAATTGGAAAGTAAAGCAATTTTCTAGTTTTGGCATGTGCAGCGAGAGTGAGATGCGGAGAGGCTAACCTGCTGAAAAAAGGGTCGATGTGAGAAAGGTCTACATTGACGTTAAAGGCTAAGTAAGACCAAAAATGAAGGTTATTTAAGATAAAGAAGCATGAAATTGAAAAGTGAAATTGAAATGGAAATACTTTGAGGTCATAATGTAAACAAGATACAGTAGCGTTTCCTTCCTATTTTTGAATTATTCATGTCAAAGATATTATGAAACTCGTGTGACATTCGTTTCAGAAATTTCTTCTTTTGATGATATGATGATTTTGATGATGAATATGACTAGAATTTGAGAAATGTGTTACGTTTTTACAATTTTCTTTAGATTAAGTATCTAATATAAATACTTTTCATTACCCTTACACAAAATTTACAAATATTCACGAAATAATATATTAGAATATAGAATAACTATATTTTTGTATTTATCGCACCATAATCCTTATGCTTATTTTAACAATTTTCTTAATGTTGGCATAAATGATCTCATATATGGCTCTCAACTGTAACCTTAGGCTAAGAAGTAATGAAATAAACCCGAGCGATACAAAATTTGAAACATATTTGGTTACGTCTTTTTGATTATTCACGAACTTGTCACTAAACTGCATATAGTAAAAACAAGGGAACTACCGCCAATTAATTTAACAGAATTACTTCTTTTTTGAATGAAAAGTAGTACATACACTGAATTTTAACAAAATAGAAAGGCTCGAGTAATTTTCCTTTATTTTCGAATGGAACCTTATATTTCGTCACATATAAATTAATATATGAGACGAGAAATAATTATAAATTGAAAACATTATAAATTGAAAATAACCATTATTGTGAGCTATCATGAATGATAGATGAAAATAGTGGTGCTGAAACAGCACTTACTTTTAGGCCCAAACTCTCACGTAAAATTACGCGAAAAGTACTCAAATGTTCGAAAAATTGTACACGACCTTATTTCAAAATTTATCTTTATTGAACAGGTCTCATTAAGGAAAAAATCTAGATCTTCGTAATTGTAGTTGTAGGACAATGCCGAAAAATTTGAACTTTTGTAATTTTGCAAAAAATTAGGGTTTTTAACGAACATGAGACCTGTACTATTACCTCAAACGTCCTTCACACTATCCAACAACAAAATTTAACCAAAAACGATGGAGTCATTTTTTTTTTTAAATACTTGGAAAATGTCCTAGGGGCTTCGTGTAAAGTACCCAAAATTAAAAGATCGGTTTCAAATTCCAGGGGCCGCGACATCAGC
Source organism: Gryllus longicercus (assembly GCA_038098605.1). Taxonomy (NCBI): domain Eukaryota; kingdom Metazoa; phylum Arthropoda; class Insecta; order Orthoptera; family Gryllidae; genus Gryllus; species Gryllus longicercus. The sequence goes on along the minus strand of JAZDUA010000339.1, from coordinate 1,148,648 downwards.
CATATCAGTTGGGTAATACAAATCTTGGAGAAAATCGGCTGAACGGTTGAGCCGCTAGCGTTGTTCACAGACGGACGGACAGACGAACCTTCTTCCCGACATTCGATCTTTCGGTATCAAGGACCCTCAAAACAGATTCTGGCTACACCACGTGTTAGATAATTTTGTTTCTAAATTTAGCAACTGAAAGTATGCACTTTTTCATTACCAGGGCTCTGTAATAATAGTTTTCTGCCAAAAGTTTGCCATTTTTCTGCGTAGCATTAAATATTTTTATTTTTACTACGTAAGTGGTAGCGAGTAAGTAATAATACGAAGACATTAATTTCCTTTTCTGCATAAGTAGTCTATTACTTCTGACTTCATTTGACAATAGTTAGTATTAACAATGCATTATGATTTAAATGTTTCAAAACTTACGTAATTTTTACAGACGGTTAGAAGAAGAATATTCCTTAATGCGAATTTAATTATAGCAGTTAACCTTATGATTTGGAGAACCAGTAGTCGACGTAATATTTCTCCAACCCTTGTGACGAAATATTTCTCTCTCGGAATAGTCACTAATATAAGATTCATGTACAGGTGAATAATTTCATGTGAAAGAAAAACACACCACTTTTCCCCCTCAATTAGATGGGCCTGTTTCTTATGTCGTGTTGAGAAGCATCTCGCTACCGTACGAATGGTTTTCACGATTTCTCTTTTTCCATAACACCAAGAAGGTTTATTCAAGTGAATTGAAACGTTGAGAACATTTCTAAATATTGGCAAAGAAAACAACTATTGTTTCGAATACAAACGAAGAAAAATAAAAATTGGTAAATTGAGCTTGCATATTACGACAGCACAGCATCGCGTGCGGCAAAATCGAACCGGCCACACCAACCGACCCTCACAAAATCAGTGTCTTTGCTCATAAATGATGTTAATAACTTCCCAAGTCTACATAGCGCTTTGAGGGCTGTAAATGCTCATATGTTCCAATGATATACAGGTTCCGATGAAACTGGAAAATTACAGTAAATGTCTTTTACGGAATCTATACTCCTCCTTCACATTCAGAGAAACTTCTCACTCATTTGTAATATTTTTTACTTTGTCGCCTACTTGATGCATACGTCATTTAGAAAAAATAATGTAAGAGAAGACAAAAGCACTTAAACATCGTAATTACAAGAAATAGTCATTCTTATCTTTTCATTTTCAATACTGTGAAAGTGCGCATTCTGAATTATTCACATTATGCTTAAAAATCAATTCTTCATTATTAGATAGATGGAAGCAGCCTTTCAACTCTTCTCTGGCAGGCTCATCCTTGCATAACTGCTCACATATTTTCCCTGGCATGACCATACAATTATTTAATGATACACCTTTTACATTACCTTCATAATTCAATATTTCTTGTGTCAAAAGAAAGAGGATCAAGAGGAGGAGAAAGAGGAGCAGAAGTCGCGGCGAGAGGAGGAGGAGGAGGAGGAGGAGGAGAAGGAGGAGGAGGAGGAGGAGGAGGAAGAGGAAGAAGAGTTAGAACTGATTGATTGATGTTTCCGAACATGCCAACTGCTATGGTCATTTGTCCCGTTAGTGTGTTGATCGTGTCGCGTGAGGTGACGGAGTTCCTACCCCTCTGGGTGGTGAGATCCGACGCCGACCTACAAGTCGACTTACAGAGGATTGCCCCCTCCAGACTTCTCCGTAGCGGGTCACCGCCTTACCCGAGACAAGATCGAAGATCCCGGCTGGTCTCCCGACATGTTTAACTGTAGTACACACAAGTATGTATAAGTAAGGGGAGAGGATAAAATAAGGAAGAAAAATGACAGGTTATGTGCTATCCATGGCCCGTTTGTTACGGTACTGCTCCGCCATTCTCCTGGTATTTAAAATATCCAGGAAAAACTACTAATCAGAGCAGCAGGTCACTAGAATTCTCCTCCAGTCAGCGGCTGAATTTGACCTAGCTACATAGCTATTAGGACGAGTCGAAGAAGAAGAAGAAGAAGAAGAAGAAGAAGAAGAAGAAGAAGAAGAAGAAGAAGGGAAATAGGAAGGAGGAGAAGAAAGAAAACGAGAAAGGGGAAAAAGAAAAACGAAGAAACAAAAATGCAAGCTGGAAAAAGGAGCGAAATAAGTTCGGCGTAAATCCTCGTATTTGAGATGCATAATCAGTGTCCTCGAAGCCGCCCACCGCGCGGCCTCTTTCACACGATCCGCGTGTCAGGCCCCACGCGCCCATTCGACGATGGGCTGGGCTGGGCCGGGCCGGGCCGCTCCGCGCGATCACCCGGATGCAAATTTGAGAGGCTTCGGCTCGGCCGAGTGTCCGAGTGTTTGCCCGCGCGACGGCCTTCGCCCGGCCGCTCGCCCTCGCCCGGGAGCGCACGCCTCGGAGAGGACGCTCGCCCCCGTGGCGTAACCAGAGGGCGTTTCAGCCCGGCGAAGTACTACTTCTTTCACTTGGCCACGTTAGTGCATCAACTGGGAACGCCGTCAATTACAGCGTAAACTAGTGGAGTGACAACCGCACACACTTACTCGTATTGTCTTGGGAGAACTCTAGCTGCCTCTCATCGGTAGTTTTCCGAGATTTCTCCGATCAATACCAGGCGAATTCCGGAGCAGTACCGAACAAACAGGTCACGTACCGCGCGCGATCTTTCCTTCCCATTCGGTGTCTTATCCTACTTCGTAATTACACTCACGTGCACCCTTGTTGGAATACTGACTCCGGCCGCGGAAGCCTACGCTCTCACCCTTGTTGGAGAAAACCCACCTAGCCGACGGTAGGTCGGTGCCGGATCTCACCATCCAGCGGAGGAAAATCATAGCCACATCCCGAGAAAAAAATGCACTACTTATGGGACCTTAGCAGTGGAATCAATAATAATCAATCAATCTTTCTCGCATTATTTCTCACTTACAATTTTTGAAACTTCAGAGAGTTCAACGAAAACGAATCATTTTGTAAGCGTCATTTGCTCTATCCGTAGACAAAATGAAAGAAAATATAGAGCCGTTTCTGAGAAAATGTTTAAAAACCTGATTGTTTAGAACAAATTTTTAACCATAAATTATCTATCATCATTTTATTTTTGCAATGTTAATTTATTTACAATTTTCGACAATATTGAGTTGGCAGAAAAATGGGACTAGGGTCACTTTTTACTGGTACAGAGGAAACGTTGGAGTATTATGGAAATTATGGAATAGTCGGGTAATATGGAATACCGAGTTTATTCCTCTATTAAAAGCTGTAGTCAAATGGAACAGTGGTAAACTACTTCAGAAATCTCGTGTGATGCTCTGCAGTCCGTGTCACCCGCTTGCTACGCGCATCACCTCTACTAATGAAGATTTGTTTTCCGGTTTCCAAAAATGCATGCAGGCAAGTTTTGAAAAGTCAATACTATTAGTTTGCTTTTTGTCTAATAATTACAAACTAGCCACAATGTACATAATAAGAGTTACTTTTAATTCCTTAATGCTGATTTTGTAGCTTGCAGTTTTTCAGAATCAGGGCTCACCTTGAAGGAGTACGGTAGGAAGATTGCGTGTGTGATTGTTGGAAGTAAACTATTAAAAACCAATAAAATTTGTATTTTATAATGTCAGATTATCATTAGATAGTTTTTTATCAATCGTATTTTACTTCTGTCATTTTGTAATCCCTATTTCATATTATCTTTCTACTGTATATTACCCTCCAAATTCAATGTTAAAAACAAAATAAAATAATTGCTTTTATAAAGTTTGTTTTTAAATTTTAAAAACCAATATTTAATTAAAAAATTGTTCAAGTTTAGACTGATTTCATATTACGTGATCCAAACAGTTTCATTACAAAGTAATGCTAACAAATAAAAACGGGTACTCCAATTATCCGAGCTTCCTTTACCAGTAAAAAATATTGCAGCCGTTTTTTGAGAAAATAATTTGTCAATATTTCATCCAAAATTACGCGGCTTAATTAACTTTTCATACTTTTGGAAAATTGTACATGATCTTTATTTCAAGTTCTGTCTTAGAATAACAGATTTCATTAAGAAAAAATCTCTATCTTTAACTGTAGGAAGACGCCCAAAAAAATCGATCTTCTGCAATTTTTGAAAAATCACGGATTTTAACGAGACCTTATCCATTATTTTAAGCGTTCTTTACGCAGTCCGAGGTCTACGTTTAATAAAACATTGGAGACATTTATTAGAAAATTTTGAAAATTTCGTTGAAGCTTCTAGTAAAATATTCCCCAAAATCAAAATATCTTTTTCGCATCCGAGGGTCCTCTAGTTCGTTCAGGTTGATCGGGGAATATCAATTTTGGAGAAAATCGTCTTAACAGTTTAGGAGTCAGCATTGACAACAGACAGAAGGAAAGACATTTTTGCTGTCAATCAATATTAATGGAGAAAATCTAGCCAAATTTAGTGGCATTTTCACCCTATAATATTGTTTCCGCTAGTTGTTACACCAGAAAGATTACTGTACACTCAGAATTATAAATTATAATAAATTTATCTGAATAAGCTAAAAATAAGTAGGTAACGAACATAGTAAAAGCAATTGGAATACCATTTTGCAACTTAATGTCATACTTTAATGATCATGTCTCTGGCCGCGGAACCATACGATATTATTGCCATACATTAATACCACAGGAAAGTAAATAATTTCATGTTATAATTAAAGAAAAGAATCCAAACCAATAAACGTTAAAAATGAAGCAGCAGAATGTAGGAACGGGATCCCAGAAAGAGCAATTGCACTTCGTTTTCTTACAAAGTTGCATTCCAAAACACAAGAGCTGACAATAATTGAGGATTGAAGTTTTGGGTAATTTCGAAAAACAAAACGACACTGCTTGCTTGCCAGATATATGGTGGATTCATGTTGAGTGTTTGTGTTATGTGCAACAAATGACTCCTTTCCTTTCTCGAGAAGAACATCAACAAGGAACAGAAAATCAGGATAACAAATATTCACTGTTCCATTTTACACTCTTTGGTGATGTGTTTGACTGCAACCCATTGACCAAAAGAAGTAATCAAACTTCTAAACGCCATGAAGAGGAAAGTTTTAAATCAAGTTTAGTACAGAAGTTCCATAGTGCTTGCAAAGAGAACCGAACTTCTTAGTCAAGCTCATCGAATCTCGTGGTCAACTACTGTCATCGTTATTGGAAACAAATGATCCTCTGAACAAAAGTAGACTTTTGTTCTCCGTTAAAACAAACACCCCGTGTATTTGACAATCCCCAAAGAACGAACTACGTTTCTGATCCAACACAGACGCGTTACTTGTGCTCTCTCTATATTTTGCTTTTGTCAGAATACTCTCGTCGACTTGTCATTCATTAGGTGCGTAGTATACACGCAAAATACTGGTGGACATCGAAATTATTCATTCAGGGACTCGCGGGCACACAAGGTCCGTAGGTGTTCGGCATATTCACGTTTACATTGGCGCGACAAATAGGAAAAGCACTCTGAAATACGGACAGAGAGATCGGCTGTTTTCGTGCGTAGAGAAGCTGAAGTTGCTAATTGCCGCAGGGAAAATATAGCGCAAAATACATGTTGCGACATTGGTTTTAATAAAATAGTATCAGGAGTAGTCAAGAGCGTATCTCAGTGTTCGTCGTCCATGAGTACGGGATTTTTAGATTATGGAGTGAAATGTTTGGGCATACCATCGCAAATGCCTTTATTTTATTTTTTCGGTCACTACACAACAATCATTAATACTGAATATCATTAAAATGTTATACCCTAACATATATTTCTGATTGACTTAATATCTGGGTCTGTGACGTACTTTATGCAAATCAACCTAGACATAGGATGTGCTCACAAAGTACAATGACAGGAGGTTGACTGATAAGTTTTTCATGGTTTGAATAAAATAATATATGAGGTGATGTGCTACGCGACTCATGACACATTACATTCAGAATCTCTTGATTCCGGGAAGCTTAATAATGGTCACAACCCATTATCTCGCCCTTGCTACTCCGATGAAGAATATTTATAATATTTATGAAATTTTTTATTAGATATGTGTCAACGCACGGAACCGAAATATACCGTTTAGAAAATATAATGAAAGGAATATTTGAAGAGAAGAACGTCTACTTCTTGATAACAGACGATTTTGTAAACATGGTCAAGTGTAATACCATTTGAGAAGAGTTTTCTTTGCGCACGATATATGTAGCATACTTAACTTTTGACACCCTTCGGGTTTTCCTAAATTATATTAATGATCTAGGGTACCATTATAAAAAAATTAATATACAAAATTAAAATATTTTTTCACATGTCATTTTCTGCTAGGTTTGTCCCCAAATACCTTTATTTATCATGAAATGTTTTATTTTATATTAAAATTTCCTGCTGTTTGGAAAATACAATCAATCCAATATTTTCATGACAGAAAACCGTTGTAGTCTTTTGAAAATTTCAGTGAGCCTGGTGCAGGAATAAAAGTGTCTTACGGGTACACTTAGGAACAAATTCCGATACTAGGAATTTTAGTTTTCGATTTTAGCAATATCGGAATTGATACGTGAATCGATAATATGCTGGTACCCACATAAAAATTGAAACATTGGTATGATATATAGAATATTTGTTATAGTTTTTAAATATCGTGTTGAATCTAGTATAGAAACATTCTAAGATGCACGACTCTGACAGTAATTAAATTATTAGCAATATTCAGAAAACCTATTTCTACGGGCTTACTGGCCGGCATCTGCCCACATTAATTTTCGATATTCATATCAAATCACAAAGGAACAAACTGTGGATAAAAGGAATAGTTTGTTCGTAAGAAGCTGGAAAACCAAAGATCTTAAGGTCAATATAATATGTTCTATAATTCGTCATTAGACATACATTCAGATGACTTCCACTTTAACAGAAATTTCTTTTTCAAGAAATGTTCAATATTTTAATATAAAATCTAAAGTGTATTTAACCGAATATTGCAAAATTAATCTAGCATCTTAACTTTGAGAGAAAATAATAGGCATTATTATTATTATTATTATTAATAATAATTAGCATTAAAGTATTTTTTAAAAATAATTTAACTCTGCTGCTAGTCAATAAAGGAAAAATTAAACAATGGAATGAAAGACAATTTTCACGAGATGTCAATCACAGAAAAGAATATTGTTGCTCAGTTTTCTCTCAATCAGACAATACAAAAAGTGAAATTTTTGTAAAGTAGGTGATAGTGTGGTAAGGACTACAAATACGATTTCGTCGTATTTTCGTTTATAATTTCGGGCATTTAAAGTCGGTAAATTGTCCGGGAATCCTTCTGAACATGGAGTTACAAAGCCTAAATGGAGGAGCCCATGGAATTAGTAACCATAAAATAGGCAATGGTCAAAATAGGCCGCGAAAATGTTTTGAATAAAATTATCTAGTCTCACTAGACAGAAGGGATGCCAAAAATATGTGAAGGATGAATTTTAGAAAATTGCAAGAAATAAAAATTGCAATTAAACAATTAAGTATCATAATTATAAAATATTTTAATATAGTTCTCCTATGGAAGACATTTGAGATAAAAGAGCATTCGAAGTGGGCGATCTGCCCAGGCCTGACCCTCGCGACCCCTTGCTTTATGACTCGATGCACTGCCCCGGCAGAAGAATCAATGCAGATTCAAGAATTTTCCATCAGTCAGAGGCTTCGTTTGAGTCACCAACGTCAACCATCCAGACCAATTGCCATAGGACTCCTGGATTGTCAAAAGGTCCGTGTATCTAATTGAACCGAAAAGTCCGGGAGACGTCAACATAAAAAAATTAAAATCTACAGACAGATTATTGGGGTCTGCTACTAGCGAGAATAAGAAAGAATATATTGATTGGCAATAAACATGGAAACTGTAGATATACGCGGTCAGGTAAGAATAATATTAGGTTAGATATGACAGTAATATTAAGTGAAAAATTCACTATCCATACTTAAAGACATTTATCCTCTGAAATTCTTCTCATATAGTCCCAGGAAATGTCTGTTCCGCATTCTAATGGTTCCTGGAAATTCTATTTTCATGCAGGCCTCCTAAACGTGTTAACACACCCAATACTCCACATGCCGCTGTTGGAGCTCTTTAAGAAGTGTAGGTCAAGAAGAGATATGGCAAAGACTCTTTCAAAACGCAAACTTCAGTGTTTTCCTTCTAGGTTCTTTGAGTATTGTAAGTGATTTATTCACAAATGTACCATATGCTACTGTTTGAATGAGAATGCGAAGTCTATAAAAAAACTATTAAGTTTTACTTCAAATGGAAAGCAGTAAAGAAAACCAATAATGCGTGTTTATTCTACAAAAATATAAGTAGAATATAATTTTATGTAAATTTACAGGAACAAATAAAATCATGAAATTGTATGGTATAAATTCCAACCTAGAGAAAATAATATCGAATTTAGAATCTTGGAAAATGAATGAGTAACTAAAGAAAAGACATTGCGTTAACCACATATTTCGTTTTCCTGATTTTCTAAGTCTAGTGATTTTAATGAGGGAAGACTTGGCATACAGCGTAATCGGAATGACAGCGGAATATGCTTGAATGTTACTTGTTAATTGTACTTAAGCGGATGTTACTTGTTAATTTATAAGAAATTAGTCGATTTTGAACGCAGATTACAGAACAAATATTCCATATCCAAACAACCAGAATAATTGTTGTGCAAAGAAAATCAGGTGATATTTTTCCAATTCTTTGATTATAAAATACAAAAAATAGGGGAACTTAATAACAACTCTTTGAAGATTTGTTACAATCCTAGCCAAACTTCAAAATAATATTCACAAATTTTATTCCCACATTTATAACAACACGTAAGCTACAACAAACTTTCCCCCACCCGCAAACCGGCGTCAAATGACTGCGCTAGCGACACAAGATTCCCTCAAACCCCAAATAAATCAAACAATGAAAACCCACCCGTAGAGCCTTTCTCTAAATATCGCGATTCGATCCCAGAGATAGCCCACCGCCGCGGCGATATCCTCGATAAAACAGGAAGCCCGCGAGACGCGACGCAGACTAAACCGGCACGGCGGGGGCGGCGACGCCGCGCGGTGTGGCGTACGGCGTCGCGGCGGCCCGTTCGTTCATTCAGCGCGTCGCGCGCGCCGCCGCGGCCGAGGCCGCGGGCCCGCGTCGGCGTTCGCGGCAGCGGCGGCGGCGTCGACGGCGGCGGTGGCGGCGGCCCGGCCCGCCTCTCCCACAGGCGGTGGGAGGAACCGCAGCGTCGGCGGTGGCGGCGTCGGCGGCACGGCTCAAAGGCCCTGTGTATACTCGGCATATCCTAATGCAAACGCAACGCTGAAATAAAACAATAAATCAACGCAAAGTGAAATAAATAAATAAATGGAGGAAGAAAGAAATTTTCGAAGTCGGAAGGTCACCTCCCCCTTCGCGTAGAATGCGGTGATATTTGATGTTTTAAGTTTAATTTCAGTTTAAGTTCAGTGAGACAGCAATGTATCGGTTCCCAGAAATCTCGTTTACTGGGTTTAGTGGGTTGAATGCGTCCCAGAACGGTATAAAGGCATTTTCCCCCACGTTTGATGCTGCTGCATGAAGAAGAACATTACTAATAAATAATCAAACCGGTGAAATTTTCGTCCGCAAAGAAATTTCGAACAGTTCCAGAAATATGGACTGCGGTCGTCTTTCAGGATGTGCAGGTTTACGCCGATGCTCAGAACGATGAAAGAAGTGGAACGATCACCACGGGCGCGCAGAAGGAAGATCTGATGAGAGACGCGGAGATTCTGGAAATTGGAGTGCTTCGTGGCGGTCTAAATTATAGTTTCATATCCGCCAACGAAGTGACACATCCATTTCAGTTGGTCATCGAGAGTCATTAAGTAAGATTGCACACTGATATAGGAACTTCGGCTGTTTGCTTGTAAGGCACATTGAATTTTCCCGAGAAAACAGTTAACCAAAATGTGCTTTTATTCGGTGTTGTTATTAAGAGAATACTGCTCCTGCCACTACACCAAACCATAATTATCATTTTGATATTGATAGCTTCCAAAATTTGAAAATTGTTTCAGAGTTACATTCATTTTTCCACATTGAGTAGTAGAATGAAGAATTGATTGTAGTATCCAGTTATTGAAAGTCGCAATTTGAAAGTAAATACAGTATTTATATCGCGTATTTTTATAAGAATTGTTTACTATTTTAAATAAATATAGTATCGTACTGTGATTCTGCGTTGTTGTTTATTATACTGACAATCATTTCTATTTTCCGTTAGAATTTTCAAAGGGAACAATTGTGATTTGTGTTAAAAGTTTTACTCTTTATATTAACATTACAAAGGATACATCTATATCATTCAATCTTTGTCGTATGTTATTAATCAAGAACTACTTCACGAATTGACACGTTGCTGCAAACTTCTTATTTCTCATAAAATCATTGAAGTATAAAATTCTAGAATAAATTCGTAATAGGAAATAAAAGTAAAGTTCTACAAACCGCTTAGTCATTGCGAACCGCACATTCAAATAATTACTTACATCTTATTTATTGCAAATAACCTAACGAATATTCATTTGAGTTTTATGCATTCAATTTTCGGAACCAAGAAATTATTAACCGAACAGCGTGTTAAAGAATAATGAGAAAAGAAAATACATTAAATCTAAATCTTCTAAACAATGGGAAAGAAAGCCACGATTAGTGTTCTTAATAATACATGTCACTATATTCATTTCGGGAAAGAAATTTGAATAAATTCTTCCATCACCCAGAGTTGGTAATGCTCCGAAAATACGTGACAAGACGAGGTCCGTTTACAAGACTTCGTCGATGGATAGATAAGACTGCGACGAATGGTTGTTTTGAACAGATCTGAAACGCCGCTCACGCCTCAGCTCCTACGGACGACATAATTTATTATCCGTGAATTTAATCAACGAATACATCACAAAGTTTGTTTACTCCCAGAAAAAATGCTAAAAGATTAACAGAAAATACTACAAGGTAATAAAGTTTGAAGAAATGCAGACGACTATACGCAATTTTATTTGCCTATCATTTGAAAAACACCTCGCAAAATATAAATAGTGCGTAATAAGCATTTCGTAGAAATATGTGTATTTTGCAGTAATGTTTTGCTAAAAATTAAATAGAATGTATAATATTTGGCGTTTAATGCACCCAAAAAAACACTACATATTTACATTTCCGTGTTAACAAGTTTGCTCAGTTCCAAATAATTTTTATTATAATGAAATAACTGAATTTAGTTCATTATAATAAAGAGACAGTTGCAAATACAAGTTTCGTAATGGTTACAAAAGAACTATTTCGTTAGTGTAAATGAACGTTAGTGCTGAGGAGAATATTCATAAATAGATATCTTTATGAAGGTTTAAAGACAATGTGATGAATTTTACGTTATATGTAGCTATTCTTTGGAGGTACGCAGTAAAGATATGACTATTAAAAGATTTTTGTAAAGAAATTTGAACATTAACTTCGATTCTCTGCTGATATTTTTAATATAGCTATCTCATTAATTATAAGTAACAGAAAATCGGAAGATTCATTTAAATTATAAATTCGATTTCAGATTTCTCAGATGGACAAACCGTACCGTCACATTTATAGAAACATACATTTGGGGCTGTTTATACCGTTTACAATTAAGTTTCATCCATTATATAGAGATTATTTTCTTTCGCTTATCAAACTATAACTAAGGCATCGATTAAATAATATAAAAGTATTTAATGTTTAAGACGTATTGATGATACCGTGTTGCAAAAATTACATTACGATTTGAGTTGTTCTTCAGCTTTGTATTATTTAACGTCAATTTTTAATAAACAAGTGGACAATTTTTCTAAACTAAATACATCAGCCTATCTTTCGGAGATTTTGCATTATTAATAACCTTTCAAAAACTCAATCAGTTGACAAGCAGCTATCACGAACGTTTCTTCAATGCAGAAGACCTTGGAGACCAATGATATATAACTTCTAAAGAAATCCATCAGCCATACTGTGTCACCGAATCCATCACCCAAACTGTTCTGCGTCCTAACCATCGAAGCCACGTTTTCGCAATGGCGCTCGCAGGCGAGCGGTAGGCCTAAAGGCGAGGCGACGCTGCGCTCCATGCCCGACGTCGGAGGGCAAGGCGGCGAGCCGTCCCGGCGCCGGTATCCATGTCCGTGTTTTCGAAACATAGATGTTTGCGTAAAAATATCGATATTTTTAACATCTAAATTTTATTTTTGATTGAAGAAAGTATTCTAAAAAAAGTGTAGTAGTTTTCATATCTCAGTAAATTGAACATTGTTTGCAACGGTGAAAAAGTAAGTTAAATCAAGTTTTCATTATTATTTTTCCCTTTTTTAAACAAAGTATTAATTATAAAGTAATAAAAAAGGTCACTGTCAGATCAAATACCCTTCCCTCATCGTACCAAAATGTATGGCAATAGTTCTAAACCAGTTTTCACTACATCGATGTTTAAAAACATCGATGATTTTGGGATCACGTATTATTGATATGGATATTTTGATTTCGTTAACATCGATGATCGATGCTGTGTTATCGACGTTGCAACCCCTTCCGGGACGCCGTCTGCGAGAGCCGCCGGCGTCGCGGACCGGTGCGGCGGCTGCATGCGGCAACCGGCGTCGCGGCCTCACCGCGACGGCCGCGCTGCGCCGTCCCGACGCCAGCGCGTCCCGACGCCGGCGCCCCAGCGACGGTGCCGCCACGGCCCGGGCGCCGCCGCGCACTGCGATACCTTATTCGATAGGATAGGATTCTATGTAGCGATGCGAACCTCAGGAATCGACTCTTGCATGAAAGTATAATGGCGTCCATGCGCTATTTAGGGATTTATTTTATTTAGAAAACATTCGTCATGAAGTCATACATTTTAGAAGTTTGACACAGCTATCCGTAATAAAATGTATACTTATTTTTCTAAGATATCATAGTTTACTAACTGAAATGAAAATTAACATCAAACGTTTTCTGAATTATCTATTATCGAAAATGTTGGGCAAGCATGATCATTTTCGGAAATATCAAACAATCGGGAGGATATGTTTTAACAACCTTCGTCTTTACCTCTGATAATGAGAAATATCTACAGACGTCATGTAGTGCCATGTTGCGAGCAGTTAGTACGGTTCTAGAAGGCAACGTTGAAAGAGTTAACGTGATTGTTGTTATCGATATTTGTCGGTCATCTAGTTTTATTCGATTCTAAGACAGCAACTTTCCTTTCGACATGAAAATATTATTTTCATTCATATCAATATAAATCTTTAACAAGCGTAAATTTACAATTTCGATACTTTTGGCATAAGAAGTATCGCATTTCTTGATCTCCAGAAACCGAGCAACTGCCAATTTCTTTTAATACTCAGTATACAAATAGGTTTAATTTAAAATTCGAAGTGTCTGTATGTCGTTGATGTTCATAAAATGTGACATGTTCTTAAATTAGCCACAGTTGATTTGGTAAAAACATTTAGGAAAATGATATTTTTACAACTAAAAGTTTCATAAAGATGTTTCACAAGAGATGCGTTATACGGAGTAAAATACTTTACCTTTTGACACGAAATAAACGTCTACGCTTATGTTAAAACAGTTGCTCTGCAATTTGTGCAATGCAACACCTTTCTTGTGCATCGACGATGTGTGTGAAGATTTTGTAAGAAATGTATTTTATAGACAAAAATGAATTGATAAAACTTGCCGAATAATTATATTTCTCATTTTCATTAGAACATAATTACGTTTTGTGCCCTAATACCCTCTTGGTATAAATGGCTGTCCTGATTTTTTTGCTTTTAATCTTCATCCATACTATTTATTCATAAAGTAAAATATTTTTTAAATAAAGTTTTGTAGTAATTGATTAGTTGGTTAGAGCTTAAAAATTCTGCTTTACTCATAATTACCTAAAATTTCATGTTTGCTATCGGCGCCGGTATCCTTCACGTGGAATAAGTGCATTTCAGTTGCAAATTGTCACAATATATTTCTGTGGTTTTCTCATATGTGTATCGGTGATGTGAAAAACGTTTATAAGATTTTCATGAATATTTTCAAGACTAGTTATTTTAATACATCCATACTGAAGAAAACAATATCAACCAACGCCAAATTTTTAAATTTTAAACATTCAATTTTTAACTACTGTTAAACAAATATATTTTAGCCACATGTGATTGCATGTCAGGGAAGCAGAGACAGGTCAGCAAAATAAACAGTGGAAATGAAAAGCAGAGTTTAATGTATGACGGGGATAAGCGACCCCCTGAGTGGAAATATGAAGCAACGCAACGTTGTCTTCCTAGCGCTAGCTAGTGATGGTCAAGTTCTTTGCAAATTAAGATTGAAGCAACTTTCCAAAACAATAATTTTGAATCAATTATTCGTCTGGCCAGATTAGATATTTCCATATACAGAGAAAATTACAGTTACTAAAGGCTGGAGATTTTAAATGTATATTTCTCCACCTGTCCTTCTGTATTATTCCGTCTGACGGAACCTAGAAAGTTGTAGAAGTGCAGTGGCTGAAGTGAATATTGTATCGTATATCGTATAAGTGAATATTGTATCTAATATTCAAAGAATCACCCCATAAACGCGATATCCGAAACAATGTGTACAACATTTATATTGAAGATTAAAGATAAAAAAATCAATAAATAAATGCATGTATGAAATTACTTTATTAGCCAAGAGTCATATGAGAAAATACTAGCTTTTATTTGGTATATAGACATATCTAGACAATATCTAGAGTATCTAGAGAACATATAGACAGTTCGTACTGTCTCACCCCATAATGTCAGTAATCCCATTTTAAATAAACGCTAAAAATTATTTGATCCCAAGTGCCAATTTTTAATTCGGAAGCCGCGTCTATCAATTCATTGAGGAACGAAGAATAGAATAGCAACAAAATACACTAACATTTTATCTGTGGGTAAGGATACTCAATGCCAATTTTGCAAGGTTTCGCCATCAAAGCAAGTTTGCGATAGATATTTCGGGGATCTTCTATTTTGATGCGGCCGGTGCCATTGCTACTTTATTCGTTTTCATTTTCATTATAATCATTTTCTCATCAAGTGATTAACAAGTTTTGAAGTGATAGTAAACTCAGGACCATGAAATCAATAAATAACATTAAGATACTAATAAGACTTTTTTCTATTATTCTTTTAAAGTCATACTATTATTTCATTGTTCAGACAATTCTACTATCACGAGAGAACGACAATAATTTGTACAACAATAAATCTGAATCAATTATAATACAACGAAGAATTTGGACAACGATGTGAGCAAAATTTGTTTTTGATGAAATGTTATAGAGTAATAAAGACTATCAGAAACCCTAGAAAACATATTTGGGCTAGTTAGAAATTTTTAAGACCTAAATTTGGAAGTTGTTTGCGTAAACGTTCTATGAGGTTTCAAGTAAGAAAATCAATACACTTTAAATTCATATTTATATGATATACAACAGAGAATTTATAACAACTCAATTTTATCGTTCTATTACATGTATTACATTATTGATGAACCTAAACTCAAAGGAATGATCAATTCTAGGAATGTAAAGTGTCTCTCTAACTATTGCAGCAGTGGAAGAGGCACTCTAAATTCATCCAATTTCCCAGAACTCGGGAAGTGAATGACTTTAATATTAAAAACCATTTTAATGCGTTTCCTTTACAAGGGGTTGATAAATTCTAACAAAATCAATACACTATTTATTGAAAGTGCTTCTCAATAAGAGTGATTCACATGCGTTACGCATGTTGTCAATGATGACATTCAGCTCCAAAATACGTTGCTTGTTTTAGCAATTCCAATGCGAGTTTTGCCACGAACCTCCATTCTTGCATTAAGATTGACTTAAAATTGAATTTTCTTCAGATGAAAAATATATATTTATTGAGTATGTAAGGAAATGTAAAACTGGGGTAAGTTGCCGAATTCGAACAAACGCCGAAATTTGACCGCACACTTCATTTCTATACATAACAGCACTTATATCATACAAGTTGGCTCAAATGCTAGTGGATGTTCTAGTAGATTTATTAGCAAATTCTCAATGAAAATCGTCTCAATGAAAAATGTCGTTTAAATGTGCATGAATAGCTTTGAAGTATTTTTGTAGAGTCTTACTATTTTTGCGCAATAGCATATCGTAAACCATTGTTTGTGGAGAGCGTAAGTAATTGCAACTTTTATGCTGCACGTTACGAGTATACTTCATGAGCGTTCGAAGATGGCTAATATTGCCCTTGAAGTAGTTGGATAGCGTTATGTGTTTCTCATATTTGCAGGAGTTGCCAAAATTGTATCACTGAAGGTTGCATTGATTGGAGCGGTCCATCTTAGGAGACTGGTAAGCATTATTTTACATTTTTTCTTTCACATAAATAGAATGTATACTCTGTATCTATTCAGTTAATTATTCTCAGTATATATTAATCAATTCTTTATTATAATACATGCATTCAGTTCCTGGGAAGATTTTTCGCGAAAAAGCAACAAAGAGAGGAAATCGTTTCTGTGCAAACAACACGGATAATTCAAGATAAATTAATTAATCATTTAAAAGAAGCACGTCTATCACGAGAAACAATTTTTAATGACATTTCCACGAATAACATTTCATCATTTCTTTAAAATAGAGCCTTTGAAATGCGATGTCAAAGGCCGAATATTATGGAAAGAAAATGTACAGAAAATAATCAATTGAAAACAAATGGCATATACGTTATTTAATCGTCTTGAAATGATAAAACAATTTACACTCGACGTTTCAGTGGTAGGAAGAATTCATGTGCAATCTCTTCAAAGCCGATAAGCAAAAGTATCAGTTAAAAATTAAATACGAAGGAGAGTACATTCGCTTTGTCTCAAGATATTACATATACTTTTCTTCTTACGAAATTCATATGTCACGTAGTGATTACGCATCTAGCAAACATCGGAATAAATAAATTATACAAAGGTTTTTAGCAAACATCAGACTTTAAAATTGTCTTTAAAATATTTATTAATATTCATTGAATATTAAATATATATTGAATATTTTATTATATTGAATATTGTATTGAATGCAAACTGGGAACATCCAAACAGACATGAAACATCTTGCTCCGTCGGGTTCCCTTAATTTGTTAATTCCTTTATGAACATTCCGATTTATTGCAGAACAAAATCATGGCGTGGAAAATAAATTATCCAATCTAGAGATTGAATTTAAAAAAGTTACTATTCACTCCTTATGTATAAAATCATTTGGATATAAGAAGAATGTTGGAATATAAGAAGAATGTGTTAGTTGTAGAGCCTTTATTATGTACGGAAAGGGACGCTTGTTAAACATTTATGTGAATGTCTAAGACTCATTGTACATTGAAAATAAATAAAAGATTGAAAGGATTGTCCATACTTGCAGAAAAAAAACTGTAAACGTCTGCAGAAATAAAGATTCTCTGATCGACATCGTGTTTATTAAAATACTAGGAACGAGACCGATATTTAGTCATTCAAATATTATAACATTGGGATAACTATATGTAAAAACACATAATGGCGACATGAACACACAGAAACATCCATGACCGGCGCGGGATTCGAACCCGCACTCCTTCGACCCGAGGCAGCCACAGGCCCTTCAGCCTTAGCGACCTCTACTATCCAGGCCGGCAAGAAACATGGTTGTTTCTCAAAGTCCAAGAAGATTGATCATTTGTTGAAAACAATAATATTGAGGGAATTGTCATGTTTGAAGTTAAGGAACGCACATGCGTATTTAAAGAGTTTCGGCGTCGACAAAACCTACCAGTAGAATTAGTATCATAACAAAAATCGGTTTTAAATTTCGAGTGAATATTGAGACATTAATTACGTGAAGATGACAATTAAATCGCTCATGAAATATGGACACTCGCACATGCATGACATTAATAAAGTACATCTTTGTTAACGTCGTATCTTTCAAACCTAACGTGCGTGGCATTAAGAAATGCGTTTATACAGGCGCAAAAAATATTATTAAATGAAAATTAAAGCACGTCTTTATCGAACAAGAGTATATGACGAGTTATACATTTCAATTTTGAGATGTAATCGATGGAGAAGTGGTCTCGAAAACACAAAAACAGGAGGCAGACGTCACATTAATCATGTACACCAAGCCACACGAAGTGTTCGTTGGAAAAGCAAATCGTCAGTGATGTACCTACTAGTACATTAGTGTACGGGTAACACCAACAGAACACGTTACACTTAGCACCACGTGCGTACCAGGTGAACGAGGCATTTTTAAAAGGTCGACTGTCTATGACATTAACCACTACGCAAAGCAAATTTGTGTATATTCAGAGCAAAAAGCGTGCATTAAAAGCCTCATCGTTGGTGGCGTGCCTTCCAAAACATTAGAAAACTATCGAAACAATCCGAAGAAAGTACAGTTAGTAATTTATGTAACTCACACGGTGTTTGAAATGTGACATTGAAAAATGATCGAGTCAATCAGAATTTCTCTAAACAGGTATTTGCGTACGCTTCTGATTGGAAACCTGTCTATCGATCATGCATTTCCCATATACAACGAAAAAGACGTGTCCATATCAGATTCATTTTTCACGGAAACCGATTTAAAAACATTACAAAAACTATTTGCACACTAAGAACATGTGTCGTTTGCAATTCGTGTACGAAACTTAATTGTTGATTCAACGAGGGAAATACGAGCTATTAGAAATTCTCTGCGCTCTCCGGACGCTCGTCAGTTGGTGACACAAATGTCAAATACCAAAGTATCACCGGCACATTTGGTCATGCTTGTCAGTTGTGACATACTAAGACATTTGTATAGTGAAAAACACATGTACAAATGCAGAAAAGGGTTCTGCGTTACCGTTGCGTGACCTTACGTGAAATTACGTGAAGAGTCATAAAAATTCGTTTTACATATGACGTTTATGTACTAATTATGTAAGGAACTAATTTACGTTTGACCAATGGAGAAATTACATTAATATCAACCGAAACAAATATAGCCCCTCAGAGCAGTGCCCCCTATACACGTGACGGTGGTATAGGTGTACGCTCAGAGGGAGGACAGGGGGTCACGACCCCTTGAAGATTTTAAAAGAGAACCTCTGAGTCTTAAGTAATAAAACATTTTATTAACATAAATATGTTTAATATCTGAATTTCTCCCTTTTTAACCTGTCCATTTGCGGAATTTTAATACGATATTCGGAGAAGAGATTCCACAAGCCATCAGGGAGTTCTGTAAATTATGTACCTTAAAATAAATATACTTATTAATAGCATCATTAAAACTGAAATTTAATTCACTTTGAAGTAAGTTTTATTTATTCTCTAGTGAATAAATATGCCATTAACAATTCAATGAAAAACTGGGCCCAGAATTGTAGTTGCCCCCATTTGCTTTAGGCTGCGCACACCTATGGACGTTGGCAACCTTCAACATATTTACGTAGACAAATGAGGCAGTAACGGATATTATTTCCTGTTATTTGTTCGACTAGGAGGTGCCTCCATCGTGGTCATTTCGATACGCACACGTGTATTACAGCAATGCCAATGAATTCATTCAACACAAAGTCTTATGCAACATCGTCTGTGTGAGTCACGTTTCTAGAAGTTAAAGAGAATTAAAAACTAGAAATGAACATATATCGCGTAGAAATTTGTGAAAATTACAAGAGCCAAAAGTTAATTTAAAATCGTGGTCATTGGAGATATAAAGACACCCGTCGTTGAAATTTTTAAAAAACTGACGCTTCCACACACGGAGCACAAAGAGCGATTGACGGAACGATTCGGATCAGTGACAATTAAAAAGCAGACCCTAAAATAATATTGGGTAACAGTTTGCATAAATCACAAGTTCGAAGATGGTTTAAAAGCCCGCCCTGGGTGACATTAAGCGTCGATGACAACATCAAGATTTCAGTGTAACTCCACGCAGCACACAGACCGTTGTGACAGTTGGTGACATTCCTTCCAGGATTTTAAGGACAATTAACATCCAGAAACAAACAAATATTGCGTCTCAGTTCCTGTCAATCACAAGCGCGAAGTGTTAATTTAAAAATCCTGATCGTCGGAGATACAACGCCACGTGCTTCGCCGAGAGCTTCAACCCGGCCGTGTACGGCCACGCCGCACCGAGCGTTGCGACCGCCGCGACCGTCGGTGACGTACCTTCCAAGAGCTTGCCGACGGCCTCGTCCAGCGGGACGCCCTCCTTGTCGGGGGTGGGGGCTTCGGAGTGGGTGCTGGTCGGGGGCGAGCCGCCCTGCTCGGAGCCGGGGCTCTTGTACATGCCGGCGGCCGGGGTGGCTCCTGGCGCAGCCAGCGCGCGCGCCCAGCGGCCGGAGCACGCGCCGTCCAGCGACGACGACGACGGCGGCGGCGCCGACGGACGCCGACGAGAAGGACGACGACGGGACGGCGATGCTGAAGGTGAAGACGACGCTGACGGCGACGTGGGAAGCGTCGGACGAACTCGAAGACCAGCCGCAGGATGCGATCGTCGGCGTGGCTCCTTCACTCGCACGCGTGCGTCACGGTCACGCGATCGATCACGCTGTCAAGAGGCGTCGGCGACGAAATCACCGGACGCGCCGAGGATAGATACAAGTTCCGCCAGAAAAAGAAAAAGGGGAAATCGGCAGTGGACGGCGCGGGCGCGCGGTCTAGCAGGAACTCCCAGGCCGTATGAAAAGCTCCTCTGTGCGCCGGCGACGCCGGGTGGACTGCTCAGCGCGCGGAGACGACGCCCATGCTTCCGCTGCCGGCACCAAAACACTCGCAAAACTGTTCCCCCACAACGTGTCACACGCGAGCGATCGGTCCGACGTCTCCCTGGCGTCGCGGGCGCGCGAGCGGTAGCACCCCTGGGTTGGCGTTGTGTGCGGTCGCTAATGCTCCGCCGAGTTCAACACCTCTCGCCACCAGTCGGACGCAATAACTGTCAGCGGCGGCGGCGGCGGTGGCGGCGGCGGCGGCGGTGGTAGGAGGCGGAGGGTGCGCGGGGGCGGGGTGACGGAGGCGGCGACGTCAGTGGCGGAACGCGAGCGGTGGGGAGGGGATGAGCGCGTGTGCGCGTGAGCGCTGCTCCTCCACGTTAAATCAAGTGATCAGAGGCTTCAACAATTAATTTCTCGCTCACTTAATATCCGCTCGAGGGTTCCCGACGGAGCGAATCGCGAGCGCGCGGAGCCGCGACGGGCAGCAGCGGCGGCGGCGGCGGCGGCAGCGGCGGCAGCAGCGGCGGCGGCGGTGACGACGTCAACGCGGGGCCACGCGATTCGAAATGCAGGTGACTTGTTCAAACAGACACTTCTCATCACACGCGCGCCGTGCAGGGGCAGCTACAGCACCAGCTCGTCCGGGCCCCGCCGCTCGCTTGCCAAAGTAGCATGTGTCACTGGCTGCTGCGGTGCGGGGCTCCGCTCGGCTCGCCCCTCCCTCCCTGGGCCGGCCGCCGCCGCCGCCGCCGCCGCCGCCACCGCGCCGCCGCGTGGTGCGCGCGCGGGGCGGTGCTGCGCCGCGCCGCGGAGGCGGGGGCGGGGAAGGAGGCGGGGGCCGCTGCCGGGGGCGGCGGCGGGGGCGGAGGCTAGCGGGGCGGAGCGCGGCGCGGAGCGGCCGCCAGGCAGCCCACGCCACAAATAAAAAGAGAAGAGAGGAGAAGTCAGAATGGAGCCGAAGGCGTGCGCGAGCACACACACATACACATACACACACACTCACACTCACACACATACACTCGCGGCGCTCGCGAGG
The DNA here is from genome assembly GCA_038098605.1 of Gryllus longicercus. Lineage (NCBI taxonomy): Eukaryota > Metazoa > Arthropoda > Insecta > Orthoptera > Gryllidae > Gryllus > Gryllus longicercus. The sequence goes on along the minus strand of JAZDUA010000339.1, from coordinate 1,126,760 downwards.
ATGAGCTGAGTGAGAAGTACTAAAAGAAGCGATGAAGTGGAGGACGAAAAGAAAGATAAATGGATGAGGAGAAGGAAATGAACACGAGGAGAAGGAAGATGGAGGAGAATGTGGAGGAAAAGAAGAAAGCTCACACATCCGGTGGCTCGTGAGAATCAGCGGGTGAGAAAAATAAAAAAAAGGAAGTGGATGAAGAAGCGCAAGAATGCAAAAGTAGAGACGATGAAAATAGAAGCGAAAAGGAAGGTTAAAACGAATATCGAAGGTGAACAAGGAGCCGAATTCGAACGGGATGGCCAAGAAGCGGCGGAAGGCCCTGCGAGCGCCTCCCACCACCACCCACCGACCCACACGGGGCTCTCCCGTGGTCTTTCAGACACCGGGCTCTGTTCTCGCTTTCTTACGCCGCGTGCCTTTACGACCTTTCCCCTGCCGAGACGCGCCTGAGTATTTCACCCGGTGCATAAACGTGGCGGGGCGATTCACTTCGCCTCTAACGGCCCCGTCACGTCGGCCTCGGCGCTGCGCTGCACTGCGGTGCGGTGCGGTGCGGCTTCCACCGCGGCAACCACCGGCGCGAAGGGGGCGGGGCGAGTACCGGGGGCGGCGGCGCATTGTCGGATGAAGACGCGAGTCGGCTCGTGGCAGCCGCCGGTGAGGTGGAAGGGGGGTGCGTGGACGGGCGGCACGCGCCCAGCGGCAAACGAGCAGCCTTTTTTATTCTCCAAATGTGCAACGTGCCCTCGCACGTCGCGCTCGAAAATAGTCCGAACTAACAGGATGTCCAGACGGCGCTATAAAATTTGGACGCAACATGCGCGCGTGTGCCAGCGACATAGAGCCCCCGCGGTGCGCGAATAGCCGCGAGCAGGCGGCGCCGGCGTCGGGCAAAGGCGGCCCCGCTCGCCCGCCCGCGTCGCTGCAGCGAGGGTGGGGAACGGGCGGGGGCGGGGGCGGCGGGACGAGGGGAGGCGGAGACCGCGGGTGGCGGACGGTGGGCGGATGATTGTACAGAAAGGGTTGGCACCGTAGGTCGTTGCCTTAGGGGTGCTTAGACGGAGGTAACAGAGTGATAAATGACGGGAAAGGGTTATAATAGAATGACCAAATCGTGATACTGTAGTCGACTGAGAGATGAAAAGGAATAATGCACGACGTCGAAGGGATGTTGGAATGCTAGACGTAACAAAGGGTTGACGAAATTATTGAAAGGTTTGTCTCCGAAGTAGTACGGTCTGCATCTGGTTAAAGTGAATAAGTACAAAAGAAAGCTAGATTGTATTGTAAATTAGTACAGGCTGAATGATACTCAAATGCATTTGACTAATAAATAATATCCTGTAATGATGAGAGATGTTTATGCTACCAGCACTGTTAATAATGCCATATTCTTATTTAGCTGTTTAACATTGTGTGGTACCAACAAGCACGGTAATTTGCGGAATGCAATTGACAAGTGTGAAAAGAAAGCCAGAGAGTATCCCATGGGAACACATGGACACATGAGCACTAGTAGAAGCAGAGTTCAGAAATGTCGATCATAAACAAAATCGGAAAGAGAACAACAAAATGATGATGGTTTGTGACGAGCGAAGAACGATGCCGGAAATTGAATGGGTTGTGTAGGACTGAGCGTTACACCCAAGACTGCAAAAAATGCAGCAAAACTGATTAAGGATGGCTGTTGAGCACCAAAAATCAATGGTCAAAATTAAGATGGGTGGCAATGAAATAACACGTACAAAGTTCGGAATAATATGAAGGGTAGAACTTAGTCCAATGCTCCGATTGAGCATGATAAGAGGAGGATAAGCGACAGTACTCAAAACAGGTGGATTGAAGAGAGGAAGACGACAATCCTTGGAAGGAAGAAGGTTGGTGAGATGGTAAAGAGAAGACGACAGTCAATACTCCGAATGAATCCGTGCAGACCAACTGGCGTTTGGACTTCGCCAAACGAACGGAGGATGAATGGCGGTCGACGTCATTCATCCTGGCGGCGGTCGCTCAGCGGTAACACTTGCAATCGCAGCATCGTTAACCGCAAGGCCGTAAGCTTTGAACCCTGGCCGTCGCAGATTTTCGACACTAGATACATAGCAGGATCAAATTCAAACTCTGTCTAAAGGATAATTCTAGTGGCCGACTGCTCTCATCTGCACTTGTCTGTCGTTTCTCCGGACACTACCAAGTGATTGCCGGAACAGTACCCTAACAAACGGGCAACGCGCGAAGTTTCGTCTTCTCCCTTTACAAACTCACCTATAATTACAAGTACACTACCACACATGTCGGAAGGGTAGAGTTTCTGTCTGCTAGAGAAAAACTACGCTGGAGAAGATGAAGAAGATGCCTAGAGAGAGAGAGAGAGAGAGAGAGACAGGAAGCCCCCGCAAGCCGAGGTGTAGGTTGGGTCCGGATCACACGTTCCAGCGGGCGAGGAACACCGCCACAACCCGGTATATAATATCCACTAAACTTAAGTACCACTTCATGACCTACTTAGTTCCAAGCGGACTCAAAGAATGCTCACTCACTCATTCCAAATGCGGCGGGGGCGGCCGTGGGGCCGCGGGAGTCCCGCGAGGATGGCGCAATGGCCACGCGGAAACGCGCGGCTGCTTAGCGAGCGGCGGCGGCGGCGGCCAGCCACGAGAGAGCGAGGAGCGGGGGCGGCGGTGGGCGGGGAGTAACGAGCGGTGACAGTCGGAGCAGCCGGTGAGTGGGCGGTGAACGACAAGACGCCGAACGGCGGACAGACGTACTGGCGGCCGACGCACGTCCGGTACGGCCAGGCGGGAGGGCGGTGGGGCAGTTGAGACGTTGGGCGGCCGGGTGAGCGAGGGAGTGTATTGTCAGGCGGAATGATGAGAGGCGTGTGGAGCGACAGGAGTGAGAGAGCCGAAGAACGCGTTAGCAGGGGAATGGATGGGTGTATAATTGGGGGCACTGAAGAACAGGTAAGTAGATGTATGAGGGGGGTGTGATGGAAAAGATTGACGTGTGTCGATGTATACGTATGTAGGCGATTAGGCGAGCGTAACTATCAATGGACGGAAACGACGAAATTGGGCAGGAACACGAGTTGACTTTGTCATACCTGGGTATATTGTACGCTGAGCGGACAGGTCAACTGATGGTTGACCCGGCAAGTACACTTACAATGCGCGCTAAACGGTCTACTGATGGTTGACATGTCGGGTGAACTGGTTTTGATGTAGAGTGACCAAGAGTTATAGATCCAACACCACTGAGATGAGCTGGTAGGCCGTGCGGGTATGGATGGAGGTATGTGAGTGCGTTTGGGCGCAATACCGGGACTTGCATGCAGACAGGTCAGCAGGCAAAATTGTAGTCTGAACGGTGAGACCTGCTAGGGGCACGATGCGTAAGCCTATCGGCGCGTTTGCACCGACACGAACGGAGCGGGAGGTGTTGACCGTGTGGCAAAAAAGGCGGGTGAGCTAATGAGAAGGGCAGAGGAACGACAACGGGTGAGCATAGTGAGCGTGTGTGGAGAGTGAGAGAGCCCGGGGGCTGAGCGGGCAAAGCAGTCAGAAGGTGAAGGTGCGAGCGACGAGAATGTAAACGGGTAAAATACTGAACGGGTGAGACGGTGAGCAGCCGTGGGGGTGAGCGGGTGAGCGAGCAGGCGGCTGGCGATCGTTCGGGCATGGTTGGCAGGCAGGCAGGCAGGCAGGCAGACGGGCGCGCGGGTGTGTTCGGGTGGGTGGGCGAGCGGGCGAGCTTATGGGCAGTGGCGGCGGCGGCGGCAGCAGCAGCCGCGGCAGCAGCTTCGCTTGCCAGCAGCAGAACTCGTGGCCCAGGAAACAACAGCGCCTTTATGCGGAGCCCGCGCGGCGCGGAGGGGCGAAGGCAGTGCGGGCGGGCCTGCGGGCCTGCGGGCGTGGGGGCGGAGCTGGGCGGGGCTGAGCGGGGCGGGGCGGGGCTGAGCGGGGCGGGGCTGAGCGGGGCGGGGAGGAGCGGGGCGGGGCGGAGCGGGGCGGAGCGGGGCGGAGCGGGGCGGAGCGGGGCGGAGCGGGGCGGAGCGGGACGGGACGGGACGGAGCGGAGCGGGGCGGAGCGGGGCGGGGCGGGGCGGAGCGGGACGGGACGGGACGGAGCGGAGCGGAGCGGGGCGGGGCGGGGCGGGGCGGGGCGGAGCGGGGCGGAGCGGGGCGGAGCGGGGCGGAGCGGGGCCAAGCGGAGTGGGACGGAGTGGGACGGAACGGAGCGGAGCGGGGCTGAGCGGAACGGGGTGGAGCGAAGCGGGGTGGAGCGGGGCGGTGCGGTGCGGTGCGATGCGGTGCGGGGCGGTGCGGGGCGGTGCGGGGCGGTGCGGTGCGGTGCGGGGCGGGGCGGGGCGGGGAGGTGCGGGGCGGGGCGGGGCGGTGCGGTGCGGTGCGGGGCGGGGCGGGGCAAGGCGGGGCGGGGCAAGGCGACGCGGAGCGGGGCGGGGCAAGGCGACGCGGAGCGGGGCAGAGTGGAACGGGTGGCGCGGAGCGGGCTGGAGCAGAACGGGGTTGAGCGGAGCGGGCTGGAGCGGAGCGGGGTGGGGCGGCTGGAACGGGGCGAAGCCGGGCGGGGCGGGGCGGAGCGGGGCGGGGCGGGGGCGGGGCGGAGCGGGGCGGAGCGGGGCGGAGCGGGGCGGAGCGGGGCGGAGCGGAGCGGGACGTCTGGGTGGGTGGGAGGGCGTCCGCGGGGGGGCGTGCTGCTTTCACGCCGACGCGACGCGACGCTGGTCCTCGCGAAACCCTCGCTTCGTCTCCCTCTTCTCCTCTCCGCCCGTTCCATAGCTTCTCGCCCTCTTCGCCCCCGCCCGCGGCGCACACCCCGGGGACGCGGTCCGTTTCGGAGCGCCGAGGACACACCCGCGGGTGGCTGCCCCACGCCGCCCGCGTCGCGAGAGACGCCTGCGTCGGCCCAAAGTAAATTTAGTGCGGTGTCTTTCCCTCTTTTCTATGGTGATACGGAAACGCGACGTTTCATTTCGCTCAATGAGGAAAACCATTATCTAAATATTACAAGTGCGTTGGAAATGACCGGTAATACACTAACCGCCAAGCAACGTATTAAATATATAGCATTTCATCTGTAATATTTGACCAGCTGAGATGGCTTGGGGAAACAACTGTTGTCTCTTGGAGAGAGGCTCTAGGGTTCGAGTCCCGTCGATGGCGAGATAGCTTTGTCGAAATCAGCTGCTTTCTGGAGAATAATTCTAGCGGCCAACTGCTCTGATCGGTAGCTGTTCGTGGTTGCTCCGATCAATACCAAGCGAATGTCGCAGAATTACTTTAACAAAAGTGCCACGGTTCGCGCGCGATCTTTCTTTCCTTATCCTTGTCCGTTCCCTTCCCTTTACACTTACACTTACACCACACGACGAAGATGAGTCCTAAGCATCGAGCTACCAGCTGGGGCAGTTACCTGCTGGCGGGGTCACCTAGAGGCGGGGAACCTCACAAACGGGCATTAGTTCAGATTGATTGATTAGTGGTTCCGGGCGCGTCAACTGTTAAGTTCATTAGTCCCGTAAGTGTAGTGCATGCGTTTTCCTCGTGATGTGGCGGTGATCTTCCCTTGCTGGATAGTGAGATCCGGAGCCGACCTGGTGTCGAGTTGCGGGGTTTTCTCGAACCAGATATCTCCCACCTGTGGGGAACCGCCCCAGCCGGAAGAAGCTCTAACCTCTCGACCGGTATCCCGGCATGCGTGGTAGTGTAGTGCATGTAAGTGTAAGTGTGTGTAAGAGGAGATGATAGGGCAAGAAAGAAGGATGAGAAATCGCGCGCGGTCCGTGGCCCGTTTGTGATGGTACTGCTCTGGCATTCACCTGGTTTTAGTCGGAGAAACCACGGAAAACTACCAATCAGAGAAGGAAGGCCCCTAGAATACTCCTCCAAAATACAACCTAGCTACGTAGCTAGTGTCGAAAATCCTGTCATTATCGGGATTTGAACTTAGGACCTCCCGGTGAGAGGCACTGCAGTGACATCGTTGATGCCCGGAGCCTCCTCTCCCGGTTCCATTATTCCGCGTCGGTCTCACATTCCATCGGGTGAGGAACGCTGAATCCTTCCGGGATATGACAAGTGCTACACTGACGGGTCTAATGACCGTAGCAGTTGACGTATCCGGAAGAACGAAATAATCAATCATTAATATACCTCATTACCAGATGGAAACAGTATCTATTGAATTTCAAATATTACACAGGTATTTGTACAGATTAGAATAAAATAAAAATAGAGACAGGAATAATTTTATAGAATCTGCAAAGGCATTTAAATCCCTTTCAATGGCCTGCGCATTCACAACGAAAACATAACAAAAATATATTTCACTTTTAATGGTTCACTTTTATAATATAATGGTACATTTATTATAATAATAGTAATAATAATAATAATAATAATAATAATAATAATAATAATAATAATAATAATAATAATAATAATGGTACACTAATATATTATGAAATTAGAGTACTTAGATGTACATTTTAAAATATCTTCAACATCTTAATGTAATTCCTTTTTAAAAAAATACTCAATTGAAGACGCGATATTTAATTCTCAGACGGTTGATCGGTTGACCTTTTGTCGTGAGACTTTTTGACATATGCGACGAAAGGAATTGTGACAACAGAAGTAAAGAAATGGGGCTGTATGACCAGTAATAAGATAGTGGTGATAGTAGTGATGGAGGAAAAGTCCATGGCGGTGGTGGCGGCGGAAGCGGCGGCGCCGACAGTGAGTTTCGTAGTTATCATCGTCCATGATTTTATGTCCTTTACCAAAACACTACTACAAATTTACATTCATTCCACGTCAATAATAAAAAAATACCTTGGAAATAGTTTAATATGACTTGACGTTGAATATCTTCAACATCTTAATGTAATTCCTTTTTAAAAAAATACTCAATTGAAGACGCGATATTTAATTCTCAGACGGTTGATCGGTTGACCTTTTGTCGTGAGACTTTTTGACATATGCGACGAAAGGAATTGTGACAACAGAAGTAAAGAAATGGGGCTGTATGACCAGTAATAAGATAGTGGTGATAGTAGTGATGGAGGAAAAGTCCATGGCGGTGGTGGCGGCGGAAGCGGCGGCGCCGACAGTGAGTTTCGTAGTTATCATCGTCCATGATTTTATGTCCTTTACCAAAACACTACTACAAATTTACATTCATTCCACGTCAATAATAAAAAAATACCTTGGAAATAGTTTAATATGACTTGAACGTTTGATTTGTTTATCTTAGGTTATATATTTTGCACGGGGCAACGACATTCCCTTCGAGATGATTTTATCGGTATAATGCCGGTAAATATGCCGCCACAGGTCATGCACTCTATGGCATTGTAAACCGCGTAAATGTAACCAAACGTCGTGCACGAGGCATTCTCCTTTTCTACGTGATCTTTTTTGTAAACAGTAATTTGAGAAAAGGTGTAGTCAGGTATCAATATTTTTATTTTTATACCTGACGACACCTTTTCTCAAATTATTGGAAGGTACCTACTTCACCAGCGATATTATGAATTATTAATGGTAATTTTATTATAAATTACAATTTTAGATGAAAGTCGTCTCTTGATTATTTCAGATATTGTCCTTGTCTCAAATTCATGACCGAAGAGTAGGGACGATCTTCATTACACTCAGTTTATTTTGAGGATAAGATTTGAATCCCGGGCATCACAATCATCTTTGGCGCCAGCCGCTAATTTGTCCCCGCTTCACGCAAGATAACGGATTTGCTGTCAGTTCACAGGTCTTAAATATATTGTTTCAAATGCACAAACGCAAAATAGTATTTGCATCTGAACTTAAATGACGGTAGAGATGTACAACGAGAATGAGGGTGGAGACAAAGATACGTCCATTAAACCGTGTTTACAACCCGAAATTCTACAAATATGCTATTTATACAACAATCCCCGAGTGTGATAAAATGCGGTGGCAAATCTACAACTTATATTCATAAAACGAGATATGAGCTTAAATCACGACAGTTTCACGATTTTCATTATCAGCTAACTACAACAATTCTGGAGGCCGGGTTTTGGTAGATTCCTTCGCTTTCTCTGATCAATTACAGGTGGATGCCCGAGCAATACTCATTGTTTAATGGACCGCGGACCGCGCGCAATTATTCCTTTCCCATCCACTTCCCATTCTCAGCACTTGACTCACAAGAGCCTAGCGAACGGTTGATCCCTCATCATCATCCCCATCCTTTTGACTCAGATTTCAGATCGTATCGGGAGAAAGTCCCACACGCATCGCAAATCCAGTATGCAGCGATCACCTACAAGAAATCAAAAGGCAATTGAAAATTAATAAATTGTAGAGTCTCTAACGTTTGGTCATTTGTTTTAAAAGTCGCATACCAACAAGGTAGGGGACGATGGACGTCAATATCTTTGTTTAGATAGTGAGTTACTGTTTCATCTTTTAGGGATTATATTATTATAACCTTTCTGAACCCTTATTGATCATCTCATCGCTTATCGGGTGATAACAAAAACTCGACACAGTTGCAATGCATAATCGCTTTATTCAAAATAATATTTTTATTATTGTGATATAGAAATGCATAATCATTTTCTTACAGCCCATAATCATTTAAAAATCTTATTTCAGTGTTTGTCGATGTAGAGAATAGTTGTGCAATTGGAACAACACACTCAATGACGAAATGGTTCTTCGAAAAAAAAGGACGACGACGTTTATGCCCCCAACGAAAAGATCGCAAGTACAGAAAATGTTCATAATATTTATGCCCTTGCCATACCTCAAAAACTCAAAATACTTAAACAAACAAACAGAAAGTGATTCTATTAGTTCGCTGTATACACGTAATATTAGTCCTTAAATATTCAAAGGATACTTCAGGTTATTCTGGGGCCGGCGTCAACCTCCCGGTACCCGCGAACACCTTGGTGTCCCCCGAGTACTTGAATGACAATGGTATGACCTGTTAGCAAAATGCTCTATGGCCAAGACAATTTGCACGCTATGTACCCCTCTAAGATCTCATGTATTTTATTTGAACATAAAGTTATAGTGCGCCAACAGCACCTACTTTTTGCATTATTTGTAACGGTTATGTAATATTATTATACCGATACTATTTGAACCCGTTAATATGTTTCCATCCAACAAAACAGTATTATTTCTCGCTGGGATTCGAACTCACGTACGTATGTTTAAGTTGCGAGCGTTTCTAATGTACAAAATTGTTCAGATCGAATGACAACCTTCCAGACGTTTTAAAATGAAAGTTAAAAAGTTTCAACTCATACTTCCGAAACAATATATACGATAATAGATAAATATTTAATTTTGAGTAACAGATCTCATTAATAAATATCTCTATTTTCATTATTCCAGTTATAGGAAAACTTTGAAAAAGTAAACTTTGGCATTTTGGAAATTCACAGAATTCAGCGAAAATTATACCAGCGCCATTTTTCTAATTGTAATTGGCTGAATCCGAGAAAATATAATCCAAAAATTATGAGCCTATCTTGAGGAAAAATATGGAAATGTGGAGGCTCTTTGTAAAATATTTCCCAAAATTATAAAAAATCCCTTAAAATTCGGGTGCGGCGTCATCATCCACATCAAACGGGAATATCAACTTTCGTGAAGAGCCTACTTACAGTTTAGCCATTAAGGTGTTTTTCAAGCGGACGGATGAAGCGACTGACGAACAGTTTTTTTCCGTAAACCGATTTTTCTGTATCAAGAACTCACAATCATGAAACCTGACTACACAACGTATTAGATTTCTACAAATTTACTACAAATGGGAGCAAAAATTATCAACTTTTTTGGCATCAGGTACCCACAATATTAGTTTTCTATTGGGAAAGAGAGATAAAGATGGAGATGGTGATGATAACATTCGGATATCTTAAAATAACAGTTTATATCTTGAATATCCATTGGTATTTTCTGCAGCAAGATATTTAAAAAAAATGTTCTTTAAAGGTCAAAAATAGATTTAAACCATCAATACATAAGTTAGTAGGGCAAGGTACGAGTTTAATTTTTTATTTCTCAGTAAAGATATTTCAAAAAATCTATATATCTACTTAAAAAACGCTGAAAACCGACCTAATATAGCTCCCGTGCCCCATGCTTGGGGGCGATCATGTTTCCACTTGACTTTTTTGACATCGGCGGCGGCGGTGACGTACGTCTTGGCGGCGTTTAGAGATATCGGAAGAAAATTGTAGACCATGGACTTATAATTTTTCGAAATCTAGTTCCTAAATATTTTGTTCTTAACTGCCAATAAATTTATTAGAAGATTTTTCTCATTAGGATTATAATTATACGTGACTTATGTCATGTATGGTTTTTTAAATTGTGTGAAAAAGAGCAAACTGTCAAATTGTGTTAACTCCACAATTTATTTCAATTAAGTTTCAGATGAATTCTAATAGTTGTTAACATTTACACCGGGTCCACTTTCATTAACATTACTGGTACAATTACACCGGGTCCACTTTCACAACTTCGTAAACGAAGTCCATGTACTCCTTCACTATGTATTATTATTATTATTATTATTATTATTATTATTATTATTAAACGAGATTTTTAGTTCTATTGAACTTTCTCGCTCTCTACGCGCCTCTCCGTTTTAATCCTTCAGGCATCTTCTAACTCTTCATTGCTTTATCGATGACGGTCTTCAAAGATTTCCTCGGTAGGCCATTCCTCGCTTTCTTCTTTCAACAGGGATTCACACAAAGGATGTTTTAGGTATTCAGACAGAGTGTAAAATAGCCATACCGTTGGAATCGTTTGATTTCTACATTCCCTATCACTTGTCTATCTCCATTATCTGTGAAACCGTAGGTATTCTATTAAGCAGGGTATACTGACAAGATAATCTTCAAAATTTTATTTCCATATATTGTTTTTCATTACACACAAAGTCAGAACGGTCCGGAGATTCCATTGTCTATCTTTAGGTACTTCAATTTTATAATAACAGATGTGATTAGTGGAATCATCAATACTTTTGAGGAAATTCCACATTTATTTTAATGTTATGTATCGTTATATAGACACAAACACGCCACGCCATTTCCGAGTTTTTTTAGAAGACTTACGAGTCTTCTAAAAGTAAGTTAACAGATGAATAATATACGAGCAAGTTTTCTTGATATTCCACAGCGACGGGTAATAGGAGAGGAATATTGTGGCTATTTCACAGCTTGAAAGGGCGTTCCAACTGTTGGTATGGACTTATCACGTCAAGTCGTACCACTAGATATCCGACTTTTTTAAAGTACGAGGTGGATGTTGGCAGCACTGTAAATACATACGTGGCGTTTCGTGTTGAATCTAAGTATCTCAAATGGGGGTGGTATTCTGCGCTGGACAAGGACTAAGGAGCTCGTGTATAAAGAAAACTTGCGCGAGCAATACACAACTTTCGGTGTAAATTCATTACGCATTACAATACACCTATAGGTAACATTATTACGACCATAATGTCATAGATTTATGATTATTTCGATCTGCTTATAGAAGGATCACACAGAGTCCAAGAATCAATTTCTTGGAAGGGAACACTGGAAAGAAATATGTGGATAGATAAACATGAAGAAAAACTGGTGAATCCAAATGTAACAATGATATATACTGCATCACTCTATAAAATTTGTATTGTGTAATTCTAAAAGACTAAATATGCCTATAAAAATTTTACTTCACCTTCAGTGAAGAAAATTCGAACAATCTTACAACAAATCAACCTAGTAATACGAATATCGGTATTCATTCTCCATTATTCAAAGAATACTTTTTTCACCCGCCATCTTTTGATACAAATAATTTGTTTCTTATTCTTAACTAACGCCAATCTGTTAACATCTTTAAAGAAAGCCAAACGTTAATAGTGATTTTCGTTCCTCTGATTGCGTTATGCTGATATAAGAGTATGGAAACATATTTTACACCTTTACATACACCAAACATGTCTAATAAAAGTGCGTTAAGATCATTTAAATAATGAAAAAAGCATTATTGGCATCTAGCTATGTAGAAAATGTAAAATCGTGAAGCAAGACCTATCCAAGTTAAATTAGTACATTTTGTATTGAAGTTCACGTTTCGATCTGTCGGTTCTCATTTATCAATCCACTTCCACGCATCAAAACTCTCTCAAAACCGACCGGGTATAGCTCAAGCTCAGTGTAAGTGGCCGTGGCACAAGTTGACCTTCCCGACACCGGGACAGCGGTGGCGGCGACGTCGGCAGCAACGCTGGTTGAAGCGTAGTAGACAGTATTCTACCCCTCTACGTGTTTGGTGTGTGGTGCGTCACCCCATTTTTTTAACTACAATAACTTCATAAGAGTGTAGGAAACCACATCCCTTGAGGTGATCTCAGAAAAATATGCAAACCTAAGAATGTGAACGCAAAGAATTGTTGAAACATTATGAAATGGTCTATTTATAGTTCAAAGACTTTTTAAGCAGGGCTACAAACAGTGTCTCTTTGTTTATATTTGAAATTTAATATTAATATAAGAGACGTTGTGAAAACGTGCAAAACTTAAAAGAGATATCAATTTAGTACGTGCCATGCATGCATGGAATGTACGAAATGGATCGTTCACTTTGTACGGATGGGGATTGTGCGTAAGTGTTACGAGTGGTTACAAAGGTTGGTGTGCGTGAGGAAACTAGGTTACAAAAAACAACATTTTGCGTGCGATTTATTTGAATGATCTCTTTCCCAGAATAGATCTGCATAGTCGTAAGAAGACGTACACTGTTAGAAATTTGCGCAATACTTTAATGTAAATTACATTACAATAATTATCATGAAGGCACATTAAATTTACTGTACATCTGTACATTAGGATTCAAGAGTTTAAGCTTTATGGTCGTATCAGCAAGGAATGAATGAATGATCCTGATGGATTGCTGATTGTGAATATACGATAAAAATGATGAGAGGCAGGAGAAACGGGAGTACCTCTATACTATTTTTTACTAAGCATTAAACTTAATGTACAAATATATTAAGCTCTTTTTAAGGTTCCTTTATGTTTCTTGTACAATACGTCAATATACATGAGACGTAATTTCCGATAGTGTACATAAAAAACACCAAAAAACCGCGCCCCCTATATCTTCCGACCACATCTCCGTTGAAAATTCCTGCGTTAAACCCTGGTCGGCGGCGGGGGCAGGACGGTGGCGTCGCGAGGCGGTCCCGGCGGAGGTAGGGCGCTCGGCCCCGGGCGCGGCGGCGGCGGCGGCGGCGGCGGCGGCGGCGGCGGCGGCGGCGGCGGCGGCGGCGCTGCGTGCACGCCCGCCTCGTGTTTGTGCGAGCGAATCAAAGACACCTATTGTTGGGCCGAAAATACATAAACGACCACGCCGACAACGCAAAGAGAAAGACAGACGCAAGCGAAAAAAAGGACGACGAGGAAATAAGGACGAAAGAAAAAGGTGACTAGGATCTATGACGGGAATCAATATTCAAGCTGATGTTTTATTTATTGCGCGATATCGAGAGATGGCAGGGTGAGGCCGAGGATATGAATACAACCTATTGCCAATGAGCTGTATTTAAGGTAAGTTAATGTTACGTAAAATTATTACGTGATATGATAATATTCACAACTGAGCAATCCATAATAATACACTAAGATCAATATAAAGTGAATTAATTTCTTATACTAAATAATGTAATGGCGATTATATTGGATTGAAACTGCCATTCTATGTTATTATTTAACAATATTATTTTTAAAAGGTTGAATATGTTTGTAAACGTAAACATCATACACCGTATCGCTGGACTCCGGTGTTACAACTATTACATAAAATTCTAATGACCTGATTTGGTAATGTTATTTTAATCGTTATTATTGACGAGGATGTGCTGAAATGACATCTTCTCCACACTTTTTCACATGCGCACTAATTAAAAAAACTACGTCTACGAACGATGCTCCTTTTCATTTTTAGATCGCAGTCATCGTGGTATTTCCGTCCATTTACAGTGTTGCAGTCAGAATGTGTCCGAGCTGAACTTGCAAACGGAACTTTGGAGCGCAGGTCTTCGGTAGTGCGTGTCAACAAGGACTTCTTCCAGGTATTTTTACCACAGCTCCCGCAAGACTGATGTCACGCCTCAATAAACATCTCTTATGTTAGTACGAGGAACTCATTGAAATAAATTACGTCTCAGACAGTTTGATGTGCTTGATGCAAAGTCGAAAACGGCTGCCAAGCGGTGGTCTGGCTTTTCGCACGTTCTCAGATTGGACAGTTTTAGTCGCCGACCACAATTGTTTCCCGTGCATCTGATTAACCCATACAAACAAGTGTACCGTGCCCCACCAACCATAAATTTTGCCCCCGCCGCGCGCCAATTAGTGAAGACAGGGCGGCGAGCAGCGCTCTAATTAATGTTGGAGTTAATTAATATTATTTTCTGCGCCCGGTAAATCGACCGTGACGGGCCACGCATCGTGTCAGGTAGACGGCGACTGCTGCGGAGGCGAGCGGGTGGATGAGGCGCGAGGGGGAGGCGGAAGGGGACACGGGGGACGACAAGGAAGCAGCGATGCGCGTGGAGGCAGGTGTGCGCGCGTGGGGGTGTGAGGGCGCGACGACTGCGGGTGTGGGGGCGTTGCGACGAGACGGCGTGGGGAAGTGTATGAGTAAGGGCGTGAGGATGGGGGACGTGGAGGCTAAGGATGGCGACAACGTAGAAGTGTAAAAGCGCGGGGCAGTGGAAGCGTGAAGGCGTGAGAGTGGGCGATGTGAGGACGTGTAGAAGTGGGAGTGTGGAGACGTGAAGGCGTGAGGATTCGTGACGAGAGCGTGAGGACGCGGGAGAGTGGGAGACTGAGGGCGTAAAGACGGGAGATGTGAGGGCGTGAGGACATGTGGATGTGGATGCAGTGGCGCGAGAACGTGAGAACGTATGGGAGTGGGAGCGTGACAATGTGAGGATAGGGCCGTGGAGGCGAGAGAACGGGAGGGAGTGGAGGCGTGAGGGCCCGGGACGTGAGGACGTGAGGGCGTGAGGGAGTGAGGAAGGGGGGCGTGCGAGTGTGAGGGCGTGAGGACGTGTGGAAGTGAAGGAATGAGGAGTGGAGGCGTGAGGGAGTGAGGATGCGGGGCGTGTGAGTGTGGAAGTGAAGGAATGGGAAGTGGAGGCGTGAGGGAGTGAGGACGCAGGGCGTGTGGGAGTGATGGTGTGGGGACGTGTGGAAGTGCGGAAGTGGAGAAGCGAAGGCGTGATGACATGAGGACATGGGGCGTGAGGACAGGAGGGCGTGCGGGCGTGAGGTGCACGAGCCGCGAGGCGCCAGAGGAAGGGAGGAGCTTCTTAGCACCTACGCCCCGACGTGAGCAAATGACGCTCCTAAAATTAGGCGCCGACTTCCGCCAGCACTGTGGCTGCCGTCGGCGCCGCGCTATAGATCCCGTGCGTGTGATCTCCCGGGTGATGCCGGAACGCGAGTTGGGCAGGATCCTGCTGCGAAATGAAACACGGCATTTGCGAGGCGCAGTGCAAGTTCTAGAGAGCAGTTCGAATTTTCGGCGTGCAAGGTGGGTTGAAAGAAGTGTTCTGAGAGACAACTCAACAGCAATCGCCCGATGATCTCTCTGGAAATGCCCGTGCTTTGCTGGTTGCTCAGTCAGTGTTTCTAGATCGGTGGTGCAAACTCCTGGATATGCGGAATTTGTGGTGGGCAGAGGGGGATTGCAAGGGCAATCGCGTTCCCGTGATGATGAAACTTTCGGAGATGAAAAATCGAGAGCACTGCTGATATTTTTTGCGCAGTAGTGTTGGCTTTCCGGTTCAAGAACTGTAATTCGAAGCCCATCGTTTAAAATATGCACGAAATGTCTGGCGGGCAAAGCGGATGTATGATTCCGATCTCTGAGATAGTGATAAAGGAAATAAAGAAATGTCATAAAAACGGATGCATCTTCCTTCATCTCAGCTCTCGCTTTTGATATTGGCATTAATAGGACACAGCGATCATTGATGACATTTTGGACATCTAAACAATAATAAAAAATGGTGATCATGTGTGACTAGAAACAATTAACATATTTTTTTATTAATTATATTTTTTGAGTTTTGTGAGTTACAGGGTACCAAAATTATAAGTCAAAAATGAAAAAAATGGCGAGCAATGTACACTCGTATAACCAGGAAAGTTGATTACGTATTTATGGAAATGTTATTGAGGGGATAGAAAACGAAAACGTTTAGCTTTTAAAAGTTGATTAGAAATTTTCTAAGTGTCCCATGCACCTTGAAAAATGCAGTCTTATAAATTTTTCTTAATGGGAAAAGTGTTCAAAAAAATTATTTCCAGATTGAAAAGAATTCAAATATCTTGAAGGAAAGAAACGCATCTAGGTAGGTGCAATTTGAAATCATTAAATTCTGAGTTTTCTCCAACGTGAAAATATAATTTCGGCTAGATATTCTTCATTCTTTGGCTAATGTGAACATCGTATTAGATTACATTATATTTTAATATCACTTTCTTTTTGTTATTAGATTTTTCTTTCGTCTTTAGGTAATTTGCTCCTGAGCCTTCCTCATTATTTCTCTACTCTTCATTAGAATTTTCTTGATACAAGATGTTCCATAATTGAAAGTAAGCTTTTCACATTTCTCTGTCAATGAGAGAGAACTCACTCTCAGGTCGTTGAAAAAGAAAATAGTGTACGAAATGGAAAATTATTTAACTGTACTCATGTTTGACGCTCTTTGAAGGAACGTCAAAAATTCTTTGTTATGTAGAGGAGGAATTTCGTGTTATTAGATAAGATAACCATATAAAAGCAAAAAGAAATTAAATATTCATTTATTCGTGTTGTATTGAGATGCGTGCATTTATCTAAAAATATAAGTAATTATGTTAACATTTTTCATTACACTTTGTTTATATTGCGATGAACATAATCTCCGAATATGTCAGCTTCTGATAAAAAAACCGTAAGGCAATTGTGACAAAAAAATTAATAGCTGTGATAATCTTTAATTGCTCTTCACGGTCATTCCTTCACAAAACAATAGTAGAAATGGCGTGTATCCACAAAAGCTGCTCATATATTGGGCGGCACTACTAATAAAGCAATTCTTTAAAATATTTCCGATTGAGTCAAGGCCCAGTTTGAGCTCTGTCAACCTCTGCGTACTCTCAGTATTGATGGACCCTTTCTTCTTCAAGAGGAATTGAGACATATGGTAACGAAAAGTCAGGAGACTGACCCAAGCGGACGAGTAAGTCTGCGCCGATCCTTTCCAGATGTGGATAATCTGCTCCCTCTTACTCGCACTTCCGATGCTCTATGATCTGCAGTCTATCTAAATGAATTTTTAATATTTTTCTGTTTTATTATCTTTCTTTATATAAAGTTTTTGTTCTTGGCCTACATAATATATTATTTTGACTAACTATAATGACCCCTTTTTTTAGTTGGCTTATTTTTCAATTAAAATTTTCACATTTTGTTTTATTACATACTTCACATCTTTCCTTATATATTTATACGGTCCTTTCTTCACTGTACAGCCTGCCCACATAAAGATAGTTCTTGTAAAATTATTTAAGTTTGTACCTAATGATGCAGTCACATCTGTTTGCGAAACGTTGTGAAGGAAAATAAAAATAACATATTCGTAATAATATGATGTTGATTTTCTTTAATATAATTGGGAACCTTATCCTAATATAAATACTGAACGCACTTTATTGGTGATTTAGAGCACAAAATCATTTACCTGCTCTTGAAATTCGTAGCTCCTGGCAGTAAGAATGGGAATGAACCGCATTTGGGAACGAAGAAACTCCCGCGAAACGAAGATAATTGTTTAACGAAGATAAGGTACTGTGTCTGATTTCGCCTAGAATGGATAATATACAAATTTAATTATTTTGTTTTCATTCTACACATAAGCAGCACTTACTTTACAGCCAATGTGAATATCCATCTCTCTTACACAAACTTCCAACGCTCCAGGCTCTATCGTCTACCTTCATGATTTTTATTGGTGAGCACAATATCATCTACCTACTCTTGAAATTCGTAGTATTTTTACTGCCTTTAATTCGTTTTCAATTACAGTCTTAGAAGGAAAGATATGCCAATTGACTTTTTCAATCCTTGTGTATAGATGTCTGTGGAATCTCAAAACAATTTTTAATAATTGCTTTCACGATAGACGGACAGATAGAAGACAGACGGAACATGTTCTGTCGGGCAAAGTGCGCTGGTTACCTTTAAAGTAGCTTGTTTACTGAAAAATGCAACGTCCTTTGTGATATGCTTAAATTATGTCAACTATCTTAAGTTTTTTGCATTAACTTCAAAGAATAAATATGCTAATTAGCGTGTGGCATGCCCAAATGCGTCTCAGGGTTACTACGGCGATATACGAAAGTATAGATTAAATTCCTGTTTTTTTTATAAGACGGTTACAAGCACGGTGAAATTACTTTTTTTTGCTACGACGCGTCGTCCTCGTTTTGGCAACGCCAGTGGACTTCTGATAACTAAAAGTCTAAAAGTCTGCTATGCCACCCAACGGGAACTGCTGTTTTCCAATTTCTTTTTTTAATCTTGTTCGTTTAAATGTCGGATAAATTTTGATCATTTCTCAGATTTAAATTGACAGTGATACCTAGAGATTCAATTAATGTATTTAGAATAATTTGTGTTTTAATTCTTAATATTTCCTTGCAATTCATTTTATTTTTCATCTCACTCTGGGAAGTTTGTTTATTTTATGAATAGCTTTGCATTTTAATTGACAACATTCTCATGACATTTTCTGTAATGCTCATGATATAGCAAATAAAATTGTTAGAGAAGATAGTTTAGTATAATATTCTTAGGGAACATTCTCCTTTGTTTTACAGTAAACTTCAAGTTTACATATAGGAATTCCTTGGAACAACTCGACTGATCCGATTTGAGGCTCAAAGCATAATTATGTCAAGAATTTGTGAGAATATAATCTGGAGAATTACAATTTTTATTTCATTCTATTCATCGCGTGTAGATGTCAATGAATTATATCATTTTTAGATATCACAAGAAAATTTAAAAAGGAAAAAAGCGAAAAATTGCAGTACATCGATGAGCTGCATCGTGCCACGCGCTACAGGATCAGCACTTTCTGTCTCTACTCAGTGAGGAGGCGCATGAAGGGCTCGTTCTGTGCAAGCCAAACATTTCGTTTACCTCGCTTTTCTATCACGCCCATTAACCGCAAATCAGTGGCCAGAGCAGCAATAAATCATCCGGCAGCTGTTAGACCTCCCCGGCGATCTCATTCGTCCGTTCAGGACTCTCCTCCGAAAGCCCACTGTTCGGTGCATACGAACTGTTGTACAGGGCGTGCTTCACATTTTTGTGTAAAACGAGCAGTCACATGTTAGTATAAATGACAACTCACAACATAATTAATCTGGTTATTAAGTATTTATTTGCGGAACTTCTAATTGGAAACGCGTATGTTGATTAATGTGCGGAATTTCTTGTAATAGCCAAAGCTAATACATTTACAGAGTACAGCATTTAAATTCAAAACTACTACGCAAATTGATTACTTACGCAAGAAAGGTTATGTTATAAAAGATAATGTTAACATTCTACCATCGACCTATAAAAGCATACAGTGCAATATGCAGTGCCCTGTGTAAATGATGGTTTAGTGATACTGATTCATACTACTGAACATTTATATACTATTTAAAAATTACAGTGATAGCCAAATTATTAGACAACAGTTGTTGAATGAGACAAAAATGTAAACTGTCTGTAGAGGTTTCTAATGTTTTATAAACATGCCATTATTCATAATTGACATATTTATTGTAAGGCGTGTTCAAATTCAATGTTCAACTCATTCTTTCAATTTCAGAGTCATTTGCCAGATGCCAAAGACTTGTTTTATAAGCCAGTTTTTATGGCATTCTTTTCTTCGGTTTATTTAAGTATAGATCATAATTTTTGTTCCTATAGTCTCAAATAATTAAAAAATTTCCTTTTACTTTTAAAAATCTTATTTTTGTGGATAGATTCCCCAATAACACTTTCACATTTTATCAATCACCATAGAAACAAATACAAACCAAAAAGATAAAAAGAAGAAAGTATTAAAAAATTCACGGAAATTCTTCCACCTCTGTGTAGCCCTCGAAATAAAGGAAAAAAATAGTACACTATTTTTCAAGACTTCTATGCCATATGGAGTTGGCATAAAGAGCTTAATTGCTGCCAATGCTGACATACCATTTAAGTACTGAAACTCTGAAACCAGATTCGGCAGCTCACTTCTGGACAAAAAATGAGTAATGATGAATTTGATAGGGTGAATATTTATGGAGCAACAATGAATGAGGTGGACAGAAATTGTCACGATTATCAGAAACCTTGATTGAACGTTGTCCAGCACACTTTTTACATTGATTGACCCCTGACGAATATATTCGGCATTTACGCCAGTTACACAGCTCTGGCAACATTTTACAAAACACAACAGGGTCCGAACCTCTTACGTTCAATTCTTTAATCAAGCTAATGAGACGAAAAATGTTCCAATCAGTTTGATGGTTGAGCTGTATTATCCGTTAGTCAATTCTCAATTGTCGCCAATCTGTGACCTCGCATAAAGTGACAATTGAGTTGTTGTGTGGTGATAATCAAGTTGAAAATTAACCATATGAAAAATTGCCCCGCTATCACCGGACTGGTTACGAAACGTCTATCTTAAATAAATTAAATAAATAATTAAAGTTTATTTATTTATTTATATTTATTTATTTATTTATTTATGTGTGTGACGTATGGAGGTAAGTACTATCCTTTTTGTAATTCGGAATCCCAAGATTGAATGAATAAAGATAGCAACCAACGTTTGCGGAAGAAATTGATAGCAATTAATACTGTCTAAAGCCTGCAGCGTGCGGCGTGCAGGGTAGGAGGGTGCGGGGCGAGGCGGGACGGGGTGGGGCGGGGCGAGGCGGGGCGGGGCGGCCCCCGCGCTCGCCGCAGCTGCGCCGAGCATGCGCGGTAGGCAGCCCGCGCGGCGCGTGGCCCCGCGCGGTCGCCTACCTGCCCAGGCGCCGGCGCGCTCCCCGGCGAGGGACGTGACGGGCTCGAGCGGGCCGCAAGGGCGGCGGGGGACGCGGACGCGCACGCTCCGAGCGGCGCCGGCCCGCCCCGACGCCCGCCGAACGCCCGCGCCGCCCACCGCCGCCCGAGAGGGGACGTCCAATTGCAGCGCGGGCCCGCCGCCATGCCTCTCGACCCGCCCCGGCCGCCTCCGCGCCACGCCGCCGCCGCGTGCGCAAGCCCGCCGCCGCCACCGCCACCACCGCCGCGGGGGAGACTGGCTGAGATCGCGCAGGAAAGTTGGCGCGGCACAAAACAAGAAAATGTCCTGTATCTAGGGTGTGAATTGGCAATTTTCACCAGGAGGGAACGAGGAGGAAAAGAGTAGACACAGGGAAATCAGCGCTAGAAAAGTCTGCAATTGACGAATTTACAAGTGAAACGAAGATAATCTTCGCTTACGGTGGATCGTCTGAATATATCATAAAGAGGTTTGGGGGAAAGTTTTTCTATTTCCTTGTTTTGGAATCTTTGATTTGAATATTTCAATGGGTGAGAATCATAAATAGGAAAATAACGTCTTCCCAAGATGGCGAGAGGTGCCGAGATCATGTTAAACCCTAATTGAATTGCGAGTGTTCGTGAAGAGATTTAAAGCATTCCGCAGTAATGCGAACCAGTAGTAACCAGTAGCAATCATTATTAGTAATAAATAAACGTGCTGTGACCGAGAACAACGCTAAAATCCTGTGCAGACCGTGAACGAAGCTTCACGATGAAGGATGACTGACCTGATTCAGTGGACCAGCATGCGACCAAGCCTCTACCAATTATAGTGTCGGTAGTAACACGCATTCTCAAAATGAATGCTAAAATATCTCTAGCAAAAATACACAAAGCTTTACCGTGAAACTTGGCGAGTCGTGCTCCATGACGAATGTGAGGTAAAAAATTACGACGGATTTTGGACTACCACCGCTATCTTTCAGGCTTTAGATATACGTTCGTTTTCAAAAGCGAAGTAACACATGCGCGAGGAAAGCTTTTCAAACAAGCTTCTTTTATGGGCAATTGATGTGTATCGTATCAATCAAACGTTTTCTCCACACCAGATAGTTCACTCTAAATAAGCACACATTGTTAAAGCTATTCAATGCGTTAGTCTTAACATTACATAAGAGGCAAAGTTGTCTGTAAGTCCTGCAATCTCCAAGGAAGTTTGTTGTGTTATTTTTATTGTGTATGGATAGATATATTCGATCTACTTAGTTTCCGAGGGTAGATTTCACGAAATATAGCAAAGAATATATAAAGAAAAAATGAATGTTGTTTCATTAAGACACATTAACATAAATAAATACAACGCAAGGCGCGCAACACAAATACATAACATATGTATTTTACATCACTCTTTTTCTTACTGCATTTACACTTTCACGACCAGTCATCAATATTTCAACAGGTAAATTGTTCCAGTCATTTATTGTTCGATTTACAAATGAGAATTTCCCGATATCAGATCTCTGCGTTCGTATACGAATTGTGAAATTATGATCCTCTTCTCTTAAATACGTCGGTTTCAGTAGCCTATTCCGAATTTCCTTCCACGCAGGATACCTACATGCGCCTTATATTAAGCACTAAGGCTAGCCACCTTTCTGCGATTTGAAAGCGGTATTCATTCTCTTTGAGAGAGTCGGTTACTAGAGAATTCAGCCGCTCCTTTCTGAATTTTGTCTAGCTCGTGAATTTGGCCTAGTCTGGAAGGATCCCAGCATACGGCGCCATGTTCCTAGATATGTCGTACAAGGGAAGTACATACCAGCGTTTTAACTTTACAATTGTCTTCCATCAAAGTACGCATTAAAAATGAAACGGTCTTCACGACTTTTTTACGCTTCGATTTACCTTGTCTCTCCATCTCATGTCACAGTGTAGAAAGATACGTAAGTACTCGCAGCTAGTAACAACAGGAATCAGTAACTACTTAATTTTAAAGTTACGTTTACACTCCGATGACACCTAGAAATATATACTTCGCTGGACAGTCGCTAAGCAGTCGAATTGTGCAAATTGGGTGCTTTTTTATTTGTGTGTTACGTTTTCTTTCTGCAGCAACTATCTGAGAATCACCCGAAATAGAAATATTCTATTCATACCAAAGTGTATTCGCAACTGTCACACGCTTGGGTGCTCTGTGTCAGCTTTGGTGGTTATACAAAGAATATTCAGATAAGCCTCTCTTTATGGCGTATTCCAAAAGACTTTGAAGAAGCCTTTGGAAACATTGTCGGGGAGTGCCTGGAACCTCGCAAGCAAAAGATACTTAATGTAGCTGCAACACTGACAGCGTTGCCCAAGACTTCCTGTTGCTAGAATTTCGCTGACAAGTCAGAATATGGGTTTTGCACAAAAAAATCTTAAATTCTTCCTTGTTATCTTTTCTTTTTTCCAACAAATAGAATGTTTTCTATTTCTGACACTTACATAGCATCTTGATATTAGCTATTTTAGCTATTGTTTGCTATTTCTCAGAATAATTTTTTCTTAAGATAGCAAAAATAAAGTATTAGGAGGTAAGCTATGGCATTTTTTTCTCTTTGGAGATGTCTCTCCTTGGACGTGTTGTGGGTGTGTGGTTTTCCGAGGCATATTTGATCAAATTGTGAAAAAAATTATAAAAAGAAATAAAGAAGCGCAAAATAAAACTAAATAGAGAACATTCAGTCGAAACCTGTAGAAATACATCGATAGAAAATATGAAGACGCATATACCAGAAAACGTTTTAGGAAGAATGAAATATTTTTCCAATTTCAAATGAGTGAATGCCTCCTTACAACCTGATTAATAGTTGAATGAACATTTTAAAAGTCTTGAAGTTAATACACAGCGTTTGTTAAATATACCCTTTTTGAGACATGCAGTCGTTAATTTTTTAGGTCGCTTTTTAACAACTTGGTCACGTAGCGACCACTATGATTAGTCCAACTATAGAAGGAACCGTCGGAAGAACACGTAATGAGTACACAAACATCCATGTCCGAGGCGGGATACGAACCCGCGACCCTTCGAGCCTGGGCAGCTCCGGCCTTCCAGCCTTAATAACCTCGGCCATCCAGGCCGGAGTAGTTCGAACTTATCTACTACCAAGGTAACGATTTCGTCATTGAATAATATTTTCATTGGGTATATATTCTCCTTACCACCGGTAGCGGAGAATTTTAAAGCAGTTCTTTACGGTTCAAACTTTCTAGTAATTGCGGTTGCCGTCCCCGCCTTATGCCACAAATTGGCGTCATGTGATTTAACGTCTATGACTTACGGCGCCTGCGGAATCAAATCCGTAGGGCCACCGCTCTTGTCAGTGGTTTCCGAGGTTTCCCTGATGGCTTTCACTTTCCTTCCTTCTATAGCCTGTCCCATCGAACGATGAGCTAATCACACTACCTATGACCCTTCTCCTAGAAATCCAAAATATCTTTTAGTGTCACAACTAGGCCAATAAAAACTATAAGTGCTCTTCAGCTAGATATAGAAGAAAAATACATATTCTCCTTATCGTTTAATAATATTCTCTATTTCTAATAAGTAATTTACTGTCAGGCATTCATAAAGAATAATTTTTGTCAACATTCGTTATCGTCGTACGTAATTTTGTTTTGTTACAACTTTTTCCACCTGAAGATTGTTATCCTCTGCACTCTAGTGTATCAAGCCATACAATAGAGTAGTATGACTGCATACAGTGGATACCAACACACTTGAATAATCCTCACATCTGGGGTCAGGTGCGCAATGGCGAGGTCATCAAACACGATGGTCAAGGGATAATCATCTTTGTCCGGGCGTTCGAGGGCTTCCGCGGCCGGAGTCAATACATTCTTGGCTACCCGGGATGAGTCGCGTCTCGGTCAATTGTGCTGACATTTCGGCCATCTTGCTGTGGCCTTGTTCAGAGCTATACTGCTGCATATAGCTCTGAAAATGGCCACAACAAGATGTCCGAAACGTCAGCACAATTGACCGAGACGCGGCTCATTCCGGGTAGCCAAGAATGTATCTTTGTCAAGGGAGAATTCTCACCCTTCGAACCGAGGAGTCGGTACACGTTCTTAGCCACCACAGCATTCCAAGCCGATTTTGAAAATAATTTTATCAAACAGAGGTTTTCTGACGGAGACGTCGTTAAAAGTAAGCAATTAAAATAAAATTATATTATAATAGATGCAAACCATTTATTTTAATTTTAAATAGGTTAACATCACATGAAGATTCCCACAAAAAACGTTTTTGCTTTGATCTCGAAATATACAAATAGATTTCGTTTCCTCAATGTCAATTTTCTCGAATTATCGGGCACTTGGTAAGTTTTAAACAGGAAATCAGTGATGTAAATCAGTTTAGTGTTCTGTGTCTTCCGGGCGATACAGTCTTATACACAAACTTGTCGATTAAAAAAGTTTTGAAAAAAGTTTTGCTTTCACTCTTATGAGAAACATATTGAACTTTGAGCATAGACACATTTTATTTTTGCAACCTCAGATTTGACTCTCGGGCAGTTACAAATATGATAGAGGTTTAATCGTGTAATGCCTTTCGCTGCAGGTGTAGTGCTGCTAGCAGCGATTGCAGGCAATTACAATTGCTTCCAGTACAGGATGCAATAAAAATTGGGTTCGCAGGGAAGCTAAGTTCCCTGGAGGAGCGTGGTGGTCAGCGAGGTTTCAATTAGAGACCAAGTCCGATGAAGTATGAAATTTTAATAGAGCTGCAGAGCAGCGTGATGTGTACACAGCAAAGTCTTTAGGCGGTCTCTCCTGTCTTCTCAACGCTACACGATCCTTATATGGGAAACAGAGAATTTAACGAGGCTATTACGCCGCCTCCCCCGCCAGAACTCGGCGCGCCCTCGACGCCATAAACTGACATAACTGTCAGAGGACTTTTGCCCTTCTTGAAAACTAACAAGTTCCCAAACATTCCTGTTTCGTCTGGATCGTGTCAGCGTGACAGCGGTTCGGGTAGTTTAATCACCCGTGACCTGAGCCCGGCCTGCTCCCGGCGAGACCCTAATTTTAACCATGAAGGGTAATATTTCTTTCACGTACAAGTTGAAAGAAATATTCATTGCTCTTCTTAAGCAATGCGTACTTCACATGTACGTAGGTGCATTTGCCATTACACCTCCCCCCTTAGAAAAAGTTTTGATCAACAGATGAAAACTTTTCTAACGGAAAGCTTTACTTGAGCTCCTCGTACGTGTGGATATGGATAGATGTTTCTCGCCATCAACTTCAGTTACAAATTTTGATGAGTGAGCAGGAGATATTGTGGAATTTATTTCTGCAGTAGAAGACTGCTCGTCACCAGTGCCAGTTGTCTGATAACTAACAATTCTCCCTGCTCCTGAATAATTATGAATATTAATACAGAATTTTTCTCTTGTTTCTTTCCAGCAATTCTTTGGCGAACATCTATCCCATAACCAATAAGTACAATTTCTACACTTTTTCACACAACAAAAACACACACAACATGAAAATGTTACAACAATAAATATACCAAAAACAGAACTACCTGTTATTACATTAGCGTACCAATACGTATAATTCTTTCTTCCTTGTTCCTCAATTAGTTTCTCTACCACATCAACCTTAACACTAGCAATTTTCAAATCATCAACTGAGGACATAATATTGACTAAAGGAATATCTAATTCTAAATCTGCAAAAGTTTTGACCTTGTCACTGTCAAAGCAACAATCATAATTGATCGGTACAATTGGCAAGAAATCATTAGTGAAATTACTCTCCAGAGTTGATGTAGCAAACAAAGTTACATACGTGGAAAAAGCTTTACATCTCTGGTTCAAACATAACTTTCCTTCCTTTTGAATTGTAATGTGATCGGATGTATCTCCACACAGAACAGTCAATCTTTCTTGCCTTGGAGTTACAAACAACCACTGGTTATTTAGAAAGAGGGGTATCCAAAAAGTTCTTTCCAAACGAATTATTCTAGTCTCACAATTATGTGGCATAATAGTAGTAGATGGATGAAGGAGTGACGCTTCGCAATCCATCCCGGGAATAAAAGTATAAATTGGTACATCTTCCTTACATACATAGTTTAACATACTAGTTTGAAAACATTTTGACAACTCATCATTTGACATTTTACCATAATGTTGCCTCATGGAATCACTAAAAATAAACTCTTTGCTTGAACTTAAAAATACATATGTGTTAGTTCCTTTGGACACGGGAAAAGGTAGGATCTTATAGAGATGATAGATATTGGGGGAGAGAAGAGGAATTTCTAATACATACACCAAATATTGCTTTAAAGCGTACACATGGGGAATCATTATCTTTTGGAGTTCAGGAAGGGGAAAAGGAGGATAATCCAAACCATTTGGCAGTGCCTGGCTCTCCATTACCTTTTTGATCTTAGCAGTAGTAATGAGTTGTGGCTGCAGCGTTCCCTGCTCTGCATGGACAAAAGCATCTAACAAAATTTCAAACGAATGCTGACATTCCTCGATACCTCTTTGCAATATTCTTATTTGCTCATTGATCTGACTGATGTTTTCTATCTCCACTTCTAATGCATTAACTTTGTTATCAGTATAATTAGCTACTTTATTCAAATTTTGTTTTAATGTTTTCTCATTTTGATTTACTCTTTGAATTGTTAAGTTAACAGAACTTAATGTCGATTTTATTACCGTCATTTGATCCTTGGAAATGTGTAAAAATTCGCTTTGCTCTTTTTCTAATTCTGAAATATGTTTATTATATTCCTCTGCATCCGATTGTGTTAGAGTTCCAAAAAGTACCTTTGCTATTTCTCCCACCAAATTTAATACTCCTCTCTTTGTTCTTACTGCTCTTTTATTGAAAGATTCGACATTTTCTGAATCTACCATATATTCGCTTACTAAATCTCTCAAATTATCAATATAATACGTTTTAGATCTCATGTATTGCTGAAAAGCTCCACAGTCTGTCAGATGATACCAATTTGCTTCCGATACTTTATTACAATATTCGGCTACCTTTCTGTGATGTTCTTTCGTACTCTTCCAAAGCTCCTTAATTGGTTCTAAATTTATATAGCTTACTACTTTCCATCGCATTGGGTAAAAAGAGATAGTTCCAGCTTCATCAAAATAAATCCCGGTTTGCGATTGTAGCTGCTTCACTTCCTGTCCATTTGCCATTTCCCACCACCATATTAACGCCGTTAATATTACCCAAATCCTAAGTGCCCTCATGCTTCGTTTCGTTCCCTGAAACGGAAGAAAAGTATGGTTTCAGTCTGTTAGTATGTACTTCCTGATGCTTACGTTTGCCCACCTCTTGAATAATTGCATTAGGTTCCTTCATCATCTTTACTTCATAAGGACCTTTCCATAATGGTTCTAACTTATGCCTAGCTTCAATTCTTAATAATACTAAATCATTTACCTTAAACTTTACAGGATTGGCTTTTGTTTTCTCTCTTTGATTTTCCTTGAATTGTATCAATCTTTCCTTAGCAATTTTATGACAATTCTGCATTTTAAATTTAACATTCTGTATTATGTCATCATAGTTGTACAAAGGTTGTGGAGTACATTGTAAAATCCCTGGAATATTACATCTCCTACCGTATAATATCTCATAAGGTGTGAACTTAGTGATACTATGCGGAGTAGTATTGTAAGAAAAACATGCAAACGGTAACCACGTATTCCAATTAAAAGACTTTGGATCACAAAAACAACGTAAGTACGTTACAAGCGTTTTATGAGTCCGTTCTAATGCTCCATTACTCTCCGGATGATACGCTGCGGTATTGATTTTTTCAATCTTAAACAACTTGCATATTCTTTTGAATACGTCAGACATAAAATTACTCCCTTGATCAGTGACTATAGAGTTTGGAATACCGTATATTAATATCACCTTGTTCACAAACGCATCTGTTATTTCTTCCACAGTTTGATTCTTAATAGGAATAGCGATAACATATTTACTTAAATTGTCTTGGCAAGTTAAAATATATCTAAAATTGTCTTCCGTAACTGGAAGGGGACCTACCACATCGAGATAAAGTTTACAAAACGGTTCGTCCTGAGTATCAGTGACTTCTAATTGCTGTTTTATTTTGTGATGGGGGTCTTTATTCATTTGACACACCTTGCAATTCCTAATATAATCGGCTACGTCCTTCTCCATTCCCATCCAACTTGTATATAATTTTATCCTTTCTGTAGTTCTTTGAATTCCCTGGTGACCACCTACCGGGCAATTATGCATTTCTTTAATAATTGCTAATTTCCTCTCATTGCTTATTTGCTCTACATTAAATTGCATACATTCTACAGGATATCTACTTAAACAATCAGCATTACAATTTTTAATCCCTGCTCTGTATTTAATTTCATAATCGTATTCTTCTAGCAATAATGTCCATCTCAATAATCTTGAACTCGGATCTTTCACATTAAAGATCCATATTAATCCTTTGTGATCCGTAACGACTGTAAATTTTCTACCTAGTAAATAAGGTCGAAAGTGTTTACAAGCCCAGACGATTGACAAACACTCTTTTTCCACCGTACTGTAATTAATTTCTGCCTTGTTCAGGGTTCTACTGGCGTAAGCTATTGGCTTATCCTCACCTAATTTTCCTTGTGAAAGTATTGCTCCAATTGCATATCCACTAGCGTCAGTCGTCAATATGAAAGGCTTGGTAAAGTCGGGATATTGTAAAAGGGGTGCTTCAGTTAACTTTTGTCTCAGTAAATCAAAACTGTTCTGTTCCTTTTCTGTCCACTGCCACTCGACATCCTTCTTTAATAACTCTGTCAAAGGTCTTGCTATTGTACTAAACCCATCGATAAACTTTCTGTAATAACCTGCTAAACCTAAAAATGACTTTATGTCCTTCGGGTTTCCTGGTCTGGGAAATTCTGTTACTGATTGAACTTTTCGCGGATCAGGTTTTACTCCTTTTGTTGTCACCACATGTCCGAAGTAGTTTAATTCTACCTTCAAAAATTCACATTTGTCGGGTTCAATTTTGATATTATGTTTCCTGAGTTGCCCGAGTACTTCCCTTAGCTTTTTGTTATGCTCGGCTAATGTTTCTCCCATTATCAGCACATCGTCCATGTAGCAAAAGCATCTGTCACCAATTGACTCGTGCAGAATAGAGTTCATCATGCGTTGAAACGTAGCAGGAGCTGATTTTAGACCAAAAGGCATACACGTGTATTCATAATGGCCGCTAGCCGTACTAAATGCAGTTTTGCATTGATCCTCTGGTTCGATTGGCACTTGTAAATACCCACTGGCACAATCGAGAGCAGAAAAGTAACGCGATCTTCCTATTTTATCCAAAATATCCTGAATATTTGGAAGAGGATAGCTATCTCCTACTGTTACGTCATTAAGTCGTCTAAAATCCACGCAAATTCGCCACTTCTTTTTGCCAGTCGCATCGATCTTTTTCGGAACTACAAGCAAAGGAAAATTCCATTCGCTCTTACTATGAGTAATTATTCCGTCATTTAGCATTTGTTCTACTTGCCTCTGAATTTCCTCCTGATGAGCCTGAGGTAACCTATAATTCTTTAAAGTAATTGGTCTACCTTTAGGAATAGAGGGTGTGGGAATATAATGTTTTGCCGCTGTCGTACTAGTCAGTTTGTCTCCCGGTAATTTGAAAACATCTACAAATTCACTACATATGTCTCTAATATCTTTAGCTCCTTCCTCTATATGATGCAATCTCAAGTTATCATATAATAATTCTATTCTCCGCTTCGTGAACGCGTCTTCATTCGTCCTATCAGTAGCATTATTTAACTGAGTCGGAGGTTTCTTTAACATTGGTGTTTCTCGTACTATCAACGTTTCGGGCGTGACATTTACAATAAGACACGGAAACGTTTTATCACAATTCGTTAAAGTTGCCGCACAGACTATTCCTGGCTGCAATAATTGTTGCTCTACATATCTCACTCCTTTTTCTGTGGTCGGGAATTGAACTACTGACTCACTGAAAGGTGGTATTGCAATATTTTTAGTAAACACATAATTATTCCTTAAAAGCCAATCTTGTCCTAATATAACATCAATATTTCTAGGCAATTTATTTACAACATAATATTTGGATTCTATTGACTCACTGCAATTATTCAGAGTTAAATTTACCATACCTTTTACCTTGATATTTTTTCCACTAATACCTTGAATCTCAATTACATCATCGCTTTGGGCAATATTTTTGACTAATGAGGATTCCCTTACCAATGATACCTGGGCCCCTGTATCAATTAAGGCTATTCCTAAGCCTCCCTTAATTTCCGGACACAATACATATACCTCGTATGGTCCCAAATCATTTTTCATGTAACTGGTTTTATCAAAGGCGTCCCCTTGTTTTACGCAGTTAACCTCCCGCGACTCCTTGCCGCATCCAGGGTTCATCACAGTAACTATATCACGTGAATCTCTATCACAAGAGCTATTCCTTACAGTATCTTTATCACGCGAATCTCTTTCACGGCTGTGATTTCCCCCAGTTTCCATATCACCTACGCAGCCATTTTGTAGAGTTACTTGCGGCTGCTCAAGCAACTCTACTGCCTGTTTCCCTGTTTGCAATTCCTAGTTTCATGATTTCGCCTACCACATTTGGCGCATTTCGGTTCATTATTGCAAACCCTAGATATATGACCCAGTTCCTGACATCTATAACATTTCACAGTATTTACAGCAGTAACATTAACTTCACTTTTAATATGCGTACTTTGTTGCCTCCTAGAATCATATCGCGTATTCTCGTATCGCGAATTCCATTGCCCCTGATTACTCTTATACCTTTGCGATTTCACTTCGCTTTCTTCTTGTAAAGCGGTTTCAACTATTTGTGCTAAAGATTCCTCTTCTCCTTTAGCTTTAACAATATACCTTATCCTTTCATCTTTCAGTCCCGCAATAAACGTTCCCTTTAAGAATTCTCCTATTAACTGCAGACCTCCTTCTACGTAACGCGCATTATCTTTCTGTTCTAATTTTTCCAACCTGCCTTTTACTTCTCTTCTCAGATCTATAGCCATACTATCTACTCGCGAACCCCATTGTGCTACTGTTTCATTTGATCCCTGCTTCGACGTGAATAATACGCCCGCGTAATATTCTAACGTACGCCGTACAGAGAAGTTTTCCTCTAATATCGCTCTAACCTGTTCCCAAGTTTCGCGTTCTGTTCGTGCTAATAACCTATCTTTAGCATTGCCAGTAATTTTTGATTCAATGAATTTCAAAAGCAATGATCGTTTATTGGGGTGTACTACTTCCGTTGCTGCCTCAACTCCTTCTATAAATTCTCTAAGATGTCGGGGATTTCCATCAAAGTTACGCGATATTAATTTTACTGCCTGTATAACTGATATATAATTTTCCTCATTATCGCCAATATCATTGTCTGCCATGGCTGGATTAACCTCTTACCAGGAAAAAGATGTAGGGTGGCTTGAAGATGCGCAGTTCGGGCCTCCAGTGATGGCTTCGCAGCTCCCCTCAGGGTAGAGGACCCTCTCGCGGCGCAGGCTGCCAACGGCTAATCACCGAAGACGTCCCTCGGGCTCGTCAGCGGCTGCTGGTGCTGGCCTCCAAACCACGGACTCGGCTTCTGCAGGCGGTGAACGGGTACCACGGCGCCTTGTGGATTCCTCTGGAGCGTTGTTCCCTCGAGAAAGGCTCCGGCCCACCTCGGTACAGGCGCGAAGTCTCTCCAGCCCGGCCGTCAGCAGAAAGTAATTGAATTCGCTGTGCTCCTCAATCCAAGCCGCTGCCACCATGTAATGCCTTTCGCTGCAGGTGTAGTGCTGCTAGCAGCGATTGCAGGCAATTACAATTGCTTCCAGTACAGGATGCAATAAAAATTGGGTTCGCAGGGAAGCTAAGTTCCCTGGAGGAGCGTGGTGGTCAGCGAGGTTTCAATTAGAGACCAAGTCCGATGAAGTATGAAATTTTAATAGAGCTGCAGAGCAGCGTGATGTGTACACAGCAAAGTCTTTAGGCGGTCTCTCCTGTCTTCTCAACGCTACACGATCCTTATATGGGAAACAGAGAATTTAACGAGGCTATTACGCCGCCTCCCCCGCCAGAACTCGGCGCGCCCTCGACGCCATAAACTGACATAACTGTCAGAGGACTTTTGCCCTTCTTGAAAACTAACAAGTTCCCAAACATTCCTGTTTCGTCTGGATCGTGTCAGCGTGACAGCGGTTCGGGTAGTTTAATCACCCGTGACCTGAGCCCGGCCTGCTCCCGGCGAGACCCTAATTTTAACCATGAAGGGTAATATTTCTTTCACGTACAAGTTGAAAGAAATATTCATTGCTCTTCTTAAGCAATGCGTACTTCACATGTACGTAGGTGCATTTGCCATTACAATCGAACATCTAAAATAAAAAAGGAAGATTTTTAAGTTATGACGGTATTACATTAAATGGACGATACATTGTTGAAATAATTGACGATACATTGTTGCTGGATTGCCGCGCGCGGGTATACCGGTAAATTACAGTCATGTTATTAAAATGCAATCTAAATGTTGATTCTTTTTAGGGCGAAATGGCATGCAAATGAACTGTGCTTTGTTTTGCGTCAGTGTTGCTGTAACAAGATTTCCATGACGCACATTAACTGAATGGAACTCGAAGAAATATACCAAACACCTCTCTATGAAAGAGACCTCACAAGGGTGGGAGGGGCATGTCACTTCTCCTCCATCACGTATAAGGCGGGTTTAGAATTACTCTTCGTGTAAACACGACGAGGTTGAGTTTCAGAAACTCTGATTTAAGGATCCAAATCCTTCGGGGACGTGCTACATCAAATACTCACACCCTTCAGAAATACATGGATGATAGGTATACCATACTTTCGAAAATAGCGCGGCCCGAGTTCTAGTTGACAAGCCAGTTTACTTTTCCAGCGCGCTGCTCCGTGTTTGAGGAAGTCTAAGCGGGGAAGGTCTCTCTGGCGCCAACAGTCAACAGTTTATGTGCTCGTTTTCACCGAATGGGGAAACTCGGCAGGTCCCTCCCACAGGCGCGAGGGGAAGACCGAATTGAAATGAAAATCTTGTTACAGAAATAAGATATTGCTCGCACGAACGACTTGTTAGCCGATCCTTAAACACGGAACAAGGACGGCTAAGAACAGCATGAATTACGTTGTAAACTTCCAGCTACAAGATGCCTCGAAATAAGGTTGGACTTTTTATTCGCGAAAGAGCCAGAGGGATACACAAGCCGCGCTTAGTGTGCGAGATGCTTTATAAGGCGCAGAGGAAGAAATCCGCGCTAAAAACGACAGTGAGCAATTAGGGGAATAAGTAAAACATCAAAGAGTCGGCGAGAGGAAACAGCCAAGAGGGACGACTGCGGGAAGGGGATGGGTAAGAATGAATAAGGAGGCGGGGGAAATGATGGGGTTAGGAACGCAGACAAGCGGGGACAGAAGTGGGGAAAGAGGTGAAGACAGAGGTGGGGGCAGGGGCGGGGGCAGAGACGGGGGCAGAGACGGGGGCAGAGACGGGGGCAGAGACGGGGGCAGAGACGGGGGCAGAGACGGGGGCAGAGACGGGGGCAGAGACGGGGGCAGAGACGGGGGCAGAGACGGGGGCAGAGGCGGGGGCAGAGGCGGGGGCAGAGGCGGGGGCAGAGGCGGGGGCAGAGGCGGGGGCAGAGGCGGGGGCAGAGGCGGGGGCAGAGGCGGGGGCAGAGGCGGGGGCAGAGGCGGGGGCAGAGGCGGGGGCAGAGGCGGGGGCAGAGGCGGGGGCAGAGGCGGGGGCAGGTCCGGGGCGGAAACGAAAGTGGAGGCGGGGACCGTGGTGAGGCGGGGGCCGGTTTATTAGTGGTAATTGGAGAGGGAGCAGAGGTGGGGTGGGGCGGAAATCTCTTCGGAGGCGGAAGAGGCAGATGTGGTGATGGTGGTGGTGATTGGAACGGGGGTGGCTGCATGGGGCATGGCAGAGCAGGAAACGGATGAAGACCACGGAGGCATCTGAGCGAGCGGCGGCGGCGGCGGCGTGGATGGGGAGCGAGAGGCTGCGGCGGAGGGGCGGTTGGGGTGGGCGACCGCCTGGGGCCCGGCCGCGCGCTCGCGGCGGTCGTCCGTGAAATTCCCCGCCCCTCCTGCCTGCCACCCCGGAGCGGCTCGGCGCGTCGGCGAGGCCACCCAGCCGGCGGCGGCGGCGGCGGCGGCGGCGGCGGGCAGAGAACGGAGAACGCTTCAGAGCTTTGGCCCTGTGATGACCCCGCGGCGCGGCGGCCCTCCTCCCACACGCCCCCGCCTTCCGCCGCGCCACGCCCACGCGCGCGCTCACATCCGACAGGAAGTGATTAGCAGGGGCTAATCCTGCCGATCATTTGGGGGGGAGATCATAGATTTTTATTAAATAATAACCTTATTTGTTATTATATTGTATATTACACTGAAGAGTCAAAAATAAACTTGTACAGCCATGCGTATTGAAATAAGGAGATCTGGGACCAATCAGAATACGTCGCTCCGGTCGGCTACGACTATATAAGACAATAAGATTCTGGCACACTTGTTAGATCGGTTACTGCTGCTACTATGGCATGTTATCATGACTTAAGTGAGTTTAAACGTGATGTTACAGTCGGCGCAAGAAAGATGGGGCATAGCATCTTCGAGGTCGCGATATAATTTGGATTTTCCCGTACGACCATTTCACGAGTGCATCGTGAATTTCGGGAATCCGGTAAAACATCAAACTTCCGGCATCGCTGCGGCCTCAAAAAGATA
Organism: Gryllus longicercus; assembly: GCA_038098605.1. Lineage (NCBI taxonomy): Eukaryota > Metazoa > Arthropoda > Insecta > Orthoptera > Gryllidae > Gryllus > Gryllus longicercus. The sequence goes on along the minus strand of JAZDUA010000339.1, from coordinate 1,090,767 downwards.
ATGCAAGAACGTGACCGATTAGGACTGAGGAGAAACATTACACGTGACAGTAGTACAATCCTTCCGCAAATTTCTGCAGATTTTAATGCTGGGCGATCAATAAATGTCAGTGCGCGAACCATTCAACGAGACATTATCGATATGGGGTTTCGGGGTCGAAGGCTCAGTCGTGTACTGCACGACACATAGCTTTATGCCTCACCTGGACTCGTCAACACCGACATTGGACTGTTGATGACTGGAAACACGTTGACTGGTCTGACGAATCTCCTTTCACATTGTTTCGAGCGGATGGGAGTGTACGAGTACGGCGACAACCACATGAATTCATGAACCCTGCAAGTCAACATGTTCAAGCTGGTGGGGGTTCTGTAATGGTATGGGGCGTGTGCACTTGATGTGGTGCAGGTGTGAGTGATATGGGATCCCTGATGCGTCTAGATAAGACTGTGACATGTGACACGTACGTAAGCATCCTGTCTGATTACATGCACCCATTCATGTCCACTGTGCATCCCGACGGACTTGGACAATGCGACAGCCCACACGTTCAAAGTTGCTACTGAGTGGCTACAGGAACATTCTTCTGAATTTAAACACTTCCACTGTCCACCAAAATCCTTAGATATGAACATTATCTAAGATGCCTTGCAATGTACTGTTCGGACAGATCTCCATCCCTTCGTACTCTTACGAGTTTATGAACAACCCTGCAGGATACATGGTGTCAATTATCTCCAGCAATACTTCAGACATTAGTCGAGTCCATGCCACGTCGTGTTGCGGCACTTCTGCGTGCTCGCGGGTACCCTACACGATACTAGTCCGTTATACCATTTTTTTGCCTCTTTAGTGTATATTTTTAGAGTATATATATGATTTTTTCGTCGCGAATTGGTCATCCTAGGACCAAGCAAACGCGCCATATATACCCACCCAGACCTATTCATATTTTCCCGGTGGCACATGCACGTGACTTTTTTAGGGGGGTATCAGCAGCTCTATGCCGAATCAATTTTTAAACACCAGGTTTGTTAGCCCTGGGGGCATGAAGTACAAGATGATGATGATGATGATGATGATGAAGATGAATGGACAATGATAAAAATACAAACACACACAACACTCATGCCCCGGGTAGAATTCGAACCTGCGACCTCTCAGGCTCGAGGCAGGTACGGCTCTTTAGCCTTAGCGACTCCGGCTGTCCAGGCCGGCAGTGTATACTGTATATGAAACTATAAAGTATTATTTTTAAATAATTACTACATAGTTCTAACATAAATATTTAGATAAATTTTGCCGAGGTAACGAACAAGAACTCTAGGACTTATGGCATGGCCCCCAAGTCCCCCAGCCCGATCAGGCTCTCAAATGGGTATTGCTTGGTTTCAGCTAGGTATTTCCAATTTAATACTGAATTAGTGGCCTCCAGCAGCAAAAATGATGCTGATAAACACGCAAAAGGACAACAAACGAAATACGCTCGACGTTGCAACAACAGCATAGTGTATACCGATACAGAATACAATACTTATTTTCATACCAAGAATATCAAAAAGTTGCTGTTTCATAATTCAAAACGTGAACAGTAAATATTTAATGACGGACGATCTCTTCCTTGAGGCCTCGCTGTCCTATCAAATATATCAGCAGTTTCATAAGCAGTGACGCACTTACTAAGAGAATTCAACCGGAAGGCGCAATATGAGGATAGGCAGAATAAAAAATAAAATATTTGCAATTTTCGGTCAAAATCGAAACTGTCATCATTTTTGGATTTTCCGGGTATCTCACAAAACCTTAGACACCTATCATGTGACCCGAGACTAAATAGTTTTCTTTCATCTCTGAGAGCATTGGAAATTAGTAACGGAGATGTTTTTAAATTTTTCCCGATATCCTGGGCATCTGACGAAATTATAGACATCCCTCACGAGATCAAAGGCTACATAGTTTTCTTTCGATTTCTCGGCGCATTAGAAATGGGTAATATTGACTGGTTTTCTTTAGGTTTGTTGATTTTTTGGTTTACGTTTACTTTACGTATGTTGTGTGTACGTGTACTACGTTTCCCTTAAATTTGTTAAATTCTTCTTTTTAATACGAATATTCATTAAATACGAGTACAAAGTCATTGATGTAAAGCCGGAAAATGAATATGTGTGAGATTGGATACGGGAAATGAATAGAGTGCGAGTGCTTACCATAATTCAATTCGAAAATATCTCTTTTGAAACACATATCCCATCACCGGATCCGGGTAGGCGAAAGTGATTACATAACTTTCTCTTCTTACGCAGAAAGTGCGAGAAAGTCAAGGAATAATCTCACCTTATCCCTCCCAGTTTCACATCCGGGATGCAAAATGGTTACCACTTGACCTTGTTCCTGCTAGGCAATATTTCCGCAAATTAAGCACATGACGATGCTACCTGTGTTTTTTACTTTCTCGCCCTTACGAAGGTACGTCATGAGAAGGAAAAGTTACGTAAACGTGCGCCGGAAAACGGCGTATTTTCGGTGGAAAAATCTTATTACCGGGTCCTGGTAACAAAAAATTGAATAAATCATGTTGCTATGTATAGTAAATTACTTCATCTTCCTCACGTATTTCTATTTCCCTTTGTTGCTAACTTTTACAAATCAATATATGTATTCTCGAGGCGTTTCTCGATCATGCTGCCAAATATAGTTTACAAAAATAGCGTGTCTCTTACGTTAAACGCTATTCGAAAATCGTTGAATCCTATCTTGAAGTACAAAGCTGAATGTGAATTAATTCCTTCCTAGAAATTTGTGTTTCTCCGAGATTCCTCACGTTAGAAGCCCTTCAATTCTTTTCCCCTTTATTAAATACGGCAATCGCTCTCGCTCGCCGCAAGGCGCGCTCGCATTGGCAAGATATGTTGGTTTCTTAGGCACGTACGAAGGGAATTCCTAGAATCGTAATCGCATTCCTGGGTGCATTTCACTGCTTTACTGCAAGATGATTTCACGCATCTCGCTTTCGTTCATCTGTCTCTGTTCGTTTCATAACCTCGAAACGGCTTTTTACTACAGGTCCTTTCGACAGTATTGGTCATTACGACCTCATTGCAGTAGTAACTGTCCACAGGTAGTCAAGACCGCAATATTTCATGTGCTGACTTGACTTGTGCAAGGCAAAGTTAAATGTATACATAGTGACGCGGGGTCAAAATTGGTATTCTGAAATAATAATAATAAAAATAATAATGATAATGATAATGATAATGATAATGATAATGATAATGATAATGATAATGATAATGATAATGATAATGATAATGATAATGATAATGATAATGATAATAATAATAATAATAATAATAATAATAATAATAATAATAATAATAATAATAATAAAGTGAAAAAAATATCTTGTCAACTTCCTAACGAGCAGACGTGGTCCCTAATTTTAAGTGGTGCAGTGATGTCTCATTAGCCAAGGGATATCATTCTCGAAAAAATGGCACTCTTTCACAATTATGCTATTTTGAAGCGTGAAGCATTCTGTAACCTTAGGAACTTAAAAATATCTCAATTCTGTTAAAGGAACAACCATGGTTATTATTTATAAAAATAAAAATTGTAACAAAAATATCTTATATGTTTGTCTGAAAGTACAAAAAAGTTTTGCTCACCAGCTGGCGGGAGTGATTCATAATTATCCATCGACGTATTGACAGCAAATGTTAGGTTTTGCTCAGTAGAAGGCACGAAGTTATCCATCGCAGATCGCCTTGGAGGAACGAAATTTCTCGCTTTCAGTTCTGGAAACAAAATGTAGTGAATCCTATTAATCTGATCAGGGAACAAGCAGATTAAATCAGTCATATAATTTCCTACTCGTATTTTATCATATTAAAAGCGAAGTAATACTTAATACTGATGCAAGTTTAAAAAATTATTCTTTATTTCTTGCACATTTTCGAGAAGGAAAGAAATCGGCTTTTACCAAATTAAAGGAGTGCGAAATCATAAAAATAAAATTCACTGCTGCTTCGATGGTGTAATTACAGCAAAGGCACAGAGCTCCATAAAAACAGTAAATTCTACCAAAAAAATCATCTTGGAAAGGAATACACAGAATTATTCTGAATATGAGTACTTGGACTGGTGGCAGAAATAAATTAATAATTACTATAATATTGCAAATAGCTCACAAATGTTGTTCAAAGAATTGACTCACCCAGCCGGGAATCGAAACTGGGTCCGCTGAGTGAACAGCTAAATATCATTTGCAAGATTACTTCTTTTAAGTAGCTAGGATTCTTGGCAATTGCGAAACGGCAAACATATTCCCACTAATTGTTGGAACTTTCAATTGTGACTAGGGGTGAAATGTAAATAAATTTTAATAATAAGCACGAAAAGAAAGAAAAACGAAACATAGAAACAAAAACATTTTCAGTGATTAAGAGTAAGTTATTGTTGTAACTCGGTTCACACCGCACTCCACGTGTACATCAAGTCACTTCATTTTCTGAACCATCTCTTTCCTCTACTTTTACACTCAGCGCTGCATTTCATATCACAACACCACATTATACTTCTCTTCATGTACACGTATTCACATATACCACATTTACTTACTTAGATGGTATATTTTTTTAAATAATTGATTATCAATAATCTATAACAAAATTAAAATTAGTAAAATATTTGCAAACTATCAATGATTCATGTGCAGGTGTTTAACTCTAATATAAAATGTAATACCGAAAATAATATAAAAATACCAAAATTTCAATGTTAAAAATTGAAACCAATATACTAGACTTGATAAATATTGTAAGGATCTCTAACATTATAGGCTCAGGCAAATTGTAGTACTCTTTTGTAACAGGTATTTTGATTATTGTATTTTTACTATAATCCCGTAATTATTATCTCTAATGTACAGAGCAATGTTTTCTAGATTTATGTAAGTGATTTCGAGAAAGGGCGTTTCCTCCCCAGCTAAGGTGGTTTTCAGTGGCGCAAATTTAAAGTATAGTTAGCATGCACTGCTCTCCGGAGGTAACCGTAACATTTTCCCCCTCTATCAACACAAATGATCAATTATTACATTCAAATTTGCTCAATTGCACTGCAACTATATAGGCAATTTGCAGGCACGAATTTATGCACATTAATATGACAACATTCAGATTGATTCGAATGCATAAGATTCGGCGTGAGGGAGGCCACGGCAGAAAAACCTGGCCGTAGATTCTATGTACTAATGATTCAAACTGCTAGCGCGGTTGTGAGCTCGGCTTCGATAGTAGGATGACGTGACTTCTCCCTTAAAACTAGCTCTCTCGCAGACTGGTAGCGCGGTAGAGAGCTCTGCTGTGAAAGTAGGGTCACGTGATTGCCCCATTCTCCCATGCCGTGGGCTTCCCCGAAAACTTTAATATTTTGCGCTTTTTACTGATGGGTGGTATACTGTTCCTGAAGGTCAGTTGTTGTTTTTTGGGCAATTTTAATTCGGCCTAAGAGCATATGCAGTTCCTGAATGTAGCTCTGTTGTGTTGCATCTCTTCTATAGTATTGTGATATGTCTTTTCCATTGTTTAGCCATTTATCCAGAGATCTTTTACATGGCGTGCCGAGGGTTTTCCACTGTCCAATACAGATTAGGAACCCGCTTATTTGATTTTAGGGAGTTAGTTTACTGCCCCCCCCCACACACACACATCAGTGACGTTCGCTCCTGGAATAGGAATTTGCATGACAGTAAGCAGAACTAAGGCGTCTGTTGTGTTAGGCAGTTAATTGCGAGCAATGAAACCCGATAATGTAATCTGAGCAACGAGCACTTCTGCAAATTATACATATCAGTAGGTGAAACATGTGGTGTCCAGAAATGAAGTCCAAAGTGTCTAGAAATCTTAGCCCAAAGAGCAGTGTTTAAGTTGACGTTTTGCCCAGGGTAGGTACGTAGTTGGAGAGAGAGCTAGGGGTCCTGTACAAGTGTGTTGCAAAATGTCATGTAAAAATAACTCATTTTCATCGAAGATATTTTGTTGAATTTTCACTAGTCGACCTCCTCTCCAAAGACCATTGCGGCTGCGTGCCTAGTAATGTAGAATGATGTGCAAACAGACCGGCCAACAATCGAAAGACTAACACAACCGACGCATGCTAACCTGCCCGAACCTTCAGAAGGAAGACCTTGCAGTAGCTGAAATATAGTACATAATTAACAAATTGCAATTTTTTGATGTGTGACATTTCTTGTGTACCGTTGCTATAACAAACTGTAACACACTTTTACTGTTATGCACAAAACTCAGAATAAAATGGGATATTGTACTCCTGATCCTCAAACTTAATTACTAGGGAATGGATTTCTATGATTTTGCATATTTTTATCGGTTGCTTCAGGACACTGCTAAGTGAAATGTTTTGACGTATGGTTAGAATTGGAAGCTATGTAGTGCATATTTGGGTAATTTTTCCTGTTGGTGCATATTCCTCTAATTATAGTCGCATAATTTGCATATTTCGTAAAAATAGAGATGTATTTGTAAAACGTTTCATCTTCCTATCGAATCTATTATTTATTTGCGAATGTTCATTGATTAGAATGAGTTTGTCACAATTTGCGTTTTTTTTCTTTTCTATAGATGATACATTACTTGTGCAAATGTAGGATATTTTTTGATGTACACATTTTGAAACCAGACAGAAGAAATGCACCAAGACATACAATGTACTTTATTAAGGTGAATATTTACTTCAATTATTTCTCTCGCGAAGTCTAGAAGTACTTTGTTTGCACAGAAATCTCTCTTTGCATTTCAAGCATGCTTCTCCTGAATTTTATCAAGAAAGGTTTATATCGGAAAAGAAATATTGTTAATTTATATTGCACATTAAAGAGCACATTTGTATTTTTTTAACAGAATATTTCAAGATTTTTTATGGCATAAAAATCCTCTCCCTAATAATTACCAATCCTTAACACTACGTGTCCGGATTTCTTCCTCTTGTATTTTTTGCTCCATTCCTCAGCCTTTGCCATTGCTCCATTCTTGTCATCCATTGTGAACCGCGCATGAATGAAGACAGCAAACAGTCGCTGCGGCTCCGTGGAAAGAGCGAGGCCTCTCACGCAACGTACCCTCCGCCGCTTTGAGACGCACGGAATCGTCGGCGCCACGTCGCGCCGGCCCGCGGGAGGGTACGTCTATAAATTACATAATGCAAATTGGGATTATTTTGAAAACCCCCTGTCCACCCTGTATCGCACTCGTAACGCGGCCTTGAATCTTCCTAAATAATTACGTATCGTTTCCGACACCCCCTTTGCAAATGCAAGAAATCAAAATAATCATAGCACAGTAAAAACAATTTGTGTGGGTTGCGCTTGGTCAGAGTGCTCGTTTTCCACTACACTGCCCCGGGTTCGATTTCAGGTCAGGCAAGATTATTGTGTGCGTTTTCCTTGTAATGTCCCAGTATCTGTTGCTGTGTGACGATGAGAAAATTCACTTCTCAGGTTGAGAAGACCGAAATACAGCGTGGAGATGCCTACGAACTATTCCCTTAACCCATGGCCGCGAGAGTCGCCGGTAGGCCTGAGCCGTTCACGGGCTACCGCGTCAAGTACATTCATACAAAAACAATTCGTGCCAATTTGGATGGCCGAGGTGGCTAAGAGCGTGTACTAGACTCAACCCTTCGGTCTGAAGGGTCGCGGGTTCGTGTCCCGCCTTGGGCATGGTTGTTTGTCCCTTGTCTCTCAGTATGTGTTGTCGCTTTAAAGCAAATTAATTAGTTATTATTTTAATGTCTAACATAAGACTAAAAAAGGAATTGTCAGCAAACGTTGAAAAAAGTAAAAAAATAAATATCAATGTTTCGTAAAATAAACTAATACCCGCCATTCTGATGTAACGCAGCGTAACGGAGCATCAAACCCCCTGCCCCTCTCTTTAGCGAGACGTAATTTATGGACGCCCCCCGAGGAAAATCTCTCGGCAGTCGATGGACCTCGCGTCGCGTCGCGTCGCGGCGTCCGCAACGAGGAGCGGCGCGGCCGAGGGCAGGGTGTCGCCACCGAGGCCCCACGTGGCCCCGCCGGCCCCTCCGCCCTCGCCCACGCCCTGGCCGCCTCCAACGCTTGCCAAACAACGGCCGCCTCCGCACACACCGCCGCGCCGGCTGGCGCCCGCGCGCCCGCGCGTCCGCCGCGTTGCGTCAATCAACGGGTGGCGCGGCGCCGGCAAGGCGGAGGCGGAGGCGGTGAAGGCGGAGGCGGTGAAGGTGGAGATGGAGATGGTGGAAGGGATATTTGTTTATTATATATCTGTATGTATTTTGCATTTGGGGTTGGATTAACCAGACGTGGGGCGGTGTTCCCAGGCCTGGGCCCTGTTTTTATTTTCCAAACCTGATGGTAAGGTGGTCATGTGCCGAGCACGATGTATTCACATCATCGTACCTAGCATATTTTGCCTGCCCGAGCTTTTGTTTTCGTCACACAGCTATAGAAACAGACGATTTGAATTGGAAAGCTACAGTTTGATTTTTGCCCCAGACGGTTATCGAATCGGGACAGCTTCACAAAAAGCTAGAAAGCTGACAATGAGCTATTCGAGTCGTTTATTTTTTTTATTTATTCTTTTAGGGACTTTTTCAGCTTCTTCGTTATGCTGCCAAATATTGTGTTCTAAAGTGTTCCGATGTCAAATATATCCGAAAACCGTTGTATCATACGTTCTGGATCCAGAAAAATATCTTCCAATATGATGAGGTGAATGATGATGAAGTAATAATGAGGTAAGAGGCCGAGAAAAGCAGTAACCCGAAAGAAACCTGCTGAGAGGTTGCTTTGTCCACCACAATGTCCAAATGGATTGGCCAGCGATGAAACACCGGCCTCAGCGGTAGAACGCGAATACGCTAGGCATTACGCCATGATGGTAGTAATGGAGCTGTTTAAAGTCGTATAGTCGGCGAGGATGAAGGTCACATCAAAGAGATGAAGGCGATCGAGATGAAGACGAAGGAAGGTGACAGCAGTGGAGATGGAGGCGGTGGAGGTAAAAGCCGTTGTTCAGACGGCAGGCAGTGAAGGAGATTGAGACGATAGAGGTAGACGCAGTGGAGATGGAGGCGATGGAGGTAAAGGCGTTGTTCAGACGGGACGCAATACAGGAGGTGACGAAGTCGGAGGCAGTGGAAGTGAAAGCGTTGGAGGTTGATATCGAGGATGTGGAAGCGATGAATGGGTGGGCTCTGGCAAATTTGGCGCAGAGACAGGAGTTCGGGGATGTGATGCGAGCACAAGCACCAACGGAAATTATTGCCCAGACGGAATATGGAGGTGTTCGAGATTGCAAAGGCGATTGTGCTGGAGACAACGGCTAAGACGCTGCAGTTATTGTTGACCGTAGAAGGGCGGGGCAAATACGAAAAAGGAAACATAATTGTGTTTGTTGCGCCTATAATGACTTCACAAGTCTCTGACGGAGAGTCGATTACTATGCAAGTGATAAAGGGTGTGGTTGAGAGAATAGATGTGATGAACAAGTTGTAAAAGCTGAAGGTAAGGAAAATAGCATTTGAGTCGCAGGTGACGGTGAAAGCGATGACGGTTGGCAAGGAAGCAGTAGTTAACAATGGGACAATCAGCGTCCCATTGTTTAGTTAAAGGTAATGGAAGTGTTCAGCCTATGAACCTGATTACGATGTAGCATTTTTTACGGTGACTGCTTTTAACAGACATGACGGCGGAGGTGAATATGTTTGTCGATGATTAATGAAATGAAGAGAAAGATTGTTCAAGGGACAGTGTACAAAATGCAAGCGTTCGGGGTTGAAGTGATAACTGACACGTAGTTCGCGATAACGATAACTGTATAATATGTGCAGACGGGCGAGTCACCTGACAAATTAGATAGATCTATTTGAGAAAAAAGTTGCTGTATACAAACATAGTATACGCGGTAGCAATATTGTAGTATTAGCGGTCGCATGCCCAAGCTTGCATTCTGAATTGTCCATGCATATCAAAAAATATTCCTGAGGAAGAAAGATTGATTATAAAATAGCTTAATGGACAGATTTGTTGGTAATTATTCACTTATCAATTATTTATTTATGCCAGTACATGCAATGTGTTATCTTAAGCGGTACTTTCCCTACCCATTACATTTCTATACCATGATTAATTCAAAATAATGACACCAATAGAATTTGAATTTTCCGTTCATAAATTGTCATAATCAAACTAAATCGTTCATGTTTATTAGGATTAGCCTCACTTGCGGCATTTTCTCTTCTTTCGTTCATCAAGAGCAGCATTGCCTCTACCATCTCCGTTTTCATCTTCTTCCTTCCCATCCTCCTCCTCCTCCTCCTCCTCCTCCTCGTCGAGCCCAAATTCAACACTATCAAATACTCCAGCCTCTACTATTCTCTGAAAATCTGCCTCTGCATCGTCGTTTTTATAATGCTCGGCGTACCTTTTCTTCGTCGCTCTGCTACAAGAAACTTCCATAAACGTCCCCCCGTTATCGACAACAGATTATATCAATAGAAACATTTCTCTCCATTTGGGAACACCACTCACCGCGAATCGTCAGCTTCGACGTTTTTTTTCGTGGCATCACGCATCTTGAAACGTGAAAGATTCCAGTCAATGTTAAGTATGCGACCTACTGCACCTTCAAATATTGTCGAGAAAATATTATTTCAACTACTCACCTAGAAGTGACAAAGAAATTTTATTTTCATATGGTTTAAAAATTAGTTAAATTTAATAGCGTGATAGTACGAAATTGTCCATTGGCTTAAGTGCAGAACATAGGTGTTAACCTACTAATAGAGGAATTTGCATTCCATGAATGGCATTAATGGAATTCCGGCCGCGTGCTGCCTTGATCGGTAGTTTTTCTTGGTTTCTCCGATTGATACCAGACAAATGCCATAACAGAACCTGAACAAATGGGCCACGAATCGAACTGGATCTCTCCAGCATTATTCACTCCTCTCCCCTTATACACACACATACAAACATGCACTACAGTACTGCACAGGTCGGCAGACCTGTCAAGAACTTAGAGATAGTCGTTTCTGGGTGATATGCCGCTGAAGGGAGATACCTGGAGGCAAGTCCTCCAAAAACCGACGTGTAGGTTGATGCCAGATCTCGGGTTCCAGAGGGGAAAGGGCACCGCCACCTCGACAGATATAGCATACACTAAACATATAGGAGTAATGTCCATAGGCCAGTTGACGCACCAGGAAATACCAATCTATCAATCAATCCAGTATAATATTGATCATATAAAAATTGAAAATTAAAATGTTTCTATATTCATGAGCTCATGGATTTTTTTAAAATAAATATTGTGCTTCCTAATCTATGCAGGACTGTAAGCAAGTAGTTAATTTGCTTCTGCATTAATCCTCCAAAGACTTCGGCTGTAAAGGCGATCCCATGGACGGCGACTTCACAGAAGGGCCCGGCGCGGTGGGAGAATCGTCGTCATCGTCAGCAGCGGTCGGTGGCGCCAGCGGGCGGTTGCTGCGGCAGCGGCTGCGGTGAGGTGGAGGGGCGAATGCGGAGGGCGACCAAGAGAGCAGCGGCAACGGAGACGGCGTCACAGCCCGCGGCGGCGACAGCCCCAAAGTGGGAGGGGGAGGTCCTGCGCGGCTTTGGCGGCGGAGACACTCACAAACGCGTCGCCAACTCGGCCTCGCTCCGCCCGGCCCGGCCCGGCCCGGCTCCGCCCCGCCCCGCCCCGCCCCGCTGACCAACTCCTCTCCCCAGCTCCTTTTCTCGGGCCGTCGTCGGCGCCGGACTGTCACTCACCGACTGAAGCGTCCCTCTCCCGCCCGCCTCCGCGCCACGCCCCCGCGCCCGCCCGCCTCCCGCTCCCTCCTCGTCCGCGCCCGCGCCGCCCCCGCCGGCGGCGGGACGCACGGCTCGGTACACAGCGCTGCTTCTCACGACAAGTTACAACATCGTGTCGTGCGCAAATTTTTATCAATTCGTTTGTCTTCATTGCTCATCTGTCTGCCTAGCCAATAAAGGTGGCTCCAAGGCAAACTCAAGCTCCTTTTCTCTGTAGTGCGTCCCCCACTCCGAGGTCTCAACCCCACGCTCGTCGGGCATCCATAACACGACATCAAAGCCGCCGCCGGGGAACGAGTACACACATTTTCAAAAAGCTTTGATTGCAATAAGCGTACATATTTTGTCAAACATATCTCACGGTGTAACAATATTTTGAATAGACTTTGGGAAAGGTCCTGAAATTGTGTACTAATATTTGTTTGCGCCGGGCAAATACAGTAAATTCAAACGCAATAATAAAATGGGAAAGTGCAGTTGTGTAAGCCCCAGTTGGCGAGGCTCATTGAGTTCGGAGGCACGCCGCCAGCCTAACACACGGGGGGTCAGGCTGGCTACGTCTTGTTGATACAAGAGAAGCCATACTGATGCCGCTTTCGACCCCGAAGGAATTCGCAGCGTCATCGAGGCACGTTAGAGACGGCTCCGGCGCTGCATCGGCCCGGGAGGCGGCGGGGGCGGCGCGGCCGGCGGGGGTGGCGGGGGCGGCGGGGGCGGCCGATTCCGCTGATCAAGAGGCGCTGCCGCCGCCCATGCCTCCCCCGCCGACAGACGCCCCCGCACAGTGGCCGGAGATGCGATTGTTGGAGAGTAAAGTGGAAATAGTCTTTGATCCACAGGTTAGTTTCTTCTATAGAGTTATTCTTCTCAAACAATCATAGATTACGATCAAATCGCGTGTTTTATGAACACATTGACATTCAAGTCCTATGAAAACGTTTAGCTCAATTGAGCTGTTTAATGAAGTACTTGTGTTTCTCTTAACAATACGTTATGAGCGGTTATTTCTTGGACAGTTCATTACGCACGCTATCATTTAAAATTTGGGTTGGGACAAAACTTTTTTCTGTGTTAACTTCGTAAATGGTGCCCTCATCTGTAAATTACAGTACAAAGTATGACGAGCGCTCCAGTATTCCGTGTGAAAATTCCATTGAAATAGAGTTCTAAACAAAAATTTAAAACAACAAAAACAAAAACGAGAGGAACTTGCAAATTTTAGAAAATGAACATTTGTAGATGACAGTGACACATGACAACTTCCTATAGTGTATATTATAATATATATTTTGCCAAGTGGTTACATTTTTTCGAGAATCTACAGGCGTTAAAAAATGAAGAGTAACATTTTCACATAAATTAACGCAATATAAATGCAATTTCAGAATTGGGAACGATATATTAACGCTGAGGAAACGAAAAAGAGTAAGAATATGTGAATACGTCAAATTGACTAATATTTAAAATTCTAACAGGTAAGAGAATTATTTTCATAGAATTTTTCGAGTGCGTGTGTATTGTCATTAGTTACTGGCACATTGGTGTTTAAGCTCGAAATATAGGAATATCGTTGTTCGAATATGTTGGAAACTTCGAAATCTTGAAAGAAATGGTTAGTGTTAGTCGGATGGACTCGTTTCATAGTTACTTTACAACCTAGATGTTTATATTATGTTTTTAAACATTGAGCGTATATTTTCGGAGTAATCCTCCGTCAAGTTTGGAAGTTTGGTCTTCGTCTCGTACCGTCGCAGTCAGTGAATACCTTTTATTACTTCGGTGCGCGTCTTGGTGCAGTCAATAAACGGGGTTCCCTGACGGTATCCGTTCAGGAATCTTAGGTGTCTCGAATTGCTTGACTTCTGTGACCTCACGGAGCATAGTTGTGCAATTTGGCTAACGACGCCGATTGTTCGATTGTTACTTGTGAAAACGATTGATATCAGCTGTTCGTTAAAACAATCTAAGCAAGTGTGTTCCTTTGCTTACATCGTATAGGCAAATTCTTCGAAAATGTGAATTTTAACTACGTGCACGCTCCGAACAGCTAATGGAGATGATTCAATACGCCATTCTCTGTATTCATTTTTCCTACTAGTCCAGCGCAACATCAAAGAACTCACATATTTTGAAAATTGACAAAGTCATGCCGTGGAATTCTAAGTGAACTAATATAATTTGAAGTTTCACATTTCAGAAAAAAACGTGCTCATTGGCGCAATCAAAGAGAAGAGTTAATGAGGCTTTAGCTCTCCAGACACTCAAATGTAGTTTCTACTAATTAATAAATAAAATTAATATTAAATTCAGATTAAATGAAAAATTCTCTGTAATAAAACATTAAGTCGGGTGGATTCTACAGGTATAGCCGCCGCCCCATAGAAAAATCCTGATGGCGCCTCTGATCCTGCTAATTAATGAACATACTACTCTCGCTATTCCCTTCGTATATCCTAAGAAACTAAAATTTCTGACGTTATATATATAAATCAATGAGTTTTGAAAAATATATATAACGCAAGATAAATATTTCATGCAATGCAGAGTGAAGGGTCCATTTATGACCCCTGCTATTAATTATCCTCGTCTCCTCGTCGCTTCTGACGTATATTCCCTTGCAGTGGTCATGTGTACCTATTGTTTCCACTTCACTTTCTTACTGACAACGGTGGTATTTGCTTCGGAAGCTGGCAAGAAAGTAAGTAAACCTCCTTATTTTTTAATGATAATGAATTAATTTTTCGAAACTCAAAAATTGTTATTGCGATATTAAAGGTGTCTTTCTTCCTATTACGCGTCTGAACGCAGGTTAACATGTGTATTTTAGTATCGTTGAAGTTGACTTAAAACTTTTATTCTCCCCCATTTTTATTTCCTTTTTTCATTTATTTTCTTGTTGTGCGGCCATGTGGCCTTTCAAGAGCTTGGATACAATAGATTATTCATTGATAGGAATGGGCTTCCTTGGCATTTTGAGCTTGGCATTGCTGCTCCGTTTTTAAGGTGTTCGTTTGGGATGGGCTTGGTTTATTGTTTATTTAACATTTGCGTGCTTTAATATTAGGCCAAATGTTTGATTTAATTTTACTATGTACTTACGGGAGGGCGAAACTTATCTTTGGGGAATTTGAATTTGATGCGGCAAGGGTGGACAGCATTACGTCCAACAATTAAATGTATTTGTTAAGTGAGAAATGTTGTATAAAAGAATTACGAAATTCTGGAAATGTGATCTTGGATTAGATCCATACGTAGCTCCCCATGGATCTGGGAATTGAGTATAAACCAGGACGCTTGTATGATTTTTTTAAGGCATTTGTTTTGTACCGTCTGAAGTTTCTCTATTGATGAGGATGCGGTGTTTCCCCAGACAGGACAGGCGAATGTTACGGTGGGTAAAATGATTAATTTAAATATCATAAGATGACATTCAATTTTTAACGAGGATTTTCCATTTATTAATGGGTATTGTTTTGACATTTTCCCCTGAGCTTTATTTACCAATGCAAGGATATGGGGTTTCCATGTTAATCTTTTATCGAAAAGGACACCAAGATATTAAATTGGGCCAGTATTCCATTGTATCGGGCTGCAATTGATTTTTAAATTAGGGGGCGTTCTTGGTCTACGAAGTGTGAATATTTTTTCTTGGCATTTTTCTGGATTAATTTTTATTCTTCACTGATCTGTCCACGATGTTCACGACACGTTCTTCCAAATTATTTTGTATCCGATCTTGGGCTATGAGAATGTCTTCATGAACAGTAAATAAAGCTGTGTCATCCGCGAAGAGAGCTAATTTGGGGTCTGGTATATCTGAAGTGTAAACATTAAATAGTGTCGGTTATCATGACGATTGGTCGGTGGTCGGTTGCAATGAAATTTCTCTTTGTAAGAAAGAAATGGATTATTTTTTGGATATAATCAGGGACTTCCAAATTACGTAATTTATACATTAGTCCTTCATGCCAGATCCTATCATACGCCTGTGCAATGTCTAAGAAAACTGCTACAGTGTGTTTCTTTTGATGAATGCTCTCGGCAATATTTTTCGTTAGTCTCAGTAATTGGTGCGTGCATAAATGGATAGGTCTAAAGTCGAATTGTTCATCTGGAATTGCATTCATTTCTGTAAGGTATTTATTTAGTCTACTGAGAAACAATTTTTCAAAATTTTTTAATATGGTAGGAAGCAAACTGATGGGTCTGTAGTTTTCTCTCAATCTGGGATCTTTTCCTGGTTAGCGAAAAGGTAGGATGATGGCGGTTCTCCATGCATTTGGGAAGTGATTTAGGCGTAAGATTGCATTAAATATTGCCGTGAGTGCGGCAATAGTGTTCTTGTTGAGTTGCTTTATCGTTTTATTATTTACTTCATCATACCTTGGTGATTTTCTCATTTTTAAACGTCTATCTATCCATCAGAAGTCTCAAAAGTTATTAAACTCAATTTTCGTTCTTACAGAAACCAGAGGATCATTTACATAATCTTCAATAATTTTATTGTGGGTTAGCACTACTATTGTATGAGGTCGGAAAACATGCTCTAAGTGATCAGCTAAGATTTTAGTTTTGTCTTCATCTAAATAGGCTTTTGAAGTATTAGTTTTTAGAGGGGGTATTTTTATTTCCTAAAACTAATGTGAACCTAATTTCGTTCAGTTTTTGAGCCTTCATTCTTTGCCCAAAACATAAGTAGGAACACTAAAATCCGATAATAAATAATTTGCGAGTCCGATGTGATGTTTAGCAATAAATTAGAGGAATGAAATGAGTTTGTTTCATAAATAAATGTCAACAAATAAGTTTAACTTTATTAGTCCCACTTATCTTGCCTCCGAGCACTGCTAGACGAACACATATGCTGGTACAGTTATGATTATTTGGGTAACTATTTTCATTTATTTTTCAAAACGGACGAAAATCAAAACATTAAATGGATAAGATGCATCCCATGCTTCAACGTAATGCATGAGAAGTACTTCTTAGAACAAGTCATAAAAGAATTATGATGTGACTTCGAAATGTAGACGAAGGAAGTCACACTCTCCGCCACGAGTACGTTTAATACCCATTTTAAGATTCTCACTAGCTAAAATCTTCAGCGCGAAGTTAGGAACATTGAGAATGAGATTAGAAGCACATGTCTCCAAAGTGGTAAAACTACTGGTTTAACATTTTAATTTTTTCTTAATTTCAGAAATAGTATATGCTTATAACTGGATGCCTGGAAATCTCAGCGTAATATTTCATGATACTAAACATTTATTTGTTTCGGGTTGGTCTGGCCGGGACATAGCCACTAGTAGAGTTGGAGCTACCTTTTATGTCTTCCCGCAACAGGAAGGCGAAGAGCTTGGTATGAAATCTTGTTGATTAAAAAAACATTTCTTTCAACGCCATTTCAACCGCAGGCATAAGGATGGATACGATGGCTTTCAGAGATACAATCGTCGGTTTAGGTCTGTCGCACTGTTCGGAAGTGGTAGGATTTTCGATACGAGCCAGTGAGCTAGATCGAATTCAACCGTTGACTGAAGGAGAATTCTAGCGATCGGCTGCTCTGATCGGTAGTTTTCCGTGGTTTCTCCGTTCACTACCAAGCAAAAGTAGGAGCAGTACCCTAATAAACGTGTCAAGGAGCGCGCGCAATTTTTCCTTCCTTTTCCTTGTCCTATCCTCACCCCTCACTTACACACTTACACTTAGTGCACTTCTATACACTGTATATACCAAGCATGTCGGGAGCTTAGAGCTTGTCCCGGCTAGGGAGGTGCCCCGTTATTAGGAGAAAAACCCGCTAGAAGACGTGCAGGTCAACGCCAGATCTCACCATTCAATGGGGCAAGATCAGCGCCACATCCCGTAATAAAAACATGCACTTCACCTACGGGAATAATGACTATAGCATTTGACGCGCCCTGAAGTACGAAGAAATCAATCAGAAACGGTGGCGAGCAGCGCGTACTAGTTGCGTGGCGGCGCACTCCACACGCAAATTCTGCTGACCCCTGATTCAGGGCTTTGGCTTTTGATTATTTACGACAGTATACACATTGGCCGTGTGCATTTGTCTATGCATGTTCAAAAATATTAAATTAGAGTTGCGAAAACTGCACGTACTTTCTCACCCACATTTTCAAGCAAAATTACGCGAAAAGTACTCACATTTTCGAAAAACTGTGCCTGATCTTATTTCAAAATCAATTATCAAGGAACAGATTTGGTTAAAGGGAAAATTTCTATCTTTAATATTTTAGTTGCAGGAACACAGAGAAAAAATTGAACTTTTGAAATGTTCGAAAAATCAGGGTTTTCAACGGACATGAGACCTGCATCATTCTCTTAAACGTCCTTCACACTATCCAACAAAAAATTAATCAAAAACGTTGGAGCCATTTATCTGAAAATTTGGGGGCTTCATGGGCCAGGGGCTACCAGGGGCTTCATGTAAAGTAACCCCCCAAAATTAAAATATCGGTTTCAAATTCAAGTGGCTGCGACATCAGTCATATCGATTGGGGAATATCAATTTTGGAGAAAATCGGTTGAACGGTTTAGTCGCTAGCCTTGTTCACAGACGGACGGTCAGACGGACGGACGGAGGAACAGTCGGACGGAGGAACGGACGGAGGGGCGGACAGACGTTTTGCTGTCGTTCGAATTTTCGGTATGAAGGACTCTCAAAACATGGATTCTGGCTACACCACGTGTTAGATTTTTTCAAAATTTAGCAACTGGATTTATCCAATTTTTCGTTCCCAGGGCCATGTAATAAGAGTTTTTCTGCCGAGAATTCGCCGTTTTTTCGCGCAGCATCACATAACTTTCTCTCTATTCCGAAGTGAGAATGTAAAAATTCTCACTTACACAATCATGCAGTTAAATCGAAATATTGAACACAAAAATTGTGGGAGATAGAAGACGGTTTTATATCAAGGGTTATTGTAGAGTGGAGGATCAATCAAATCCTTGGCCGAAGAGATTAATGAAATAATGAGAGGAGAGAATCACAGACAGGTCAAGCAGAGCCTTTTCTTTTGAGATAGCTCGAGTAATGAACACTTAATATTACATTAACTACATACCTAATTGGTACAATTCACGAAAAACATTAACAAAATTTGACTCTCTTCGCAAAATTAAGGCATTCATGAAAATTTGGGCGTTTATTCAGCCACATAGTTGTTTTCTAATCCATTTAATATCTGAAACTGCCAAACACCGTGAAGAACATATCGCACATTACACGGAAATCGTTTTAAATTCGGGAGTGGCTTTATCATCCACGATCTTCTCATGGATTTTAAGCATTCCTCAGACCGAAAACCTTCACCCGAGGGATTTCTCGTAATTGTTCTGCAACTATTAAAGAAAAATGCCGAAACCATTTATCAGAATCAGCCAAGCGATAGAATTTTTCTAAGATGCTGTTTCTATCCAGGTAATACACTCCTCCAAAATCCTGTTGGCAAGAGGGGGAGGCACTCCACCCCAGACATTCCGGCCTACAAAGAGGCAGTTGCGCATGATGCAACTACCAGGGCTATTGTATATAGCACGGTTCGATTGTCTAAAAGTTGTTGAGTAAACACTAGAGATAATTCCTTTTTTTTTTTTAATTTATTTCTACCTGCTCGGCATTTCTGCCTTTCAGGGGTGTTCATTATACAATATTCTACACAGTAACATTTAGGGATGGACATCCGCATGCGTTACCTCCTCTCTCAGGGGTCTGATGAAGCGTTGTACTTTGAGAAGAAACTGTGGATAACAGTTTTTGAAGTTATATGTGATAATTTTGAGGAGAGGGTGTAAGTGGGTGGAATTTTTGGAAAGTGGAAGATGGGTAGGTGATTTAAGGTGGACGAAGGGAGTCTTTAGGGAATCGTGATCTTATTCTTTTTGATGAACCATACGTTTTACCTAGCTTGAATATTGTTGTACTGCGCGATTGGGGAAGGGATGAGAAGAATTTATGAGTCATAAGATTTATATATTCGTTAATGGATGATATATTTAGTTCATTTTGGATTTGTATGTTGCTTATGAACCAAGGAGCTTTAATAATCTTTCTGAGAAATTTATTTTGTACTATTTCTATTTTATTTAGGTTTGTTTTTGCGGCGTTATTCCAGATCGGGCAGGCATATGTGAGGGTTGGTCTTATTATTGTTTTATAGATGATTAAGCCGCAGTCAGTGCTAAGTCCGGAATTTCTATTTATTATTGGATATAGTTTGGATATTTTTGCATAAGTTTTATCTGCTATAGATTTGATATGTTGTTTCCAGTTTAGTTTGGTGTCAAGTAGTACTCCTAAGTATTTTGCTGGTGTATTTCCACTCATCCATTCTATATTTGTGTTTTGGAAGCTGAGGAGGGGTGGTTGAGGAAGTTTGCGGAGTGTGAATATTTTTGCTTGAGTTTTAGATGCGTTAATCTTTACTTTCCAGTTTGAAGCCCATTTAATGTAGTTGTTTAGGTCAATCTGTATGTTGTCGAAGGCGCAGCTAATGTCTGAATGAGAGGTAAAAAGTGCTGTGTCATCTGCGTAAAGGGCAATTTCTGTATAGTTTGACTGTGGTAAATCCGACATGTAAACAGAAAAGAGAAGTGGAGAGAGGCAAGAACCTTGAGGGACTCCTGCATTGATTTCAAATCTGTTTGAGAGACTTGAGTTAATACGGACGGAAAAATATCTATCTTTTAGAAAACTTCTGATTAGATGGAGTAGATACTTGGGAGTTCCTAGTTGGCGCAGTTTGTATAAAAGACCTTCATGCCAGAGTTTATCAAAGGCTTTCTCAATGTCTAGGAAAACTACAATTGTGTATTTTTTGCTGTGAAATGAATTTGCAATATATTCAGTTAAACGGAGCAATTGGTGGGTGGTGCTATGTTGAGATCTGAATCCGAACTGAAAGTCTGGGATAGCGCTAATCTTTGTTAGGTAAGTAGATAATCTGCTGTGAATTAACTTTTCAAATATCTTTGCGATTGAGGGTAGGAGGCTTATTGGTCTGTAGCTTGCAGGAAGGCGAGGATCTTTGCCTGGTTTACAGAAGGGTAAGATTATAGATAATTTCCAATCTTTTGGAAAGTGGCCCAGTCTTAGACAGGAATTAAATAAGGCGGTTAAAATAGTTATAGCTCTTTTGGGTAATTCTTTAAGAGCTCTGTTGCTAATATGGTCGTGACCTGCTGATTTTCGGGTTTTCAATTGCTTAATAATTTTAGATGTTTCGGATGGGGATATAAATTTTATTTTATCTGGGACATTATAGTCTGGTAACAGGACGTTTTTTGTGATATAATTAGTAAAGGAAGAATTTGTATTTGGGTTTGGAGTAAAACTATTTTGCAGATATTTACCTAACATATTGGCTTTCATATGATCCGTATAAGCTACATTTGAGTTGTGTTTCAGGTTAGGAATGTCAGTAGTTTCTTTACATAGTCTTTTTATGGTTGACCAGAGTGGTCTACTGTTAGGGTGTATTTGAGCTATGGATCTTTGAAAATTGTTTATTCGAATTTGATTTAATTTGTTTTTGATTGTTCTCCCTAATTTGTTGATTTTTGCTTTAAGGTCATGTCTGCGGTTGATTTGCCAGAGCCGTCGAAGGTTACGTTTACTTTTGATTAGGTTTAGAATATTCCTTGGGATCGGATTTCTATTATTAGTGAAAGGTCTTGCGAAAGGAGTTGTTGATTGTTGTAATGCAACGTAGATTTTCTGTGTGATATTAGTTACCTGGTTGTCTATTTCATTTGTTGTTTGTATCTGTTCCGGGTAGTGAAGGTTTACTTCTAATAGGTCTCTAAATTTATTCCAGTTGACGTGCCCTTTCGTGCCCAAAACTGTGAAGGGATTATTAGACTGCAAGAGGTTTGAAGATTTTAGTTCAATGATGACTGGGCAATGATCTGAATCTAATTCAGGAAGTACGGTTTGAGATGTAGGTAAGTGGAAGTTTTTAGACACCATTATGTCTAAAATATCTGGGATAATATTACTATTGTACGGGTAGTGTGTTGGCTGCCAAGGTGCTATTACATCTAAGTTATTGTTTACTGCAAAAGATTGCAATTTAGTGCCTTGCTGGGTTGTGCAATTGCATCCCCAGGCTTGGTTTTTACTGTTTAGGTCTCCTAGTAGAATAACGTTGGCGTTGTTATTAAATATTTCCTTGTATTCTTTTACTGGAAATTGTTTATTCGGAGGTTTATATGCTGTTATTATTGTGTAATCTTTATTATCTATGGTTACGGTGACTGACACAGTTTCCAGGTTAGAAGTGTTGGGGCTAAGTGACCGTTGATGTTTGACTCGGGTTGAAAGAGCAATCAAAACACCCCCTGCTGCAACATTTGAAATTCTGTCACTTCTATATATTTTATAACCGGAAATTTTGAATTTTTCATTTAGAACCAAGTGGGTTTCGGTTATGCATGCAATATCGATTTTGTGTTCGTGAAGAAAAATTTCTATTTCTGATTGTTGTCTTTTAATTCCGTTTGCATTCCAATTCAATAAAGTGATTTTATTTGCCATTATGGAAATTTATTAGCACTGACTGTACAATATTTTGAATTTGTGGGATTATGGCTGAGATTACTTGTGATACTATTGTGGTTATTAGTTGGGATACATCAGTTGGCATTTGGGTTTGCAAAGATTGAGCCGGTGACCACGGGGTATTGGTTTTGGGAAGGGGAGGAAATTCGCGAGGGCTAAATGTTGGAGGGCTACGAGACGGATTGCTGCGCGGCGGCGGTTGTTGCTCTGACCCTGACCTGCGTTCATTTAGGTTTGTACGTGCTTGCTGAGTTTCTTTGAAAATGCGACAGCCTTTGTAATTGGCCGTGTGCTCCAAGCCACAGTTAACGCAATTCGGTTTGTCACTTTTTGGTTTTGTGCATTGAGAATAGTGGTGTGACTCTTTACATCTAACGCACCTCGGAGTGAGTCGGCAGTTTGCTTGCGAGTGTCCATACCTTTGACAACGTTTACATTGTATTGGGTAGTTTCGATTTATTCTAGGTTGAACTTGTATGACGCAATGCATCAGGCGATTTAAAGTTAATATTGACTTCCCGTCTCTATTGTCTTTTATTTCTAGAGCACAAATTTCAATTGGATTTTTCTTTTTGTCATATAATCTAGTCACTTTGGTAACAGGGTATTTGAGTTCAAGTTCTTTTAAAATGTCAGCTTCCGAGTAACATGTGGGGATGCCCTTCATCACAGCATTAAAGATTTTAATAGAAGGGTCGCGGAAAGAATAGAATTGTCTGTTCTTCTCAACACAGTGATGTCTAAAATTACGGTAATCTTCTATTGTAGTGAGCATGATTTTTAGTTGATCACCGGCTGTCTTGGTTGTGAAATCACATTTGACGACTGATTTAATGTCGGAAATTATTTGGTTGTAGTCAAGTACGTTGTGCATAATTATGGGCGGAATTTTTAATGTTTGTTCTGGAGTACTTAGATCACTGTCTTTAAGATTTTGAAGCACTTCGAAACGCGATGAAGTTTGAACATTGTATAATGGCATAGAGTTTTCATCATCATTTCTCTTTCGTTTACTTACGTTTGAAAGCGTTTCGTTGGAAGTTGTTGCGTGCATCTCCTCGCTTTGGTGTTCTTGGGGCAGGGTCGTTTGGGGCGGTTGCTGCTGCATTAACGGTTGCCCTTGCTGCGCTGTGGGTTGATTCTGTTGAAGTAGCAGTAGTTGCTGCTGTTGTTGCTGATGAAGGAGTTGCAGATGTTGCTGCTGCTGTTGTTGTAAAAGTTGAAATTGTGCTGTTGGGAGAATGCACTGATCGCTGTTGCTTGCATATAGGGTATCCATAGCGTTCACTAACACTTGTGATGTGCTGTGTAGCCCCGACTCGGGGCTACCTTGGACGTTCATTTCGCCACTCGCGGTCACGGGTTGGTTTTCACTCACTTGTGGTAATTATTTATAATACTGTTTGCAGAATTAAACTGTTTTTGATGAAACAGTGTATAATATTTAAACTATACACGTAGATTGCTGTGCAAGCGAAACTAGTTTGACACTCAATCTAAACACACTACGCAGTGAGAGAGCTGTGGCGCTCGATGTTCACGGCACGGCTGCTCGGTGCGAACTGGAGATAATTCCTGCTGTAGAAAGTTCTTCTGGTACCGATAACTTTCTACATTGTCTACAGGAAATTAATATCTTTCTGTAGCTCTTGATATCT
The DNA here is from genome assembly GCA_038098605.1 of Gryllus longicercus. Lineage (NCBI taxonomy): Eukaryota > Metazoa > Arthropoda > Insecta > Orthoptera > Gryllidae > Gryllus > Gryllus longicercus. The sequence continues at coordinate 1,066,649 of JAZDUA010000339.1, read as the reverse complement.
CTATTTGTACGAAATCTTTATTATTTTACTTTTACATTATTATGTCTCAATTTTTGTTTATTGTATTATTAACAAAATTATATAAGATGAGAATTTCCTATTATATTGACGCGCTAGAACTATCACGAATGACGCGCAATTAGTCAATGTATTAGTTTTGTAATGCTTAGCAACACATATGTGATATAATTGATAAAAAGTATGCAGGAACCACCTCTCTCTCGCCATCTTGCACTGCCAAACGTCAACAAAACTCGCGTGTATAGTATATAACAACAATAATAATAATAATAATAATAATAATAATAATAATCATAATCATAATCATAATAATCATCATAATAATAATAATCATAATCATCATAATCATAATCATAATCATAATCATCATAATCATCATAATCATAATCATAATAATCATAATAATCATAATCATAATCATAATCATAATCATAATAATCATAATAATAATAAATATTATTATTATTATAAATATTATTATTATTGTTGTTATTGTTATTATTAGTAGCGTGCCGAAGCGTAGGACGGCAGCCACGACCAGTCTGTTGATTCGAATCCCGCCTTGGGCATGGCTGTTTGCTTTCGTGTTGTGGCATACTGGCACTCTTCCCAACCACTATGTAACCCTGTCCCTTCCCAGTCTTCCAGGCCTAAGTACTGAAAAGAGTTTGTATGGCAGTTCTTGCTGTGACATGTACTGGTATTTGAGTGAGATCGAGTCGCGAACGACGCCGCCAATCACAAAGTACAGGACGTAGGGTTACATATAGTTTGTTTACAAGTTGTGTAAAGTTCGGGCAAACAGACCTTAGGGACCGCTATCTGAGCACCACCTGGCCGCCACAAAACCACCGTACTACCAAGGATGAAGCGCCGCTACGGGCTTGCATGACCCTAGTGGCGGGAGCCCGCTCTCAGGCGGAATGCGCTTATGAGCTGGAGGGGAGTCAAGAAGTGGAGGAAAACGCCCAGTCCCTACGATGTCCAAAGAGAGAATTACTCTGGGGGTAGGAAACTTGGCGGATAAACCAAACGTCCGTGTCAAATGTACTATAAAGACGATGTGATTATTATTACCGTTAACATTTTTGTCGGTCACACGCGTCTTTAACCCCTGTTCACATGCAATTCTACAGATTTGTTTAGTGCACTTGTACCTACCTGACCGTTAAGAAGATAAACATCTTTAGCAATGTAAATAAACAACCCTTGATTTATCGCATGTCAAATGTGTGTTAAGGAAAAAAACATGGCGATGTACTACAAGTTAAATGAGATTCAAACAATTCACAATGAATATAACTCATATTAGTTTTGGGAATAATTATGGTTAATTGTGATATTATTAATAGGACTATTACAAAAATAAATATTAGGACAATTAACCTGATTTCCCTGGCTTTCCACCAAATGAAAGCTTTCTCCGTTATTAATATTTACAGACAATGTGATGGTGTCGCTAGTGGAAGTCAACGCGCTACCGGACGTCAACTTCCTCACCGAACGTCATTTCTTTAGGTATCGTTAAGTTCAGGAGAATTATTTGCAACCATCTTTCTCGGACCACGGTATATGAATATTGTTTAAATAAATTTATCGCAAACAACACACCACAATATCGTAATAACGTACCGCAGAATCTGAATTCATTTGTTTCCTATCGCAGTGATGTAAATTTCCGCGTAAATCATGAGACTATGGTGACCGATAAAATACTGAACTACCACGAAATGCCACAGTGTTATTACCAGGTACGTTAATAGTTAATATACCGTTCGTTTGAGGCTCGTCCACTGTGTCGGGCCAGAGCCCGGCGCGTCGCGTGGTGGCGGGGGGCGGGGCCGTGCGGGCGCTGAGGTGGCCTGCTCGCTGGCCGGTTCGGGCTGGGCTGCCTCGCCGCTAACAGCGCTTGGCGACGCTCCTCGACCCGACCCGACCCGACCCGACACGCGCCCGACGCCCCCACGGCCCGCGGCTCGCGAGAGGAAGAGGAGAACGCCGCGCGCCGCACAAATACCCGGGGAGACTGGTTGGTACACAAGTGGTAGGGCCCGTTCGCTCCACGAGGAAAGTTTGGGCTCTGCGTGTGCGAAATAGGTGTGAGGGTTTTTAGTACTTCATTGATTCCGGACGCGTCTACTACTTAGGTCATTAGTGCCTGTTATATTCCAGGAGGTAACGGAGTTTCTCCCCTGCTGGAGGATGAGATTCGACACGGCCTACGCGTCAACTTGCTGAGGATATCCCTCGGCGCGGTAACGTCCCAGTCGAGACAGGATCTAAGTTACCGACTGGTCCCTGATTTGTGTGGTACAGTAGTGCGTGTAAGTGGGGGGGGATGTAAAGGGAAACGAGCGGTCAATTATGAGATAGAAAGCATGCGGTCCCTGGCCCGTTTTTAGAATTTACTCCGGCATTCGCATGGTATTGATCGTATTCATCGGATAAAAGCTCAGAAAGGAACCGATCAAAGCATACGGTCTCTTCCAGACTGATTTAATTCGACCCAGCTATGTAGCTAGTGTCGGAAGTTCGCCACCGTCTGGACTAGAACATCCTCATCACTAGGGGGTGGATTTTAATTAAATGTCTTTTTTTCTTTTCACTTTAGGACAATACCGTTTAGTATAGAAATTCATTTTATGTATTGACAAAACGAAATGACCCATTTTATGTCATTTTTTCATTTTTCGTCAATTTCGACAAGCCATTTTGTAACCTTTTACGTCATTTTTAATACATTTTTCGCTGATATTATCGATTTTAATATCGTTTTAATAGTACTTGATTAAAACAATATTTACGAGGTGCAACAAATGTTCACTTCAGAATTCCTGAGTAGCCTATTCGATTTATTTGCTCATATATTGTAATGTCAATCGTTGTGAGTACTATGTAATCGAAGGTTCCAGTGACACCTATCGGCCCCATTATCAGTTTGGCCGATTTCGCTATAAATAAAGGCAGAGATTTTCTTTTAAAGAACAGTGCATACCAAAAGTTTGCAGACTGAGTTCACTTGAACAAAAGAAAGAAGCCTTAATTACATCATCCAATGTTTTACGTAATTTTTCTTTGTTTTTAGGTCATTTTTAAAGAATTTAAAGAGCATTTTATTGATCATTTTGAGCAATGTCTAAAGTCATCGAAATCCGCCCCTACTCATCACGATCCTTCAGAGGCAAAGGTGATGTTGCTGAGCGGCTTTTAGTACGTGGCGTTTATTTACGTAGATTTAAAAAAAATGTATGCTAAGCATGGAATGACGTGGAACAAAATGTAAACCAATTTTCAATGTTATATTTTTTATTTATTATATTCATATTCTTTTTATCTGAATATGTGATTAACTTTATTTTAGCACTAGTGTTAGAAAATGAAATTTTAATAGGCTCTGCATGCTCTAAAAGAAATAGTGTCTGGCTAAAATCCACGTATCTGCTTCCGATACACAGAGGGGCCAAAGCTACAATTGTTACTTCAAAGTGCACTAAAGAGTGCCGGTGATCGCGCGATCGACGTAAGGCGGAGGTTTGACCCAATTCGCATATGTGTCCACATCAGTGAGTTTGTGCTTTGTGTTCCCTCTCAGGGTCGGGTGAGCAGACAGACTGATCTAGTTGGTGGTTTCCCTGGACGCTTTCAGTTGAATACCTGATAGTGGAGCAGGACTCTAGACACTAGGCCGGTGCTTGCCAACTCAATGCTCTGTGACGTCACAAAAATCTGCTCGCCTGCTCCGAACCGAGCTGCGGAGCAAAGGAAGTCCCCGACGCGGCGACTGGCGTACAATGTTCTAGTGATGCTACGGAAGTGAGGGAACATGTTCACTCCATAATTACGTTTTTAAATGACAATTCATATTTAAATGTTAATGATTATTTTATGTACTTTTTTGTTTGAGAAGGTTGTAAATCCTCGTGATTTTCAGTAACGTTTTCATAATCTATCTGTAAAATCCTTTATTCATCTCATGATTGCAGGCTGTCAATTTTCAGAAATTATTTTCATCTCGGGGCTTTCTCGGGGATGCAAAGCTGCGTAATGCCTCTGTAAGTTGAACCTTATAACTTACTGCAGTTTTTATGAACACACAAAATACATCGCCATTCTTACGGTATCTACAAAAATAACCATTCCTTCTCAAATGGAATGAAACTTAATGGGCGTAAATGGGCTCTCATGTTGCCTGAAACACAGGCAATGGCCCACTGCCAAGGCTGTCGATCCCTCCCTCCGCCCCTCCCCCTTTTGCTCACACTGCTTCTCCTTATCGCGGAGGGCAACGCTGTTCCGATGTTATTTCTCCTCCAGTTGACAAAAGCTGCTCTACTCGCAATCCAACCTAGAGTTGGTGCGAGTATCGGTTCGAGCAATAGATTGACTATACTGCTCAGAAAATTCATTCTCAATTTATGTAATAATAATATTAATAATTTATCGCTGCAGATGAGCATCCGCTTGGTGGTAGTTTAGCAAAAAAAGGATAAATACAAATATAAGTTGTGGGGCTATAACAGTACTTACTTTCTCACATTTTTTCTAACACAATTTTTGAAAATTCAGAGAGTTCAACGAAAATGAGACCTGCGCCATTTTTAAGCGTCCAATTCTCTAACCGAGGGAAAAATTAAAGAAAAATGAGTGATTCTGAGAAACTATTATTTTTATAAATTACATTAACTTCAATCAGAAATTACGGGGCTACTCGTTATTTAAAAAAACAAACATAACCTTTTTAAAGATTTAATTCTTAGAAAAGATTTCTTTTTTAAGTAAATATCTGCCATCAATAGTGTACTTTTGCATTGTTTATTTTTTGCAATTTTTCAAAAATGCAGTGTTGACCCTAAATGAGACAAGCACAAATTTGTTACACACAAGAGACAATTTTAAGAAAAAAATTGGAATAGTTTTTGAGGAAAGAATTGTTTTAAAATTGTCTATATTTTTAAAAATTCGCGAAATAGGACATCTATTTTTCTAAAAAATTAATGCCACTTCCTTTCATAATTTTCGTCTGAAAAAAACTCGCTCCTAGCCACTGAGAAGACTTACGGCTGAACGTTGTATAATCACCACATTCTCCAATAATTTTAAAAAACACTCAGAGCTTTCCCTGATAACAGCTGCAGTTCATACTGCACGATAAGGAGTGTCCCGCGCCGATGTGTTTTTGTAAAATTGACATTTATAATCTGGTAATAACATATTCAGTTGGTGTTTTACTTATTCCATCACCAAGTGGTGTACCTAATGGTTGGTGGCGGAGAAAAAAATGGATAATTTTTTTCAGACATGTCTTGCTCGTAATATCGCACCACACAACGCAAAAACCAGGTCCCGGGGTCAGCAGGTGAGGAAAACGCAGGTACTCCTCCCAGCACATCAAATTATTTCAGAAGGATGAGAACGGGATGAAAATGCTTAGTTGTTACACTCGACCCGATGAGCTATTGTCTGGTCACGTGATTTATGCAAGTGACTTTGAGCGCGTGTAGAGATCTCACGACGTGATCAGTGAATTAGAAAAGAACGTTGACAGATATTAAGTGAATACTTGTATATCATATCCACTAGGAGAACAAGGCGAATTGCCAATTTTGACTGCAAAATCAGTTTTATTTCATATTCTAAAAATATTAATTATCCCAAATTCCAATTAAACGAGAAATGTAATTTCTCCAAATTATCGCATCTTTACACTTTCAGAAGAACTTCACTTTTTTCTTTTAGAGATAAACAGTGTTTCATTCTGAATTAGAAGCATTCACGATCACCTGCGATTGTACAACAATAAAGAGTTCTTGTGTCTTCGTAGGCAATCCCATCTTCGTCCTTGTTGTGCTGTTTTGTCATTGTTAATTCAGAAATATTTAGTTGGTTCCAAAGCGTGTAGAGTCTGTTTGCTATGAAACAAGTTTTTAGCTTCAATAGTATGAACAATCGTACTAAATAGTGTTCGTACACTTCAATATTTAAAATCATGGAATTTTTGTGGGCAAAATGAATAATAAACCGAATTGAAACTTAACCAACAAGAAGAAAGGACAGTTCTTCTTAATAATATTCCCCTCAAGACAGAAATGTGACAAAGTGATATTATAGAAAGACAATTTATATAAGCGTGTATCTACTCGATGCGTATGCAATATTCCTACTAATTTTCTTGTAATTTTTTCTTAATATTAATGCTGGTATTTCAAACATCAGAAACGCATTTGAGGAGTGGCATTGAGTCTGTCGTATTGAGTGTCATGTATTAGATTAGTATTGTATCTTTCTCTCACAGATTATGACCATGTTATAATAAATAATGAAGAAAATATACCGTAAAATAAAAGAAACCACTGATGAAGACAGAGGAACTATCTTATTATTAAACATTATTAGTTATACATATATAGTTATTAAACATTCTTGTTCGTCACTCTCAATTGAAATGGAAAAATTCTTTAGCCATTCATCCGATGAACAGATCCTTGAAGAAAATATTGGAGTTAAGAGTTGGGGCAAATTTGGCCTCGAAACGTCGCATTTTTTAAATGAAAATAAATGGCTCAACTACAATATTTCATTCTAGAATTTGTTCGTTGGATGAATGGCCAAAGAATGTTTCTATGTTGATTATAATTGCGGTTCATAATTCTTGTTTGTTGCTTCTTCATTTTTTATTTACTTCTTGTTCGACAAGTCTTTCAACATATTTGATAGCATATAATGAGTATACAGTGTTTGTTGCATAGGTCACAGTGTCTGTTGCATAAGAAATAAGTGGTTATCAAATTGAAATTGATTAATTAAATTTATTAGTCTTAGATTGAAATTCTAATGAATTGATTTTATTAAGGAGTAATTTTATATCTTCTAGTTTGTATCTCTATTTTTCATAATAAAGAAACATATATTGCATATTTTAGTACTTAACAGTACGTAATTATACGAGCCATGGCTTGTGCTATCTGTGTGCTATCGTGAAACAAAGGATGAAGACCTCTTTAAAAAGGAATGCGAAGTGGAGTGTTAGAGGACAAAGTCTGGCCTGTGACAAAACATCAGTGTTGAGCTAACATATTTGATGTCTTTGTACTACATTGTCAACATCGTACGCTATTGTTTTCGCATGTTGTTTCATTATACTCTTGACCGTTCTGTAGTATGTGTCCTCTTTGTCCACTGCCTTTACAGATGTTTAATTTCGTGATTTATGTCGTTGACATAGTATTATACAAAAGGAATGGACACGAAGGAATGTATATCATCTCACATTAAAATATTTATTTTTATATTATATTTATTTTTTGTTTAAATGCTTTTATTGACACGTTTTAATTGAATGGATCTTCCTTGAGTGCATGTTACTATTATGGGAAAATCACCATTCGTTCTGCATGTATTGTAACGCGTATTGTACTGAATTCATTTGTGTACGTTTTATGGTAGAAGAGGAAGTCCGGGTATTGTGGAATAGTCGGGTAATATGCAGTACCTCTGTTCATGCCTCTGCCAAGAGCAGCATCCAAGTGGAACGGTGGTGAACTACTTCAGAATGCTCGAATGATACTCTGTAGTCAGTGCTTCTCGCAAACCACGTTCATTATACCTGCTACTGATGAAGATCGCTCTTCGGTTTACAAACATTTATGCAGGTAGGTTTGACAAGCTAATACAATACGTTTTTTCTGTCCAATAATTAGAAATTGAGCACAACGTCCGCCACAAGTATTGCATTTCATTACATTTTGCTCTTTTTAAGTCTTGCAATTCTTCACGTTTAGGATAGACGCTATTGATTTCAAAATGGCATAATAGGTAACATGTAATACTAGGTCTTTCCATTCCAGAGTATCATCTGAGTTGTTCATACCATCTTATGTACCACGCAACGGTGATGCTGAATGTATCTTCTGTAATGGGAAGTTTTTTGAAGATACAAGGAGAGAAGTTTAGGTGAAATGTACCTCCTGTTCCCTGCAGGCCCATCTTGACTGTCTGAAGTAAAGGAGGAAGATTACATGTGTGAATTTTGGTAGTAAACTCTTAAAATACAAAAAAAAAGTTTTTTAAAAGTCAGATTATCGTTACTTAATTATTTATCAAGCTTATTTGCCTTTTGTCATTTTAAAACTCCTTTTCCAGATTACCCTTCAAGTGCAACGTTAAAAACAAAATAAAATTATTGCTATTACACAAATTTATTTTTAAAATTTCAAAACATTTTTAATTGAAAATAGTTGAAGTTTGAGTTCATTTCATATTCCATGCTCTAAACAGTTTCATTTCAAAGAAATGCTAACATAAAAACGGCATTCCATATCACCCCAACTTTTGAGGACGACTTTTAGCGGCCAGTCTGCTAGTACTCCTCCTCTGGGTACGAGTACAGGCCGATCTCTATGGAGTATGTAGTGCACAATGTAGTTTTGCAGTAGCTTTCCTCGAGGGCCTCCCGTTTCCCCACGCATCATTCTACGCATCTGCTCTGTCATTTTCTTCATTACTCACAACCAGTGTGAGCTCATCGCTTGAAGTTATACAAAGAACAAGTAGGTAAATATAAATGTACGCACGCTTATTTCAATAATTGAAATCGCTTATTTCTTGTATACCAAATCTTGTATACCTTCCGTCCTTCAAGGTGGCAGACTTGTCTGCGATGTCTTCATTCGTCTATTTTCTTATTAAATGCAGAATAAATGTCTTCTAAATTACAATATTCTACAGAGAATCACTGAGAGACATGTGTATTCTATGTATCTATCGTATCTCTTTGGACTACCTCACCAGCACGTCAGCAATGGCGTGGAATCCATACTATTATCGCGCATGGCGTCACGGTTGTCATAACAACCACCGAGGCAAGCTGCACCCTGGAGGATGAGACGCTTTAAAAGGCGGCCTACCTCCCTTTAACTGTCGATTACGCACTCATCCGTCTTGACTTCGCAATTGAAACTGCCCAGTGGATTTCTGCGCGCGTGTCAATCAAAAACTTACTTACATTTCTATTAAAATCGACGTACTTCTAGCACGAGGTAAGGAAAATAAATTAAAAATATAATTCTTATATAAATAATTGTTGAAGTGCCACGTCATTTACTGCCCCTGAACATTCCAAAACTAGCGTGGAAATAATACAACAGCATAATGAAACGATGAGAGAAGCTCGCAGGGGGTAATTCACGTACATGAGATGACATGCGGACCCATTACGTGGATCAAAATCAAACACATATCAGGAGAAAAAAGAGACCGAAATAAATATTTTCCGCCAAAGAACAAAGAATACCACACATCAAACCCATCAGGCGTTTCTCTAAACATTTCTCTCTTGACCAGTAGGACAACGGCCCACAATGTCACAAATACTAATCGTCAATGAAGGTTTCGTAGTAAAGCATATGAGGATCGGGTGTATGAGGATCGGGCTATGAGGATCGGGCGTATGAGGATCGGGTGTTGTCACCCATCATCTGTGATGACATCACTAAGGAATTGGCAAATCATTAGTTCCCTTGCAGATGGCCAGACTACACTTCGCTGAACACCTTACATACACACACTTACAGTTACACTTACACTTACATGCACACACTACTCCATACGCCGGGACACCGGTCGGGAGCTTACAGCTCGTCCTGGCTGGGCCGGTGGCCTGCTGGGAAGCACCTGGTTCGGTAAAAACCTGCTAACCGACGGGCAGGTCGGCGCCGGAACTCACCTTCCAGCGGGGAAAGATCACCGCCACCTCCCAAGGATAAAACATGAACCACACTTGCGAAAACGGTCTGTCACCTTATCAGTTGACGTGCCTAGAATCACTAACCAATCTATGAATCAATGATCCGCTGAACATCTGACTTGATCCCAAAAGATTCCAAACTGTGGTATTACTAATTGCTTTGCAACTTTTCAGTGATTTCGGAACCCATGACTTCGCTAGTCACATCTCGTAGAACACTCAGGAAGACATTATGTTATTTGAAAAATTAGGGAGCAAACAAAAGCCAAAGCGAAATAAAAAAAATACCCGCTTTAAATCAGCAGTTTAGTATAAGTTTGGGACCACGAAAAAAGATTTACCTCTTTACAGATATAAATCATTATTTATTTGATTACTTATTTATTTAAACTTAAATATTTGGGGAGTACAAGAGCTATGGTGTAGTAACTATAAAAGAAGATAATACTACCGAAAATCTGCTTCAAACAGGAATGCCACAAGTTAGTGCATTATTAAAGAATTCCAGGCAAATTCGTGAAGACTGGGAGCCTTCCCGTCTTCTGCACCATCGGAACTGATCTTTAAGACTCTCTCTCTTTATCACTTCAGAAAAATGAACCCGGAAAATCCACTGAGAACCATCGAAATGAAAGTCGAGACTGCTCCTAATTAGCATCGAAAACCCGGCAAAATATTTATGTTTACGTAAACCCAAATATTTTGCCGTCACCTGTCGCCTGTCGCGTCTCGCTGGACGGAGGTCGCGCGATGAACACGTCCGAGTGCGTCAAGCAGGCGTGTTGACACCGCCGCCCATTTCCGCGGCGCTCAATAAATAAATACAGTAAAGCAGTGTAGCATGAAGAGCACAAGCAGGCGTCGGTAGCCGAAATCCTTACCTACGCTCCGTGAAGTCACGACAGTTACGCAATTCGCGACATCGCGGTTTCCTCGTTGGGTGGCTGTCTGGGTTCTAACGGCGCCAACCCTTTGGCCGAAGAGGTAAAAGGCAATTACTTTCCTTGGTCGCGGATTGTCCGTCTCGGACCATGCATAAATGCACCTGCACTTACCGAGGCTCAGTATTATTTATCCTGTGGCAAGTGCATGTGGCTCCTTTTTATGGCGAACAGCATTAAGCTGAGTACGACTTTTATTCACCACGGTTGCTAGTCCAGGGGCATGGAAAATGCAATGCTGATGATAATGAAGGATGAATGGATGCCACATACATACAGGCGCACACAAGCACACCCATGCCCCACGCGGGACTCGAACCCGCGACCCTCCACCCGAGATCGCCACAACACTACTGCCTTTGGGATCTCGGCTATCCGGAACGGCGGACAATTATTATTATTATTATTATTATTATTATTATTATTATTATTATTATTATTATTATTATTATTATTATTATTATTATTATTATTATTTTTAATACCCACGTTGTGGAAGGTTATTTCTTTCTCTACAACTTCTAAATCATGGACTTCCACGAAATTTCTCCCGAAACCATCTATAGAGCTTAATGTATTGCGCATGGCCACGGTGAAAACCTGTGTGCCTACGGCTTCTTTGGGCGGCGGTCCTAAGGCCACTGCAATGCTCGGGCTTGCGGTTGCCTAACTTGTCTCCTACTACGGGAGTACACTGTGCGATCCTGGCCAGGATACTGTCTGTTACATCAGTGGAGACAATTGATGGTGACCAAAGAGATGCGTCAACGGAATGTTGGAACGCCGCAACCAATTAGCACATACAGACGACTTCACTTTTCACGGAGGATACGTTTTACGGTAAACCACTATTTTACCGTCACCTTCCACCTGTTACCTATTTCCTGTCAGCTGTCCCCAAGCAGCTCCATTTTCACTGTGCGCACGCAGACAGAATAATAAAAAAATAAAATTAATTCAATCTCAAGTCACCAAATGTTTTCGGCTTTGGTGAAATAAGGTAATACGGTTTGCTGAAATACGATGAGGTTAAATGTTCCACAGCATATCCTCCCATTACTCAAAATCATTTCTGTAGACTCCCGAAGAGTTGGATGCACAAAATCAATTGGGAGTCAACAAAACGCTGGGTTCCAAATACTCAGTAAAAAAATTCAGTAAACAAGCAGTAAGCAACCTGTGTTAACATGTCTTAATCTCCACTCTCTACGAGAGCATCTTCACGGTATTCAGTGAACACATATTTCCATGACAAGAAGTCAAGAATGTGGAATATCATTGTAAAATTGTTCGTTTAGGCCAGTGTTTTGATATTCATTTCGCCTTCATTGGATACAAACAATGTTAATTCATTATTAAATCACATCTAATGCAGCTCTATGTACTCTCAAAGTATCGTGACATTGACACCTAACGTGACATCTAAACAACCGTGAACATTATTTGAATTGATTAAGAAATATTTGATGAGCTCCATTCGAATAATACATTCGTTGGCATCTTTATTCATACTTCAACGTGGAGTAATAAAAAAGATGGCTTAGGATTCTGTATCCCAAGAAATCTTGCGCAAATTATAACCTTTCCCAATACAAATATTTTGGGGAAGGGTATACTACCACGTGTGTGGTAGTATACTGCATGTATGTATAAGTGTGTAAGTACGTGGTGAGGATAGGACTAGGAATGGGAAGGACAGATTGTGCGCGGCCCGTAGCCCGTTTCGCAGACTGCTGCTACGGCATTCGCCTGGCATTGTTAGGACAGATAAGTACCAATCAGAGCAGCCGACCTCTAAAATCTTCCTCCAGACAGCGGCTGTATTCGACCTAGCTATCTACCCAATCTGTCGAAAATCCTGTAAACTTTGGGCCTCGATCCCTAGGACCTCCCAGTTAGAGGCACTGTGTTAAAATAATAAAGAAAAAATGAAAGACTGGTCCACCTGAAAAGCTACAAACTAATTTATCAGTTGACGTCTGCAGTAGATCACTCACAAACACCAAGGACAGAAAGGGGGATCTGCACCAGATAATCGAAACGTAACAACCAATTAGCAGAGACCAAAAACCCTATCGTTGGCCAAGGTTGCCTCGCGATTCGTGCAGTAGACAACTATTCCCCCTCCCCTGTCGCAAGCGGCCGTCGGACGCGCGAAGGACGTGCCGGAGTGCGTTGCCGCGTGTTGACGACGACGACGACGACGAGAAGGACGACGGCCCCCTTTTTCCGCGGCGCGGCCCGATTTTACGAGCGACGCCCGCCTAAAAATAGGTTCATTACAAAACGTACGCGCGATAAATGTTCTGTGTCAGGCGCGGCGCGCGTAGATTCTAAATACAGCTGACGACTTTTCCTGCAGTCATTAGCCGCACGCGCACCGCGCTCGATCACAATCCCGCGCGACCCGACGACGCGAGCTCGTCTTTTTATGCTCCGAGTTTCTTGTTCGTTTTTGGAAATAGATCGTCACTCGCTGGCGTTTACGGCACATCAACGTCGCAGTCGGTGGCTGAGAAGAGTAAACGTTGTTTCCATATAAGACGTACCGAGAAACGGGATAAATATCTCTCATGTTGAGTGACGCTTGATAATACAAGTCATGACACATGCTTCGTGACTTCGGTTTCAGATATATGCAAAATAAGGTGAGCTGCAGTGTACCATAGTTATGAGGTCAAACGTCGACAGGTCATACCGCGAGAGGTGCCTCAGGGCATCATCTGATGTCACTGCAGTGTCACTGACCGGGAAGTCCTAGATTTGAGTCCCGACGGTGGCAGGATTTTCGACACTAGCCAGATAGCTAGGTCGAGTTCAGTCGTTGGAGAAAAATTATAGCGGCTGGCTGCTCTGATCGGTAGTTTTCTGTGGCTCCTCCGATCAACATCAGGTGAATGTCGGAGCAGTACCCTAACAAACGGGCCGCGCGGGATTTTTCCTTCCTCTTCCTTGTCCTATCCTCGCATTTTGCTTACACACACACTTACATGCATTACACTATCACACATGCCAGGACACCGGTCGGGAGCTTAGAGCTTGTCCCGACTGGGGCGGTGCCACGCTGGTGGGAGATATCTGGTTGATGGAAACCCCGTTAGTCGACGGTAGGTCGTCGCCCGATCTCACCATCCAGCAGTGAAGATCACCGCCACCTCTCCAAGAAAACACATATGCCGCGTTCTATTACAAGACGAGGAAGGCGTTGGGTCAAACAAAACCCAAAATCTTCAACTTTAGATTTTTTATTTCGTTTTATTCTGAAGTTAAATTGACGGTTATCATTCGTTTCAGATATCCCATGAATTCCCAGCACTGCAAATTTACCCTTCGGAGTTTTCAACAAAATAATGCTAATGACAATATACAAATGCATTTCCTAAGCATTTCTATAATTTTTAAACTATTTCCTCTGGCCTGTGGTCAAAACTTATACACGTTTGTTAATGTACTCCGCCGACATTAGCCTGGTACTGATGGAGGAAATCACGGAAAACAACTGATCAGAGCAGCTGATCACTAGGATTCTCCTCCATACAGCAGCTGAATACGACCTAGCTATGTGGATAGTGTCGAAATCCGCTACCGTCGGAAATCGAATCATAGGATCTCCCGACCATAGATACTGCAGTGGCAACATCTTGCCCTAAGCCATCTTAGTTGAACCGTGCTTTTGAAGTCTATATCAAAGTCCAACGAGAATTACTGTCAAGCGCTCTAGCTAACCAGGTTCAAATCTCCTCTTACATGGTGGTGGTATTCATAGTGAACAAAGCGCGTTCGCAACATGTTTCCCCAGAGTGTACCAGTTATTATTGTGTATCTATATTACTAATTTCCTATGTAGGCAAAAATTAACACAAAAATAAGGACGTTATGACCATCTGAGAGGTGTTCATGGTTTCGTTAGATATCTCGAAAAACAAACAATTAAACAGTTCAGATTTCCACTAAAAATGCAAATAAACAAAAAAGTGTTCTTCGTGGCCCTCGGCTAGGCTGCTGTGGTGACTGGCGGATTGCATCTCATTGCACCGAATAGTACTACCGCTTCTGTTGTTTGTTTGGAATGTAAGAAACTGTTGTACTGAATAAGTATTTTACTATACTAGCGGAACCCGGCCGACGTTCTGACCTTCATCTCCCTCTTTCTCCTTCCATTCCCTCTCCCTTTCCCTTTCTCTCTCCGTCTCTCTCTTCGTCTCTCCATCTGTCCCTGCCACCTGAAAACGACTCTGGCTGTGTGTGTGTATGTCTCTATCTTTCTCTTTCTTTCTCTCTCTTTTTCTCTCTCTTTCTCTTTCTGTCTCTCTCTCTCTCTCTGCCAGTCACTGTCTCTGTCTCTCATTGTCCCTCTCATTCACATTTTGTTGCAGATTCTGTACGTCTCTGAGGAGGTGGGGTAATATCGAGAAACTCCGGACCAGCAAAAATGTAATAGATTGTTCATCAAGATCTCATCCTGTAGATTACAATGTGAAAATCGTATCTTTGAGGCCTTTGGACTCAAAATTTTAGTCTTTAATGCCCTAGAATGCTTCTTGCTAGAATGCGTGTTGCTAGTTGCATTTGGCATGAATATTTAGTTTTGTTCTGCAGCGCCAGCTAGTGGAGTAACAACAAAATTAAGAGCGCATAAAACTTCAGAGTGAAAAACCCGCAAATGTGCCAATTTTATATATAATTTTGTGAGGTTTTGTTCAGCAGCATTTTCGTTCTGCAGGCCACTAGTTATCTAGTATTTTTCATTGCCATTACTCATCACATAGGGCTCGGTCATCATTGTAATCATCATTACCACCCGCTGAGTTGCTGAGCAGCTCGGCATTGGATCTTATGTTCTAGCGGGGAAGCGACATTGCAACCTCCCGCAATATAACATACACTTATTGTACTAAAGACACTAGTAGTTGACGTGCCTGAAAACATCCATGAATCAAGCAATCATCATCGTCCCATCTCGACAATGCCTCTCCGAGGATACACACCCACGCGTCAGTCGGCCGCATTGAGAGACTGTCTCAGGAAATGTGGCTATCGTGTCGTCTTTCAGCAGATCATAACACACTATTAAAAATATCAAATTTTTTTAGGTACATAAGATGATGGCGAATTCTCTTATTGGGAAGCTTTTTTCGACTGCCGTTCCGCATGAACACCGCATGGCCCTCCACAGATTTTTCAGCGATATCCAAAACTACATGCATAAAATCAATTCGAATCAAAGAAGTCAAAAATGGTAAATTTCCTTTCACGAAAGGTTTTCTTCTGACGGCCCGCATGAATACCGCGTCTGCTCGACAAACCAATGAGTGAACGTTATTCAAACCTTCATGTATAAATTACAGGATGAGTAATTTGAGGCGGAAAATATCACTGCCGTCTTCTCTCCAAATGAACAATATTTCTAACGTCATTTTGTTGAGGAACGCACCGTTCACGCACAGCAGTTTCTTGACTACTTCTCTTCTTCTATAACGTCCAACAGGTTGTGATTAGTTAGTCAGAAGTTCGATATTCAGGTATTTTAAGTATTCCCAAGAAAATCTTTTTTTTCTTTACAAACAAAAACACCGAAAATTTGTGAATTGACGGTTTGGCTTGCAATTTACGACAGTCCTATATCGCGCGCTATCCTGCCGGTTTTAGATAGTTCCCGATTTTAGGAAGTCAGTATCTTACCCTACCAGCCGGTCGCCATAATTAAAATTAATAAAAAGTGAACTCGCTGTTCACGAATTACGCTAATGACCTCCAATGAGTCTGCAACAGCACTTCCATTCCTGGAAATGTGCGTTAAGATGTTGTGATGTACAAGCTGGAGAAAATCGCATCATTACAAAATTCTGTACGGGAATATAAAATTATGAACACAAAACGTTAAAGGAATTATTTAGTTTCGTTATTACAAGTAGCACGCTGGTGTTTATGGTACAAATGGTACAAATTTATAATTTTCAGGTCAAAATTTATTATTTTGAAGTCAAAAATGAGAAAGGAATTATTTATTGCTAGTATTAAAAGTAACACTTTGGTGTTTTTATTTCTCACCTGTTATGCCTCATCTTATTTACAAAAAGCGATTCAATTAAATATCCTAATAGTGAATTCTCTCTGTCCGGGGCGTTTTCCGGGCCGGCCCCGCGTGAGCACCGCATGTCCGTGCAACCCATCCCCGACACTATCTAAACCTCCCCGAGCGCGTAATTCCGCGAAGTCCGCGGCTGCGGTGGCAGCGACGGCGGCGGCGGCTGCTAAATCCGGTGGCGCCGGCAGCGCTGCGCAGCTGCACGGCGACGGCAGCGAGACGATGGCGGGGGCGGCGGGGGCGGGGGCGGCGGGGGCGGGGGCGGCGGGGCGGCGGGCGGCTGGCTGGCTGCGGGCGAGGACGCCATCGGCGCGGCGGACGTCCCACGTCGCCTGCACGAAGCCAGAGCTGGCTTGAGGATCACGTACGCCCCCCAACGGTGTGGAAAATTAAGCCCTGATTTTCTTTTAGTTTTAAAAATGTACAAAATTAAAAATAAATAAACGATACATTGAAGGGTTTGGGGCAGTAACATGAAAAATTGCACCCGCGATAGATCACACGGTCACTAAAGTTAGCGACGCGAGACGGGCGCAATGACTGATATGGAGCAACTGTAAATTCAGCGCAGAACACGCGCACTCTTTTCGCACCAACGCGTCTCCAAACTTTTCTTGGGCATTGGGCGCTTGAAGTAGGAGTAATCATGCATTAACTTTTTTCATTTTTGTCAATTCTCGTTACGTTATAGTAAGTGCATTTTATCCCTTTGGCGAGGGGTTCGAATTAGTTTTATTATTTACCAATAAATAAAGTATTGCATCGAACAGTGTTAACGCGGGTAAGGGCGCCACCACGGACAATAAACTGACAGCGCATCCTGTCGTTCGGGTATTTGAAGATCACCAATGGGGGTGGGATGGGGTCAACAGTGAACCTAATAATAAAATGCAAAATAATTTAAGGAAAATTTTATTTCGAAGGTTTATGAAGTGCAGCCCGAGTCTGTAATAAGTCAGGCATTACTATTACAAATTCATGAACTGCCCACATAAGCTTTCTTTAAAAAGAACCGAGTACACAAAATTACTGTACACTTTTACAGGTCAGTACACTTTTTCTTCCGGTGAAAGCAAAAGAATTTCATTTAACTCAATTAAAAATAATTTAATATAATTCCGGAAATACTTCTCCTGCTGCAATTATTTTAAGATATCTTCAGTTGCAGTATGAGAACAGGCGGAATATATCAATGAAGTATTTGTATTTTCTGTCAAAATCTAAACTGTTTCATTACTTTGGGTTTTCCTCCCGAGTTACTGGGTACCTAACAAAACCGTGGACACCTGTGACACGGCCCAAAACTGCATAGATTTCTTTGAATTTCTGTGCGCATTGGAAATTAGTATTACAGATGAATGACAAACCGAGGGAATTTTTTTTAAATAACCTAAATGTATATTTTAAAAGTTGTAAAAATGATTTATAAAAGTTTTATAAATAATAGTAATAGATTAATAAAGTTTTATAAATATATATTGAATCAATCATACGCGTTTATAAATAAACATTAATGTTTCTGCAGGTTACGCATATTGTACCAAATTTTTCATTGTTTATTATTTATCATCGTAATTGCTATTGTGACCTGTCATTAGGGACGTTCCCTAGATTTCAGTACACTTCCTAAAACTGGAGTACCAACTCCATAGAAATTTGACCGAAGAGATTTGTACGAGCGGATGATGAACCCAATTCTATTTCCATCATTAATTTCATTGGTGCATTTTATGTACTGTCTTATGTTAGTGAATTCGTTGCTAATATATATTTGGAGAAGATTTACCACTTCGAAATGAAGTTGATGAAGGATAATATTTACAATGATACAAACAATTGAGATTTTTACTTTACACGATTTTCACAATATAATGAAGATTCAATAATCTTATCACAAACGGATGACATGAGTCAAAGTTCAAAAAAATCAGCTGGACGCAGACATCTTCCTGATTAGTGCAATTCGTGATACAGGTCACTAAATAGAATTGTGGTTGACATTGTCAAATGATAGTCTACTGAAAGTTGTTTCATATCTACACATTAATCGATCCCAGTGTATCTTAGAATTTTCCTTTTTATACGTTTCTAGTTCATACTTCTAGTACGAAATGTCATTCTTTATGATTTACTCGTTATTCTTTTTTATGAAATATATTTCCTGCATTTTGTCTCTTTCAGGTTAGTATTTTTTTATTATATTTTTTCTTATTCTGGACAACTCTCCTGCAGAAAGAGACTCTCCAGCAGAGCTGACACATGCTCCCATTCTTTCTAATCACACACGGTGCGCTTGCCAATTCATTTTCAATATTTAACTTATCATGTTCCACAGTTCTAATCAACAGATCTTTTCATTCCCCTACAAATCCAGAAAGGGCTTAACATGCTGTAGCCCGAAAGCTAAGCACAAAACGCGCTCGAAATATAACGAAAAATTGTTGGTTTATAAGAGAATATATTTTCCTAATATTTTCTATCAAAAAACCGACATTTGAACGATGTTTATATAATCTACTATTTATTACTTTATTTCGCTTTTTATTGTGTCTCGTATAAACATAGTTGCCAAAGGTCAGGAACATCTTTGAATGGCAAATTCTTTGTTTCGATTTGTTTTATACCTTATTAAATGATTGTTATTCGTTCTGTGTGTGTATAACAATAATGCGAAATAAAGTCTTTCTACGGGCGGAGATCTTTTTTAACAGAGAAGAAACTTTGTGTGTTAAACCCCCTAACCCAGGATGTTAGTGCAATCGTTGCTCTCTTAAGTACATGTAATTACGATAACAAGTTGTTTTCGATTCAAAATATTTAAATGTACTATCAATTGACAATTTGAAATATCTGATGTTTCATTTGACTGGATAATTTCTTTGCTTTGGTAGAGAAAATGGGAATTAATGTCGCTTTTGAAGCAATAAATGTTAATTCTCTTCAAAAGACGGGTCAGGAATCCAGTAACGTGCCGTCACCCGCGAGCAATTTATACAACACTTACTTTCAAATCACGCGACGGTTGCTATGGACAGTGTGCCCGCGAACGCGAATAGGCTAGTTATCTTAACAGTGACATTGTCATGTCTTATAGAGCGTTTATACAGTTTTCCTATCCTTACCGTCGTTGTCTTCGTGATTATACGAGAGTTGAGGCAAATGTCATGAACGCTACTTTTTTTCTAAAAAAATATTATGAAATCATATAATTTTATTTGTCACGGGAAAGAAATACATTTGTTGTGACAATTCAATACAACAGATGGTTCTTTGAGTGTCTCTATTAGCACTCAGAGAATTAAGAAATCATTTGTCTGAAAACTGCCGTGCGAGATGAATGTAACCTTTTGGAGCAGCGCTACTACATCGAGACAGCCGTTCTCCATGGAAGAAATGTCTTATCATGTTACAGAACATTGGTGGAAACAGTTGGGAATAATGCCCTACCATACCAGATAGTCACGAGGTAGTCGAGAGAATTTCAGCAAGGGCGCTTAGCATCCTGCGATCTCCTGCGGCGAGACTCCTGGAGTCTCGTAATTATCCGTTCTGGAAGGGCATTATTCCCAACGGTTTCCACCAATTTTCTGCGACATTCCAGGATATTTCTTCTATGAAGAACGCCTCTCTTGAGTAGGAAAGGGTAATATTCATCTCGCAGCGTGGTTGTCAGAAAACTGACTTCTTAATGCTCTCTGAGCTAACAGGGACACGGAAAGAAACTTCTGTTGTTCTGAACAGACACTACTATTGCGTTTCTTCCACGTGACAAATAAAATTATGAGGATCCCATAGTATTTCTTTTAGAAAAAAAACGTTGCCATGGCTTCTGCCTCACGCGTCGTAATTTACTTCTGTGAGCATTCCGCTATTTCCGCAAGACGAGCCCGACCGCTCTCCAATTATTTGTGTTGGAGGCGGCGCGCCGCGGCGCTCTGTGGGTGGTTCGTCGGCGGCGCGCGCCCCGAGGCCGGCGAGGGCGAGCTCTCTCTCGCTGGGGCGCGCCGGAGTGGCGCTGCGCGCCGCGCAGCCCGGCGCAGCCCGGCGCAGCCCAGCGCGCAGCACCGCACGACGCGGGGCGGCGCACATGCGTCGGGGCCGCCGGATCGAGTTGCTGCCAGGGGCGGCGACCAGGGCGGCGGCAGCAGCGGCGACGAGGGCGGCGAGGCAGGCGCGGGTAAATATACAAGTACCGTCAAGCACCTTCGTTATGGGCCGCGTGGTTTATAAGCGCTCAATCGAGCGTCCTAATACGGTTGAAGGCGGGGGCGGGGCGGGTGGGGTGGGGTGGGGTGGGGTTGGGGAGGCTCGAGTGCCCGTAGCGACGCCAGGGGGCGTCCGGTTGCGCCGCGCGCGCGCGCCGACGCCGATGCACACGCCACGGCCGCGTCGCGGCGCACGGGGACTGGCCGTTGCGTCGCTGCAGCGCAGCACGCGGCTGGTGGAAGGACGAGGAAGAGGGAGATTTTGCACCACGCGACGTTATGCACCGACAGTCACGTGACGGACCATGAAGTAAGACCATGAAGTCTTACCTTAGGCCTAAGACACGACCCTATACCCTCATAAATGGCGCGTGTAAGAATCTTTGTGGTCACCTTACAAACACCTAAGAACAGAAAAAGTTGCATTTTCCAACTTTATAACTAGCAAAAAGTAACTAAAAATGTTGGAAAGATGACAGCTATGAAATTCGCGTAAAAGAAGCTGAAATCGTATCTTCGTGTTAGGTTATTTCTTATCTTAATAACCAACGCTGTTATTAGATATTCTTTACATTCTCAAGAAAAGCCGATTCACAATCCCAGACTGCATACTTGTCGCGCACGGCCAGGTTATCAAAAAACTCCTTCCATAATGAAAATTTGTTTATTCTTCACTCGCATCGTGGTTCAGATGCCTCACCAATTGTCTACACTCTTCGATACACAATGCAACTTCTTTGTTCAACGCTTGATCCATAACGCAACGCCGCAATAGATAAAGCTCATTTCAACGTTGTTCATTACGACAGTACAAGGTGGTTCAAATATGACCGGGACTGATTTTTTTTACGAAATACTTTATTAGCAAAAAATTATTTGTACATGTCTTTCTTCAAAGTACTCCCCTCCAGATTCTATACATTTTTTCCAACGTCCTGGGAGCATCCTAATGCCCTTTTCATAAAAGTCTTTTGGTTGTCGGCATATCCACTCCCGAACACTGTGGATGACTACGTCATTATCCGCAAATCGCATGCCTTGCAAATGTGATTTAAGCTGTCCAAAAAGGTAAAAATCACTTGGGGCCAAATCTGGACTGTACGGCGGATGTGGTAGAAGGTCCCACTTCAATTTGCTGATGGTTGCCATGGTTGTTTTAGCAGTATGAGGCCGTGCATTGTCTTGAAGGAATGCTACCCGTTTCCCACCTCTCTTCCGTTTGGATCGGATCTTTTCTTTGATTTCTGTTTCCAAAAGTGCTGAATAATAAGCTGCATTGATGGTGTTAGCTTCTGTAAGAAAGTCTACATGGATAACACCCATCCAGTGCCAAAAAAATGTTGCCATCACTTTTCCCGCCGAACGGATCTTCCGCGCTCTCTTGGGTTTTGGAGAAGAGGCGTGTCGCCATTCACGTGATGCCTGCTGGGACTCAGGAATAAAATAGTGAACCCACGTTTCATCAGTGGTTACAATGGACTTCAAAAATGCATCTCCTTCATTTTCAAACCGCATTAGAAGAACACTGGAAGCTTGCATGCGCATCAATTTGTTCTCGTCCGTCAAAGTGCGTTGAACCCACCTAGCATTCACTTTTCTATATTTTAGGTGTTTTTTTATCATGTCTTCTACACTACCCACACTGATGCCAATTACTGATGCAACTTCTTTGATAGTGATGCGCCTGTTCTCACAAATAACCGCATTAACACGATCAATGTTTGTTGGGGTTATGGATGTTCGCGGCCGACGATTATGAGGTTCATTCTCAACGCGCTCTCGTCCCTCTCTGAAACACTTACACCATTCAAACACACGGGTCCGTGAGAGGCACTCTTCCCTGTACTGTTTTTTGAGTCTCTGCAAAATTTCCGACGGTTGAACGTTTTCTCCAACGAGAAATTTGATGATAATGCGTTGTTCCACGCACCGCGGCACCTTTTGTTCACTCATCGTTCTAGCAAGACCCAGACGCGACTGAACAGGTTCTAACCTGCAAAGGAGGGAGGTGGGGGGTTGTGGCTAGATTCTCTCCAGGCGGCGCAGTTAATGCGTATGTCGGGGTATTTGAAAAAAAAATCAGTCCCGGTCATATTTGAACCACCTTGTATAATATTGTTAGTCACGTGATCAATAGCGTTTAAGGATGCCTGCTTGCATCTGACGCTAAAAATCCCTAATAAAACGGAGCTGGGAATCTTAAAACTGACCACTGTCAGTGGTCGATCTGTCAGTAGGCAATGGATCGGAGGACTACATCTATATATTTCATTCTTCTACATTAGAAGATGAAATACTTGATGTAATTTTTGTCATTGAGTCTTTGTCAAAATTGATGACAATACCCCAATCAGCATTCCCACAATTCTTCTACATTCGTTCAAAATTAATAAAGATGTTCTAAATGGTTATGTAAAGCGATATGTGAGTACTGAATCAATCTTAAGTTGTCGGTTAACTGTTAAGTATTCAATATTTTACATAAACTATATTAAGTGCAATCATATGCCTTGTGATTGGTTATTATGTCCTGTAGAGGTCTGGAGAATTTTACAAACAATTGGCGACAATGAGAGAAGCAACCATCACAATACCATCATCCATAGGCAAACAGAAAGAGTATAAGAAATAAAAAAGAACTGTTAAAGCCATGGAAACAATAAGTTCAAAATATGTATCGAAGTGTGGAGATTAGAATTCTACTCTAAGGAGACTACAAATGGTTGCTATTTAAAAGAAAAGAATTACACCAACAGTGAACAGTTAATGTATTAATAACATTTCAGAAAGTACTAATACAATAACAAGTAATACGAACGTGAGATAACTGAATGAAAGCAGATCTTTTTAATAGTAAGTGGAGAGGATTTGTAATACATTCTTTGTATATTTTGAACACATCCCGTGAAGATATAATTCCTGAAAAATGAATGGTCATGCACTCTATTTTCAACAATAATCTATTAAGTTGTTAACACTACAGTTCTGTTAAGTGTAAGTATCTCTATCTAAGTACCTATGTATAATTATTAACCCTGTTCTGTACGTGATCACGTGATCCGAAAACAAAATTTGTTCTGTTCTTACTGACGTGCATGATACTTGAGCGTTCCGATACTTCGTGACTTTGATAAGGTATCTAACATGTTTTGTCCCTTCGCTAGTTTCCCTAAAAAAAATCATTGTTTCATATGAATGGTTAAAAAACAGAACGGCATAAGTGACATGTTATAAATTTTTAGAAAAACCTGTTTATTCTAGGTTGTATTTCAATGGCAACGTATTTCGTGGTTTTAATGAAGAATTTAAATGTCTCGGTTTTAATTATGAAACAAAGTATCACGACTTTTCAGTGATATTCTCTTAAATGAACAGAATTATCAAAATTTATAAAATGTGACTTACACCGTTCTGTTTTTCACCCATGTATATGTACTGTTCGGGTCTTCGTGGCCTGATTGTCAAAAATTAATGAAACCACAAAACAAGGTATAAGAAGTAGTAGTATGGCAGTAAATAACTTGGAACTACAACAATACATTTGTTTTGATGAAATAAATTTATTCAGGTAAGCTCGCTCCTGCCTCCTGAAGCAAAGCAAGGACATCATCAGGGAATCATCAGTTCATTATCGTCTAGTAAGTAGTTTGAAATGACAATTGATCGGTGGCTGTTCAATGGCTGGAAAGTCTAGCTACATCTTATTGTACAGTGACAGCTCGTAACCCGTCTTCCAGGTAATGTTTTAAAAGATTGTCTTGTTGTCGCAACTCATATTACAGTTGAGATACGGGTTAGAGGATTGAATCCCTGCCTTCATGAAGTGAATTTTTTCACAGTTTTTGGAGAAATGCAGGAAAAAACTTCAATGAATATGGGGGAGCTGAGGGTAACAATTTGTTGTCACAGAAGCACGGCCATTGTTCGTTCTTTTCCATCTCCAATATTCTGGTTATTTTTTGACATCTATTCTCGATCTGATGATAAACTGTGTTGCTGTACTGCAGATGGAAGTGGAGCAGAAATGTTTGCCTTATAACTGAAAGCAGATTAGTCAGGCATATATCTACTGGTTGAGTTAGTTCATGCTCTTCTCACTGTAGCCGAAACGTGAGACCAGGAAACGTTCGCTAACATCACGAACCATTTCCTTAGTTGCGTTGGAGTTTTTCTATATTTTGAGAGCCAGCAAGAAAACAGGTTCTTTATCAGTCTGAAAGAACTTCATTTTCCCGTGCCTGACGAGTACCGAGATGGTTTCGCAACCACTAATTGCTTGTAAGAAAAGAACGTTACCGCCAATTGTTTCACTTATAACACCAAATGTTAAAAATGAAGGTAAAGAAACTTTGATTTTCTCAGGTTCAAAAAATAACACATTTTCATGCGTGCAGAGATCTAACAATATTACCAATATATTTCCATCCTCACCAACCAGTCATGGTCTTATTTGTTGGATCCAATGAAGAAGCTATGTTCACTATCAGGGTGATTGCACCTTCCTTCATTTGTTGTCAAATTTTCTTTAATATTTCGTTTCCAATGATTGTGCGTTCAAACTCTATGTGGGCACGTTTTCTAGACGTTTAATTATCTATGCATTTTGAATTAACCTATTTCGCTCTCAGAGTATCCATAAAAAACTACTAGTTTTGATTGATATTTTGACACAATCTACATTATTGTCACCAATAGAAGAAAATTATTGACTTATGTGTGTAAAATTCTACGAGAAATACGTGTCATTCATGACGTATTTAACATGGACACTGAATTGCTTGATTGTTAGACTGATAGGACTAAAATGGTTATATTTGTATTATACTGTACATTGTTGTGAAAACAAGTAGTTCTACTCTGACACTCGTTGAATTTGACAATTTGGTCATTCCATCACGAGATTTAAGTTTGGAGAAATACAGCTTCTTCTTGGATCCAACTGATTCAGAAGTGAAATCGTTTTTCAGAAATTGGTAGCGTCATTGTACAATACGACTTTAAAAATTTGGCAAATTTCCGGTGCAATATTTGCATATCCGCTATTGCTGAACCAATATAACTGAAATTACTTGTACAAATTTTTCCACTCAATTCAACGGAACCACCTTTAATTCTACTTCCATTTTTTACATAATGGGTAAATTAGATTAAAAATTTCGTAAAAAATGAATATTGAAAAATTATTTGAAACTTTTCGCATTATTTATAACTGCTCCGCTCTATTATACTACCACATAAACCTGCAAAAGTGTTTTCCAACCAAAAATTTTTCCCTTATCGAGTCTCAATCTCATAGCATTAGAGTTAATTCGCCGTCGCCCATATCACTAGGCCTCAGAAGCGCCGTGAAGATCGACTGAACTTAAAAATGTAATTGTCTCAAACGAATTTTTTTCGAACACAAATTTTATGCAATTTTTGAGAATAAGGACAGTTGGCTGAAAATTGGACTACAGCCATACATTTTACCGTATGTATTTATATACGAAAAGAAAATTTAATGAAATGATTTCGTGGGGTTTTTGAGAATTTCTTCTTTTGTTTTAATTACATAAATTTCACAATTGTATTTGTCTCGAACCATGTTCTAACCACAATTAAATTATTATTTTGCTTCTTTTCTTATAAAATTTGTATTACAAACTTTTTGCAATAAAAATTGTATAAGAAATGAAGTAAAGTTCTCTATAACCAAATTTTGTAATAAAAATGTTTAAAGAAAAGAATCAAAAGAATAATTTAATTGTCTTTAGAAAATGTCCAGAGACAACATATAGTTGAAATGAATTACAGGACAAATATGAAATACAAATTTCTGACACAACTTATGCGAATTCTACTCGCTCTTTCAAATAATTGTACATGGCCGTTTTAAAGAATTGATGTTTTACAGCGTACTTCATCTAAGGCAAACTCTACCTTCAACTCTGAGATTGTGATATGTTAACTTCTTGCAATTTTCGAAAAACGTTCCCGAAAATGGGACTAACACTATATTTTTACCGCCTCTTGATCCATACGAGGAGAAAATTTAAAGAAAAAAGTTGGTGTTGTTTTTTGAGAAAAAATGTATTTTTTAAAAAATATCCTGTATTTCTCGCATAATTACACAAAAATTACTCCTTTTTAATTGAACGTGGCTTTATTTGAAGATCTGTCTTTAAAGAATAGATTTCATTTTGGAAAATCTCTACATTCAATGTAATATTTGTTGGAAAAAGCCCAAAAAAATTTAACTATTGCAATTTTTGAACCATCAGAGATTTTAATGAACACCAGATCTGCACCATTCTCTCAAGCGTTCTTTACGCTATCCAAGGACAAAGTTTCATCAAAAAATTTGGAGCAATTTTTGAGAAAAATTTGAAAATATTTTTGAAGCTTCATGTAATGTATTCTCAAAAATCAAAATATCGGTTTGAAACTCGTAAAGCTTTGATTTTATTCAGATCGATCGGGGAATATCAATTTTGGAGAAAATCGGCTGAATGGCGTTAACATTAGCCACAGACGGAAGGATGGACGGACGGACAGACGGAGAGACAGACATTTTACCGTCAATCGATTTTTCGGTATCAAGGACCCACAAAACATAGATTCTGGCTACACCACGAAGTACTACTAAACGAAGTAATTTACTACACTATATAACCATAGAAATAATCCACTTTTTCGAAACCAGGTCCCGGCAATAAGATTATTTCTGCCGTTTTCAGATCGAAAGTCGCCGTTTTCCGGCACACGATAACATACTTTTTTCTGCTTACGAATAAGGGCGAAAAAGTAAAAATACTGAGGTCCTCTAGCCAGCCAGAGTTTAGTGTCCTTAGGTATAAATCGGAAAAGATCATTGGGAGAAGACTTAACGCAATGCCCGAAACTTGATATACGAGTTGTATTCAATAACGGCGATTTGAACAATTAGAAACACAAGGTCAATTTTCTTCAAACACTTTCGTGGCTCCTAATGGCCCGAATTCAATTTCTATACTTCGCCACACTGTTACGTGACAGAAGTATGTTGTGGGTTTATTGGCGATATGTTGCTACCATTCGAAATACGTGCATAAAAGGCGATACCATTTCCAACATTTTTGTTTATTATATTAGCAAATTTCGATGGCTTTACCATCATCAGATATCTGCTGTTTGGAAACCAGAAATTCGACTACAATTACTACTATTTGTACCAGCAATACGACTACTACTATTCAAATTTATTGCTTCCAAACAGCATATATCTGTTCATGATTTAGATATAGAAAGTTGCAAATGTAATCAACAAAAATGTTGGCAATAACAAAGCCTTTTATTCACAGATTTTATTATAAAGAAATATGTGTCCAACGAGCACGCTTCCCAAGGACTGTGTCACCTGTATACCAAGAACCTATGCTACTAAAGCTGTCCGTGTGTTATAACAGCGAAGCAGGTTGGCCAGGAAGTGCGGGAGCGCCTTGTGAAAACAAATTGTTTCAGAGGCGCGCCGGCGCCGCCGTTGCTGGACGCAAGCACCTCGCTGCAACGCACTGTCGACGCTCCGCGGCGCATGCGACCAGATGCTGCTGCTTTTGAGCCTGGGCAACAGCGGATGGGGCATGCAAATTGTCGTATATAAAATGCATGCAGCTATCCCATCTCTCTTTAAACAATACCATCCCGGTGGTTATGTACGTGAGTCAAATTGATTTCTTTTGAAAACTTACAAATTCTTGTTTTTGTTTGATTGATTGCTAGTGATTCCGTGCGTGTAAATTGCTAAGGTCATTATTCCCGTAAGTTTAGTGTATGTTTTGTTCACAAGAGGTGCGGAAGAACTTGCGCATCCGGACGGCAAGATCCGGCGCCAACCTACCGCCGGCTAGCAGGGTTTTCACCAACCAGACCCATATAAAACAAGAAGGTACTGGAAATTAAAATTCGCAATATTTCTATTGCGAATTTTATTTCTTCAGTTGACGGACATGTCCTAAATGAATCATAAAAGCAAGTTTTGTTTTTCATTCCTAAGTATCTATTTAGCCGATATCACTAATACACCAGCGGGGCACCGTCCCAGCCGGGACAAGCTCTAAGCCGGTCCCGGCTCCGCAGACCGGTGCCCCGGCACATGTAGTGTAGTGCATGTAAGTAAGTGTGTGTAAGGGGTGAGGGTAAGACAAGGAATGGAAACGAAAGATCACGCGCGGTCCTTGGCTCCTTTGTTAGGGTACTGCTCCGACAATCGCCTGGTACTGATAGGAGAAACCAGGAAAAAATACCGAGCATAGCAGCAGGCCATTAAAATTTTCCCCCAGACAGTGTCAGATCTCGAACTAGCTATCTGCCTAGTAACGAAAGTTCTGCCAGGGACTCGAAACCCAGGACCTCCTGGTCAGAGACACTGCAGTGACATCAGTTGATGCCACTGAGCCACCTCTCTCGGTTACTCGTTTGTTTTTTATATTGGCAACTAGAGACAGTATATACGTTCAAAAGCAAGAAAAAAGTACTTTTTTCAGCATTCGTGCATGGAAACAACTACTGACCTTCACTTTGTTTTAATTGAGAAGTTTTACTTTGCGGCTCGCGTGCAACAAAGTATATTTTGTCGTACGCGTACTGCAGAAGACCCATATAAAACAAGAATGTACTGTAAATTAAACAAAACATTGGATCAACATTAATCAATATGGCTACCGCCTTTCATACTGAGAATATTCCCAAGAGTATATACTTGTCAGTTGCCATGAATTCGTACTAAGAAAACAATGCACGCAACTCGCATAAAAGAGTCTTTGGCTCTATCGTCGCCTCATTTGTCAAGATTTCATTGGCTCGTCGAAGACTCACTTGTTGCGATAGTTACATAAATAATTATTTTGATGCAAAATTTCTTTCACGCCTTTAAAAGCCACCTGTCATAACGGAAAATATTGTTCTTTTATTAAAGAATGTTTATTAAAGAATAAACAGGGGTGTTATTGAATCACGCCCATGTTTATTGTTAAACATTTCATTCTACATGAAATAATTTACAATAGTTCGTTGTTCTATTTAATCCATGTATCTCTATTGCCCTAAGAGAAGGGCAGTCAACTTCAACGGTTTTTTCTTATCTCAAATATTTCTATTGCGAATTTTATTTCTTCAATTGACGGACACGTCCTAAATGAATCATAAAAGCAAGTTTTTTTTCATTCCTGAGTATCTATTTAGCCGCTATCACTAAAGCATTGTACGATTCTCCGCATGGTGTATTCGTGACCTGCGACATTGATTTATCAGAGCAGTCAGCCGCTAGATGTCTCCTCCAAACAGCGACTGTATTAGACGTCGCTAAGTAGGTAAAGAGAAAGAAGTACAAAGGTGAAGCGAAAGTATGCAATTGTTTGGGAGAAAACTCATCTTGTAAGTTCTTGTTACCGAAAAAGTGGATAATTATTGTACCTATATATAATAAATTAATTCCTTTAATACATTGAGTATCCAGAACCCAACGTATGTTTGTGAGTCTTTGATACCAAAAAATGTATTTACGGCAAAACGTATGTCTGCCTGTCTTTTCCACTACACCCGTGTCTAAACCATTCGGACGATTTCTCCCAAAACAGATGTTCCACGATCAAGGTGGTGTTAATTTGAAAAGGATATTAATTCTTTGGGGACTTCACATGAAGCAACAAGGGCAGTTTGAAAATTTTCTCAAAATTGACTTGACATTTTTTCTTCCTTTTCATGGCGAATAGAAAGAACGCTTATAAAGTACAGATCCCACTTTCGTTGCAATAACTGAATTTTTGAAATATACATAAGTTCAACATTTTTTCGACAACTTTAACATCAATATTGATAGAATTGTTTCCTCAATAAAACTTTTCAAATTTGGATGTTTAAACGACAAATATTATTTGAGAGATATAACAGGATAACACAGCTTCAAAAATAAACTCAAACACTTCCTTGGTCAAAAACTTTTTATAGGGTTCAGGAATACCTCAATGATTAGTGTATCCAATCTGATTTTAAGTCCTGAAGTAGAACTAGGTGTAAAATTACAATAATTATTTACTATATAATATTTTAATATATTTGTAACAAGTATTGTAATATAATTCCTAGGATCCCCTCTCCATCAAGTTGCTTGTCCAGTTGCCCTGGTCTTTTGAGCAAATGCTGAGATGGCCCCTTGTTTTGCGTCTGGTCGGTAAATTTAACTTCATTTTCAATATTCAAGGAAATGTGCGCTTGTACTCCCTCCACCGGGCAGCCTTGACTTGTCATGCACGATTGAAATTGTATATGACTAAATAATAATAATAATAATAATAATAAATAAAATAATAGTAATAATAGTAATAAAAATAAATAAAATAATAGTAATAATAATAATAAAAATAAATAAAATAATAGTAATAATAATAATAATAATAATTTTTATTATTATTATTTTGGCATATTTTTGTGTGAAATAAAGGCAATTTTTAAGAAATACGTAAACAATTTTTTCTCAAAAACAGCTTCCATTTTTTCTTTAATATTTTTTTCTCGATCAGAGAAAATTAGGTCAACAAAAATGACACAATTGAACTATCACTGACCTCTCTGAAATTATATTCTACTTTGTATGCGAGCTCACGGAGCTTATCACAAGAGCTTTGCGCTGAAACCAGCAGGAAATTGCGCTAAGAGCACCCTTTCCCGATATCATACAGAAAATATACGTTTTCTCTTTGCCGTTAATGCCGACACTGCGGAGAACACCGTCGATTTAACTGTAATTAAGCCATGTAATTGCCAACTTCATAAACTTTTTTTTATTCGAACACCAAAAAATAGGTGACATTAGCCAAATTGTAAAACTAACATTTTTCCTTGGGTAAATGATCTAGACAGTAACTAATGTCAAACGTTGAGTTCACTCCATCTCGGCAATATTACACGTGTAGGAAACACACACGCCACGAAAACGATTAAAAAGACATGCACCCACGCGTGAGAATAAAACTGACATCCGGACAAGCGGAGCGGCAGGGAAGGAAGCTGAAGATAAGTAAATTCTTTACAGGAAGATGTACCGGGAGTGCCTCCTGGTGCTTCCTGGAGGAGACGGCGGCGGCAGCGGCGGCGGCGGCTGCTGCTGCTGCAGCCTGCTGCTCTCACCTCCGCCCCCGCCGCCCCCTCCCCCCGCTTCCTTCAGCGTCTCCGCCGCCTGCATTGACCCGACGCCCTCGTCGCGTGGAGGACGGGAACTTCTTTCCGGCGATGCAGGAAGCCGACGGCGCCGCTTCGTTCCCGACGCCTCAGCCTACTCCCCCGCCCTTCCCCCACCCCTGGCCCGGTCCCGTCCCCGCCCAAGCCCCGTGCCGTCGCGCCGCCACCGCCGCCGCCGCCGTCTACACGTGGAGTTCGAAAAGGCATCTGGCAGCCAAATTCCTTACAAGCCTCGAGGCGTACAGGAAAACGGAAAGAGTTGCTGTACACAAATCACGGACCGCATGAACACATGAAGCTGGGGAGGCAGCCCTCAAAGGATAGGTGGCTGGGAGAAGCAGCTGTGGGGGAGCAGGAAAGGGCGGGGAGACGACGAGGCGGTGGCGGGTGCGGGGGGCGGGGACGAGGGCGGCGGTGCGAGCCCCCGGCGGCCTTAGCCACACAGAGCCCGCGCAAACAAATACACCAACACGCATAAATATACAGGCGGCGAGCAGACCCGGCTAATGCTGGGTCGCGCGCCATTGTTAAGAGAGGCTAAATAGGGCATATTTTCTTTTAAAGCACATAACCCAGATAGGCCTTCCCATAAGAGCGACGGCGGGAAAAGAGAAGCAAAATAAACGCAAAACAAATGCAGCCGTCATATCGGATAGAGGCTAAAGGCGCGCGGGAAGGCACTTGACGCTGAGTGGAACTAGTCGACGAACGGTGGAGCGCGGGGGCGGCGCGCCCCAGACGGCACAGCACGCGACGACGGTCCTCAACGAACCGATGACAGACGCACACGCGCTCCCGACCACGGGGAAATTCGGGCGGCGAGACGTTTATTTGCTTTACATGCGTGCAGAAGAATTTCTATTAATGTTTCCACTTTCAGATATTGAATAGGTATTAACGTCGTTAGGACGGTATATAGCAAACAATGGATGTTGTTGAAGTTTGTGAACGCATCCGATGGGCGAGATTTATAACCAATCGAGTCCATTACTTGTGTTATCGGCCCTGTGTCGTTCAATATTGTTTGTAATACCACCTTCTTATGAAGTAAAATCATATAAATTAGTAATACTTTTGTTTTGGACTATAGTACTAATAAGCTGCCTTTTGATGTAATTTTAATTGATTTGATTATTCCTAACGGACGGAAACCGTTAAAATCCTAAACGGATAACAGCCGTTAAGAGCGATTTTTCATCCTTGTGTTTGGTTGCGTTATGAAGATATAACTGTAGAGTATTACGAAAATATATTTTATTTCGTTTTGTTGTTTACTCACTCATACTAGAAGGTGTGTGTGTGTGTGTGTGTGTGTATGTGTGTGTGCGCGCGCGTGTGTAGTGCATTTTCAGATGCTAGAAATGCTATAATGTAGTAGATGAATGTTGATTGCTGAATCTAAATTAGCCGTGACAGTAATTCAATGACGTTCTTTCAAATAAATAACATTTAGTTTACGATTTAAAAGAATCGGAACCGCTAATACGCAAGAGTGGTTCCGAAATGGCGTAATTAAATATCTGCAGATTGGTTTGTTTTTATTGTTCTCTGCAGCTTGAAATAGCAGTAATGTAGCACTCCAGACAATACATACTGGGAAATACCTTCCTACAAATTATGATAAAGAGTATTCAGCTCCAGTTGTCAGAATATATATCATTAAATCATTTGGTTTCAGCTCTTCACATTTTCGTTGCGTTATAATTTGACACAAATGAAAAAGGGATCGGCTACTGCGGACATAATATACATAAAAGAGATTAAATGGGGTGATAAAAAGAAATGACATATTTTTGATAAAGTTATGAATTCAATGCACTTTTGTGCTTTAATATACAGTTATCTTCCATGTGAATGGGTAATAAATGTTTTTTAAATTTAAAAAATTTGGCATATAACGAATAATGTTCATTTTTCTTGGAACAATAAAGTCGTGTGATGCCTACCGCAGCTTTACACGTGTCGTGTTTCAACTGCGCTCACTGCCACTCAGCTTTCTGAGAACAATCCAAAGAATTTCTGCTTCGTGGTACCCCGCAGTTGAAGTACGATTAAAACATTCCAGTAATTCACTGTATCATTCTCATATTATGTAGGAACTAGTATTGCTACAATAACACGTACTTTCTCGCATTATTTGTATCTTTTGCAATTCCCGAAAATTCAGAGACTGACGAAAATGAGATCATTATTTATTCAAGCCTCCATTGCTCTGCTACCAAAAAAGTAATGTAAAAATTATACTACTTTACTATGAAGGACATTTTTAATATAGTATATTATTTCTCGTCGATATTTAATGATTTAAAGTGAAATTGATAAAACGTGATTTACTCATGTTAATGTTTATTTTAGTACCAAGATAGATTAGTATATTTATCAAAATTAGAATGTAATGCGTTATACTTGGCGCTTTACATTAAAAGTAATTTTATAATGAACTGTGGGATGAGTTGTGTGAAGATGAAATATTGTTCAGGATATTTGTAAAACGACTACCAATATTTTCTTAAAAATCACTGGGCAAACTTCCTAGAGTGGATTTTCAGGGAATGTAAAAAATACTTCCTTTAATAATTGTGCTGATTTTTCATAAAATATTACCCCCGTAAGAAAACAAGACTTCCTTTTTTTACGCAGAAAAATGTCCTAGGGCATGATGTTTTTCCTGGAATTTATCTTGAATTTATCACTGAAAAATAATAATATTTTGTTTTTATATTTGTATTAAGATATGGCTGATATACGCATGCATATTTTCTCTCTTTAGATCATACTAATTCGTATCCATTATATGCTAAAATGGCCTCCTCATACTCTTTCGAAACATCTACATTTTAATGCGCTGCTTCGTCCTTGTGCTTTTTGTCCCAGCCAATTCCAACAACATAAGATGCAGACAATTAATTTCCAACAATTTAATGACCCTTGGGATAGTGTTCTGAGGTCAAGTCTGGATTTACAAAACGCCAAACGAAGGAGAACAGCCGCTACATTCATCTCAGCAATATCAATCCGAACTTCACAAACGGGGCAACTTTGGGTGCGAAAACAGGGAGGAGCCTCAGAGTTAGAACAAAATGCAATTCACATACTTGTAAAATAAAACAAAAACTAAAACAAAACCACACTAAACAGTCGAAAGAGTTTACAAAACTTTTGAAGAGAGAAGATTAAGAATGACATAATAGGAACTCCGAGCCTATTTCCACCATTTCTCTTATAAACAGACGAGTGCCATGTTTACATACAAGACGAGATGAAGTTTACACTTGTACTCTTTTTTATCGTGAAGAACCTTTTTACCACCTACAACCACAATACGCCAGTAGATAATTAAACATTTCGAAATTGTGTGTGAAGCCTCCTTTTGCCTGACGTCGGTGCTAGGGGCGCAGCCAGCATCTGGGCTGGACGACGAAGGCGGCGGGGGGCGGCGGGGGGCGGGGGCAGTGGCGGCGGCGTTGGCGGCGGCAGCGCTGCGCGGTACGACGCGGCGGCCTTTCGACGGTAGAGGTGGAGTGAGTGCGTGGAGCGGCCGAACCGCGGTGGAGCGGTAATGGACGGGGTTGAGGCGGGGAGAACTGTGACGGTCGGGGAGGAGCGGGACGGGGTGGAGCGAGGGCGTGGCGGGGAGGGGTGAAGCGGGGCTGGGGCGCGTAGGAGAGAAGTTGGGGCGAAGAGAAGCCGAGGACGGGGCAGGAAGGAAAGAGGGGCGGGGAAGGGAAAAGCGGGCACGGGCGGGGAGGAGCGAGAGCGGTACGGGGACGGTGGATCATGGGTGGAACGCGGAGGGGAGGGGTGGGGGCGGGAAGAGCAGGAGTGGGGCTGGGATGGGGAGAGGCGTGACGTTGCGGTGATGAGGGCGGGGAGGATGAGGGTGGTGAGGTGCGGGCGGAGCGGGATGAAGGCGGCGAGGGAATGGATCGGGGCGGGGCAAGGCGAGGGGGATGTGACTGATCCATTGAATCTCAGCGCACACAGTTTCCATGGCAACTTGAATATGCTGACTGTTCTTACTGACACTGCTTACACCCTTATTCACATTCCGCCCATTTTCCCTGCGTTGGCACCCCGTTAAGAAATCAGAACGTTTAGACATGGCTCTGTTGCCTTAAAAATTACAAAATGAATCGGCATCTGTGAAATGCGACGGACATTTAGGTCAATAGCCATCGTTATCATCACCACCATCTTCGCCATTACCATCGCAGGCACCATCATCTCCTACTGACATAGTATACCTCAACGCATGCAGGCGACAAACTGCTGAAAAATGGTAATTGGATTTACTGAGCAGGATGACTGGAGGATGTTAAGAATATTAAGGATATTGTTCATTTACGCTCCATAAATGGCTGATCACGATTCACAAATCCTTGCATTCGTCTGCCTCCTTGGTTACGACTTTCTAATTTCATGGTACAGTAACAGCTACACATAGATAGGCTTTTTCCAAATCCCGAATAACAATATCCTGTTTACCGGCTGCTATCATGCGATCAGTATAATTTATATCATACAGTATTGTGGACATTCCATGCAAAGTCGCCGGGTTTGTGAGTATTCGCATCACTTTGAGCAATGGTTTGGAAATTTAAGGCAGTGGAGTATCTGTGAACAGAGGTAACTAAAGACCCTATCGTGCTTTTTCAATAATTCTGTTCTAATAGTCGTGGCTAAAATTGCAGAGAGGCGATGTGATCAATTGTTTCTATATGTTCGTGACAAACATGGCATTTAACACAAAGTGAAATTCTGAGAGCGGTTATAAGTCGTGTTTCTTATGTCTGGTCTTGGGAAAAACTATTCGTAGCTCCTTCCCTTCAACAACAGAGAGATCTGGCATATTACGATCCAACCAATGGTTTGTCTGAAACTTGAAATCCCAAATATATTTCTATTGCTGTTTTCGATCACCTTAATTCGCTTTATTCTTCTCTTGATCAGTTGTTTTCAAGACATACTTTCCGCACAGGTTCCGGTGTATCACGGTAGTAGCTGTTAAAATTCTCGGCTTTAATTTTGTCTCGGTACCCTTCTCGTGAAATATCCAGCCCAGATATTGCTGCTGAGAGAAGCTTTTCGGTAAATTCATTACGTTCGTTTCTAGGAATCCCTGCAATATGTACACGCGTAACAACAAATATGACTACTTTTGCACTTTGAACAGCAATTTGATATCCGTAATCATGACTTCGGTTTCCAACAATGTGACCTAACTCCGCAAGTGCACTAAAAATTCTCCCAAACGAACTTAACAAATTCCTCCAAAACATTCTACGCGATCCGAAATTCAACAGACGCGCGTGCGCGGTTAACGCACATCACAAAAGTAACCGACCTGGTTAAACATTCAAAATCAGATATTGATAAGTCTCCGAAATACTTCGAGTGTCTGTACAAGACGAACACCATCGTATCCTTCAATGGAGGGCCATCTATACCGCGAAACACCGCGCAAACGTGCTAAAGGTCGCCAAGAACTGCACTCACCTACTCTCAAGAACTATAATTAATCACTTCCAGTAAAAATATAGACCCTGTGCGTCAGTAAATCGAACTAACATACACCTTCAGATACAAGAAAACAGTTGATGGATGTGTGAATGGCAATACCATCAAACTAGTGTTGCTCAACAGTTCTTAGTTTCTTGCATTATTTTTAACATTTGCAATTTTCGGAAACTCAGGGGAGTCAGAGACAATGAATCCTGCGACACTTTTTAAGCGCCCTTTGATCTATCCGGGAGAAAACAACGAAAAAATTTGGAGCGGTTTTGTGACAAAATGTTTTTTTAATTGCTTTAACTTGAAGTAGAAATTGCGCCAAAACTACCCGCTCTTACAAAAAAATTGTTTATGATCTTAATTAAAGATCTATTTTCTCGGGATAGATTTCAATAAATAAAAATCTCTATCATAACTATTACATTTTTAATTATTTGTAATTTTTAAAAATACAGGAAATTCACCGAAAATTAGCCCAGTACCATTTTGTACCGTTCTTTTCTACATACGAGGAAAAAATCTAGGAAAACGTTTCGAGTCGTTTGTGAGAAAACATTTATTTAAAAATTACCTACACTTTACGCAAAATTACTTGACAACAACGGACAGACAGCGGTTTTGCCATTTACAACACTTTATCTTTCCTATGCATGTACGTGATAAGGCGAGAAAGTAAGGTGAATTGTAATAATGTATCAGTGACGAATCATCCGCATTTAGTGCACCGTTATTCGCGCCAACGAAAGCCAGGGCGCAACCTATTCTCGCTGTCAACATCAACACGTTTTCCAGGAAGCAGCTATGATTGCGACCGTCCGACAAAGAAGTTCCCTTAATCGTCATCGTCCTGGAAAAGACTGCCACTCTGTTTCAAGGGGTTAAACCGTGAGCTACAACCGCGACAAGCTGGACAACCTGATTGATCTCACAACAGCGCACGCAAATGTAGTTTTGCGACGTCAAAACGACACAACATAAATACAACCATAACACTAACTAAACTAATTTCAGTGTCCCATTAATCATTCAATCAAGTCGTCATTGTTCGCCAATAAAATCCAATCATTCCCATTACCATGTGCGCTTTTTAGGCATATTTTACTTTAACAAGGATTATTTTAAACGTAAAAAACCGATAACTAATTTTGAAATGTTAATGAATATAAAAGTCAACATTCAGTTCGTCTAATACAGATTCCAATCGAAAAAAGTGAGAACAATACATTCAACAATTTGTTCTCATGACACGAAACAATTTTTTCTTGTGACGCTCGATACCATTTTGTACCGTTCGAAATAATTTAATAAGCACACTCATCGTAATCTTTTTTTTTTCAAGACTAATTGTTTGCATGAATTTTGGGACACAAAATGATCTTATCCGACATTTTGCCAATAACTTACCAAATTTTTCGAAAACATTTATTTTACTTCGCATTTTGAACTCTCAGGTTGGATGCTCCATAAATTTATGAGCGCAACAGCCAGTTCGGTAATACGGCAAAGTCCTTCACCCATGTCATCTCCGTACTCAGTCTGTCACGCGCTCGCTTCGCTCCGTGACTTTCCATCCCCACATCCGCCCTTCTGCACCCTCGTGTACTCCCCGACCTCCACTCACGCTTCATAT
This sequence comes from Gryllus longicercus, assembly GCA_038098605.1. NCBI lineage: Eukaryota > Metazoa > Arthropoda > Insecta > Orthoptera > Gryllidae > Gryllus > Gryllus longicercus. Next base: position 1,027,318 of record JAZDUA010000339.1, on the reverse strand, counting down.
CCTACATGCGTCCTCATCTGCGCAACCTCCCATATCCTGCTCCCGCACCAGGTTGTCACAAGCTGAATATATGGCAAGAAAATGTTCTCCAAAATTCTCCAAAAAGAGGAGTATAGTACATTTGTAAATAAATCTAATTTCGATATTCACTATATCGCGCATTCTGCAGCGATATCGTCCGAAGTTGAATGTTGGAGAAAACGCCCATTTTTTTTAACTACAGTGCTCACTGCACCAGCAAAACCGCTCCGGATTTTTAAGTATTAAGTTGATGTGCTCGGTGAGAAGAGTTTCCCGACTCGGAAAATAAAATGGGCCCTCAACGCACGGAGCAAATTATGAAAGAGATCCTCGATTCTTAAAGGGTTTCAATCTCACGAAAATAAAACGTCTCACACTAATAATGAAGTTAAAAGAACATTTCCGTTCAGACTTTTATATTTTTTCAAGGCTTTTGTTATAAAATAGAATAAGATATTGACATATTTTTGAATCTACATTAAGTCTTATTAATGTGAAAGTACATTTATCGAAGTTATAGCACCCTTAAATCTAGAATATTAATTGGAATCTAAAGACTACCAATTGCAAAATATTTGGAGTGAAAATTAGAGAAATTGAAATCGACGCTTGTTTATTTTATTTGACGTGTAAACTCATAACCAGGAATCTAGAAAAATATTGCATCAATATGTCAACATTGATTTGAATTTCTTGTAAATTAGATTTTGAATGTTTTTTTTCTCTCTTTTCATTTTTGAAGGTAATGTTCACTGTCACTTGCCCTAAACTATAGCAAAACGGCTAGCTATTTTGCTACGATTGTACCCATTTCAATACAAAGAATCAATATTTTATATTTCCATGTCAATGATTAAATTTTCATCAGTATGTGTTATTGTACCTCTAATTGTTTCAGAATAATGTAATCCCATCATAAGTAAAGAAAAGAACCAACTTACGATTTCAATAAATAGACGCTCCCCCTCTGAGTATACAATATACACCAGTTCAAGGATTAAGTCCATATATTACATATAATAGAACCAAGAGGAAAACATCTTCAACATGTCAGAGTTTCCACTATCTTATATTACTATTGGAAATAACATAACAGTAGGAGTATCTAAAGACCATTCAGTACCACTGAACAGAAAACCGACTTACAAAAAGGAAGAATAAATACATGTTTTCATTTCTCAAATTTCAATTGGACTATTTTGGAAATGTGTATTGTTTTATCTGTATTCACATGAAGCATAATGTATTATGCTTAAATTCACTGCCTACTAATTTAAAGTAGGTACACCAAATTTATTCAAATAATATTTTTTAATAAAATGTTTTCAGGTTTACTCAAATTTAGAAATTTCGTATTCTAATTTACTGCCACTTTGGGTTTGAATTAAAGAGAGTGAACTACATTAAATTAATTTTTATTACATAAATATATAGTTTTCGTATATTCATTATCATTAACGAACATAATGTATCTTATCACCCACACTTTATTTTTTTCTTTATCGCCTTCTTTAAATATTTCTTTAATTTTACCCGTTCCACACAAGCGTTTCTCTGACCCGTTGGAAACCCATTGCAAGCGACCAGCCTACATTTGTATTTACGAAGGAAAGTGATCGACGTTTAATTGTTTATGGTGGAGTTGTCGTAACAACATCAACCCCAGATGTTCTTGCGACTTTTCTGGAGTGTTTGGTATCAGTTCCGGGGACAGATTCGTTCACCAAACGCTGGTGCAGGGATTAACCAACTATCTTAGATATAAAAGTTTAGTGCTTTTAACAAACTGATAATTAAATGCAGAATTGAGGAAAATATTTAAAAAAATATAATCTTACCAACTTTTGACCAAGAGTAAACGTAAAAATAGTAAAGGATAATTGCTAGGAGTAACCTTTCTAGAAAAATAAGCTACAGTTAATAGGGAACCAAAGTTCAATACTTCAGAATAGAATTAAACCATTCATAATCTTGAACGGTATATACTTAGTAACAATGCAAACATTAGCCGTCTCTCACTTAATGTAACATATGCGGCTCTATTAGATTGACAAAGTATATTATGAAAGATAAATTTTAGTGACAAATGAAATCAATAGGAAATGCAGAAGAAAATATACATTATTTGAAAGACAAAATTATTTTATGAATGTAAATAGAAGAATATTACCGTTTGTAGTGTTGGTTTCTACTGTTCAGATTGGACGGAAGGTTTTCGTAACTTGTTTCATATTTTCCCTCAAGGATTAAACTGCTAGTTAGTGATAAACGTACGGACTAATTTTCTCGTAGAAAAAATTCTGCACACTCCATAGGTCTGAATAAAATTAATAAATAAAAAATTAAATAGTAATATGTAGTTATTTTCCTTTATTATTTTTTTCATTCATTGGGGCAAATTTTATTCCGGAGACCTGCCTAATTATATTATTTTAAAGCAGGGATTTCCAACATTTTTCTTACACAAACACCTTTTACAAGACAGTTCAGTCTTAGCAGCGACCGGTAGTAGCCGTGCCTGCCGCTCGTAGGGTACTTAGTGCTTATCACAGGAAGCAAAAATAGGGTCGGGGCAGGTTGAAGGTGTGAAAGTGTACCTTAAATTTTTTGTTCAGATTGTTAGTTAAAGTGAAATTAGAATTACTAGTGAAGTGAACCACACTTAAACGGTCATGTCCCCGAGGGGGAAATATAACCAGGTCAGTTTAAATATTAAACAATGAAAATGCAGAAGAAATGTATGCAGACCCAAAGAGTACTCCCGCTATAATGGAGGACGAATTTGTTAAAATTCACCAACAATGCCAGTAACTACTACAACAACATGAAGTAACGCAAAATCAGGTTCTGGAGCAAATACAGCAAAACCAAATGCTGCTTCATCAAATCCAGCAACGCGAGCATCAAAGTTTTGTTCAACCTGTGATTCACGTAGTGTGTGCCTTGCTTCAACAACCGAGTGCGTCTTATATGCAAGAGGCTATTAAAGAACAGAAAGAAAGTGCTACAAACAAAAGAAAACAAAATTGGATGCAAAATATTCAAAACGAAAATGATCAACAATAATTCTTCGCTAAATTCTCAAAACAATTTTAAAACGTACCAAAGACCAAATCAACCTATTAACCAACCAAGTCTGATTGCAAGCTCCAAACAAAACAAGTTACCCTCCCAATATTGGTAATAATAGGGACTTCCCAAAACTTCCAACATTTTCCCCAGACTCGTGTAACAACCTTATGAATAATTTCGCTCCAGTAACACAACTTCCAACTAACTTAAATACTGTAATCCCATTATTAACAACACAAATAGTTAATGCTCTATTCCCACAAATTCAACAACTGCTGCAACAAATTCTGCTAACAATAATAAACCATGGGCCATAATACCTATTAGAAATACTAAGCTGGAATGCCAACGGCCTTTAAAGGCAATTCTACGAGTTTAAACACTTTCTCCACGGCCGAAAAACATATTGCCTGTCTAACCGAAACTCACCTCAATAATAATAATAATAAAATAATATAATAATAATAATAATAATAAATGAATATTCCAGGTTACATAATCTATAGAAAAGAGAAACAGGATTCACACAAGTGGAGGAGTAGCTATCATAATAAACAGTAAAATAAAACATAACCCTGTAATAATCCTACAAAATAATAATCTAGAAATGGTAGCAATGTCCATCTTTATTCAGTAGGTAGCAACACATTAATAACAGCTTACAAATAGCCAAATAAAAAACTGACAATATATATTATGGAAACTATGGTCAGTAATAATAAAATAATACTATTAGAAAACCTTAATGCAAAAATTCTAGTATGGGGCTGTCATACCATCACACCTCAAGGCAAAATGTTACTAGAAACTGCCATAAAAATTATTGGATAATACATGCACTCACTCAACTCAGAAGAAAGCGGGTTCGAGTCCCGCGTTGGGCATGGGTGTATTTGTGTACGCCTATGTGTGTGTGCTGCCCTTTCATCTCTCACCAACATCATCATCTCATCGTCCATACCCCTGGGCTAACAACTTTGGAGGACAAAAATCGGTATTCAGCTAAAATGCTAACCCACCCACCCCCCCAAAAAAAGATACTTGCACCTCTTGAAGCAGGATGCACGTGTGGTCCGAGTTGGCCCATACGCGAAAAAAACCTACACCTGTCAAATGCGACGAACAGCAATTCAAATAAACTACAAATAATCCAAAACAAGTATCTACACTGCGCAACAAACTTGGTATTTCCGCAACAAGCAAATGCAAGAAAAAAAACTCTCTATATGCTTAATAAAATAATGGATAGACTTAGGCCTTCGGTGGCTCGTTGGTCAGAGTGCTTGCTCTCCACGGTGGAACCCCGGCTTCGATTCCTAGTCGTGGCAAAAATAAATTGTGCGCTTTCCTTGCAATGTTCCAGTATCTGTTGCTGAGTGATGATGAGAAAGCCCAATTTTTACGTTGCGAATACCAGAAATACAGTACAGGGATGGCTGTATGCTAACCACACGTACCCCTGAATTCATTGTCGCAAGGCCTGGACACTGCTGATAGGCCTGAGCTCGGAAAGAGCACTTGTGCCAAAGTACATACATACAAACATACATACATACATACATACATACATACATACATACATACATACATACATACATACATACATACATACATATATACATACATACATACATAGACAGACTCTCCATCCGATTCTAAACAAACCTACAATCCTACCTTGCAACCCAAAAATTTCAATTAGGTTCCACTTCTTACCAGTATCCAAAAATTAAAAGTCGACCTTCCCAAGACTTACTTCGACCTCCGGAAAATAACAGAAAATAAAGCAGTAAATAACAACAACAACTTAAAAATAAATTGGAGTAATAAGAGAACCCTTCCTGAACACACCTCTGTAATTAATTAATATTTAATTGTAAATTAAATATTACAATATGTGAAAAATTCCGTTTGTTACTAACTTTCCGCAACGTCTGTATGGAAACGGTCCGCATATTCGGCATACGCTCCGACGCCGCATATTCGGAATCTCCGTTGGCGCAAGCGCTGACGCCGGGCCCTGGCCTCAATCACGCAGCGAGTCCACTTCGGGCAGCCTCTTCCCCGCTCCCCGCGCAAGCCTCCCCCACCGCCGTGGCCGCACTGCTGCAACCCCTCTGCCTTCTCCACCCGCGGTTTCGCTCGCGCCTCGAACTCGTCGCGTGGCTCTCCAACGCATTCACAACTCTTGCACCCGCACTTACTGCGTCTGCACTTACTCAACTTCATCGCTCCCGCAGTTACCCGCACCGTCAATATATTCATCTCCCTTACTGTCACCTTCACGGCGACCATCGTCACCACCAAAGTCATCATCGTATCTGGCATATCTCCGTGATCTTCGTCCACCACGTCACCTTCACTGCCTTTGCTTCCGCCATCGTCTCCGCGATCGTCTGCTGTCTCCAGTAGCTGACACTTCCATCTCCGCCGGATACTTCGTCTGAGCCTCACTACCTTCGTTTTCTACAGTTCCTCTACATTTCCCTCTCTCACCTTTCACACGCTTAAAAGTCTTCCTGCACTTCGTCACCCTTCCCATCTCTTCTTTCACCAACAGCAACCCTTCCCCCCGCACACCCTCCCCCTTATCACCCTCCTGCGGTCGCTTCTGCCTCTCCTATCTAGATGCTCGCACACGTCATTCCTGCCACCGCCGCCCCCACACCCACCATCGTCACCACCACTTCCTCCTCCCTCTCCAGCCTCCCCCAACACTTTCCTTCCCGTCTCCTCACTCTCTTCTAGGTCTCAGTCCCGCTCCACCTCCGCCTCCACCGCCACTCCCGTCCCCGCCCCCGCCTCGCTGCGCCTGGCGCCTGCCCGCCGCGCCGCCGCGGCCGGCGGTTAAATTAAGAAGGCGAGTGTTTATAAAATGGTAAAATCCGCATAACAGCGGTGTAACACCATCAAGTCACGAAGTGGCGGTGGCGGCGCCGCGCGCTGGCAGCTGTTATAAAATTATAACACAAAAAGATGTTCACCACGTTTCCGGTCGGCCGCAGATTTAAACACTGTGGCGCTCTCTTTCGCGCCGCCTCCCCTCTCTTTCTCGCCCTTACTTTGCTTTCGCTAACGTTCAATTATAAATTTAAGAGGGGAAAGGCTTAAATAGACGTAGTTAGAGCATCCTTAGTATACTACGACGTGCGTTAGACAAACAAACACGCGCTTGAAGAGTTCCGAGTCGAAAAGTCAAAGCGCAGCGGCGGCGACGTCAAATATCGCGTTCCACGGAATTTCCTCAGCATTAAGCGCCCAACTAATGAATGGCACACAGGAGGAAATACTTGCCAAATGGCTCTTTGTTTTCGCAGGTGCAGCCAACAGACGGCCCGGCCACTCCAAACAGCCAATGCGTCAGACTTTAAAATGGCTTATTTTATGAGAGACATTTAATTACTTGTTTCGGGCCGCAAAGGCGCCGCTCGAGATGACGAAGGTTCGCCGATGAATGTTGTGGGTTCTAGGTCAGGTGATACACTTGGTAATAGTTTCCGATTTCAAAATTGGGAATGCGTCTGATGTATATTGTTTGTAATAAGAACGATAGAGCCAAAGAATGTTGATTATCGTTGAGTTGTTGGTAAGGATTGGAAAACTGTTTTTGTACTGTAGAGTAATACAAGTAGAAGAGAAAGTTACTAGTGACTAACGAAACAATATTCGTAGTTGACCTTAATTTCAAAGAGACAAAAAAACATAATTCTGTGACTCCAAGAAACATAATTTTTCAAGCAGAGGAAGTACACGCACTCCGTTGAATAGTTCAAGATATCATTCAACGGTTTTCGAACACCGTTTAATTAATATTAGAGAAACTAACACAATATTTATCAGCATAATGGAAAAGTGTCCTAAGACCACTAATTTTTTTTAGGAAAACCAGAAAAGAAATGGAAATACATCGCTTTGTAAATAAGCTCTTTAAATACAACCGAAACATATGCCGGTCATACAAAACATGAATTTTAATAATTAAAAACACTGATAAAAAAGAAAAAAAATTAGTTCTTGCACCATTTGCTAATGCGCAATGCTAAATTTAACCAATAAAGTTAGTCTTACTTCATCATCTTTATGACTAATGAGTTCTTTAATTACAATCATGACAAATCTTAAAAAGTCAACAGGAAGAAACAATTGTATTTAACTTAATATCATCGAAATCTATTGCAAATATATTTAAAATTATTAATAATATAACATATTTATTTAGCTAACAGCGCCTCGTAATCGAAATTATAAAATTGATTTTTAACAGTTAAAAATCTTACGTCAACATATAAAACAGGTTATCTTACCGTCCAAGCATTAAGGGCCATATATTTGGAACATTATTTTATCACGAGGTTCTTTAACAAAATTATGTCAATATACAATAAATAAACTGTAATTACTTAATTATCTGTATTGAACTATGATACTCGAATAAGGTGTTAAGGGGAAGCTTAAATAGGATTTAACCATACATGTACATCAAACGTACAATACGTACTTCATTCAAACGTACGATACAAACAGAAATGATCTGAGAATGTGGTGTTATAAAATTCTTGAAGTGATTGATCTACTCCTAATTAAAAAGGTGGGGTCGGGTACTGTTTCGCTGAAAGAAATATGTTCAACTACTAATACAGGTCGCCCTCATTACTACTATAATTAAAATTAAGAATTTTACAGCCGTTTCAAGAAGATGACTACAATTTGCTATCTGAATATTGAAGTATTACACACATCTTTATTTCAGAGATTAATAGCAAAAATACGGCTAAGAATGCACCGCTGCACTATGATTCCCTAACAAATCTAAGTACTCAAACACTTAATTTGCTCATATTATATCTCGAAGCAAATTCACTACACTTTTTAAGACACATATTTATACAGTTGCAAACGAAAGTTCGAACAGCGTAGCGGAACGGTCACGAAATGTTCGAGGAGGAGAAGCCAGGACGCGGCTGGGAGCCGCATCTGGCCCCGCTGCAGCCCTCTAGTCGCGCCGGATGACAGACGAAGCACGGCCGGTTTGTAGTAGTCCACAGAGCCAAGATCAATATCTCCGCGGACACATCTATCAAGAGGACTGTTGCTATGTCTAATTTAATTTTCTGGAATCATTACACATGGCAACAAACTAGCGGGATTTGCCGAGGAAGTGGCATGTTTCGTTGAAAGACCCCTGCTATAAATATTACCCGAACGCCAACACACCGTTCCCCTGGAACAGTCGGAGACAATTAAATCGCCATTTCTCACGCGACGACACCCCCGTTTATCTCTCTCTTTAACTTCGCCTCCCTAACAAGCCGCGTATTATTGCATTAAACGCATACGGAAAGGCACCGTTCGGCAAAAAGTATTCTCTAATTAAGAGCGCTCAAAATAAGCCCGAATCTAAATATTCGGGTGGCGAAGGAAAGGCGGGAGAGGGAGAGAGTCGGCGAGGGGGAGGGGGGAGAATTTATGGTGCGGCGCGTGTGTCGGCCACCGTCGCTGGAGCACCGAGTTGCCCCAGCGATAATTATGGCAATTGCCCAAACGGTGCGAGCAGTGACGGCCTCCACGGGACGGGCAGACCCTTCGCAGTAGAGATCCAGGAGGGTGCACATGGACGCTCGCATCGCTCAGGTGTGTGTATGTAGCGCATGTGTGTGAGTGATTGAATGAGTATATGTATATATGTATATATGAAGGGCTCGGGGTAACAGATGGTAGCACTCACAGTAATAGTGTCTGTTATATAAACCTTTTTGTACGCTTCCATTTGCTGTTCATACGCTGTGATTCTCAAATAGTCCAAACTGTGGTGCATAATTGTCTCCCGGCCTCTTGTCATATTTATGTACTCCATGAATCTTTTACAGCAAAAATATTATCTTGCTTATATCTCGCAAACATTTCCACGTGGGAACTTTTATACAGATCCATTCTCTCCCAATGAGAAACAGAAGGACGCGCAGAAGACCGCCCCGCACGCGATTTAATACAAAAGTCAATCGTGAAAATCATTATTGAATTTTGAAAAATATGTTACATTCAAAAGGAATATGAACCATAGCTAGTTTTAATGCCATTCATCTTGCTAGATATTTTTCTCGTAATTTTCTCGACTTAACGTTGGTAGCTCACAATATTCGCCACTGATATTAAGTAATACGCATAGGATGAAGTGTATAAAATTTTGTTCATATTTCATTAATGTAACGCTCTGTTTATTTATTCGTTTAATGTTAAAATAGTATGTACATGTATGTGACATTTGTCAGAAAGGAAACATTTTTGAGGTCAAGAAAACGTACATAGATTTTTTCTTCTCCCTCACAGTATGCCTTACCCAGTTTTTAACTGTTTTTACGTTGAATAAATAAATAAAAACATCCAATGTTCAGAAGCATAGCAGAGATTATCTCCCCATGTACACAATGGAAAAAGAGAAGCATGAAAGAAAAACTCGATCAAGATGGGTGTCATTTATTCAGAAGTTGATTATAATGGAAATTGTTACATGCATATGCACTCATGACGAATTATCCAATTAAAAATTCTGTTTGATATATTGCTGATGTCTTTCAACTTATAGGTCATATCCTAAATTAACAGAAAATATTTTTTTTCCTAGAAAACTCCCAAAAAAACTTGGAATGTACTGACGAGTATGGAATCACACTTTCGCATCAAACAAATCCAAAATTTCACATAAAGAAAATAAAGGATATCAGCGGGCAGTTTTAAAAAAATTAGAAATTCTGAAAAGAAAAACAATTTACTTACCATATATAATTTGGAAGTTAAAACTTAATACATAAGAAATTGTTCTCTGACCCTTATAAGTCCCCACATTTTGCCTTCTGCTCCTAAGTCAACTCTTCCGAACTATACCCTCCCACACCTCAATATAACTCCTATGCACGAAGAAATTACTGAATTCGACAGACTTCGGAATGCACAACATGTAATTTAATTTCGTGTTCAGTTAATTTACATTGACTTTCCATTTGAACTCTCACTGAATTGAGAGAACCATAATTCTTAAATTAACAGTTTCCAATTGGACATGTGTTCATTCTCAACTTGTTATTTGAAATGCAGAACTGCTTTAGAACTGTTTTCCTCCGTTTATTATTAAGATGATATTATGAATACATGTTGAATTATATATTACAAAATTTACCGATTCTATTTGCAAAGTACATTTATTTCATAAGCAAAAAAAAATGTTCAGATAGCAATGGACGACAGCATATATTTTACATATAGAAATAACAGGCAAATACCTAAAATTTACCCCTGCAGGATCACATATTTAATTGACAATACGTCTGAAATATAAATAAATATCGTGCTATCACGTCAGTAATATATTTCTACTCTTTAAGGTAGATATTTAAGAAAATATGATATCTAACGTAGGGCAATGCTAGGAATTCCATATACAAAGGTAAGCGGAAAATAACGTATGATGGTGAATGAGGTCAAATGATTTCGATTGACTGATTAATTGTTTAGTGATTGCGGTCACAACTACCAAGGTCATTAGTCCTGTAACTGTAATGCATGTTCTTTTTGCTTGGGAGGTGGCGGTGATCTTTCCCCCGCAGTATGGTGAGATCTTGCGCCGACCTACCATCGGCTAGCGGGTTTTTTCCCAACCAGGTATCTCTCACCAGCCGGGACAAGCACTAAACTCTCGACCGGTCTCCCGGCATGTGTGCTCGTGAAGTGCATGTTAGTGTAACTGTGTGTGTAACGTGAGAGGATAGGACAAGGAAGAGGGAAGTGAGATCGCACGCGTTCCGTGGCCTGTTTTTTAGGGTACTGCTCCGGCATTCGCCTGGTGTTGATCGGAGAAACCACGGAAAACTACCGGTCAGAGCAGACGGCTGCTAGAATTCTCCTCAGAAAGCTACTGAATTCGACCTACCTAACAAGCTAGTGTCGAAATCCATCGTCGGGACTCGAACCTAGGACCTCCCAATCAGAGGGACTGCAGTGACATCAGTTCCTATCCTGAGTCATCTATCCCGGTCAAATAATTTCGAATGATGTAAGAATACGCCAATAAGTACGTTCATTTAATTAATTATTTAATGTTAAAAATAAAGTATACCTATAAGGGAGAAGTGTATTCTGCGCACGTTTTCTTGGCCTCTGGAATTCTTATCCAATCTCTTATATTAAGAATAAAATATTAAGTTCAATCATGAATACATGCAGCAACGAGCAACTTTGGCAAGATTTGATAAGAAGAAACATTTGCTCCCGCAAAAAAAAATATATTTGCAACGACAAATTAACTAATGGTATATTTGGTTTTTATCCTGTATTAGGACTCACGTGAAGGAATAGACTTATCATTGCGAGAAAAGTAAGAACGATCAGCTGAAAATCAACTAGCATCATCTGGTGCTAGAACACGTGCATGTTTAGTAAAGCTACGACCAGAAGCAAAACTAGGGGCCATTTCTCCATTTGTTCAATGGATCAAGGGAAAATGGATGAAAACCCTAATCGAGATGGGACGAAAAACTTGATCGTGATATTTCATTTTCATCCACTGATTCAGAAACATACTTCAATAAAGAAAATATGATCAATATTAAAGGAGTTTCTTCAAGACGCTGAGGATAATTACTCAGCCGGAGTATTTATACTCAGTAAGGAGTATTAGTGAGTGTTCAAAATCAACAAAAACATCTAGAGTAATAAATTTGAATTTGTTTTTTTGGCGTTTGTCTGGCAATTTGAAATACTACTGATCAGCAAATTTATTTCATAAATAACCATTCCCAACATAATTTAATTATAAAACCCTTTATAATTTAAAGACAAGAAAAACAAGAAATTAAAACCCTGATGCAGAGCCTTTCTACCAAAGAAGAAAAAATTACGGAGCGAGAAAACATGGCATCTGTATATTCTTGTAATGTTTGAGGAAAAATGGTAAAATATGTTTCAATTATTACAATTCTCGTCCGTCAATTTGTATTATCAAGGACACTTATTTGGCTATTCATGAGACGAACAGTGTCTTGACAAAAACTATTGCAGATAATAAAGCATTTATTTATATTTGTACAAAGCAACGTTTCGAGGCTCAATTTGCCCTATCATAAGTTTTTTGATGAATCTTTTCGTCTCATTAAAAGCCAAATAAGTTACTTTGATAAAATATGTTTTCCTTGACAGTTATGTAAAGGCATGTGTATATCAGACAAATAATACACTGCCAACATGAAGAACAAGACATTCTAAATTTATTGGCATACGAATCAAATACATTAATTTTTTTTTCATTAAGCAAGAAGTTCAAATAATCAATTTATCGAATCAGGCGTTCTGCATATCAAGATGGTTTTCCATTGGTTCTGTCGCGTGCGGTAGCTCATTCTTATCCAAAAGGAAAAAAATATTTTTTCTCGAATCATTGTATCCTCAGGCCTGATGTCCAAATCGCTAATTGTCCCAACAGACTGCGTAGTGCCAACACATGCTCACGCCCCCCTCCCCCGCCCACGGAACTGCCAGCACCACTGTAAAACCATCGACTACTTTGATGTGGCTTCTGGAGCATGCACGTCCAGAAGACGGTTGTGGATTTTCGCACACGATATCCTACGTGCATCTTCATACCGCACGTTTGCCCGAACTTCCGCCTTTGTTCAGGACTTCAAGCGACACTGTAGCACCAGCGCAGCGGGGCTGTTTGCCTGGCACCGCCGATTTCTGCGACCACTTCTCAATCTTCATGATCGCTATCATGTGCGTACGACATCAAATTACTTAGGGATGACTTTCGGATACTTCCGCTGTTGACGATGTTGACGACTATTGCATGGTAATTGCGATAGCGAAATGAAGAGGGAAACGTATTTTTCGACACTCCCTTGTGCAAGGAGGGCTGTAAATATAAGTTATAGCGTTAACTTATACTATACTCCTGTTCACACTTTCTCCGCAAAATCAGAATACTGCGAAGCTGAGGTCGACGTTTCCTGACAGAAAAGATCTACTGCCATCCCTAGGATACTGATGGGTGAAATTAGGGAATCATAACCCGTGTATCCACCTCGTATAAAGATTTGGCTTGATGCAGAAGTAAGATTCCGCCTTGGCTATTCCGCAAAGCGAATCAACCCACAGAGTAGTTAAAAATAAACTCCTGTAATCATAGGGACACTGATGGAGTAAATTGGAGATTCAAAGTACGTGAATCATAGAGGATATGGGCGAACTGTCACGATAAGACGTAGGATTAAAATTTCTTTTTTTGAAGTTTTGTAAGTCGGTCCTGTTCGTAGGGGCAGGACAGTGAGATAGAAATAAACTTCTTCTTTGCTAGATATACCGGTGGAGGAAACTACAGATTCGTGATCTTCCCGCAAAAATTTGTAGAAACGGCCCGTTAATACGCAGGAGTAAAATTTCGTCTAAGACGTTCAATAAAATGCTTCTGTACGTAGGAGAGCAGGGCAGTAAAAAGAGGACGACACTCCTACTTTTCTAGTGATACCGGTGGAAGAAATTAGGGATCTACGATCCACACGGGTTTTTATGAATGGTTCTTAAGACTCAGGAGGAAAAATTTCGCGTCAAGTCTTTCGGTAAAACGGCACCGCACGTAGGGAGGAGGCGGGCCCGTGAAAACGGAATAAACTCCTGTTTCGCTAGAGATACCGCGGAGGATATTCGGGACTTGCGATCATCGTGGATTAGGAGAAACGGTCCCATAAGACGCAGGAGAATAATTTCGCTTCAGGTCGTTCGGTAAAATCTCCCCGTACGGAGGAGGACGGAGCAATGAAAAGAGAAATAAACTCCTGTTTCGTTAGAGATGCCGCGGAGGGAATTAGGGATATACGATCCTTGTGGATTGGTATCACCGGCTCAATACGATACCGGAAGAAAATGTCGCCGCCGGTCCTTCGGTAAAACGACCCCGGCTGGAGGCAGCGGAGCAGTGACAAGAGCGACGGCGGCGGCGGCGGCGGCGACAGCGTTGGGAGCGGAGGCGGCCGGCGTGGGGCGCCACCGCAGCCGTGACCGCATCGGGCGCCGGGCGACAGGCGGCGGTGCGGGCCGCAGGCGGCGGCCGGCCTGTGATGTCGCGGCAATTAGCGAAGGGGGCCTAAGCGGCATTAGCGCCGGGGCGGAACGGGCGTCACGGCGCGGGCCCCCGCAAAGGGAGCGGCCCTCTTTGCCCCCGGCGCCGCTCCGCGCCGCCCCGCCCCGCCCCCTCCCGCGGGGGTAGCGCGCGCCCGCCAGCCGTGACGCCCTTGCCACCTGGGAGGCATTAGCCTCGCTCGCCCCCGGCGCCGCCCGCCACGCGTGCGAACGGCCGGTATGCCCCGGCGCTTCACATGGAGCGCCGCCGAGGGGTGGGGCGTGGCGGCGGGGGCGGCGGCGGCGGCGGCGGCGTCAGGAAGTGTGGAGATAGGTACACATCCGTCTCGTTCCATCCTGGTTTTGATTTCCACGAAAAAAATGTGCTATATAAATTCCCCCAATATATCCACACCGCCGAAAGAATAAAGTTTAATAAATTTACAGCAACACTGCTTCCATCAAGTCGCATGTGCAATGTAATTTTATAGTGCATTATTTGACGCGACGAGGTTCATGGCATTAGGCCTGCTTTTCCGTCTGACCACCCAAATTCCGCCTCCTTTCACCGTCTGGCAAAGAAAAGAGGAATCATTCGGGTGACGAAACAGACGATATGAATTTTGCTCAGAGGCTTCTTTTAGGCTTAGGATCTTTTACATGCATTAAATCTACAACATGGGAGATCCGACGTTATTTTCCCTGGAAAGAAGCTGTACGAATGATTTTTTGCCCTAAAGAATCTATGATTTCGATCTTGATTCAAACCGCGAACTTATGTGTAACAGACCAATACTCTAACCGTTACACCACTGAAGCCACATGTTCGTAGTCCCATACAAATAGGAGGGAAGGGAAATTAACGACGCACCCCACGTAGTTTTCACTTTATCTTTGTTCAGGTCAGAAATTACGGTTACCACTTTTATTTCCAGATATTTTTCCAAATTTAAGTGCTAGTTCCCTCTTTCAACGCATATCGAATGTTTTATAAAACAATTCGAAATCTTCGCCATGCGTAATCGCCTCGCAAAATCTCCGGCATTCTCTTGTAGCCAGCGTGTCCACACCCACTTTTCAATATAATTCCTTTTTCAGTCGATTTACAGCACAAATGTGCATTCGGAGCAATGCAATGAATGTCGAACTGGATCATAAAAAAATCACGTGCATGTGTGTCATCGTCAAAGAGGACAGCAAGTGCAGAAAATGTTCAAAATATATATGACTTTCCCGTACCTCAAAAAGAAAGGAAATATTTTAGCACAAAGTTGAAAGAAATTTTTTTTTAATATATTGCCCAATATACGTAGCATTTTGCCTCAAATATGTAACATATTTTTGTCAATCATATCGCAATTTATTCCGGGGTCCTCATTGCCTCCGGCCTCCAAATGTTGTTCTCCGAATATCGGAATGCCATTAGTATGTGACTTAAGACTAGGAACTGTGTGAATTTTTCATTAATCGGTTTCAATCAATTTTTACGTGAACAATAAACTACTGTCGACCTGGATAGCCGAGGTCAATAGGGCTGTAGAGCCTAGTTGCCTCGGCTCGTAGGGTTGCGGTTACGAATCCCGCCTCGGGCATTGATCTTTGTGTGTGTTTGTGTTGTCCTTACGTGTCCTGTCATCTGTTGAAAAATCTGAAGAGCAAGTATCCCACTTCGCATCAACGCTTATATGGAACATCTCAAAATCACACCCTGAACATAAACCGATAAAAGCAACAAAGAGACCTACTACGGCCCAAATCAGAACATACCAACCCAGACCAAATTTTAAAAAAAAAAATTAAAAACTTACTCTCCACGAAAGCACCCGGTCACGACAACATAAACAATACCATAAAAAAGCCTTCCCTCCCCCTGCAATAGCATATATAACCAATATTTATAATACCTGCCTCAGAATAGGATATTTTCCTCAATATTGGAAGAATGCCATAGTTATCCCTATTGACAAATTCAACAAAAATCATGCCGATACAGTCATGTTTGTATAGCCATTTCGTTAGAGAACCCGCGGAGTAATTCAGAGATTTCAAGGAAAATGATACCTTTGCCATTCTTTTAAGTGTCACTTGTTCTATCAGAAGAAGAAAATCGAAAAAAAATTGGAACGTTTTTTGAGATTTCTTTAAAAATTGCATTAAATGCAACACAAATTACGCAAAAATCACTAGTGTTTTCAGAAAACGTTACACGACCTTTTCTTAAGAGTATCTTTCAGAACAGATTTCTATTAAGGCGGAAACCTGTATCATCAATTTTCCAACTTAGAAATGTTAAATTTTTACAATTTTCGAATATACGGAGTTCGCCGTATTGAGACTAGTACCAGTTTCAGATACACACGAGAGAGAAAAAATTGAAAAAAAAAATTTGCAGCCGCTTTTGAGAAATATATTGTTTAAAAAAATAAAATTGCCTACATTTCACAAAAAAAGTACGCAAAATCTATTCATATTCGAAAAATTAAACGTGACCTTATTTCAAGATCTGTTTTAAAGAACATATTTCATTCAGCAAAAAAATCTATCTGCAGTATTATTGTATGAAAATGCTGAAACAATCTAAACCTTTGCAATTTTCAAAAAATCAAGGACTTCAACGAAAATGCTGCACCATTCTCTTAATCGTTCTTTACGCTATCCGAGAACCAAATTTAGTAAAGAACTTGGAGCCTTTTTGAGATTATTTTTAAAATTGTTGAGATTTCATAAGTACCCTAAAAAGTCAAAATATCCGTTCAAAGAACCATAAACTCCTTTACAATCATTTGAGGAATATCAACTTTGGACAATATGGGCTGAATGGTTTCAGCACTAGATTTAACTACAGAGGGACGTTTTGTTGCTAAACGATTTTCCGATATCAACGACCCATAAAACATATTCTGACTAAACAATGTTAGAGAAAACTATTTATTATAAATATGAACAAGCGGCACTTTTTCGTTACCATGGCACGACAATAAGAGCTTTTATGTCGATAACTCGCCGTTTTCAGGGGCACGATTACAATACTTTCTCTTTTTACGAAGTAAGGTCGAGAAAGTGAAAAGAACCTTCTGAGGAGATTTAGTTCCTTTCCAGCACATTTAAAAACACAATTTTCCAACGCAATTCGAATTCAAAAACAGAATCCCAAGAGGTGTTAAGAGAAAATTAAATTAAGTAATTTATAAGCAAATGAATTTCGAGGCAGGTGCCTCGAGTCAGGGTGCAGGTCATGGGTTTTTCAACAAGCAAAATAAGTAGTTGCCTAGGGACCGCCATCTATGGTGGAAGCCGCGTCCCGCTAAAACCCAAATACATTCAAGAAAATACTTCACAAATAAAGCTCGGAAGTTTGGTAAAATGCTTTTTGTTGCCACTATTTTATGACTTTTAAGAATTGGAATCACTTAAATGTTCTTGTGGAGTAGTTTCATTAGATTTTTATTTTGTATATTTTTGCTTCTGATGCCTATTTTTGCCATTCTGTCTTTTTAAAAATGTTCTGCCTTTTACGTCACTATTTTGCTTTTTTTTTGCTCCTGGCTCCGATCTCAGTCAAGCTGGATCTACCTGCATGCCTGGACACCACGAAGGCACGGCAGTGTTTTGCCTTTTTGTGGAGGAAGAGATTGTGTTAATAATCTAAATGCAAAAAAAGAGAAGCAAGCAGTCAATATTTTTTATTTTTTCACTGATACCGACAGGTTTATTCGTTCACGGAAAATCCTATCCTATTTTTGAGTATGGCTCCCGGTACCTTTTGAGGACAGTTCTCTGTACATGATATACCCATATCAGTGCTGGTGATTACACAAGTGCGAAAAACGAAAAATATAATTCCGTTTCCACCGATGCCATTTCAAGATTCAAAAGGGAGTCCACAAAAGCATTTCGAAGAGAGAGCGTCGCGAGTAAAACATATTCGCAGCCATCATCCTGGATGGAATTAAGATTACAGAGAAAAGAAGGCTTCCTTACCATAAGTGCTACTGAACATTTTAGTTATAATAAAAATGTGAAAATGTAATTTTAATTTTTTTACAATAATTCCTATTAAATGCGATTTCTCTTTGTTTACATGCCTTTTGGCACCGCTATTTTACTTAGAATAAATGCCTTTTTTATGCCTATTTTAGTACAAATAAATACCTTAACTTTCGGGCTCTAGTCTTAAAATATGATTGTATCTGTAAAATAAGCATTGATCAAATAGCCTACTGTACTAAAAAGTTTGTATTTAAAAGGTCTTCTATTATAATTAGTATTTTTAGTAAATTGGGAGGTTTTTTATAAGGGGGTTTCAATCCAATTGGTTCTTGGGGGCTTCGCAACACCAAAATCCGGCCCCGCCCCGAGCATTAAAATCTCCGTAGATCATTCCCAGAGCGTCATGTTTGTCCTCATGTACAGAGCAAATTTCATTGCGATGGTCTTTGGGGGGCTATTAGCATTGATGGCCAATCATAATAAGTCATTGTCTTTCTAACATCGGTCATTTCAGAAATGTCAGAGCTTCATTCATAAGTTCTTTATATCTAAACAAATCAAAATAATCATTAGATTCGAGTTTAATTCTACATGGGTCATGAATTTTATTTTTATTTTTCCTATATTTCAATATTTGTGCTGTGTACTTCCTTTCTTCAAGAAGGTAGAATGAACTTATTTGCTTATCTTTCCTCGAGCTTGTAATACGCACAGACAATAGGGCACTAGTACAAATTGTGTTATTCATAACTTTGTAAGTTTGAATTACGAGTTTTAAAGAACATATTCTGAAATTAGATATTGAACAATTATTTCACGCCTTATTGTGACTTACTCAAGCATTTTCGATACCAGGGCCCTAGAATACGAGTTTTATCACAAAAAGCATCACTTTCCGCTGCAGCATTAAAATACTAGGTGTAGGCATACATTTTTTACACCGGAAGAGATGGCTCAGGGCATCAACTGGTTTCACTCCAGTCCCTCCGACCGTGAGGTCCTAGTTTCGACACTAGCACGACGGTGGCAGGATTTTCGACACTAGCTTGTCAGTTAGGTGGAATTCAGTCGCTGTCTGGAGGAGAATTCTAGCGGCTGGCAGCTCTGGTCGGTAGTTTTCAGTGGTTTCCCTGATCAACACCAGGCGAAAGCCGGAGTAGTACCCGAACAAACGGATCGCATGCGATATTTCCTACCTCTTCCTTGTCTTATTCTCACACACTTACATGCACTACTCTACTACACATGTCGAGAGACCGGTTGGGGGCTTAAAACTTGTCCCGGCTGGGGCAGTGCCTCGTTTGTGGGAGATACCTCGTTGAGGAAAATCCCACAAGCCGACGGTAGGTCTCCGCCGGCCGGACGCCCCGAATCTGATAGCGGAAGCACCTGCGCTCACACGCGTTCTTCCTAGTATTTCTCTACATATCTCAATCGGCGCGATTCCCTGAATTGCCCATGGACTAAGCAGAAGTTCCAATACAAAATATTGAGTGCAATAATCACGTTTCTCGGTTCAAATACCATGTTAGTCTTATAAAATATTAATAATAATTCTCGAATTTTAAATTCTTACGCAATCATGCAATTTATTTAATTATAGTTTTAGCATCGTATCTCTTAATCTCGGAATTAGAGATCAAATGATCAATGAAAGATCAAATCCTATTATCTCAAATGCTTCAACCGCGGGTCGCTAGTGTCTCCTCCTCCTCCTCCACCACCACCACCACCACCACCACCACCACCACCACCACCACCACCACCACCATCACCATCACCAGGGTAGAGCAATTCCTCACTGGTGGGAGATACGTGGTTGGGAAAAATCCCAGTTAGCTGACGTAACTCGGCGCTGGATCTCGCCAGCCAGCGGGGGAAGATCACCCCTACCTCCCGCGATAAAGCATGCACTACACTTACGGGACTAATGACATTAGCTGTTGACGCGCCCGGAATCACTAATCAATCAATAATAAAGAAATTAGTGCAGCCATTAATCAATGTCCGTTATAATATTGCAACTGATATTTTTAACAATGTTTGCAAAGAACATTCAGAACAGATTATACTGAGTTATAATTGCACATTAAATGTTTAAAATTTCCTATTATCTGTTAAAAGTTTAAAATGCCATTATATTTCTAAATTTTTAAAAGGAGTTTATTAATTTCTCCTTAATTGCAGCCCCAAAGAGGTGTATTTTTCCCACCGAGCCTCTGAGGCCCACTAAGTGGAAAATCACAAAATCCGAGCTCCTTGCATCGAAGGGTTAAGGAGTGTGGAACCTTAGAAGATGTCACTGTATCCTAATGAATTTACTAAGCATACATGGTGCGGCTAGAAAAAAACCGAACTAGCACAGGTGAAACAATAAAACGAATGCAATAAGGCTGAAAGTCGCCTGGCCTGTCTCGTGACTCTTGCTCCGCCTACTGCTCGAGTTTCATCTGCCTCCTGCACTCAGTCTGCCCGTGGCGTCTGTTCTAAGTAGTTGACGTATTGTCTGTGCGTCGGAAAAATGTTGAGTGTACAGAAAGAACAGCGTGTTAACATCAAATTTCTTTTCAAACTTGGAAAATCTGCAAGTGAAACGTTTGTAATGTTGCAACAAGTTTACGGCGATGATTGTTTATCGCGAACACAAGTGTTTGAGTGGTTTAAACGATTTAAAGATGGCCGCGAAGACACAAGTGATGACGCTCGCACTGGCAGACCATTGTCAGCAAAAACTGATGCAAACATTGAAAAAATCGGTAAACTTGTTCGAGAAGATCACCGTTTAACAATCAGAGCAATGTCTGAGTTGACAGGAATTGACAAGGAAAGTGTTCGGCAGATTCTTCATGAAAGTTTCAACATGAACAAAGTGTGTGCAAAAATGGTTCCAAAGTGTCTCACAATTGAACAGAAGGAACGCCGAAGAATGATTTGTTCTGACATCCTAGAAAACATTGAAAGAGATCCCTCCTTTTTACAAAATGTTATTACTTGTGATGAATCATGGTTTTTTACTTACGATCCCGAAACCAAACGCTAATCGATGCATTGGAAATCTCCTGATTCTCCACGACAAAAAAAAAGCACGAATGTCAAAATCGAAATTCAAGGCAATGATGATTGTTTTTTTTGATGTCAAAGGGATTGTACACATTGATTGGGTACCAGAGGGACAAACAGTGAATCAGCATTACTATATTAGCGTCCTGACTACCCTACGTGAGCGAGTACGGAGAAAACGGAACGATTTGTGGAAAAGAAAGACATGGATCCTGCACCAAGACAATGCCCCAGCTCACAATGCGTTGTCAGTGAAGATGTTTTTAGCCAATCACAACATTCCCATCTTAGACCATCCACCCTACTCACCTGATTTGGCCCCCTGTGATTTTTTTCTTTTCCCTCAGTCAAGTCAGCTTTGAAAGGAACTAGATTTGAGAGTGTTGAAGCAGTAAAAGAAAAAGCGACGTAAGTAATGTATGGACTTACCGAAAATGATCTGCAGCATTGCTATGAACAGTGGAAAATTCGTATGGAGCGGTGTATAGACCGAGGAGGAGAGTACATTGAAGGAGATAACATCAAATTGTAAATAATGGAAAATAAAATTTTTTTATAGCATCAGTTCGGTTTTTTTCTAGCCACACCTCGTATACCACATAATTTTACTGTCGGTAATACACTAATTGGTTGCAAAACAAATTTAAAATAAAATCTTAACTTCATTATCGACGTAGAATATTTGATTAAGACGTTGTGAATTGAAAAATCGAAGCTAAGTAATCTGATGTTTGAGGTCAATTTATGAAAAGGTTTCGACAACTATATTTTTCAGTCTGTTCACATGGTACAACAGTTTAGTTCACCCCTGAATCAGCTCATGCGATTACCACCGCCTCCTCTAGGTTTGGGAGTTACGAAGTTTATCTGTATCGCCAATGGTTGTTGGCCGAAAAATTTGCGGCAGGACGTAAATTGCGTAAATGTAAATACATAGCACAAGAAATGTGAGTTCTGAGAACAAATATAAATAATTTTCATTTTAAATATATATTTGGTCTGGGCATAAGACTCGTGGTATATTCATCATTGTTCACTGAACTCATGAAATATGATTACAAAAATAAACAATTCCTACTTTTAAAAGTTTCGAAAAGGTTGTTCGCCAGACAGTCGGTATATCGAAGAAAACACTTTATCTTTGACTGCAAAGTAAACGGCTCATCTCTGGTCAAAACGCCACTTCTGCAATAAGACAACTTTTGAGATCTATCACTTTCATTGTACATCGACTATATATTATTTTATTTATTTGATGAAGATGCTTATAATAATATAAATAATTATCAATTTGACAACGTAATAATAATGTTAATGATGATGATGGTTATCAAATTGTTTGGCAATGCTGGGTTTGTAAGCAACTGCGTGATGCAAAAAAAGCAGTAGGTAACGAAGCTCTGGAAATGAGAGTTCCGGCGTGCTTCGAATACCAACTGCTTTATCAGATCGGCAGCAGCCCGAAGCGAATGACTGAGTACGTTACCTGGCCAGACCACCTGTGCAAAGGAATCTTGTTCTGCTCTAGTTAGTTGGGCAATCTAGCTTCCTGATCTTCAGCCTTCTCCGCTAGGAGAGGCTGCAGACGAAAGGAAAAGCGATTCGACAGGATTTTCGAAGATTAGTATTGAGGACATCACGTAGAGAAAGTAATTATATCCTAAATCGTTCCCTAAACGTTTGTTATCTTTCAATTATCTTTGAATTATCAAGTTCTTTCGTTCATTTTCCAAACGAATTTTAAAATACAGGATCTATTCTGATTAACGCTGTTTTCAACATTTATTTTGCTATCAACAGAATGAGATAAAGTTTTCTCCAAATTCGAGCAAGATGAAGAATTTTGCTTAGTTTAGTTTGCAGTATACGATCATCAAAAATAGAAAGGGCTTCATCAATTATATTTCATAATCAATGTTCTCACGATTCGAAGGTGAAAAGGCGATTATTTACTGTCATTTGTTTCATCTTGCGTTGGTTTGAAAAATTCAATATTCATTTTTGACGCAGCCACTCAGAAATCAACAATTCAACACCTTTAACATGGGTTCGTCCATGTAGATATTATTTCTACGTTTACCAACTGCTTCATTCATTCTCATCGGAAGTCTCTCATGAACGAACCTTTCTTTAAAGTACGTTGCGTTGTGAATTCATTTCCTCTTCTTTCGACAAACTTTAATTAAGAAAGAAAATAAATATTTTTTGCTATGCACATTAAGAATGAATATGGCCTTTTTCTTGTGCAAACTCAGACCGTCCGTCGTTTAATGCACGCAACAAGATAGGTACCGCCTGCCTAGCGAATATTACAGGCGAAAAGTACCCACAACACAAGAGCCAGATGGTGACTACGAATATGCCAGTAAATTCAGAAAGAAATGAACCTAATTTCAAGAAAACAAGAAAAACAACGCCTTCATATATATTTACAACTAACGTTTTTGGTACTGTACAACGATGAAGGTAGTTCAAAACTAAACGAAGTAAACTAATCAACTGAACACAATCGCTACCAACGTACTATACAATTCAAAAGTTAAGTTGGATAATCTCGATCAAATAATAAAAAAAATTTCAAATTGCATTTATACCAATGCCATCTGTCCAAACTAAATTTTAATCATACGCCAGTTATAAATACATTCAATATTTAAAAAAAGTCTTGCAATACAGACTATTCAACCCATCAATTGCAAGATAAACAGGATCATTCTATGACATAGTATCTACAGCCTGTCGGCTCCAAAAAGTTTAAATAATAATATTATAATAGGAGCCAAAGTAGAAAACTTCACGCCGATAATACATTCGGGTATTTATGCAGATAAAGAACAAGTCCAAAACTTAGTTTACATACAAATCATAATCCAAGTTATCCTTTAGCAATGATTGTTATCAAACGGGAGCAATGATGAAAATGGCAAATACTAAGAAATAAAGAATCGCAATGAATTAAATTAGAAGTTTTCCAAAAATCAATATTACACATTTCCTTCACTTCCATAAACCATCTGGACTTTCATCCATGCAAATAACCTAAAAAGTGTATTTGATGAAGGAAACACTGAATGTATTTGTAAAACGTTATTCCTCAATTTTCGCTCCACATAAAATCTCTAAAAGGAAATTCGCATAAACTGTTCAAAATGAGATAAAAGGGAACGACTCACAGCAAAATTACCAGTAAAATAAACATCCCCAAAGCAGAATAATCATCAGATTAAGTATCAATGTCCAATGCAATCTTCAATTTTGATATTTCGATGACGATTCACATCCCTGAGAGGGTTTCATTCTGAAAATTATGATGTGAAATATATCCCAAGAGTTTTGTTACATGATGTTTATTTGCCTCCTGCGGTCGTTTCGATACCTTTTAGATCTTGTCGCAATTTCTCTTCAGCCTTCGGTCCACCTCACTTACCGATTATTTTCATTCATTTTTTAATTTCCTCCTCGTCAGTGTCTCTTTAGGATCAAGGGAATCCCATTGATCCATGTCGCTCTTCTGCAGAAACCCTGCATTTTCACTTCGAATTCCGTTGTACTTCCTCTGAGGCTATTGTTACTCTCATTCCTTAGCTACTCCACATATGCACATCTCAATGCTGTCCCAATTCTGTTGCGTGTCGATCTCCAAATTCGTCTTTGGTGTAACTCATTAGATCATTCTTTTGCCTTGCAATGATTGTTTACAGTTTTCAGTTTTGCACTGTTGATTTGTAGAGAATATGCCACAAAGAAAATTGGCGAAAGATCGACAAGTAACAAATTTGGTAAACCTACCAACAGCAGTCACAGTTAAGATTAGTTTCATAGTTTCCTCAAATTTCTTGAGCTTCAGTACAAAATTCAACACGTATAACTCAATGGGCGATTAGCATATCTCTTAATAGATTTCTTGCCTTGATATGATCATTTTTTAATATTTTATTAATTTATTTCCAACCCCCTATTTTGTTCCAGTTCTAGTCATTTGAAAATCGCAATCTTTTGTTCGATTGTCAGATACTCGACTCAGTAATGGGCACTTGATATTCTATTCCCTGAACGTGTTTGGGACCAAAAATGTCCAAAACCTGTCCGTTCATATTACACCATTGCAATGTCAATGTTATTGAGCTGTTTTCAGCGTATTGTTTTAATGTTTCATTTGATTTATTTTGTAAATGAACGTATGAGGGAGAATAATGGAAAAAAAAGTATGTTTGTTCTAATCTTTACAACTAGAAGGCTTAAGCGTTCTACCAAAATGACGCCAGTGAGGAACACCAATTTATATTTCTCAAATTAGTGTCGCCGTGCCCACAACTGTTGTCGTGACCCTACACCTCCATCTAGCCTAGACTGCGAGCTTTAGTTTCGCTTCGAACGAGCTGGCTAGTTCGCCGCCCGCCGCCGCGCCGTCCCCCAGGCGCCCAAGGCCCCCAACCCCCCAACGCCCTCCGGGGCCGGGGTCATCGCCCGCGCGGGTGGCCTACGCGTCCCCAGGGGCCCGCGGGCGCCGCAGGTGACATCATCGCGGCTGCCGCCCAGCGTGACGGCGCGCCGCCTCAATGAGCGCCGACTGAATGAAGCGGCAAATTATTTTCCGAAACCGAAGGCGCAGTCAGCGCCCGGCGCGGGTTCATCCGGGCGGCGCGCTTTGCGGCGGCCGCGAAAGCGCCGGGCCTTTTTTCACGTGGAAGTGAGAACAAACTGCACACAAACCGGCCGGCCGGTGAGGAGATGGAGGGGAGAAAGGGAAGCGTCATTCATGCCCTGGGAGCCGCGCGAAAAGGTAGCGGAAGAGGGGGGGAAGCGCCGCGGGGCGGGGTCCGGGAACTGCGCCTTGGGGTGCACCCCGAAGCGACAATATTGCAGGTGTCCCCCCCGGAGAGTGGCCGCGTTGTGGCGGGCGGGCAGTGGCCGCGCGCCGCGTCGCCCGGGGGCCCTCAAGCGAGGGCTTTGTGCGGCGATGGAGTGTCGCGCGCTGCGTCATTGCTCCCCGGCGACGACGGCGAGGACGGTGAGGACGGCGAGGACGGCGCCGGCCTCTGTGAAGAACGCGCGCTTGTTCCGGGCGCATCGGACCCCCTACCCCGCCGCGCGCCCCCCGCCGACGCCCCGCCCACTGCGCGGGGAGGCGTGCGCCGCAGCATTTGCCTCATCGGCGCACACGAAATGAAGCGGAAGGGGCTAAATTATTGGGAGTTGACGTTTTGGCGAAAACAACGTTATTGGCGTATAATATAAAGAAAAGGGAGTAGTCTTTTCTCGTACATTCTAAGAGGTTTCCAGTACTGACGACATAATTAACTCTTACGTGTCACTTGTGTAGTCTAAATATGTCAACGAATATGCATTTTCCTACACAACATGTCAGAAGCCCGAACGATGGACAGGCAATCTCGTTTGTTAGACGTCCGCAATGGCTAAAAGTCCACGACAGTCAGACACTCTAAATTACTATTCCATTTCAACGTTGTTTTAAAGAATGACAGAGAAGTGAGTGATCCTGTAAATTTCCAAGCCTCTTGATCCAACACTTTTCGAGAATTGCGGTTGATGTTATGAAGTAAATAAAACCACAAAATTTAATAACGTACGATTCTTAAAAAAAATTCGACACGATGTTTGTTCCGATACTTCATCTAATATTGCCGAAATATTCCATGAAGAACACTGGCAGTGCTACAACACAACATCATTTCCAACAATGGCTACTGCGCTGTATTATAATACTTCTTGAACCTGCAAATGTGTTTCCAACCAGCAAATCCACCACCCGCCATTCGAACTCAGGTTCTCAGTATTAACATACCATTCACGTTATCCCTTCACCACCAGCCTCACCACCAGCCTCATTCTTCCCGACGCTTAAAAAAAAAGTTGAATACCTGCATTTGCAATTTTCAAAAGTTCAGAAATTTTACTTATTATCTCAAAATTGAATTTTGAAGATCAGATTTCATCATAATCATCTTCACGGTCAAGACCTAACGGCCTGTTCCGGTTCGATGGTCTACCGGGATCTCGTTTTCCAAGAGGACGATATTTCCATGCCTTTTGAGGAAATCGCTGCTTCTCCATTCGATATAGATGTTCGGTCCAATTTCTTTTATACTTTTGGATTTGATCGAGGGCTGATACAACTTTTAGCTCTTTTCAAGTATCTTGATTTCTTTTGTGATCAGTTTTCGTAGAAAATTTTACTACCCTCAGAAACTTCATCACTGATGTCTGTATAATGCTCATTTCTCTTTGTTTCAAAACTCAGCATTCGCTACCATTTAGCAAGGTTGGTATAGAATTTCAACTGTTATCTTACCCATGGTTCTTCTTATGGTTCCACACATTAGCTGGAAACGCGAGAGATTTTTCTACGTCTCTGTCGTAGTGGTATGATACGTAGTGTCCTAGATAATTAAAATTGCTTACTTGATTCAGAACCTGGTTTTCTACAACTATCTTATATCATACTGGTTCCTTCCTGCAAAATGCCATAATTTGGGTTTTAGATGTAAATATTTCACAGTTATAGTATTTAACCATTTTGCTCAGCTTGTAGATATTAAGCTGAAGTTCATCTTCGGTTTCAGCAATCTGAACTCTATGGTCTGCATATACGATGGAATTTATTGAACAGTTTTTTGCAATCTCAATACCACAAGAAGCATAACAGTTCCATTCATTCATCATTCCATCTATATATGTAGAGATTAAACAGCGTTGCTGATATGTTACTACCCTCTCGTACTCCAAGGTTTGTAATCTGAAACGTTTTGTCGATTTTGAAACAAATGTCGATACATATTGTTGTTCCAGCATACAGACTTTTAATTACTTACATGAGATTGTAAGGTATCCCCTTCTTTTTTAAAATTTCCCACAGCTGTGGTCGTCTAACTTTATCAAACGCTTTCACATAGTCAATAAAGGCTATGTGTATTGCAAGATTGTATTCTCTCCTTCCTTCTATTAGTATTTTGGATGTAAATACGATATTAACGTATTAAGAAGATCGTCCTGTTCTTAATCCGTTTTATTCTTCACTGTTGATGTCACTTACTGGTTTCAGTCTTTCGGAGAATATTCTAGTATATACTTTTTAACCAGCAGCAAGCAAACGTATCCCTCTATCATTTCCACAGACTGATCTATCACCTCTTTTATAAATGGGTTTTACAATAACCACTTTCCACACTTCTGGTATTTGTCAACAGCTCCAGCATGGATGAATGAAGTACAAAAGTCGCGATATCAAAGCCGGGCCACCATATTTCAATTGTTTAATATTCATATTGTATATTCTTGCAGCTTTACTATTTCTGTTCATTTTCAATGCTCATCCTAATTCTTTCATGCTTATAGGATCTATATCTTCTGGTGTGTAATTTTCTTGGAAATCTCTTTCGTCCTCTATACCACACCATAGTTCTATATAGTACTGCAACCAATATTGTTCTTTGATAACATTTAAATGGGCTAGGTCTTTCTCTTCTTTATTAAGATGTTTCAACACTTTGGAAGCATATTCTTGTCGTTCATGTGCATCATCTTCAATACAATTTATATAATAATCATATCATTTCCGATAAGCTTATTTAACCTTTTTCTTTGCTTTTGCACATTTTCTTTTATAATCAATTTTCAGTGGCCTAAGAGGGTGGAAGCTAAAATAAAAGTAAGACTCTCTTAGACCCCCCATCTCAACTCCTCACTCACCTTCAAGTGGTAGGCCCTGTTACGTCGAGTAACCCATTTCCAGGGTTGTGGTACTATTCCCTCAGGCAGCATGGGTCCACAAATAAACGAGAGATGGGGGTTCTAGTAAGTTTGCTAGAATGGTGTGTAGCGACCATGCTGGAGCGCCTCACAGATATTTTGAGGTACGGTCCAGCCAGCTACAGCTCATGCCTGGAGTAACAAAGGCAAAGACCCTAACGGCAGAAATAGCAGTTGGGGCAACCCTAGCTTCAGGTAGCTAGGCTTCAGGTAGAACACCAGACCTGAAGATAGCAGCCCTATCAGGCATCGGATTCCACGAGACGCAGGTAACGTTTCTGGAATTAATTTATATTCTTGCTTGTTCAATGGAAATATGCCGGACTCAAAGATCAGATTTA
The DNA here is from genome assembly GCA_038098605.1 of Gryllus longicercus. Classification (NCBI taxonomy): domain Eukaryota; kingdom Metazoa; phylum Arthropoda; class Insecta; order Orthoptera; family Gryllidae; genus Gryllus; species Gryllus longicercus. The sequence continues at coordinate 997,961 of JAZDUA010000339.1, read as the reverse complement.
AATTTCACAAAATTTTTTTCTTCAATATTGCTCTCCTAGAAAGACGCCCAAAAAATAGACTTTTACAATTTTAGAAAATACAGAGTTCACCGGAAATGGAAACTGGGTCGTTTTATAAAACATACTTTGCTCGATTTGAGATAGAATTTTTAAAAAGAACGAAGCCGTGTTTAAGAAAAATCTTTATTTAGAAATTGGTTACATTTCACGCAAAATTAATCAAAAACTTATTCAAAAACCTAACATTAATGATCATATTTAAGAAAAAGACCTATTTTCAATATTGCGGTTCTAGGATGATGCCGAAAAGTTTTTGAACTTACGCAATTCGAAAGTTCTGATAGTCCAACGAAGGTTTGATATGCACATTTGTCTGAAGGTACCGTAAACACGGGCGACTTGGAAACAATTTTTCAATTATTTCGTATTTGTTTCTTTACTAATCCACGAAAAACTCAACAAAATACGTTTATAATTTTGTCAATCAAAACACACGGTTTAATGTAAAATGTAGTTTGATAAGATACATTTAATACGAAGCACACAGAAATGTTTTGAAAATTGTGTTAAGTTAAACTCGTGTATTTGTACTCATGCGAAGTTTTCTAAAAATACAATCATTGAGTTTTGCACTAGGTCTATGTAGTACCTACATTTTCTGATACAAACACGAGTGTAAATATACTACAAACATAAAGACAACTTCAATAACTGAAGGACAATTTTTATTATCCCAATTTTTCTATCGTTTACTGTGGGCACCTAATTAAAAATAACTACACAAAATCCCGCCTTGGAAGATTGTCTTTCAAAGTAGTGGTATTGTGAAGTACGACTTCACAATAAATCTGAAATCGAGTTCATCAACAGGAAATGCGAAATTACAAATTTTATCAAGGAGATTTGCGCAAGCTTCATCTTCAGTAAACACTTCATCTTCAGTAAACACTTTTGGATGGCCGGATTTCTGAATGGATTTGTTCTTCAGTTCCCTTATAAGAATCCTCATATTTCCGACTTCAGGCTATAATATTTGTATTTGTGTATCATAATGGTCAGATAACTGAAGAAACAAGAGAAAATAAACATTGGTGAAATTTTAAATATCGAAATAAAATGATTCACGCATTAAAAAGAAAATTGCGAGCTATTTGATCCCGCTGCCAGCGTGAGACCAAGAAGCCCGGTTTTTGCGATTATGAGCTCACAATAAGGAAATCTAAAAAGAATTGGGAAAGGCGTTCTACTAATGACAAAGTTACCATAGAAGTTCTAATAACAAATATATAATTACTAAATTGCAAACTTATCGCTTCATCAACTATCTGAAAATTCAGTGCAGAGATAAAAGTTTACAAGGCGGAAATACCGCATATTTCCACACTAGACACTTAATACGGTGATGTAACATACAGGTTTACAACCAAACTATTCCAAATGCATTTAATGATGTATTATGTTGCCATCGAACGGAAGCAACTGCAAACTAACTTGTTAATGCAAAGAATAATCGTCTTGAATATCTGACTTTTTTTTGCGTGGATTCAAGTAGTACCCGAAGGGTCCAAGTAGTCCGTGACGACGGTACTTATCTTTATCGTAGAAGAACGTTTATCCAAAAATTTAAACCATTATAAAGAACATTTTGAAAATGTTGGTAAGTCTTCACGAAAAATGTCCCCCAAAATGAATATATATTTCAAATTTGCAGGGTCTCGAGTTCGGCCAGCTCGGTTGAGGACTTTCAGTTGTGGAAAAAATCACCACAACGGTTTAGGCGCTAGTGTTTACCAGAGATCGACAAACAAACAAATAGAAGTTGTGTCATCAAAGAAAGTGAACCTACAGAAAATGAGACCTGTAACATTTTTATAGACGAACTTTGCTCTACCCGAGAAAAAAAAGTCGAAGCCAATTTTGAGAAACTTTTGGAAATGTTGAGGCTTTATCTAAAAAACAAAATATATCTTTCAAATTCGTAGAGCGTCTAGTTCGACCAGATCGATCGCAGAATGTTAATTTTGAAGAAAATCGTGTGAAAAGTATAGGAGGTTGTGTTGTCCACAGACGGACAGTCTGACGGAGAGAGACGGAAACGTTTCGACGTAAATCAATTTTTAGGTAGCAAGTGCCCACAAAACATAGATTGTAACAGCACAACTTACTAAAGGAAGTACTTACAACATACAGGAGCGTCAATTACCCACTTTTTCAACATCAGGAACCCACCATACGAGTTTGTTTCTTGTTTGTTGTTGTTTTTTTGTCGAAAAATCTTCTCTCTACCCTGCAGCATTTCAATAATCTCTCTCTACTAATAAATACGCAGTAGGCGAGAAAGTAAAAATCTAGCTTAATATAAGGGACACCCGGAATAAGGATGTTTCTGACAAAATCACAATATTAGAGTAGAAGTAATAAATGTTTGTAGGACATATTTTCATCAAATTTATCAGTGAATTAATGACCATAAGTGAGAATATATCTCATAATTATTTATGCGTATGTGAAGGTTTTTAATAATTTATATAAAAAAACTAAATTTACTCTTTCTCCCTCAGGGGTCAGCTATGCTGAACCCCTCGCCCTGCCTGGTATTACATTTACTCTCCGGAATCTGTATCTAGGGTCTTGGGAGTGGGCGTCCTCCATATTCTCACCATTCCCCTCCCTCTAGTTCTCCAGGTCGGGACCGCATCTGTCGATAACCCGCTGAGGTAGCCGCAGCCCTTCTCAGCTAGTGCTTAGGTTATCGCCTAGGCGTCGTTGTGATCCGTAGATCCTTGTGAGAGCGTAGGCTTCCGCGGCCGGAGTCAGTATTTACTAGGCTGTCCGGGTGACGCCGCGTCCATGGCGAAGGTGCCGACGTTTCGGTCGCCATTCTGCGACCTTCCTCAGGGCGTAATGCATTACGTCGGCTCCTTCGCCATGGACGCGGCGTCACCCGGACAGCCTAGTAAATACCGTAGATCCTTAGCGGAATGATGGTTAATGACAGGATAGGGTATGGAATGAGAATGATGGAGCAATCCGATGGAATGTATATTGGCAGGGAAAACGAGAGTACCCCGAGAAAACCTGCCGCGAACCAGCTCTGTCCCCTACAAATACCACTTGGAACCGCCTGGGATCAAACCCGGGTACCAAGTGTGGAAGGCGTGCAGTTATTTTTAGTTAATTTATATAAGTGTTACAGTTAACTAAGGATTTAACAGCATTGTTTGCGATATAAAATCAATATATGCCTAATTTCTAAGAGAATGAAATGACACTTCTTTCGAAAATAATGATGATCTCAAATATAATACAGTTATAACTTACATATTTATACTGGCACTTGTCTCTACATACACATACAGAACTATGATATTGAAATAATTTAAACTTAATTAGCACAATAGTAAACCAAATATTAGCAATAATAGTCCCTCAATTACAAACAATGATTCAATCGTTAGTTCCCGCTCTTATTAATGGCATTAAATAATAATGATGAAATGAGGATATTAAACTGGAATGCCAATGGCATAAAACGACAAACAAATCCGTTCAATCACTTTTTAAATGATAATAAAATAAAAATTGCTTGCATAACTGAAACCCATTTACTGCCAGGCGATAAATTTAAAATTAATGGGTACGCAATATATCGAAACGATAGATTAACGCATTGTGCCTCGGGAGGAGTTGCAATCTTAATTCACAAAAGCATTAAACATTTCCAAATAGATATTTCATCCGACAAAAGTCTAGAAACGGTAGCAATTATAACTTACGTGAATAATGAGGAAATCCTGATTGTATCAGCATATAAACCACCAAACTACCCTTTCCCACAAGATATTTATAAAAATATTATCCAGAAGCATTCGAAAGTTCTTATAATAGGAGACCAAAACAGTAAGAACACAGCTTGTGGTTCCAATTCGACCTCATCACAAGGCAGAAAGCTATTACAACTAATTATTAACAACAATTTAAGTATCCAAGCACTCAGTGAACCAACTCACTATTCTTACAACAATAGAATCATCCCAGATATCCTAGATATAATAATCTCGAAAGGAATCAATTTCCAAATTTATGAAACGGTTGTTCCGGATCTAGATTCGGATCATAATCCGGTTATTGGCTCCTTCAAAGGCAAAATTTCAATAACAAACATTAACAAACCCAATAACAAAAACTTCAACTGGAATAAATTGAACTATCTAATGTCACAAAATCTAAAATTTCCGAATTCAATAAAAAATTATATCCAACTTGAATCAGAGATAAACAGAATAAATAATGCAATACATAAAAATTTAGATGAGAGTATTGTATCATCCCCTCCAACTTACAGAACCTATACGAATTTACCAAAACAACTATTGAATCTGATTTATGAAAAACGAAAACTGAGGAGGGAATGGCAAATAAATAGAAACATTAATTACAAAAGAAAAATAAATAAACTAGCGAGGATAATTAAAATCGAATTAGATAATTTAAGATATTCTAACTTCCAAACTCATCTATCCCAAATACATCCAAATTCAAAACGGCTATAGACAACAATAAAAAATATAACAGGGGAAAAAACAAATATTCCTCCTCTAAGCACTCAAACAGGAGGTTGGGTACATACGGACCAAGATAAGGCTGATTATATTGCCGAAAATTTTGAAAATACTTTCACCCCCAACCCAATAACCGATGTGAAGCATAACAAAATAATTGAAGAGCATATGACACACACGTATTACAGAGTTCCCACCCCAATTAAGTTTATTAGCCCCAACGAAATTACCACTATTATAAAAAATCTTAAAATTAGGAAGGCCCCAGGCCCCGACAGAATAACAAATAGAGTCTTGAAAGAACTACCAAGAAGATCGATTGCAGTCCAAGCAGCAGTTTATAACTCAGCACTTCGAATTGGGTATTATCCAAAATCATGGAAGCAGGCCATTGTCCTTCCAATCAGTAAACCAGGCAAAAATCCTAGAGACGTAACGAGTTATAGGCCAATTAGCTTATTATCCTCTTTATCAAAAATATTCGAGAAACTAATACAAACAAGGCTTACAAAATACCTCATAGAAATAAGGGCATTACCAGATGACCAGTTCGGGTTTAGGCAAATTTATTGTACAACTCATCAACTCATCCGCCTCGTAGAACATATTGCAAATGGATTCCATAACAAACAACATACAATTGGACTGTTTTTAGATGTAGAAAAAGCATTTGATAAAGTTTGGCATACTGGGCTACTATTCAAACTCAAACAGCTGGGAGTACCTTTCTATTTGCAGGGCATTATTAATAGTTTTATTACAGACCGAACGCTCAGAGTCAAAATAAACTGTGCACTTTTACAAACAAGAACAATAGGAGCAGGCGTACCTCAAGGTTCTGCACTATCACCACTCCTCTTCAATGTTTATTTTTCAGACATTCCCACATTAGAAGACTCAAATCTTGCACTATTTGCAGACGATACTGCAATATACACAACACATGCAGTTATAAATGTAGCAAAAGATCACATCGAGGCAGATATCTCATGTTTTCTAAAGCGGGCTGAACAATGGAGAATAAAAATAAACCCAACTAAAACCCAGGCAAAAATTTTTACACTTTGTAAACCAAAGTTACCTCGCCCACTAGCATTAAATAATACTCTCATCCCGTGGCTAGCATCTGATACACCAGTGAAATATCTTGGGGTTCACATTGATAGCAGGTTAACCTGGAAAAAGCACATACAACTAACAACAAATACAACATATGCCAAATCATCAAAACTATATCCATTAATCAATTTTCGCTCAGCCTTAAATTTGGAATGCGCAATTTTAATATTTAAATTGATAATTAGGCCATCAATCACTTATGCTTGTCCAGTCTGGAATAACACAGCTAAAAACTTCAAATCATACAATACAATTTTTTAAGAAAATGTGCAAAGACTCTTTTTTTTTCTAATACACGCATTCAAAGAACTTCAAATAGAGCCCCTAAACGAATATATAAGAAATAACTGTGACAAATTTATTACACTTCTTCCATCTTCTCCTTGCAGCATACAATTTACAATGGGAAAAACATTAAACAATCCCAAGAGAATAAACTCACGATATCCGAAAGATATGTTAAAATCCCCATGAAAATAAGTATCCTCTATAAGAATATATGTTCAAAATAAAAATATGTATTTGCTTTTTTTTCGCTTCAATATCAAGAAAGAAAAAAAATGTGTAAAATATCAAGAATGTATTATGTGCAAGTTATGAAGATATGTTATATATAAAGTATGAAACGATGTAAATTAGTTAGTAGTAATATACAAGAGTGAGAGGTTGTATGCCCAAATGTTATGTATTAAAAATTATGTACAAACCCCTGAAAGGCATAACTGCCGAACAGGACGATAATAAATTTTTTAAAAAAAAGAAGATATTGAAACCAGTTTTAACTTTATTTTACTTTACTTGTAAATGTTAGAAGTTCTCAACTGTGACCTGTTCATAATCAACAGCAAATACAAATTAAATTTTTTTATACAGGATCGTGGATCTTTCTTTTTCGTCTTAGAAAAGGAAATATGTATCGAGAAAATTTCCAAACCCAACTATATGTATTCTTAAACAAACCAAAACAAAAATTACCCTTTGTGCAATAACAAAATCAATATAAAATAAAGTTTCTCTTCTCTCTTGAAGGAAAAAAATAACAAATCTACAAATTCAAATGCAATTATACAATTTTTAACACTTTGACAACAATATAGAGGGAGCATCAAGTTCAGTTAGTAAAATTGAAGTTACATGCACATTATGAGCACTCATTACAACATTCACTTGTTGCTCCCTGCCTTTACCTTTTACTTATGCAGGGACTAATGACTGCTATTTACACTGGAGGATGTCATGACACGCAATCACTGAACGTACGCATTAAAGAGGTGCCTTGGGGCCCTACGGAAATACTGTCAAGAGCCTCCTGCGTCTTAATCAACTGGGCGAACTCGATGCTTCTCGCAGTCATAGCAAGTTAGGGCGAAAGATGAGAAAAATATAGGAAATACTATTATTACCGACCTCTTCTCGGGGCCTCGCCTCACCCAACGGCGCGATGCTTGCGACAGACAGCGGGCTGGTGTCGCTGAGTATACGTCCCCGCGCAGATCCGGGTTCTTACACGGTCGTGTAAAAAAATGGAACCCCCGTAAATCTAGGCCCAGCAGCTTCAGTGCCCGTTTCTCTCCTTCGTTCTCACCACGCTCATCACCACTCTTCAATAGCACACATTTTTTTGACCTTCCTCTCTCGCGTCTCAAAGCCTTCTCTCCACGTTGCCCCCTACCGCGTCGGTCGGCACGGACACTGCAATTCAAATATCTCAGAATATTTATAAATACGGGTTTCCAACCTCTTGCAGAAGGCACTGCTCGCGCTATTTGAATGTAGCGTTGGTATCTCAACCACAGAAAGGTGAAGGTTACAATATATAATAAACAATACGATATAAATAACAATCTGATATAAAACAATGATATATATAATGATTTAGTTTACATTTGTATTGTATAATTTGATTAAATGACTTAATATGCTTGTAACAAATAATGTACTTCAGCTTCCGTGTCAATGATCCCCATCTCGAACAGGTTTTTGTCCAGTTTCCCTGATCCATTGAGCAAATGCTGAGATGGCGCCTTGTTTTGCTTCTAGATGTAAATGTAATTTCACTATGCGCACGTTTTGTTGAAATCTACTTTTTCGTGTAGTGGTTGCAGTACAGGTAAGGGCGAGTTACTATTTTGTTACCAATGCAGAAAATTCAAATCTGCAAATTTCAGAGGCCGCGACATCAGCCTGATCAATTACGGAATATCAATTTTGGAGAAAATCGGCTGAACGGTTTACCCGCTGCTAGTTTTGCCGTTCGCATTTCGATTTTTCGGCATCAAGGATCTACAACACATGGGGTCTTGCTACACAACGTGTTAAAGGATTTCTTAAATTTAGCAACCGGATTTATCCCCTGTTTCGTTTCCAGGGCCCTGTAATAAGAGTCTTTCCGCCGAAAATTCGCATTTTTTTGCGCGAGCATTAAAGCATTATATAACATTCTCTCTACTAGGTAAACAATTTTCGGATAATCATTCAAACGAATTAGAAAAATTAACACAGAAATAAAAAATATACCCAATTTACACAATTCGACTGCTTTTTATTTCCGGGTTAATTTTTCTTTCTGAACAAATATATTCATTTCTTTGGTAAATAATAAACAATTTACATGTATATAGAGTGTTTCTATGCTTCTGAAAAGCAGATTTTTGCATAGAAAGCATTTTTTAAGTGCTTACAGCGGCTTGCCCATTCGGAATTCCTAGGACAAAATGTGCTTAAAATTGTCTTAAGAGCTTATTTTCTAAGTTTGAACGTTTCCTCCCCGGACAACCTGTATATATACACAAAGTCATACAAATTTCTCCCCCCAAAATTCGTCTCTGGATCCACCCCTGGTTGGTGAGATTGCAGCCATTATTGAAGATGAAGAGAACGTATTTGATGCATCTCTATATTTGACGCCTCCTGCTAATCACGAATTGAGTAATGAAGATAGTGAAGACGAAAAATATGAAACTGCTAATATAAACAATCTTTCTGGTAATCAGCTTAGTGCTGTAGCTGAAGTAAATATCCCGAAGGATAACCCAAGATGGCACTGATGAGAGAATGGGTGTAGAAGAAAAAATGGAAAATGAAGCTACAACTATTCCATGTTACTCCACAAAAACTACATTAAAGAAATTTCCTACTCCCGGTAGGCACAGAGGAGAATGTCGATATTCCTCTGAAAGCGCCACGTGTATGGGAAAGACTTATGATGCTTGAAGATAATATGACCTGTGGAATTTTTTGACTATTTTTGATGATGCTATTATGTCTCTGTGAATGACTCCAAACTTTATATTCTACAGAAATACTTCAAAACATTTGATATTACTTCCAATGAAGTGCGTTTATTTTTTCAATTCTGTTGCTGAATGAATTCTGTAGATATTCACAATATCGATTGTATTGAAATAAGGAAACTGATAATCTTCATCCTGGTGTGTCCCAAACCATGTCAAGACACAGTTTTGAATAAATTTTGCGATATGTACATGTTTACACTAGTGTACATGACAACACTAAACTGAGTTGTAATGATAAATGTAGTAAAGTTCGACCTTTATGGATCATGGTGAACAAACAATGGCATATGTATTTCCTCCTAGATGCTTACGTCAGTGTTAATCTGTCTATAGTCCCGTATTTCGGCCGTGATGGAAGTAAACAGCACTTGCAAGCAAAACCTATAAGATTCGGTTTCAAAATATGGGCCATGTATACACGTCTGAGATATATCATCACCGCGGAGCCATTTCAAGAAGCTTGTGCTGGAAACACAAATCCTGAGGTAGGAGTTGGTAGTTCACTGGTTTCAACCTCGCAGAAAGACAGCACAAGATAGCTACAGCATATATATATATATATATATATATATATATATATATATATATATATATATATATTGAAACCCATAATATGTGTTTCATTACACTAATTAAATCATTAGTGTAAGAATTCAATTGCTAGTCTGGACTGTGCAGTGCGCGCGCCGAGCGCGGCTCGCCGAGGCCGGCGAGCGGCCGCTGCCACCGCCGACGGTGCCACCGCCGCCGGGAGGCTAGCGTGTGAATTTCGGTTGGAACTGGGCACCGCGCACGTGCAAAATGTTCGTTACGAGAATCGCGGACGAGAGCCGTTGGCAGAACGGTGACCAGAGAGACGTTGGCAGAACGGCGACGAGTGCGGACGTGCGGCGAGAGTTCTCCGCCTGTGTATGGACGCATATAACATTGCGACGTAGTTTAGGTGTTACTAGGAACCACAAAGTAATTGACGTGTAAATAGAACATTAGAAGTATCAGTATAAGTGAAAGATTAGTGTTGGTAGAATAATTGATGTTGTTCTTATTAGTTGGCGCGGTGGAAACATTCTTGAAATTGCGCGGTACAGAACTGTGACCAGTATACAGAGTAGGCGCGGGTTGTGTAATTGAACCCACTGACGGACAGTGATTCGAGGAAGGTGCGAAGCCGAGGTGTCAAGATCCTGATCGGGGAAGAATTGCTGGAACATCGGCCGTGGGCGATTGCCACGCCATCCGGCGCTGACGGCCCGCAGCAGTAGCAGAGGTCGACAATCCTGTCGGCACGAGCGGTTCTACGAGCATCATAGGTATTCGATCGGGGCCCCGCAGGTATGAGAAATGCATTTCACTCTTAATCTTGGTACCAAGGCAGAGTGTAAAAACGTGGTCTAATGATGTAAATAACAAATTTGATTTAAAATAAATCTTGTTTATAATTGTACTTCAATTTATGATTAACCACTCCAACGTTGCACCAACTTATCCAGGGACCCATTCACGTAAAAGATACCCTCTCTTAGTGTTGTATTGCAGTGAAAATACCCGGCACGACCAGGTATGTCACAGCTGGCGCCCGAACAAGTGGAAAACGTATAGTTAAGAAATGTGGCTTTAGGAAAGTTGGTGAAATGTTGGAAAATAATGTGCATGTAATTGATGTATAGTAATGCAGGGTACAGATGAGAAGCAGGCAGTGCAAAGTGTATTATTATAGAGTACAAAAAAAAAATAACAACACATGTGTTAGCAAAAACATGCACAAGTCAAGTAAGCATAATGAAATGTTGATAATTACAAAAATGTTGTTGTGTAATTAATTGCGGGCTGACATAGGCAATTATTTGTGAGCATCCAATATATAATTAATATTGTAGTTACTGAGGTTATGAAGGCTATACATGTACACGCTACAAATAATATAATGTAATAGAATTCCAAATTTTGTAAGACATATTAATAATATTTGAACTGCTTGGCAATTTTTTATAACATGGAAATCAGAGAAATGGGGAAGTAGTAATAATTCTTATGAGAATATAAAGGTAGTTAATAGTGTTGTACAAATTATGCACAAAATTGTTGTTTTTTGCTGGGAACATTCACTCAGTAGTGCACTATCTATTGGTAATGGTAAAGTGTGGGGAATTTATTAGAAAAGATACCAGGTTGGGAAATATATACCAGCAGTGTAAATGTTTGTTGTGAATATCTATATGATATTATTGAGGAAAATTCAGGGAGGAGATATGACATGCAAATGTGAATGATGATTATGTACATAATATAGCAATAAGTATGTTGAAAAGTAATTTCAATTAATAAGGGATTTACTATAATTTGAAAGCATTTATGTAATAGTGTTAATAAGTTTATTAGCAGTGTATATGTGTAAATGGTAATAATATATGTGTTGTAAGGAGTATGTTTATACATTGGTAGGTGAGTGGAGATTTATATGGCTACTGACCTAGTGTTATTGTGTTTTGGTAGTGAGTGAGGGTTGTTCGTCATTAATTAGCAATTGAAATAGGAGTGAATTAAACCATTCACGAAGTATATACAGTGTTGTGGCGGGTATAGTCAATTCATAGGATAACTGTGGTATCGTTGGTAGGTGAGGCAAGAGGAAAATTTGTGCGGTATTTTAGTGTAGTGAGAATCGATCGGACAGCTCAAAGCAACAGAATGGAGGCGCAAAATATAGCGCTGGACCGGGAAGAGAAGGCGGATGAAGTAGGGGAGATAGATGTAGGAATCGATAATAGCATACCATCGGAAAGCAGGGATAGTGGCATTGGAAGTCGGTTAGACGACACGTCAGGAGATAGCTTCAATAAAGAAGTAGAAGTGACATCAACACCGATGATTCAGGCAACAAGAAATCCAAATCTGGGGGGTGGGGAAAATACGTATACAGACGTTATGCAGATGATGACGATGATGTGGGAACAGAGTAGGAAGTCGGCTGAGGAGCAGAAAATATTCATAGAAGAACAGAGTAGGAAAGCAGAAGAACGGGATAGGAAGGCAGACGAACAGAATAGGAAGATGTTCGAACAACTGAATGGGAAACTGGATGAACAGAAAATATTCACAGTGGAGCAGATTAGGAAGTCAGCTGAGGAGCAGAAAATATTCACAGAGGAGCAGAACAGGAGATTAGCTGAAGAACTGAATAGGAAAGTAGAGGAACAGATTGGGAAGCTGACAGAAGAACAGAATAGGAAGTTAGATGCAATAGGGGGGCGAATAGGACGCGCCGAAGAACAAATTGTGTTAACGAAGAATGAGATGGCCAAAATCGCGGAGCGGGTAGAAAGTCACAAGCAATGGACTGCCGAAGAATTAGGGAAACAGAAACAGGAGTTAAAATCCCAAGTACTTAATTTGGGGGGAGAATTAGAGAATAAACTATACCAGCAATTAGATGATAGAACCGCTAAGCAGGACGAGAAAATTGAGAGGATACAATCGGTAGTCAAGGAAGAAATGCAGGAGAATAAGCGGGAATGTGAAGAGAAGGTTGTGTTACTACGAACAGAGATTGAACAAATAAAAGAATGCAAGGCATCCCCAATTGCAGCAAGCGGGACGGTACCATTTACCCCTCCAAGATCACTAAAATTTTCAGGAGACGGGAAAGAAAATCCATGTATATTTATGAAGGCAGCAGAAAGACATCTAGATGTTCTCAATACTTCGGAAAGGTGTAAAATACAATTATTATATTTAATGTTAGAAGGCAATGCAAGGATATGGGCCGATACATTTGATAAGTTTCCCGAATCAGTAAAGGCATTTAAAGATCGATTCCTTGAGCGGTATTGGAATGAGGAAATTCAAATTAATTTTAAAATCAGCTTAATGAATAATCATTACAACCAGTCAATGGGAAGTTTGCGGGAATACGCAACAAGGCGTATTATGGAATACAAAACGCTATCCCCACCGATGAGCGATCAGGAAATAATATGTGTACTGACGAGACAGTTCCCAGTTACGGTGCAGAATCTTTTACGTAGTGTGCAGCACACCGACCTGGAAAGATTCCAGAATGTGTTAGGAGGGTACGACTTGACATTTGCAGGCGTACCAAAGAACAGAAATGAAGGGAATGTTAATATGGTTAGATCGGAACGTAACCAGGGGCAAGGGAATGATAGGAGCAATGATTACCAGAGAAACCAACGCGGAAGAGGGGGAGACGGATGGAGACCAGAGCCGGGGAACCAGAGACCGGACTGGAACAGATCTAATTCAAACCATACGGAGACGCGAGGCGGGGGCGGGAATGCACCCGACCGATTAGCACAGCCTAGCACAAGTAGTGATCAAGGACACTATTTAAACTAATAGAGTCCGCAGTGATAGGTGGCCCCATTGCGGACGCGGAAATCGATGACGTAAACGCGGTCTCCATAAACGCTATGCAGCCGGTAACCTATGATACCCAACCGTGGCGGAGATGTAAGAACTCAGCGGTCAGAATCAGGAAATGTCCCACGATATCGATAGAATGTGAAGGTATAATTAAAGAAGCTTTAGTGGATACAGGGTGCACGACTACAGTAGTATCAGAAGAAATGTATGAGGAGTTAAAAGCAACAGGAAAAGAAGTAATGTGTTTGCCTATGAATAGGGCGTATGTGATTGGGGCAACTCAGAAGAAGTCAAGCCCCATCACAAAACAAATCATGTTTCAAGCCAGGATTGGCAACCAAGTATACGAGATGGTGGCCCTGGTAGTCAAAAAATTATTGTATTCGGTAATCATAGGGATGGATTTTCTGGTCGATCGCAGAGTAAATATAGATCTAGAACGGCAGGTGGTAGAACTGGGGAGCCAGGCGGTAGGATTTGACTTGGGGATGGACGAAGAGTACGAAGCGTGTACGGGCGTAATGGCAAAAGATTCATTAGAAGAACAGCTGAGGCAGCAAACGGAGAAGCAGATTGAGAAATTTGCGGAAGAACAGAGCAAAGAATTAGGTAAACAGAAAAGATCCGAGGAGGAACAAAATAGGAAGGCGGAGGAACGGAATAGAAAACTAATAGAAGAACAGAACGGGAAGGTGGTTGAAGAACAGATTAAGAAGCCGGCAGAAGAAATGGGAAGAATCACAGAAGAACGGAATAGGAAGCTCATCGAAATATGCGAAAAACCGTATGGGAAAGCGGAGGAACTGGATAGGAAAGATGAGGTGCTAAAATTTCAATCATGCCATCAAGTAGATGTTAGGGTAGCGGTAACAGATAGAAACGAGGGGATGACGAACCAAATCCATGAGGAAGTCAAGACAGCGGAGGGCAAAACGGTGGAGGTCCAAATCGAGGCCGAGGAGGATGTTTATAAAGTGAAAGCGAAAACGGAAGAATTGAAGTTAATAATGGAAGAAGAAGTGGAAATGAAAATAGAAGAAATGAAGCGTATAATAGAAGAAGAAATCGTGGACAATATACAAGGGTGCGAAGAGAAAATAGTACAAGAGGAGTTTACACAGGAAGAAGACGGGAAAATGTCGCCAAGTGTCAAGTATGGGGTGACACCAATTATGCCTCCAAAGTCGATGAAATCTCTGGGAGATGGGACGGAAAACCCTAAGGTAGTTATGCGAGCAGAAGAACGGCACCTAGCATCAAACAACATATTGGAAGGATACAAGATCCAGTTATTACACCCAATGTTAGAAGAGAACGCCAGGACATGGGCAGAGAATTTTGGTATATTTCCGAAATTTTTGAAGGAATTTGAAAACAAGATTTCTGTACGAAAGCGGAATGAAGAAACCCAAATAAACATCAAGAGCGACCAGAGGAATAGCCATCACAACTACATCACGGGAAGTCGTAGTGAATACAGAACGAAGAGCGTTATGGAGCCAAAAACATTATTTGCTCCTATAAAATATCAAGGAATTATTTGCAAGTCAACGCGACAGTATCCTGTCACCGTGCAAAGCCTACTGAGCAGAGCAGATCATACCGATTTAGGAAAGGGTTTGAAGATATTGGAGGGGTACAACTTCATGTTTGCAGACGCCCCAACGAATGGGAGTGAAGGAAATGTAGGCAGGTCAAGAATGGAGCGAAGTCAGGGGCGAGGGAAGAGCGATGGTATGGTCAACCATTGGTACAAACGTAGAAGAGGTCGTAGCTGGAAATGGGATGATACCTATCAAGATGTGTCCAACACGCTGGAAGCTATGTCCTACAACTGTGACTTGGGAAATCAATGTCAGCAAAATGGGGATGAACCGTCGTACAAGAGACAAGACATAGTAGGACACTACAAGCTTCAAATCGGAAACCTGGTTCAACATGCATGGAAAATAGTGAAGTGTAAATAAGTGTAATGTTAGGATTAATAATAAGTAATTACATGTTAATTCGATTTTAAGTTATAAGTGCAGATAGGGCGTCGGGCAATATGCAAGAGAGTGCAACCATCGGCAGTGACGATGCTACTAGTGTGAATTTTTCCAGAAGCGGGAAAAATTCAAAAAAAGAAAAAGGGGGGGGTGATGAAACCCATAATATGTGTTTCATTACACTAATTAAATCATTAGTGTAAGAATTCAATTGCTAGTCTGGACTGTGCAGTGCGCGCGCCGAGCGCGGCTCGCCGAGGCCGGCGAGCGGCCGCTGCCACCGCCGACGGTGCCACCGCCGCCGGGAGGCTAGCGTGTGAATTTCGGTTGGAACTGGGCACCGCGCACGTGCAAAAAGTTCGTTACGAGAATCGCGGACGAGAGCCGTTGGCAGAACGGTGACCAGAGAGACGTTGGCAGAACGGCGACGAGTGCGGACGTGCGGCGAGAGTTCTCCGCCGGTGTATGGACGCATATAACATTGCGACGTAGTTTAGGTGTTACTAGGAACCACAAAGTAATTGACGTGTAAATAGAACATTAGAAGTATCAGTATAAGTGAAAGATTAGTGTTGGTAGAATAATTGATGTTGTTCTTATTAGTTGGCGCGGTGGAAACATTCTTGAAATTGCGCGGTACAGAACTGTGACCAGTATACAGAGTAGGCGCGGGTTGTGTAATTGAACCCACTGACGGACAGTGATTCGAGGAAGGTGCGAAGCCGAGGTGTCAAGATCCTGATCGGGGAAGAATTGCTGGAACATCGGCCGTGGGCGATTGCCACGCCATCCGGCGCTGACGGCCCGCAGCAGTAGCAGAGGTCGACAATCCTGTCGGCACGAGCGGTTCTACGAGCATCATAGGTATTCGATCGGGGCCCCGCAGGTATGAGAAATGCATTTCACTCTTAATCTTGGTACCAAGGCAGAGTGTAAAAACGTGGTCTAATGATGTAAATAACAAATTTGATTTAAAATAAATCTTGTTTATAATTGTACTTCAATTTATGATTAACCACTCCAACGTTGCACCAACTTATCCAGGGACCCATTCACGTAAAAGATACCCTCTCTTAGTGTTGTATTGCAGTGAAAATACCCGGCACGACCAGGTATGTCACAATATATATATATATATATATATATATATATATATATATATATATATAGTGGCGTTATGGGATTGTGCAACCCCATAACACCACCGTCTCAAATGTATGAACACCCACAGGCAGCGAGGATAGCAGGCGCGGAAAGCAGAGGTTCTTAAACGCGCGGCCTGGTATCCGTTGCCCGTACTAAACGAAGGCGAACTAGCGAGCAACGTTTTCCTTGTGAAGGGTTGAGAGAGGGGAAGCAGCCCCACCACTGAGAATTTCCCCAGGCGTCGGACGATAAAGATGCGAACCCGCAAGCGGAAGCTCTCTTTTCTTGCCACCACTCGTCGAGTAAGCAGCATTTTGATCACCGATCGCCGAGCCAGTAGCATTTTCATCACCGCTCGCCGAGCCAACACTTTCGTTAACATTAGTTTAGATATTGTTTGCCGCTGCAACGACTGCTAAGTAGGAGTATTCAGCGTCGAACAGACGTTCTAGTCAGTCGTCCGCGAGATAGTGCAGATTCAGTTTCTTCAATTAACGACACGGGAAGTAAAAGTTACCCGTTGTGAGAGAAGCATTGAAAGTTCTGGTTTAGCAAAGTAGAAGTAGCAACGAGCGAGGAACTTGCACGAGTATTCGGTGAAATGCAAGGGACATTTTCGCAACGTGGGCGTAGTCAGAGGCGCCGGTAGCAGTCGAGGAAGAAGAAGAGGCCGACTAGGAAGAAGAACGGAAGAGGACTTAAGAAGACAGCGTAGACGGCAGAGGCGAATCCCGTCTCTTACGACGCAGAAGCTGGGACCGAGCGACGTCGACGCAGAGACCAGCGCACGACCATCAAGGCCAAAAGTGAGAAGTCCACGAGGTAACGGTTAGGGCGCGGAAAATAGGTCAAGTTCACGTCGGCAGGGAAAAACTAGTATAGGAAAGTGTTAAGAAATTGAGGACACGGGTGGCAACAAATTGCAGTATTATAGTAGGAGACGTTTTGATGCGCTATTGCCTGCATAACATATTCTACTTAGGACATTTATTATTCTGCTATTTTCAGACACAGTTAAATTGTAAATGAGAGTAGTGCACTTGCACACATTTTGTTCTTTGCATGTAATATTTTGAAGCAGGAGATTGTAAATTGAAATTTCGGTTTCATGTGCAATGTAATTAGAATAGCATAAATTTAGATATAATTAATTTTCCAAGGGAATTCCTAGAGTAGATTAGGGTAATTATTTCAGAGTATCAAATTTTGGAGTAAATTATGTGTTCATTCATATGAGTGTGTGTTGTAAAGGTTTCTATTTGTGTTTTGATCATTCTTTGTAAAAGAGTGATTCTATATTCTTGTTTTTTGTCATGAACTGATGCCACTAAAAGTTAATGGGTAAATTATACGCTCGTTTGTGTGCAATTTGTGTGATTTTATAGTGTCAAGGGTTCAAACCTTTCTCGCACCCTGAAGATCCTGCTCCCTAGATTTTTAAGCTCGCTTCACGAGCAAAATCTTGATAACCCGCTTACAGTTCATGCGTGCTGCTGTTGAAGGTGGTAAGTTTGGGTGTAGGTGGGTTAGTTAGAATATATATATATATATATATATATATATATAT
The DNA here is from genome assembly GCA_038098605.1 of Gryllus longicercus. Lineage (NCBI taxonomy): Eukaryota > Metazoa > Arthropoda > Insecta > Orthoptera > Gryllidae > Gryllus > Gryllus longicercus. The sequence continues at coordinate 979,900 of JAZDUA010000339.1, read as the reverse complement.
ATATATATATATATATATATATGGGTAAATTTTTCACGTCTGTGCGTTTGCTTAAACAACTTGCGAGTTTAGGTCATGATTAAACCGGAACGGTGAGGGTGAATAGGGTAGAGAAGGCTCCTCTTATTGAATTATAGCAAATGAAAAAGATGTTACGTGGCTCATACGACCAAGTAACAGACACTGAATCAGGTGTGACATCATTAGATATAGAGATAATAGTGTTGTTACTACTGCTTCAAACGCGAGTGGAGTGGCTCCCATAGGCAAGGCTTCACGCTGGAGTGAGGGTGCTCAGAATAAAATTGATGTAGATCAACCCTGCATCCATTGCAGAGTACTACGCATAAATGGGAGAGTTGACATATTAGATGAAAACATTGCTGCGTATAGTGTTCACATTCGAATGAAAAAATGGTACTGGCAACTACTCATGTATCCTCTTAATTCACCAATGTGCAATGCTTATCATTTGTACACGCTAATACCAATTGGAAGGCAAAATCATGCTTTGGAGTTTTTTTAGCATTTATTGGAGAAGTTGTTCCATCTTACATGGGCATGTACACCCAACGAGCTTCACTGGGAAGAAAACCAAAAGCAGCAAAGTGAAAATATATTATTAAAAAATTGTTCTTAAATGCTGAACACACATTACTTTGCTCTCCTCATATTACTTACCCTAGAGTGCCAACTGCCCCATTTTTTAGAACACGTGTATGTCATTTGTCGCCTACCCTCCAATGCTCCACAGTGCGAAAACAACTAAACATAAAATTAAAATGTCATTTTTCTAATGCTAGATGGCTACCAAATTGTTTTAGCGAAAAAATAATAGGCAGTGTAAAAACATTGGGGAGGTACGGGTTAATGAAGGATTACTCCTAAGTGCAAAGTGCTCAACGCTTGACAAGGGGCTTGGGAGACGCGTTGTGTCAATCTAGACGCAACAATTTTAAAAAATGGCGAATTATTGCTTTATCAAAAAAAGTGCTCCACGTTGTACTGCGTCCACCAAGATTGTGGGACAAACCTGTTTACTTAGGTTTCGCAGGAGATGTCTCAAACACAGAGATAATTGTGAGAACTCAGGATCCAGAGATGCCAAAGTACTAATATAAATGGTTCGCCTTTACATTTCAGATAAAAAGTTTGTGATGAAAATTGAACCTGTCCCATTTTTAAAACCCACTTTTCTAGATTAAAAAAATTAAAACATTCGAAGTCAATGTATAGAGAATTCTGAACATGTCGTTTAGACTTTATGTTAAATACTCTCCAAAATTAAAATATCTGTTTCAAATTCAAGAAGGTGTGTCATCAGCCCCATAGATCGTGATATTTCAAATTTGGTGAAAATCTTGGGTACATATTCTTGGGTACAGCGGTATCGTTGTTAACTGACGGATGGTTTGTTGAAAACCACTTTTTTGGTGTCGAGAACCAATAAATCGTAGATCCTCAGTACACAACGTATTAATAAAAGGTAATTTACTACATTCAGGAGCAAGAAAAATTTACTCTTTGAGTATTAGGGATCCAGGAAACGATTCTCTCTGTCGCAAAATCTACACTTTTCACTGCAGCCTATTATAATTTCTCTTTTCAATGTAGTATACAAGAAAGTGATACATCCAAATTGTATAACCTCCTATATTTTCGATTAATAACAAGAAAATCACTAAATCATAGTAAAATATCTCGTCAATGCTGTAAATTAAATGTCTACAGGTATTTTGTCGAGGTTAAAATGAGTGATATGAGGCCCATCCTTAAACGTTGCCTTTGATAACAACGTTGTGGTTCTCAGCTCTGAACATTATGGTACTCGTGTGTCTCAACAACCCCAGCTCATTATTTCACGTCAGCTATATTTGAAAGTTATCTTTCTTCGATAATAGCCTGTACAAATGCTTCTCCGAAGCGGTCAGGGGAATGCTATAAAGAATTCCTTCAGAATCGCTCAACCAGACCGTAAGGAATGAATTGTATTTTAAACATAGGAGTATAATGCATCCATACATCGCAATTGGAGAGCGAAAATAAATATTTCTATACGATGTGAAATGCAAGGAATACAAAATAAGTTATAAAAACTGCAACTTATTTTTTGTATAATGTTAGGAGAGGAAATGAATAAAAGTAATTTTTACTATAATAATGCTAATTATTTGACGTAATACATCAAACAATGAAGATTATGACATTGTAATTGTTTACTCGCAAATATATTCCTTTCCTTTAGCTTCTGCTGCCTTGTCCGATTACATATTTTCTGTAGACATCGTTGTTAGTATAGTAATAATACTGATCTGCAATTGAGAAGGGTTGGCATTGAAATAGAAACACTAGATGATATAGTCTTGACCAACATTTTTTATTGCGATGAATGATGATTAATGAGCAGCTTTCGGAAGTTTAGCTCATCAATGTAGGACCTCTCAAAGAGAAAAAAACTTGTCTAATAATAGACGAAACCCAAGAGATTTTACTGGTTTTTTGTTAAACGTTTTCCTTATATGCCTTTTGATCATAAACAGTTTTGGTGGTATATATAAGACCGGTCACATAATGCTATATAACTAGTTGTGTTAAAACAGCCCGTATTTTCTCGCCCGTTCTTTCACACAAAATTACGCGAAAAGTACTCTCAAAGGATCAGATTTCATTAAATATCTGGAAAAAATATATATCTTCATAAATGTAGGATAATAATTGTAGTTCATAATTGTAGATTGATATAAGTAAAAATAATAATATTTTAGTAACCAATACCGACCGATACCGACCCCCGTTGGAATCCCCGCTGTAGAGAAGATGTCGCCGTGTTGAGCGGCCGGCGACGGCGAGACACTCGGGCCGCTCCGTGAATCGGCGCTGCCCCTCCCCCGGTGCACCCCTGGGGCCCCGCCCCCAAGCTCCTGAGCGTGCGACGCCCGCGCTGCACGCCCCTGCCCCCTGCCCTCCTCCCTCCGCGCTATCCCCCCACGCTGCCCCCCACGCGCCGAGCCCCGTGAATGAATCTTCAGTGGCCCCGATGATTTCGGACTAAATGCTGTTCAGATGTCGAGTCTCGTGGAGAGGTGTACTCAGGAAGAAAGCGTGTGATGACTTTGGTAATGGTTTCCCACGAACGAGTGGTGTCTCGCCGCAGGAGTGGGCGCTGGGTGGCGCGGCTTCAAACGGCTACCGGGCGGCCCGCCGCCGCTTCAACCAATGTGTCGTTTTTTCGAAAAGTTTTTGGCGATCACGAGTGGTTTCCTCATTCTGGCCACCCGAAGAGCTGCTTAAAATATCCAGCGATGCATTCCGTTCGGAAAACAATTTTAAGATTATCCTCGGCATTTCGTTCCTTTTAGTATCAAATAATTTAATATTTGCATTCCGTATAATTTTTCTTTAAGTTTTTTACAGTTTGCTTTTAATTCTTATTTCATCGAAGACGATATTCTACGGATTCAATTGACTCTATACCAATGTCATTTTGATATTTTATGATTGATATATTGACAATGAGTTGGTCCGAAAACAATTATTCTACGTCTAACTCAACATCATTTCCACCTTCATTTTGGGTATGGGGTTCAACTCCCATAATCAGGTGCGGCGTCTTAGCAAAGAAGAGAGAGAACAAGGAGGCCCTGTGCATTTCAAAGAAGACACTTTGTCTTCATTCTTTACGTTCTCTATCACAAAAAGAACATCTTCATCCGTAGTAAAATGAAGTATCCTCAGCAACGCTATATCATGAATGAAATAAATCATTCCTATATCTAATTGGTACTATCTCTGGATTGAACTCATTTTTAGAAATCTGTTCAAAATTGCATAATACGCTTCAAGAATTAAATATTAAACGCTGTAGCTTAAAACGTAAATTCTGTGAAACATTTGAATTTTGTTACTCATTAGATCACGTTTTGTCCCGCTATGCCATCGTCAGAGCAGCAGTATTAAGTTTGATTGGATCTAAAGAAATTTGAAATTACTATTAAAAAAGTGGAAAACACAATAGAAAAAGATCGAAATTACATTAAGTTTTTGGATTCGTATGAAATAAATGAATGAAAAATGAAACGTGGCGTATGAGCGAGACAAATATTAAAAATTTGACCCCGTTAAGGCGATCGGAAACACACACTAAAGAGTAATAAATTCTTCTCCCGAAAGGCAGGAAATCGAAGACCCACTCTTGGCCCTCCTGGGAACGGAAACTTCTCCTAGTGTTTAGGATCAATAGCCCGTGCATTCGCAAATAAGGGAGCGCCAAACAGAAGTGCTGACTGTCACAACGTCATCGCAGAGGGCATCGTAAATAAGTTGGCGAAACACTACTTATAGAAATCTGAGCAAACAGATTACGCCGCCGAAGGCAGCCCTCTTGCCGTCCGTCAACCGCGTAGCCAGAATGCCGCCATGGCGCCTCCGCCGCTCCCCGCCGCCCCCGTCTCCCCCGTCGCCCCCGCACGTCCCCAAACGCCCCCGCTGCTCCTGCCGCCCAAGCCGCCTTCATCGCCGTCCCCGTCTTCACCCCAAGGCTCCATGCGTCCAAGCTGCCCTCACCGCCACCGTCGTCGCCTCCATCGTCGCGTCCGCCCCTGCCCCAACCCCGCCCCCGCCCCCGTCTCCTCCGCCTCTCCCCGTCCCTCCCGTCTTCCCCGTCACCCCCGTCACCGCCCCCGACGCCGCCCTCTATCACCTTCCGCCCCCGCCAACAACCACAAATCCCCCTAGAACCCCTTCAGACCCTCCATCGCCCCCGCCCGCGAACCCGCGGCCCACGCGTCTCCAGTCCGGCCAAGCCACCGCCGCGGCGGCGGCGGCGGCGTGGGCTCTGTGAGCGACCGTCTGCCGACCACTCCCGCCATGCGAAATTGTAAACACGAGCGGCGGCGCACGGCAAAAACTGGCGAGAGCTGCGACGGCCGGGGAAAATATTTGAACAGGAACAAAGATCATAAGCTAAGCCTACATCCGCGCGGACGGCGCGCCGCGCCGATCTCACTTCCGGTTGCAAGGGGACACGAGACGAGAGGCGGGGGAGAGTAGAGAACGAGGAAGATGACAAGGAGGACGAGAAGGAGGAGAAGGAGGAGGACGAGGAGGAAGAGGAGGAGGGACAAATGGAGGAGGAAAAGGAGAAAGTGGAAAAGGAGGAAAAGGTGAAGGAGGGTGAGGACGAGGAGGGGGAAAAGGAGGAGGAAGAGGAGGAAAAGGAGGAGGAGGGAGAGGAAGAAAAGGAGAAAAAGGAGGTGGAGGAGGACGACGAAGAGGAAGAGGAAGAGAGCGATCAGTCGCGTCCTCAAAGGGCTAGAGTACGATCTGACATTCGGCAGCAGATATTTGTCCTGTAAACGTACAGTTCGAAGGATAATCCGAACTTAATATTTGACGCCATCATTCACAAATGAGCTGCATGTAAAACTAAGAATGAATAGTTAATGATTTTTTTGATTATAAATATACTGAATAAGAGAATGGAAAAAAGGAAAACTTTAATTTATTCTATATTCGTGCAACAGTTTCGAGGATTGTTGTCCCCATCATCAGGTTATAAAATTGAATTTTGAAATTTTATAGTACAAATTTAACATTATTTACAATACAAAATTAAAACTGAGAAATTATGACAAGAAAGAACTTACCAGACACATGAGCACTCACAAAACAAATAGTTTTTACATTGACAGGGGAAGGTTTTGAAAGCATAAGTAAGATGGGAGAACTATTTTTTCAATTTTCGACATCTCTAAAGCAAAGCATCATAAATTTTTGTAGAATGATTATTCTCGACAGCAGTATTAAGAGAGTAATTTATTTTAATCTGTAAATTTCCAGAAAATAACTGTGGATCTTGCGTAACAGCAATCATTCGTAAGGGACATTTCAACTTTTGGTTCAACTTCCATTAGGTGAATACCTTTCAATTGTTCTGCAAAAGCATTTTCACATAACATTCAGAAATATGGATAATTTTTAATCCGTTTTCAAAAATGAATCCGCGAGAAATTACCCGATGATTTGGCCAATTTTCGAACGGTTTTCATTTACTATTTGGAGAACCAAATGATTTCAGTAATTCTATTAACAAGGGGAGCATGTAAAAAGACTCTAAATCAGCTAAAATTCTTCACTAATTATAAAGTTCTTAACCTGCAGAAAATCTGTGTGTTTGGTATTCACCTATCGAAACAACATGTAAGTTAGACCTCGTTATCTCAGACACATGTGTTCCGGTACAACGGGACCACGATAGCTAATGTCAATACAACCAACCTCCGAATGTGACAACAGAAGTTTTTATCTCCTGAAATTATTCAATGGAAACCTATAATTTTACTTCATGATGTACTAAAAAGACAGCTTCATATGAATCTTTCCTAACAAAATTAGCTCATTGCACTAGAGAAAATTTTACAAGAAAAAAATTCTTCTAGCGACTACACGCTGATTAATCGGAAATGTTCTCAAAACTCGAAACGTTTTTCGTGGGAATAAGCTGTGTTTAAACTACATACTACTCCCTTAACTTTGCAGTTGTTTTTAGGAACGTTTTTTTTATATTGGAATTAGCTGGGCTTGATAGCAAATCCTTCATGTACCAAAATAGCTAAGGGAAACACGAACATATCACAAGCCGCTTCTATCAATTCTTCCCATTCTTTCTCTGTTATTACCGCGAAAACTGGAGACAAGATGGAATGCAACAAATAATTTTGTAGAGTATTTCACATCGCGAGGTAGTTCTCTGTGAAGGAGAAAATGTGGTCACTAAATAAAAGTAAGAGTTAATAAGAGTTTTCTGCAGAAAATTCGCCATTTTTCAGCGCAGCACGACAAATTTTTCTCTACTCCGTAGCGAGAAAGCAAAAATAGATCACCTCAGTGCCCCACATTCCAATACTAGGCAGCTTGGAAAAATTATCATCGGACAAAAGACATAATCGAAGGAGCCTCCCCTGAAGTAGAGGTAGCGGATCCAGAATGTTTCAGCGATCAGTTTCATTAGCCGCTTTCGCTGTGCCGCTACCGAAAGAAGGCGGCCATAAATTACATATTGCTAAAGAGGGGGAGGGGGTTTGAAGTAGCGTTATGCTGCGTTTCCTAGAGGCAGGGATTTATTCGACTAGTGTTACATAACATTGATTTTTTTCATTTTTTAACATTTTTGAAATACTTTCTTTTTTGACATCAAAATATTATATAATTAATTTGTTTTATAACATAAATAATTAAACGTTGTTACAATACATATAAATATTTTTTCATTAATTTGTTATTGAGTCTGTAAGATTACGATGAAAATATTCAAAACTGATCAGTAATATTTTGTAAAACATAATTAAACTGCCGCAGTGGATTCTCGCCCATGTTCCATCCAAAACGTCGGCATGTGCATGGCTGTGACCAGAAACTTTCTCACCTGTGCGTCCTTCCTTCAGTCAAAATTTGTGCCCGATGTTATTGTTAAGTTCAGTCAGCAATTTCGACTTAAATTATCATAAATTTGAATACACAATACAAATAAAATGAATACAATTTCTTTACTGATCGCAAGAGTTACGTAATTATTTAGGGGGAATTCATTCGCGCATTACGGGTGTGTTACAAGGGGAGAGGGGGTATTCAAAATACTGCAAATTTGCGTTACGTAATGTATGGGCGGGGTGATTACAAGGCCTTTCGGAGAGTGGAACAGTGTTCCAACAGTGCAAGAAGTAATGTAGGGTATCGAGACAGCATTACGATACTTAGAGACAGTGAATAATGCAGAATCAAGTATGGAGAGGGCACGAACTCGAGTAAAATATACAGAAATTACAAATAAAAAATGTACTCAGCAAACACTTGAAAATATTTGATTTTTTTAAGGTTAAATAAAGATAATAAAATGTTCAGTTGGTGCTGTTAATGTATTTTGGTATATTTCTATATTAATACAATTAATCATTGTGGAGAAATTCTATTTAATTTTGACATCATCAGATTTAGTGAACCTGATATAATGAACCAAAAGTGTTAGTCCCCATAAGTTCACTATAACCGGAGCCGACTGTGTTTTAAACGTGAAAATTTTTAAAATAGTAGAACTCAGTTCTCGAAGCCGACAAAGATGGTTTTCGATGTTAAAAATTCATTCGTGAACACCCTTCTGAGTTTGAATACTAATTCAGTGAGATTCAACATACCGAATGTGAAGTCCTCCATCAGCTGAAGCTGCGGGGTTTTGTCCGTGATTACCGAGACTAGTTTTTACGTCACTGGCGGCCAAAAGTATTTTGTAAACTACGGTATATGAAATAATTAGTACAAAAAAGATTTTTATTTATTTACTTAACGTCAAAAACAGTTAAAAACACTATCACATCCTATGATGATTAGTATTTTGTGGAAGTTTTCATAAGTTTTGAAATCTCTACCCTAACCAATATACAAGCTGAATTCAGAATACAGATGTAAACGATGGTTTTGGTAAGAATTGATAAAATATTCGCTCCCGTATAATAAAACTATTTGCTAAGGCAAATCAGTTACAATTTTCGCTGTTATCCCTCATCATGCCCTTCGTGAACGAGTCGCCTTCCTGCAGCGAGAACATGAAGGATATTTGTATAGCTATATTTCCCACTGAACTCTAGAAAACGTGCGCAGATATTGAAGTTACATGTGTTTAATGTAAGGTTTTACGTTTGCGGCACATGCGTTTAATGATTTAATATGCAACAACACAATAATACCTCTAAATACAGCAGCAGTGTGAAGAGAGTTCTGGAAATCACAACTGACAAAAGCTGTTATTTGAGCAGACAAATCCAAGTTCTTTACAGATTAATTGCCAGGAAATTTGTCAATCATAAAATCCAAATTTTCAGTGGTAATAAAAAGTATTACACAACCGGACGATGCTTCTACTCAATTATGTGACACACTGGTATTTCTTGAACATGTGCAAAGAGAGGTGGGTCGAGATTGTGGCCGTGAAGCTGGCAAAGGGAACAAAAACTTTCAAAGAGTTCTCCAGCGGAATCTTGAATATTCTACAGTGTACAAAATTAGTGGCATTGAGCGAATGTCGCAACAATTGAGGACAATGAACCAAGCTGTTATGCTGTTACCCCGCTACCTTCAAATATGCTACTTATATAGTGTAAAGAGAGTGTCTCCAGGTACAAAACTATCCTCAGCCAGAAACGTGGGTACTTCAAGAAGCAAAACCTGAAAAAGAACATTGTGATTCAGAGCACTCCTACAAAAACTGAAGTCTGAGTGAGCGATAGAATATTTTAAACATGTAATGCACAGAAGCATGTATAAACAATATTTTATAGTTTGGATAGGATTCATTGCATAATTCTTCGCGATTTTCTTAGATATATGCAAACATTTTAAAAATAAGCGCTAGTTAATTTGGAAAACTGCAAAAAGTGAGTACTGTACTCACATTTTTTCTGGAGAGATTTTGTATTTCGGGGAAAGTTGTTCAAAACGGGGACGGCAGGAAAAACAGGGACATTCTTCACTATAGGGCCTGTCAAACAGTTTGAGAGGAGTTGTGTATGCGTGTGCGTGTAATTGTTTTATGAAAGTTTGAATATTTTTGTTGAAAACCGCTACGATTTCATCTAATTAGTGTATTGAATTTTAACAAGCTACTATTTGTCGTTCTCTATTGGTGTGTAAGGCTCTGATTCTCCTAGTTTTAAGGTACATTTTAACGTATAATGCATTACGTTATCTCGTATGGTTGTAAAAAGACGCCATGTTTGCTAGCGGCCGCCATGGCCTGCTGAAATGGGGACAATGCAGTGGGCCAAAACGGGGACGCCACCCGAGAATGCTGATGATGCATGTATCTTCTGCAACGAGGTTTAGTCATATTCCAAGGATGGATAGAGCGCGGTTACTGTGAAGGTTGGGCACATGAAGTCTGTTCCAATGCTGAAGAAAAGATGACACGTTATTTGTGACTTTTTACGCGATTACGGCTCTATTTTGTTCCTGCCCAAACTAGCTGTTAATAAAAAAATTACAAAATGACGAGATGTTTATTCTTATGTTTAGTTCTTGCCACAGTTTACTTAATTTAATTGTTGACTTTTTAAATGTTTTGTAATAAATGTCTTCAATTTTTTATGACTTTAATGTGAGTATCCCATTTTAGCCAACCAGTTGTCCAAAACGGTGGCATTGCACATTTTCGTGAAAAGGTACTATTCCATCGAAGTCAATATTTTTGTAAACACAAAAACCATTACTTCTGATAGTCTACATTATACTTAACATCGAAATATTTCTCAAACTGTTTTTTACCGATAATTTAGTTTTTATATGTCAAAATATGTTAGCGCCCCCATTTTGATCGCCTTTCCCTTACGTTACATGAAAAATATTCAAGACTTTTTGAAATCAACTTCAATTTTTTTCCATCATATTTTATTTTATAGGGTCATATTTATATAAGTTTTAGGTCACAAATGGTTATACATTTCTCTTTCGATTTTTAGATCATTAAAATCCGAACCCCTGTCATTATCACGCACGAACACATAAGCCGTTGTTTAACAACACATAGCCAGATCATATAGTTATTTCCCATGCCCACGTAAACAAAGATACCTATCAACATTTGTTTGGTATACGATTGTTTCAACTGTCGATAATAATGCCTCTAATAAACAATTATATTATTTTGTTTGTTTGCCTTACGAGACACGAGTTTTGTGGTAACTCGTGAGATTTGTGGGAAGACGAATTTTAGGGGCAGGTACAATTCGAGTCGTCTTAATCAGTATTCTACAAGAAATACCTTTTCGGATTTTCTATTGCATTTTCAGACTTTTAGCTCCAATGGAGATCACTGTCAAATAGCATGAAAACACAAATACTAGAAGTAACTCAACATTATGTAAAATTAAATTAAAGTAGTGAGTGATGATATTTCGCGATAAAATTAAAGGAACTATAGTTCTCTGTCCCATTTAATCTCAACGCTTAGCAATATTAGAATAGATACTTTCCCAAAGTACCGGGACTTTAATGCTGAATCGCGACGTTCTGGCTGTTCGAAGTTTAGATCTATGATGTAATTTTTGCTTTATTCACAATTATTTACAAAGTGCGGAGTTCCCACACAGGTCCAACTAGTTTTTTTTTAACTTTTTAAAATCGTATAAAGCATAAAATGTCACATGAATGTATTTAGAAAACTCCCGATTCCTGCAGCTTCCAACGAATCTTCATTTATGACATTCTGTTGTGTACTTTCTTCAATAAAGGGAAAACCCGTTCATAATTCATAGTGAAATAATATAGTGAGAGATGTGAAATCAATTGCAATAATTAATTATTACTTTTAAATGTATTAAACGTTTCATAATATGAGTTAAACAAATGTATGACATTTTTGAAACGAAATATTAGTTGAAAAATATTTTTCCATATTTATAAACAAATATAAAATGTTAAAAAAAATTGGGGCCAATATTTTGCAGGATTCCTAAACACTTTATTTCACTTATACATTAATCCACCTTTGGACACTATACTATTTACTCGTGGGTTACCGGAACTACACATAGCTCTCCACAGACACAGAGAGTGAGTACAATTAATAGTACAATTATTCCTATGGTGGTAGTACAGAAATTCAAGAAAACTCGAAACGGACAAGGAAGCTTTGCAATTCACACTGCGAGTTTTCTGAAGGGTCGAATCTCCAAAATACGAAGAAATAATACATGAATTTAGATGAGCATGTGAAAGTGATTTTATAAATTTAATGGGATCCTTAGACGTTTCCGCTCGGAGCACTGTTTAGTTAAAATCAATTTAATAGTACTAAAGCTAAGAACAATATTATGTTCAATTTTTACCACATACTTTCTGGTACAAATTATTCAGATAAACATACAATTACGATGTATTGCAAACTTCAAAATGAAAGTATGAACATGTTAAGAAGTTGGCTTTTAACATATAATTTCCCAATGAACATAATATATAGTTAATAAAAAGCTATTTAATAATAATAAAACGATTTCAAATGATCTATTCCAAAAATACGTTATTCTACAAACATAGTTATACCAAATATGATTACAAATGTCGTTCAAAACACTGAGAGTTAGCGGTATATTCACTCACCAACTAGTCGATAAAGGAATTGAGAACCCGGAATGTACTGGGATGTTCCAATGAATGGGGGTGGAACATCGATGTATTCTAATTTCTATTCTGCATTTATCAGAGTATTCGCTACTCAATTTCCTACACGGCTTTATTTTTCCTGTTCATGTTTCAACTTTGCATATCTTAAAAATTCTAAATTAAATTTAATAATGTATTGATTCCTAATAACTAGTAGGTACTACTTATATATAGTACTAAGGTTTCCCCTATACAATAATCGTTAATAATGTTTAATGCTACATATGATAGTGACATTGTCTATTTTTAAATGATGTTGACTTAATGAATACGTGAGGAACTTTACAACAGCGGATGTAGAATAAGGGGATTACAGACAATGACGATTTGCACAGAAATTATTACTATTCCTGACCCGTAAATAACCAATCCAATGATAATGAGACCTGGTATACTGTAGTTTGAATACATAATTGCGAGGAATAGCTGAGGTGCAAAACATTATCTAATTTTGAGACGAAAATTATATAAAACTAGAGGTGCAACAGAATGGCACAGACTTTTCCATATAGGTTTTCTATATCCATTGGCCTCGGCTAGCTATTCCGACTTGCCACATACTCTTGCCAGCTTCCATCTATCGGTGCTCAAATTTGTTTTGAAATTTTCTTAATTTTTCGACTTCATAACAGAAGAACGGAAATATTATTTTAAGAATATTAAAGAACAATAAAACCTCGCCCTAATTAGCAATCTTTGAAAAATTAAGAGCCGCTTTTAAGATAGTATCATCTAATCGCTAAATGCTACTGTAAATTCGAACAATTGAGACCAAACCTTTGAGTTGCCGAAAAACTTCATATGCTGTCATTTTAAGCACTTCCAGTCACAAATGTAATAGTGTTTACAAATAGCTGGATATATGCATATTAAAGCTGTAAGAGATCTTTCAAAACAGTTACAATTGTGAATTTTTTGAAAAAAACAAAAGAATACAGAAAAATTAATTCTATGTCAACTTAAACAGTCCAATTAGCACTATCTGTTAGAAACGTTTGAAGAAAGAATTCCGTTTTTGAGAAAAGAGCGTTTGAGCGTTTCTGAAAATGCGGAAATTGGAGTTCATTTTCACGAAAAACTTGTTTTCGGGAAACTTTATCTGATATTATTTAAAGCACATGCACTCATAAATACATTAATGTAAAGAAATTACCGCTAATGTAAATATTAACGACGTGAAAGGCAAGTCAAAAAAATTATTGTGGTAATTTCTGAAAAAACAAAAGTATAGCAATATGGCGTTTATGTCATTTTATAGAGTGAATTCAGTACTCTCCCTACCAAAATTAAAAGAAAAAAATGGAGCCGGTTTCGAGAAAATCGTTTTTTTACTTTTTTTAAATTGCAAATATTGCATGCAATATTGTGCAAAACTACTACAAGTTTTAAAAAACATACATGACCTTCATAAAAGAACTAATTACGGACAAAAAATTTCATTTGAAGGAAAAATCTCTATCTTCACTTTTGTAGTTGTAGGAAGGCACCGAAAAAAATCCAAACTTTTGAAATTTTCGAAAATTTAGAGTTAAACGTGAAAATCGGCGCAATGCCACTTTTATAAGCGTAATTTACACTATTCTTAGATGAAATTTAAACAAAAAAATTGAAGCTGTTTTTGAGAAAATTTTGAAAATGGGGGGCTTTATGTAAAGTACCCTCAAATTTTAAAGAATGTTTTCCAAACTCTCAATGCTTTGACACGAGCCAGATGTAAAGGGGTTTGTTCAATTTGGAAAAACCCGTACGTATGGTTTAGGCGGTAGTAGTTTCCACAGACAGACGGACAGACGAACTAACTGACAGACAGACTAACGGACTGACTGGCGGATAGACTGACGGACACACTGACGGACACACTGACGGACACACTGACGGACACATTGACGGACACACTGACGGACACACTGACGGACACACTGATATTTTGAAAAGAACCACTTCTTCGGTACCAGGGGACCTCAAAACGGAGTTTACTCTGGTAGTATATCTGCTCTGTGGGGCCCCTTCCAGTTTTTACAGGTTGGTGCACTTCCTCTTTGGGAACGATTTAGAGAGTAAAGATTGTTTGCACAGCAGATATAAGCAGTTATTGCAGTTATTCCTGGCGTGCCTAAAGTCCAGACAACGTAGACATTGGACAGAGCCTTTGTTCATTCTTCTTTGTTCCGGTTTAACACTCAAATTAAAAAAATGTTTAATTTGAAGCACATATTCTACACTGTCACCCATCAAAGTCTGCGGCTACTACGTATATCGGAATTTTTTCTTTTATAGTCTTGTGACATTAATTAACGAACACTTTTCCAATACGTCTTCGTATATTTCGTCTTGGGATCTTGATAGATTTAAGGTTAAACATAATTGAAAACGTTTTGTTAGCGAGATCCTTAAACGTGTGGAATCACTTATTGGTATTCATTAGTTGTTTGATGGCATTTCTGTAATCTGGAATAGTTCTGAACACAAGTATGATTTGATTATTTTTTTATCAGAAGTGAACTGATGAATTATATACGTTTTTTTATTTCTCAGTTGAATTCCGCAATTTTTACTACATCGTTAACATAAATTGGAAGGATTTTGACATTTTCATATACCTGATTCGAAGAGCCGTTTATGCAGTTGATTCTGGGTTCGGTATTAGTTCCTCTAGTGGTGAGTATTTTTAACCGGCAATAAAATACAGAGAATGTGCTATTGGATGACGTTTTGTGTGGTAATGAGTCTACACTAATACATTGAATCTTTTTCTTCCACTGTTGTTGGCAGAGTTTACATTGCTACTACAGTTACTAAAAGGCACACTGTTTCGGTTCCCAGCTAATAACCGGCACTACCCACGAGTTGGTCGCCCAAACTTAGCTGACGATCACAGTTTTTTTGTTGTTCTTCTGCTTCGAAATGTTCCTCTATATGATTCTGGGGTGAGCTTGATGATGTCCGTGGTGACGTTGTTTACGAGAGCCATGGCTCCGGCGATGCACTGGTCTACACCAGTGACCTATACCAGGAGAAGCGCTGCACTGCTATTAATTATTAGCTAAATTTGCTTTCTTAGCGGACTATTCACTACACCGCACTCGAACACAACTATTACAAGAGTAGTTTGAAGTAATTGCACTTGTCAACCAGTATGCCTATTTAATTGTTTTTTTTTTGTCTGTCTGTCTGTCGGCTAGTTAGTTTGACTGTTTGTTTGTCTGTGTTTTTGTCTGTTTGTCTGCCTGTTAGTTGGTTTATTTATTTAAGTATTTACGGGAGAAGTGCAATTTTGTACACGGTTTCGTCAGGTATGATATTTCTGTCCTAACTCATTTACATATTACGATGAATTTGGAATCCAGGTAGCAACGAGCGTTTTGGCAAGAATTGATACGGAAAAATTATTTCATCTGTAATAAAAACAATTTGCAAGAGCAAATCAGATGCATAATTTGCTTATTATCCTTTCTCATGCTTTTAGTGACGGAATGGACCTAGTGTGGCGAGAACGTGGATAACGATTATTTGAAGTAAAAAAATTCCCCATTGAGTTCAACAAAACGAGCACAGGTAGTTAAGCTACTTTATGTTCAGAGAATCAGAGAAACTGGAGGAAAAACCTGATCGGAATAGGGGTCATTGACTCAGAAGCTGAGGAAAAACACATGTTAAACTCATATTTACTATTTTATAGTTATTTTCTGTTCAATTCATTCAAATACCCGTTCCATTTAAGATTTGACTGAATTGAGATACGCCAAAATTTTGTTACTTTAACATTAGTCAATAGATAATCGTTCGTATTCAAAGACGTATACAATTGTTTAATTGAAATGGAGAACTCTTGTGCTTCTACGTCCTCTAACGACAGATTGCTGGTTATTGAGCAGATCTGAATCGATTAAGTTTTTTTCAATCTGTTTTCAGTTAACGTTTCCCAAACTTTTGATAAAATCGGCAATTTGCTAATTGTCTTCCTGCATTTCATGAGTAAATTATGATTTATTCGTAAGTTTCGAAGAAGATTCTATTCCGAATAAACGACACTCTGACTCCAGAAAATAAAATAGGTTGAAATAACACATCCCGGATAGTTTTTATGCCACGTACTTCAGAGATGTCATCTGGGCTATAGAAAGATCCTCCTAAGATAACCACCCGTACATAATTGCATTTACACTGATCTGTGTTTTTCGAAAATATCTCTAACGTCAGAGGTTCTAATTTATCAGAATACGTACGTAAACGATTGATCTATCTACTCTAAATAGTTCATATAACAGTTTCAAAACACAGTAAAGTTGAAAATAAGATTAGAATTAAACAGAATTTCAGTCATTAAAAACGTCACTGCATGAAAATCCAACTTACAGCACTCGCACGTGCAGTGGACATCATGCTTACGAACTTTATAGCTGGCATTCACTCCAGACACGAGCACGAGTATATATAAAGGGGTGGCTACGACAGCTCACCCTGGAGGTCTACTGGAGACCTATTCACTACACGTTCAATGTAGTATGAAATAAAAGTTGTTATCACAACAGACGTTTAACGGAGAACAGAAATTACGTATTTTTCCATGAAACTTAACTTTCAAATTATGAAATTAGTGTAACATGCAAAATTTTAAAATACGAAAATCAAATCATATAAACTCGTAGCAAAAATCTTATAAAAGCCAGTAACATTTAAAGTAGAATGTTTTTGCCAATTAATTATTTTATAATAAGAGTAACAATGTTTTTTAAAATCATTGCAATAAAATATAGAAGACATTTGTGTTAGTTTCTGTATTTACTTTACTTATCTATTGAAATAAAATAAGCAAAACGGTAATATATTAATGTTTTAATGGCACTTAGGCCTTTCATAGTCTTAACATGACTCTGGAAACAATTATACACCACTTATACTACATACTATTTTACTGTGATAGTGCACACGAGATATTGACACAGTACGTCGTGAAGTATCATTTTTACATACCACAGACAATTTTTTATATGGGACGACAAAATTTAACTGTTTAGCTGATAAAAAACAATCACTGGATTTTCTTGAACGTATTATACATCATTTTTATTGAAGATCATGACACTCACGGCGACGTTTGGTAATTTCATTTTATTCCAATCACTAGGATGTAAAGAAAATATAAAATCATTTACAACAAACTGTATATATATATATATATATATATATATACATATATATATATATATGTATATATATATATATACATATATATATATATATATATATATATATATATGTATATATATATGATTTTTTTATTAAAAGACAAAAGCAAAGAAAGATGTTAATTTATCTCTGGCTGCACTTAACATAATTCTGAATGAAATGCACAACTACGGCTAAAGAAGAAAAACAATTACCATCGCAAAAGAAAAGTTAAATTCGCAATGCGAAACCTATCAGCAATACAAAACATACGCATATTAAAGATTAGACGTATCCTTGTTACATTCTGTAGACAGGATGACATGTTCCTGTCCTGCCTTTCGCTTTAATAGGCATTTTGTCATATCGTGATGTTGGTTTAATGATTCTTAGACACTGTTATGGTTATAATATAATATATTTTGTTTTTGTTATGAATAATATTATTATCTTAATTGTTACGTCTCATTCACATATACATACCTGACGATATGGGTAATCAATTCACTGGTCGTTGTAAAACAAACTGGACTTTGTCATTTACACACACGATGCAATAAAAATATTTTTCTATTTAAGGAAAACAGAGTTGATTGCCTTTAAATAACCATTTTTGAAACTGCGATATGACAATCTTTGATAGTTACTATTGCTACCAACTTTAACCTGAAAACTTACATGTAATGTCCGCGCAGCTGTTATCTCCCCCGCACTGGCCGCACAGGTCACGCAGGAGCAAGGAAAACTGGCGACGGTGAGCTGCGCGCGCGGGAGGCCACAAACAAGTGAAGGAGCGGCGCCGGCGGCGCTGGACGTAAAGATAGAGAGGCAGTTGCAGGCGGTCACTTCGTGAACATTTCCGCACTTGCGCTGCGGGTTGTAATTGCTTGCCATACGGAGTATCTTATCTTGGGTACAATAGGCCGACTAATTGGATTGTGGAGCCGTTGCGAATTCTGTGTAACGATTCTCTCCCTTGGCAGGTGCCAGAGCTACTCTTCCCAGTCAATAACAATCATATCTTCTCACTCCGCCTAGACATGATAAGTTCCAGCGTTGCCAGTGGCCTGGACGTTAAGCTTGTCGCACTCTGGTTTGTTTTTCGACTAATTGTAATTTCTGCGTTCAAGTTATTTCAGTGAGGTCAATTAGCGTTCGTCTCAGAGATTTTAAGTGTTTCGTTTTCAGTGTAAGACTAAACACTCATTTCTCGGCAACTAAAAGTAAGGTGAAACGCGTTCATTATCATTGTGAGTTCGAAGAAAAATATTTATTATTATTCTGGGGGTTTCCACCACTGCTTCGGAATTTGCATGGACGTGATGGTCTTCCTTCCTTCATTTATTTATTGTCATTAACGTACTTCTCCTAAGGAAATCTAAATATTTTATAACAGTCGGTGACTAATTAAATATTTGTTTTGGCAACCAAATTTATTTATTATTTCCTATCACTCGGAGTGAATTATAGAACATACATTTAAGTAGTTTGCAAACTCCTAGTAACCTTACAGCTGATTATCACAAGAAATTTTGTCCAAAGATTGAGACCCCCACCTAAGTAGACACACTAGAAAGAGTGATAATTTCTCATGATTGTCATGTAAAGGTGTTTATTAACAAGAAAATACAAAAATCGTCCACTATGCCTTTTATTAAAGCTCGGATGTCAGAGCCAATTTTACACTTTCAGGCAAGAGTCAAAAGTATTCATCGTTCCAGATGTTTACAAACAACAAGATTCAAAAATTATTAATTATTAAATAAATTATTTTCTTTTATAGGACTTCTTATATAATTTACTTCTTGACAGATATAACGGGTTGGTTAATTTGCAATAAAACCGGTCATTTAGACAATCAGTGCCCAAAAGAGAGCGGTCTAAAGGAAAATACTTCTAGAATATAGTACAATAGAAAATAAAAAATTACCAGTGGCGCAGCCAAAATTATTCAAGCATGTGAGAGCTATTAATGTAGGACAGGCTTGTCAAGGTCGCGGGCAGGTGACAAGCTTATTGAGCTCGCGGGCACTGCGTCGAGATAAATTGGCGCAAGATTTAAAAGTAAGAGATATGCAAAAGGCTTCGTTGTATTGGCACGTCATTGAGTACCTGGCGCATAACAGTCTTTGGGAGAGGTTACATGACAATTATTGTCACAAATTTAGGCACATTACTTCCCATTTTCTGTTTAAAGCAAAGAAATGATCCATTAAAATGAAATAATACATCAGTCAGATTTGAAATTATCAATTGAGAGTAAAATGAAACATTTTGAATCGAAAATATCCTGATTTAATAATCGTGTTTACTTAAGAGTGATATAATAGCATTAACTTTCTACGTTCAGTTTAGGAGGTTCAACATAGATTCATGTATATTAAATGCACTGTCCGTTCCAGAAAATTGTTAAGTTATAGAGACTTCTTAATTTATTTCAAATTATTGTTAAATGTAAAAACTGAATGATTTAATAACACAACATAAAACGAAAACAAGAAAATAAAAAGAAATTAAAAAGTAAATAACCTTAAAACGTAATACATAGTAAAGAATATACACCTAATTCAAATCTAGAATGTCTTATAAAACAAATCTAACAACCATATTTTCGTATGAAGCTATTTTTTACCACCGCGCGCCGCATGGAATTGGCTTTGGAGAGGAGAGATAGCAAAGCCAGGGGAAGTTGCCTGTGCTCGTAGGAGCGCCGGGCTTCCCGCATGTAACTCGTTTGCCTGGTCAAGGCGACTTGATGTCTTATCATGAAGAAATTATCATCTGTACTGAAGTTACAATTAATTTTCATTCTTGATATATACTTTTTTATGGCTTGATCTGAACTGTTCGAAAACACTATTTATAACTATTTTAAACGAATTATTTAATGGCATTCTTTACTGCATAAAATTAGTAAAAACTCTAAAACCGATGAAAATAATTACCTCCTGAAACTAGAAAATATTCAAGAAATTACAAATATACTACCCTAGAGCATAACTAAAGAATAAGTGTAATGGAATAGATATAAGTATAATTATACTCATAATTATTATTATTATTATAAAATATTTAATTGCAATTATACTTATAGCATATATAATTATATCATGTATAATTATGGAACAAATTTTCCAATAAATAACGTGGACAACTATGGATACTTTACACTCAGTGATTACACGTAGTGATTTGCCATCGTTTCAACTCTGGATACTTATTCTGCAAGTCAGTTAATCCAAATTTATGTGTAAGTTTCTACATTAGTTCTACCAAACTTGAACATTGTGGTGCCTTCTTTCGCTGCTTGATGGCGAAAGGTGCGTAGCCGTATTTTGCGTGGTCAGATCTGGCGATCAGCTCTGGTCGCCTGAGCCTCGTAAAATAAGGCATCACTGAATTGAATTGAAATTAATTTATCCTTTTACGTGTGCCTACAAAATCGACGAAAGAAATGCATTGTGAGTAAATAATTTTAACAAATCCTCTTCGCAAGTTCGTTTTTTAAATTTATTTTTTATTTTCCCAAGGTATGGTGCGTGTCTGACCGATTCTAGATGCACGGAGGTTACAAGTCGCAACTAGCAAGAACTTATGTTGAGCGGCCTCGAATCTTCGCCACACGAGTTAATCGGTAGTGTCGCTTTTACGACAGTTTTATGAGGAAGATAGCGCCGAATGTAAGTTTTCCCTGTTATTGAGACAAAAACACGAATATCATTGTAATGTTTGACATTGTACATATCATAAAGATTTCTAACCGTACGCCGTCATGTAAATTCGTAGGAACGGTTTACATATTATATTTTTTTTCTGCTAATACAGATTTGGTCATGTTCTGATCATGAAATGAAACGTGTAACTTTAAATACATTTCCAAATTACTAGGAAATACATACTGTATTTGTTACAGTTATTATCTAATTCTAGCCAATTTGCGAAGCAGTTAATGTTCACATTATCCAAAATGGGTGGATAAAGTCCGAAGTAGGAACATCTTCGAAACATACTTCGGACTTCTGCGGAATTAAATGCACTTTAGCCCACACGAGGTGGCTAAGGTGGGTGAAGTATTTGACGGGGGCGAGGAATAAAAGATATACGTATGGTAAACAGGAATCAAATTGCTAGGGGGAAGTTACGATTGCTATTGTGACTGTGTTTACTTTCAAGCTCCACTATGCTATTTATATATTTCTAGTTACTCGAAAACCTAACCTAACCCCACTATACGTGGTATCCCACTAAGTATGGGCCACCCCCATAACTTCTAAACAGTTCACGACATCGAAATTCAGTTTTCGCTCAACAATGCGGAATCATGGAACAAGAAATATTCTGTAGATATATTGTTTAAATAGCTTTTAGTTTTCCAGAAATTTAATATTTGATTTTTTAAATAGAACCGTATATTTTTTCACAAGCAAGAGATAGATCATAAAAAGAGGAATGCAGTTATGTAACATATGTGAATGTTTTGATAGGATTGTGAGTTTAAATTCATACTTTCTGGCGCGTGATCTTCGCGGCCTCTCCCCTCTCTCCGCGCCGGCGCCGAATGCGGCCTAAACACACAAAATTCAGTATCATCAGAAGTTCTACAAGAAATGTTCGGAACGATGTCAGTTTCCAAAGTTTCAATTAAAATTCTCGAATTAATCGGTAAATTCAAAAATTAATATTCGGCCTAACTAGATAAATTTACGGATTGTTCACGTTAGGGAGTTGAGCGCCTTCCATGATAACACCTTGTATTCGCTTATTCAGTACATTCTTATGCACCGGAATATTTTCGGATACTTTCAAAATTGATAGGATTAAGCCACTTCTTTAAAAAGAATGTATGCGGTTCATATTACTCAGCTATGTAGCTAGTGTCGCCCCCTCTCCCCGCCGTGTCAAGTCACGAAAGATCTTCAGGTCAACTATACTGCAAAGGCAACTAACTGCCACTGTCGCTGCTTAACGTTTTTCCATTCAGAAGGAGTAACTTTGCAGGAAACTATCGCATATCCATCAACTTCATTATCAAAGAGGAAGAATATCGACAACGCTGAGAACTAATTATGTTCGGTTTTCATTATCACATCTTGGCTGCTCGTATCATATCTAATGGATTTGCATTAACTTGGCAGCGTGTACCTATGTTCCTGCAATTTCGCCGACGTCAAAAATGCAGAAAACGCTAAATATTTGCAGTATTGATTACTGTGACAGTCTTCTCACCGTTTTTTTCGTAAACATTTCATGTCCAGTTTCAGCAACTGCTCTCTACTATTGTCGGGTACTCATCTAATCATTTCATTAAGGAGAAGCGATATACTGGGCATTGAAGACTCGGTGGGGTTGTTTTGATAGCGCATCGTCTCCCCTTCTCTCCCAGTGACGTAACTGTCGGGCGCGCGTGTGTAGCCGCCCGTTCGCACGCGCCCAAGATAGCCCTTGTCCGCACCCCATCCGGCCGGTGCGTGGCGCGGGGGCGGGGGCGGGGCTGGGACTCGCTCCGCTCCGCCACGTGCGGCGAGAGGCCGGCGCCGCGCCGGGTCACCCGCGGCGCCGAGCGACGGCGTTGACGCACAGGCATCGCAGCGATCCGGGGAACTCGACGCCCGGCCTTCGCAACCCGGCGCTGCTGCTGCTGCCGCGGACAGGAAGTGGTGCACGTGCCCCGGTTCCCGGCAGCAAGTACTTTTTTTGACACACGGGTGAAGAAAGCCTCGGAAGGGAGTATCGTTTTGACAAACGGTTAAAGCAAGCCCCGGCAACGAGTAAATTGTTGACAAACGGTTAAGCAAGCCTCAGCTGTATCTTTTTGACAAATGGTTATAGCACGCCGCGGCATTCCCAACACATTTCTACCATCGACACATTGAAAAGAATGGTGTGCTTCATTGACTCCCTTCATTTTTACTTCCTCGCATCTTATTAACCTAGTATAGAGAAAGTAAGGCAAAAACGGCGTTTATCGACTGAGAAACGCGTATCGTAGGAGCTCTAATATGGAAGAAGTGAATAAATCGTGTTCCTATAAGAAGCAAATTACTTCCTCTAACACGTCGTGTATTCAGAATCCACGTTTTCTGGGTCCATTATACTGAAAAAGTGGTTGACAGCAAAACTATCGTCTCTCTATCCGTGTGTTTCTCCGAACGTTTCTTCGTCTCTAGTCAACGCTGGCGCCTAAACCTTTAAAACAATTTTCTGTAAAATATATATTCCCTCAACAGTGAATAATAACCAGCGGTGTTACAACACCTCATACTTGCCTTATTTGTAACTTTTGTAATATTCAAAAATACAGAGAAAATGATACCTGCATCATTTTTAAATCATCGCGAGTAAGTCTGTTGGGCTGGTGGTATGGGGGTAACGTGAATGGCGTGCTATCACTAGGCACCTGGTTTCGAATTCCACCGCGGTGAAAAACAATTTGGTGGTTGGAAATACTTTTGCAGGCTCATGTAGAATTAAAACATAGCGTAGCCGTTACAAATTATGCAAGCCAATATGTGCAGTTGAAGGGCCACTAATTCTATCTCGAATATAGCAAAGTACGCGTAAAAGGAGCGCAGGACCCAATTTAGTTCAATCCTGAGTGAAATCTGATCTTCAAAATTAGATCATGAAATAATGTCAACGAAAATACCTGAATTTTTGAAAATTGAAGTGATAAATATTTTAACTTTAAAACTTCGGGAATATTACATTTAGTTATGACGCTGGAGATGTTGGGATAACCTGGCGTACTAAACCTGATAACCTGTGTTTTAAATTCCAGCATGGTAAAAAAATCTGATTGGAAACCCTTTGTAGTTTGAAATAGCATTATTTAATTGCGAGGTCGTTACAAAGAATGCAAAGAAGTATGTGCTGATGTAGGGCTACTAATTTCTTGAGTGAATTAATTATGCTATTATGAATTGCGGAGGATTTAGTTGTTCTTCAGAACATCGCGGTGGATATAGGGTCCATTCTTTTTGTTAACATATTATCTGGTTTAAGAAGCAGACTTAAAGCATGTAATGCTAAAGTAATAATTAAAAATATTAGCTTTATCTTCAATATTTTCCAGTCTAATATTGTTATCAAAAACATAATGAATTTTCTTCTCTTTATTGCTTGATTTACTACTTCTTTACATAATAAACGTGTTAAAAAACAGCACGTTTTTTATGTTACCATCGGCCATATTGACTTCAAATTTATGGAAGTTATTTTGGCCGTGTGAGTAATATTTTACTTTCTTGCATAGAGTAAACATTATTAATTGTATATTTGTTCGATAAAATATTCTTGAATTTAACTTGTAGAGATCTATTTTTCATGAACTGAATTATGAAAATTAGTATTTGGCCATCTATCTCCATTTCATAGAGAATTTTTATGATTCGATCTTTCCAGATCATGTCGTAAGACTTTTCCTTGTCTAGACTAACAGTCACAAGATATTGGTCTGTAATAAAGGCATCAAAAATGTCACTATGAATGTTTACTAGATGGTTAGTTGTAGAACGATTTCGTCTGAAACTACTTTGGAATGGTGAAATTTTATTATAATATACCAGTTAGGTTTTTTACTGATAATATTTTCCAGTAATTTGGAGAGGGTGGACGTTAAGGATGTATGTCTGTAATTATTCGGGTTGGTTGAATCTTTGTTAGGTTTAAGAATTGGGATAACTCTGGATTCTCTCCATTTGTCAGGGTTACCAGTGGTTATTATTTTACTGAATAGTTGGGTTACATATTCAATAGTATTTGTCGACAGTTCTTTATGAAAAATATTATATAATCATATGATTTGTGACTTGAATTTCTAGTATGAGCTAGCACAATTTAAACTTCCTTTACTTCTACGGGATAGTTTAATGTACAATTACTAGAAGAATTTTGTTGGATAATTTTATCCATTGTTATATTCGAATTAGATTTGTATGCTTGGAATTCATCGTTAAAGTTACTTTTCCTGAAATTATTAGCAAACGTAGATACTAAAGTGTTTGCAATTTCTTCGTTAGAAGAGGTAGTTTGGTTGTTGTGTAACATAAATTTTGGTTGGATGTACTGCCTGCGACAACCATTGATAGCTTTGATTTCTTCCAATTGTCTGTTGCGTTACAAAAACAATTTATTGATGAGATGAAGTCAATTTAGGACTGTCTTTTATTTTCTTTATATATTCGTCTTGCTTTTTCCTGGGTTCTTTTATATTCAATATAATTTCCTATGGTTGTATGCCTCTTGTATTTGCTGAAGGAGTGTCTGTACAATTTCTGACCATTTTGCAGTCTTCATTCCACCAAATGAGTTGTTTTCTTACTGGTTTTCCTGACGTTTTTGGAATCGTTTCACCGACTGTTTTGAAGATGAGATCAGTCAGTTTCTCAATTTTTTCGTTGAGGGAGATTGCGAAAGTTTCTTCTAGTATTCTAATTTAATTAATTTTGTTGATAATATTTCCTCGTACCTGTCAAAGTTAGCATCTTGAGTTTCCCATCTGGGGGAATAGTTAATGCAGGCTGTCACTGATGTGTTATTATGGTTAGTTATGAGAATGGGAAAATGGTCACTTCCATGTAGGTCCTCTATGGTACTCCAGTCCTACTTAGAAGCAATAGAAGATGAACACATAGATCAATGGCAGTGAACCTTTTATGTGTATTGTTAAGTTGAGTGTATTGATTTTTGTTAAGAATCAATATATATTTGGGTCTTCTATTATAGTATTTTTAAATTATCTTCTTCTACTGTCTTCTTAATAAGATCCCCACAATAGGATCTGACTATTAATATCCCCTACCATAATAAAGGGTTTAGGTAGCTGATCAATGGTTTTTAATATTTCATTTTCTGTAAAGTTATAACTATTGGGAAGGTAGATATTACAGATACTCAAATAATTTTTTCCCAGGTTAATTTTGACAGTTGTACATTCAATATTGGTGTTTAGTTGAATTTCATCTGCTTGAAGAGGAGATCTGATATATACTCGTATAGCAATGCTTCCACTGGATTTTCTGAATTATTTCTATTCCTTAGGTATACATAATAATTTTTTATTTGTGGTATCACTCTTTCTGGATTATTGGTGTCCTGTAAACATATTACATCTGGATTTTTGTTAATTAAAATTAATAGATTTTCTCTTTGAGGCCTAAATCCATTGATATATCATTGTTACTTTCAACCATAATTAATTAATATTTCGTTTAAGGGGATGAGATACTTCAGCTCGTATCACTAGAAGTCTCTTTTTAATGTTTTTTTTTTAAATTTATTTTGTAGATTTGTAAATCTGCTCTTCATATTGCTATCATATAGTTTTTAATATGTACTTTATAACAATTGGATCAATTAAGTAATATTGGGGGTAAATTTTAGAGGTATTTCAAATACCTCAGAACTATTTGTAGCTTTTTCAAGAAATCTTTTCGTATTCATTAGTTGAAGCTGATGCCTGTAGTAGAGTCTGATTCAGTACTTGATTCTTCAGGAGGTGGTATCACAGATTTTTTTACAAAGTCTTAGAAATCTGCCTTTTATTGTTTTATTTGGAAGGTGTGTGTGCAGAATAGTAATCTCTTGAATGAGGGATGATACATCAGGTGAGTAATCTTTGGCTATGAGGATGGCGTCAGCAGCATTAAAGGAATTTTTCAGGAGTGATTTAAATTGATTGTAGGTAAGATAATATTTCCTTTGATTGTTTTCAATAATTGATTTTAGAGGAGATATTAGTTTCTCTACAGATCTACTGTTAGTTATTTCAGTTTTCGCTGAATCATATAGTTCTTTCTTCTTTTTTCTCTTTGTTTCAGGGTTTCTTCTGTATTTGCTTTGTTTGTGGTACTTAAAGATTCAGGAACATGGGAGGAGTCAAATTGCTTGGAATGAAAGTATATGCAAACATAATATATCTTACTTGGCGGAAAAAAACAATTAAAGTAAACATTCACCTTCCTGAAGTACGTTGTATATTTTATTGAATTTCTTCTGCCTTGTTTAAAAATATGATACAAAGAAATATCTTACATTTACACTAGTATTTTATCATCTAAAGAAAAATGCATTTGTGACAAGCTCTTTCTAATCAATGGATGCTCACACATAATAAATTCTATGCAAATATGAAACGTTAGAGATAAGTCTCTATTTCAACAACATATAAAACATATGCGCCTGTAACTAGACGAATATGCGCCAACAGGAAAAATTAGCGAAATATGCACAAATATGTACCAACATATTAATCTCCATAGCATCCAATTCAAACCAAACGTAAAGAAATTTAACTTAGCTCTACCCAGAAGCGCTGGACAAAAATATGCAAATTTATAGAGGGACTCCCTAGACTATAGAATATAGTGTGACGTAGTGAAAAAAAGAATAAATTCACATAAACAAAATAAAAATAGTATATTGAAAAGTTACAGACTAGATACAATAGATTGCTTAAATAAAACACTCCGGCAACCTTTTCTTTCCAATACCCTGCTTTACCGCAGAAACCCAAGCTACGCGTGATGCGAGCCGTCGGACAATTACCGTCCCGTGACAATTTACCGTCACATGGCCTGATGCCAAAATTAAAACCGGTCGCCGTCTGGCGAACCACGTGCACGAAGCACCCGAGATCGTCTGGCCCTTACACTCCGGACATCTCGCCCCCACTCTTACACTCCCTGTACCTACGCGTACTAGGCCCTCTGATGTAAACTGAATGAGAACGCGGGCGCAGCTGGCGCCGCGTTAAATAGCTGATGGCTACACCCCCACCTCACAAGTTCCCTAGATAGACTCGCCCGCTGTCATAGCGAGGGCTCGTTTGCCATGGTCTTTGGAGGGGGAGATACGCCCCCACCACACAAGATTCCCAGGTAGGCTCGCTCGCTGTCGCCAGCCTCTAGGAGGGGGGATACGCCCCCACCCCACAAGGCTCGCTAGACAGCTTCCTAGGAGTTTACAGCCTATGGTTATTTTTGGCTCTGCCACGCTGTCTGCGCGTCAACTGCCAGAGCGCCAAATCCCGGATGTACAGGCTCAACCCTTTCCTCCCCCGCAGCGCACTTTCACCGCCTAACGGTTTTATTTGGCCCTCGTGTTAACGACGCCACAATAGTCTCTCCAGTCATCATCGACCCCAGTGACATTTCAATTCTAAAATTTAAATTTGCATTATCTTAATTAATTTCCATTGCAACAAGGCCGAAAAATGGAACCCATCTCTCAGTCTTTTCCTTCTCTTCTGATCTCCTTACTCTTTAGTACCTGTCTTGCATTGAAGTGATACAGTATCATCCAATGGCCCATCCTATCTACTCCTATCCACTCGACTTTCTTTCGCAATCTTTGTTTCTACTACACATATACTTAGTTCCTTCTATTTTTACTCTTACCGTTATTCATTCATCTTCTTTCTCTTTTCCATCCCCTTGTAGATTTAATCTATCCCCCTGTTCTCTCTCCTCCTTTACAAATCCCGTTTTGCTTCCTTTTTTACTAATCGCATTTTCCACTTGGAACCACTGGATCATACTTTCTCATTTATTATTATAGTTTTCTCTCTCTATGTCTCTAGCAAACCAAGCACATCCCAATCCTTCAATACCCCCCATAAATGGTTCTCCTCATTTGTCAATCCTGCAACATTACAAATCCCTATTTTGATGTTACCGACATTTCATTTCACTCTCGCCTTCCTATTTCCTTTTTGCAAAGTCACTTATTCCTTCTTACCTTTCGTTGGCATTTTTCTCTTTCTTCTCTTTCTCTTTTTCTAATTATCTATTTTATCTTTCCATCTTCATACATCGTATCTTCTTGGATTTCCATGTATATAAATACTTCGTCAAGCATCGATGAAAATAAAAACTGAAAGTACGAATTCTTGAAATTCAACAACATCGACTCAGAAATAATTTGTTTGACTTTTTCTTCAATGTTTGTCAAATATTACTAATTTCTCATTCACGCAGAACTATACTATACAGTCTCCATCCATGTGATAGGTTTCTGTGGTTTTGTTGGAAACGGAATTTCGATGACAGAAAATGTAAATATTTAATTATGTTATTCCACTTATTCGCTCAAAGTCTAAAGACTAAATATTCTGTATTTAATTTTTTTTAATATTTGATTTTTTTAGAAAATCTGGTGGACTTTTCTACAGAGAAGATCTTGTGGCTTTTCTCATTAATTTCTTTGTGATATATTTCTTTGTACTTCCGTTTTCGTAATTGTATGCTTTTATTAAATAATGTCTGTACTTAATCAGAATTTTCATTTTATACTAGGTATCTATGTAATTTTGATAATGTTGGAAGTTTCGAATCAATTTTTTGGAAAAATAAAAATATCTTCATTATGAGCTTGTATTGTTGAGATCTCCTTTCGCTAGTAGTGATACGAGTAGAACCGCCTTACTCTTTTGTTAGCAATACAAAAGAATAAAATCTGCATTTCGTTTACCGATGCAAAAGAGTTTTATGTATCTCGGGAGCGAAAATGTCTACTTTTCAAATGGTGCTAACTTCACTTTTTTAATTTTTTTAACTTATATTCATCATTCGATTATTCATAGCTAGAATGGTGGGAAAAGATTCTGGAACTCAGCAAAACTTGAGCAGATCTTCTCCTCCACAAGTCACATACACTTTTTACTGTTATTTATTAAATCAAATTTAATCAAACGTCAGGTAGTTTCTTTTAAAGCAAATATTTTCAATATTCTGTGTAAAGGAATTAGGGACAGTTGTTCTTTAATGAGAGCAGTACCTGATAGCGATGCGACATCGATGTCGGTATTTGAAAGCACCCATGCTTTATAAATTCATCGACGGATTTTACATCGATTTTACGAAGCCGTAAAAATAGTGTCATCATAATAAAAGTCTGTAATAATAGTCAGATATCCATAAATTGAAGTAACCAAGTGACCTTGATCAACGAGACCAAGGACGAAAAATAATTAAAACCGAGGTCACATCAGTAAATGAAGTTCATACATTTTTTTAATTACCAAGCCACAATATACATTTTTCGTTTAATGTCTTCAACATTTTTCGATTGTGTTTTGTCAGTAAAATCTTAAGAAATCTATCCACCGTCAAATTAAATCCCCTACCCCCTCGATGGACATTAATCATTCCCAATGGACGAGGTTTTTCGAGCATTGTTTGTTAACATCGATGTTTAGAAACACAGGTATTTTATTAGGTAGGTCACATTCCTAGAACCCGATAGGGATGTCACATCGATACCGATGTTTTCAAAACCTCAATTTCTTATAAGATCATCAATATATTTATCACCGAATTTTTTAAGCCAATGTTTTTTAACGTCAAAGTTCTATTTTTCTTTCATATTCTTTTTTACAAAATACGCAATCATGATAAAAATCTATAATAATTTTCACATATCCATAAATTGTACATTCTTCCCCGAAAGAAACCAAGACTGAAACAAATAAAACAAAGTTCTGATCGATAAAATAAGTTTACAATATATTTTATTTATGCAATCAGACAATAAATGTTTTCTAAGTATTCTTGATCTTTTTTGACTTAGTTTTGTGGTAAATCTCAACTAAAAATCAGTAAACGCGAAATTAATTCCCCCTTGCGTGAGCAATAATGGTTACTAATACAGTTCTAAAAATAGCTTTTTAAAAACATCGATGGTTTTGCGGCAATATTTAAGCAGTGATGATTTAATATTGAGCATCGATGTGTAACGTAGCAAACAATAGATTTCATTAGACAATAGATGAGCTAGTGTTAACAGCGGAGGAGGGGAACAATCCTTTCTGATTACAATGGCCAATTTTTACAAATCATCTTGACTTTCTTTCAAAGGCGGAAGGACAGCCTTTTCGTCCTCTGTACCCCTTGAGCGTGGGTGTTTTATCACCAACATATGGTGGCATCCCGTGGCGGCATCACGTGGCGACCGAGGGTTGAAAATGGTTGCATTTCGGTCAGTCGCACAAGGCGAATGAAACCCCATAAATGCTCTGTACTTCAAATCATGCTATCCTTGCACATACATTGTAAATAAATGTACATATGTTATAATATCCTTTCATCTTATTTCATCACGACGTTACTGATGTTTAGAAACACGGATGTTGGCGATGTTGCATTCCCTACAATCCAAATCCAGCCCTGTCTGTACGTCCTTGCGAGTAGTGATGCAACATCGATAACAAAACATCGATGTTACCAAACATCGATGATCAAAATTAAAACATCAAAATAAATAATACATCAACAAAAAACTATCGATGTTTGCAACACATCGATGTTTTAAAGTTATTCTACTAACCATTAATATTAAATATGTGCGCAACAAAATTTAATTCCACCGTTCACATATATATTGATTTATAATTAAAACTTGCCTGGAAACAAATCAAAAAATAATACCACTGGACAAAACTAAGCCTGATCGTCCAGGATCATCTGAAAGGGCCAGTCCACAGTTTGTGGAAAACGGTACGGGGTAGAAAGGGGAATACCCCACCCACGACGCATGCGTTGATCGCCTTTGCGTGTTGGAATTATAACGAAAGACGTAGGAAATACTCGGAAGGTTACGACGTCGTATCAGACGAGAGGCGTTGTCTGCTCAGTGAAGGTACAACAGCATTCCTTTTGTTTGAACACTAAAACTCACTGTGTTAACATCACGTATTGTTTTGTAGTTTAACTTTTACAAATCTGTAATTATGGCTATTTTTCTTTTACAAATAAAACATCCAGCAATAAACATCGATTTAAAAATTATCTGCCTTAATACATGGATGTTTAAAACATCGCCGATGTTCTATAAAAACATCGATGTTTTAAAAACATTAACGTTTTAAAAACATTGACGTTTTAAAAACATTGACATCGTTGTCGTATAGTTTCAAAAACATAGACATGGACGGTATATTTTAATAATTGCTAAAAATGCGAAATGTTACCAAACGTTCGGTCGGTGCAGTATATTTCTGAAGGTTTTCAATCTGCGATAAAATGAGAAATTCATCGCAAAAAAAATCACGTGAAAAGTGCGAAATGACCATGAATCTGGGATACAATTGCCAAATTGCATTTTATGGTTTTCTTCGTGTTCGTTCTCTAACTTGATGTGCGACATCGACAACACACTTGATGAAAACATTTAATTAGATAGTGGTCATGTATATTAATTTATTAGTATGATTTAACTGACAAAACAAAGGGAAAAATAATAAGAACAAATAAAAAACTGATCCTGAAAGCCTGAGCGCTCCCAGTAATCTCCAAGGGTTTCAGCCTCTTTAGTTAGCTATATGGAGAAGGTGACGGGAAAGAAGGCTCTACGCCTACGGCGCACTTGTAATATTAAAGAAAATGCACTTGTAGACTGCCTACTTCCGTGGCAATGCAAAATACATTCCCAATTCTCCCTGAAGTAGTTGAAAAAGGAATCTGAACTCCTACCAACAATGTACAAGCAGAACGATTTTTCAGTCAATATAGTTCAATTGTTACTGACAGAACAAATACGTTAAAGGATCCCAACATTGATATATGCTCCCAGTTAATTATCCACTGATTTTTTTATATATCTATATTTATATAAATTGATTTCATTCAAGAAAATACATAACTATTTAAAAGAATGTATTCTTTTAATAAGTATTTACAAATTGCAAGACAATCATTTTCCTTTTCTTTGAATGTTATTATTCAAAAACCTGTAGATCTATACGAAAAAGGAATCATTCTATAGATTTAAAATTTCTCCTTTAAATATTTTATTGAAGCTCACGAATGGCGAAATATTAAAATAGTCCCTTATTTCCCGATTTTAATGGCAAAATATCGAAAGCATCAACATTTTTCATTTCAATGAGTCCTCTCTTGAGTGCCTCAAAATGCTAAATCTTCATTTTTATAATGTTATAAAATGCTATAGCTGTGGCGACCCGTCCATCCATAGCGACTAGCGTGAAGGTACGCTGACGGTCGATGTTACGGCGATGTGTTACTGGGGAACATTAATATAACAATCATAATAATTATGGCGAGGTGAAACGTCTCTCGATCATTACTTATAGTTGATTTATGCATGACTTGAGTTGACTGATTCAATAATTCAATTTATTCATATTACACCTCGAATATTTATTTCTTCTTCCCAAGAGAGAGAATTTTTGTAAAGAAGCAGATCGACTCTAAGGTGACTCGACTCTAACTATCGCAGATCGACTAAGAAGCAGATCAACTCTAACGCTTCATCTGGTGACCCGGACGTCGCGCAACGCTTACCCTGTATTCAATGTACAATTTTAAAGGGTAAAATTTAGGGGTTGCGAGGAAGAAGGGCGTCACTCAAATTATGGCGTTTATCCGTAAAACAATTGAAAACGTTCTGAAGGTGACTTTCTAGCACCACTCCAGGAGGTACTGCAGTAACCTCAGTAGATGACGTTTGAGGAGCTTTTGAAATTCTGAATTGCGCCTATTTTTCGTAACATCGTTACCTCTACGATCTTACATCATTTCGTTTCCCGATGTTTAGAACAGACAGGATGGATGTGAATTTGTTCGATATATATGTGCTTTTTCATCGAATGATAGTGAGTTTAAGCCTCCAGATAATAGTAATACATCATTAGATGCATATTTACGTAGTGTTGAACGTAAAAATAAAGGACGAACAAGGCTTTTCCGAAAATCAGGAAACAAGAATTAATGAATTTCAATGAACCTGGATGAAAATGCAAATTATTCTGTATATCTGGAATTAAGAAATACATTCAGATTTTCATAAAAGAAAACGGTTTATATCAAAATTAGCTTGTTCTGTAGAATATAGACATAATTCAACATTTTCAAATTAATGGAATTTCACATATTTGAGCATTTTAGTGCAGTTTGTGTGCTTAATCAGGTACTAGTATGATTTTTCGGGCGATATGTACGTATTTTTTAACGTATGCGAAATATACAGCTTGTACCCTTTTGTTGATTATCTGAAAACTACATGTTTTCTGAATTACGCCCTTTTTCCGTCCAACCCCTCAATTGTACCAACACCACGTACGACTCGGAGCCGTTCCTCGCTGCCCCATGCCGAGGCGGTGGCAGCGGTGGAGGTTCGCCTGGTCGGTGGCCAGGGGCCGCCACAGAGCGGGGCGCGCCCGGGGGGCCGCGGCGGCCGGCGCGCACGCGTGCGCCTCCCCTCGGCGCGCCGACGAAGCACGGCGCGTGCGCGGGGGGCGGTGGCGCGGGGCCGGCGGGGGCGGCGCACGGCAGCCGACGCGCCCTCGCGGCCGGCGCGCGAGTTGGCGGCGCGGCCACGCCCAGGCGCCGAGGGGGGGATGGACTCGCTGCGGCGCGCAGACTCCCTCCAAGGAACAGAGCTCAGGGGGAGATGTATTTTCAAGAATGTACAGGACCATTTAAACATTTAGACAGAAGGTTTATATTTTATTTATTCCATATCAAGTAAAATTTAATGTTAAACACATTTTTGAGTATCTTCAAACGGCGTTTAAGGAGTTTCAGCACCACAGTCTTCATGCCAATTGCGATACTTAAATTATTGTTGTGTGTTCAGCTGTTTTTTTTTTTTTTATTTGTTACGTCTTTCTTGACG
Source organism: Gryllus longicercus (assembly GCA_038098605.1). Lineage (NCBI taxonomy): Eukaryota > Metazoa > Arthropoda > Insecta > Orthoptera > Gryllidae > Gryllus > Gryllus longicercus. Next base: position 944,893 of record JAZDUA010000339.1, on the reverse strand, counting down.
CAACGCGTCTCTAAACTCTTGTTGGGCGTTCAATGCTCGCCATGAAGTAATCCTCTATTCTCTTTGTCAGTCACGTCAGGTCGCAGTTGGTCAGTGCCTTTTATCCCGTCGGTCAGGAGCTCGGCGTCGTTAGATCCCGGAGACCCTAACGGTCTCCCAACCAGGAATCCACGAAGTCTTGAATTTGCTTTACCTCCGTGACTTCACGGAGCGTAGTGATCGAATTCGGTTAGCGATGCCAGCATTAAAACTGAATTATGTTGTATCGCAATGAAAGATGGTGTTGCAGTAACTCCCGAAACCTCATATGAAGACTATCGAAAATGTACTTAACCTTAACTTTTACTCGACATGGAATAATAAAATAAAAACTAAAAATTATAAAACTTCTGCAGTCTAGAATTTTAAAGAGAAAGGCAAAAACAGTAAGACGGTATTCAATTGTGTAAAACTCAGGGGAAGATACTTGAGTGTCATGTTTCTGTCTCATTCTCGACGTGGTACCGACAGATCCAAAGAAAATCAGAGGGATCGTACATGGCCCCTTCAATTTTCATTGTAAGAAGAAAAGCCGTAATCAAAACTCGTAATCGAAAGTAGGTTACTGTTCCAACGGTTATTTTAGAGTGTGAGTTTCCCTTTTATGAATATGTATAGTGGCGTATAAATCGAATGCTAATGAACAATGTTGTCTGGTGAAAAAAGTTTTGCTCTTGGTAAAAAATAGCTGCTTTACGCTTTAGCACCATATCTCCATATATATGTAAATTGCCTAATATTATTACATTGATGCACTAAGACTACAACAGTTCCCAGGGAGATAGGCATGGCCTTCTAAATACGGAATTAAAAAATATTTTATAATAGTATACATACGCTTCAAATGATATATTATTTGTGAATTTCTTTTATTAATATTAAGAACAACTAACTTATACTAAACATTAACATTTTAAATTATGATTTTATTGATTATCAAATTCTCAAAATATTGAAATTAAAATAATAGGAAAATTTAATATGCAAGAATAATTACAAGGAGCATCGCACCAGCTGTACAACAATGAGACATTTAATTCAGTATAAAACTGGGTATCTGACAAGATTTCCAATTTATATTTACGAGAATCGTCCTTACAGATCTCCAAAACAATGTCATAATTTTAAATAACCTCTCAATAGCTTGCCTGTCTATCATTTCAATCCTAGATACATCACAGTCCTAACAGAAAAATAACTAAAGAACAAAAAGTATATTTTAAAATGAAATAAATATTGCCCCATTAAGGAGGAATTTTGGACGCTGTTTGAAGGGGCGAGTGAACATTGATGCAGGGCGCGTCAACTATTGTCATTAGCAAGTATAGTGTATGTTATATCCCGGAAGGTGACGATGTTCCTCCCCTGTAGAATTGCGAGATCTGGCGCTGACCTAGAAGTCATGTCGGTTTGGTGCTTGTCTTTCTCCTCCCCCCCCCCCAACGACCCATCCAGAACCAGCTCTAAACTCCCGACGTGTATGATAGTTAAGTGCACGAATGTGTGTGTGTGTGTGTGTGTGTGTGTATGTGTATGTGTTTGAAACAAAAGAGGAGACAAAGGAAGGAAAGATTGCGTGGGATCCGTGGACGCGTTTGTTAAGGTACTGCTCTTGCATTCGCCTGGTATTGATCGAAAAAACAACATGCAATGCAGCCTGCCACTAGAATTCACATTCACAGTAGTTGAATCCGATCCAGCTGTCCTAGCTAGGGTCGCAAATCCGCCACAGTCGGAAATCGGATAATAAGACCTCTTGGTCAACGACGCTACAGGACAACTGATGTTGCCGCCAAACTATTACAGCCTTGAGTTTTAGAAAGTAGTACCTCCACACCACAGGACGGTTTTTAGAAATATTCTAGGTTGTGTTCTAATATAAATATATTTTCACTTCTAAAATAATGATTGGCAAAGTGCGAAATGTTTGCGCGGGTCCAACTAGTATTACTATAACCAAATAAAATATAAATGGCCAAATTCAATGTTTCGCTCATTTCTTGAAGGTAAAGAATTGAAAGCTATTAATACTTTTACAATTATTTTTATAAAAATTGTTAAGTCTGCGTTTTCGCAGAATTATTTTTTCTCGATAAAAATTAAAAGAATAGAAAATTAAAATAAAAACAAATGAAAGCGTCATGCGTGTTCAAGCATGAGACTAGCATTCTCACATCATACGGCTACAAGAATCTGATATCGCTTGTTAACAGGATAATACCTTTTGGAACTAAAAGTATGTTTACACCGCATATCAAATATGATATATATAGTTAGCTGATGACGCAAGCCCTAGCAGTAACCTTCAGTATCCTCAGTAAAAGGGGTAAATGCTGTTCCAGCGATCATAATATGTCAGCTGCAAACTTCTTAAGTCATTTGATTGCCCCTTCATTCCATAATATGTCGCATAAAAAAACGCAGATGTATATGCTGTTAAAAGCTTACAAAGATGTTCTGTTAGTGATTAATGCACAAGTTTCTGTTTTCTATCAGAGAAACATTCTCTGAAAATTTTCCGTCTTTGATATGAAGATTTTCATTGCATGTATTTTCCTAACTCTGGATTCTTACATCTTTTGAATTAGTTGATTTCTGAATCTAACTGTGTGCATTATGCGCCTCAAGCATATACTATTTTCTTCATGTCCGTCATTCCCGACAAACATGTTTCGTGACATTTCGTCGTCTTAAATTCTGATCACTTCAAATCAAACATAAAATAAACTTAAAGGCGTATATTCAAAATTATGGATGTATTCGTGTTTAGTTTTTTAATATTTAAACTGCTTTTTAACGTTTCTTTGTGAAGTATTATTCCTTTTCCTAGTTTAATGGTTATTTATTTCACTATCCCCATCATAATGCTTCTGAAAGAAGATGGCACGACGCAAAGGATCTCTCAGCTTCAAGTACTTGTGTCAGCTACTTGAACCTGCGGTTTCGACAGTTGCTTCGGCCCTCCAAGTGAATGAATATTCGAAACAAACCACAAGCCTTGAGAGAACTTCTCATCTTGTCTGTTCCCCACATTCCTATTTGACATATTCCTGACAAAGAAAACACTTCTTAAACCAGTGACCGAGTCCAAAATTAAAAAGTTGTTCTGAGATCTTTCTTCTGGTGAGACTTTCGTCTTTTGTATTCTCGTACGTTGGAGGGTTCGTATATTCTTTTAGATTAAAAACACGAAAGTGCCTCCTTCTCTCAAATGTGGTCAGATATTCTTTTAAAATTTATCTCTTCATATTAGTAATTTTAAATAACCCCAAGTTGTGTACTCTATCACTCACAAACAGGGGCGGATTAATATTTTTGCCGCCTGTAGGCACATCAAATTTGCCGCCCCCTGTTTAAAATTAATGTTACATTTCAAAATTGTAACGTTTCAGTAACAATCAATTCCTCATTAATTTAAACGTTTTAACTTTAAAAATAACATTATATTTTGCACATTGTTTTCATAAATTAAATATTTTTTTTGGATTAGCTAATAAACTGTATCTTTATAGCAAGTAACGTTCAACATTGTTAACGTTTCAACACTGAAACGTTAACATTAAAAGGAAACTAAAACATGACAACTAGAATTGCAACATGTTTTCTTTCGTCAACGGGCCTTAGTTTCAGATTCATATACTTCTGAAATCATAAGGTATACTCTAATGAAGTAGACAAATAAATAGCTTGTATTAAATATTAATATGATATTTTTAAAATAAAAATATGATTTATGCTGTTATAGTTTTTAGAGAACTTAAATTTGTTTTAGACAATATCAAGAAAATTTTGCGCCTTTGAAAATTTGCCCCCTTGAAAATTTGCCGCCGTAGGCACGTGCCTACTGTGCCTATGCGTAAATCCACCTCTGCTCACAAACATCTTGGAGTCAAACGTTTTCATGAAACACGATATCAAATAAGTATTATATTTTTTTAAAAATCTTAAATTTTAATTGCTTCCATAGTAATTTATTACTATGGAAGCAGATTAAACTTAAAGATTTGAGAAAGTATGTAGAATATTCATGTAATTATTTACTTTGTTTGCTTACCACACCATTTGTTACATATCATCTTCCTTTTTTATATAGTTGTATTGATACGTTTTGCGACTGTCACATCCAAACAATTTCAACAAATGAAGTGTGAAAAGAAAAAGGATTCCACGAAAAGATGGTTTTATAACGTGATTGCACTTCACTTTATAAATTGCTACCTTATGTTCAGATTGACGTGACTACCATTTTTGCTTATTTCAACTTACAACCACTTCCAGCTTCAGATTTTTTATGCGCTTTCGGACCAAACAATCGTATCGCTATGTGTCCAAAATTATGTATCTTATTAGTCAAAGGAACGGAAAAGATGTTACGTTGGCCTAACTCCAAACATTTCAGTGTGTATTTACGTCAATCTCACTATAAGACAGTGAAATATTAACGAGTGAAAAAAGTTTAAACAACGCTGGCGTAAATGTAATCCCACAATACATAGAACGCTTATCGTTTCTTGACATCGATCGGACATAAATCGAAAATGATGCTACTTAAACTCAAGTTACTCAAAACTTTGTTTTCGCGGCCGAAATCTCGAGTTGCGCTCCTCACACAGAAATCTACAAAATGGGGTTTGGAGGCTCCTCCTTTCACAAGCTGGAGGCGTTTGGCTCCTCGGTAAAACCCCAGTTGATGGTAGTGGTGGGAAATACAGTGTATCGAATTAAGAGATATGTATTATCTCGTATTCTATTACAATACGTTTCGCTGACTCGTTTTCCCCTTCATACGGATACGAGTCAAAACGGAAGGAGGGGTCGTGTTTCCACATTCGTGAACTGTCGCACAGGTGTGCTAGTACAAACAACATTGAATGATCCCCCTAACAGAGTGCGTATTTTTTTTAAACAGTTGATATATTTAACGGGAAGTTACGTTTAATGAATTGTAATAATTCGACACAATAATCCAATGTTTCGAAATAACTGAAATAGTTACTTTCCGGTAATATGGGAATCCATAACTACCAGATATTTATTGATATTAGTGCATTAAAATGCTGAACGAGAATAACGTATATGACCGTTGGCTGCGAAAGACATTAATGCCCATCAAATATAGTAAACCGGGAAAGTCTCTCCGCAGTGAGCCGAGTGAGGGCCTGTATTACGAAATTGCATTGATGTCGGTAGCAACCAGATCACTAGGAAACAAGTGAAGGGGACAACATTTCCAGCATCTGTAAGTAATTGTATTGAGTACGCAATTTACTTTTTACAAACTCCAGCTCGTGCTACGAACATAATTTCTGCTGCTAGCACACTCATCAGCAAGGTGCCACAGCGAAGACTTTCTTGCCTGTTGTCTTCAGCATATATTATTCTAAATAGCAAGAGTTTTGAACATTTTAGGATTTAATTTGGCATCTACTTTATTAACAAAAACAATTTACTTGTTCCGCCTTACCTCTTTAGACCATCATTTTCTCACCATAGGGGGAAATGCCTACATATGGTCCCCGCTCTCGTCTCCCGCCCAATCTTTGTTTCTATGTAAGTACTGTATTATCGCTTTGTATCACTTTAGTTAATAATGAAAACAGAAGTTTCCATCGGCAACCGGCAAAAAACTAGAGGCCTTTCTGTTGTTTTAGTGAACGATGGCTCCTTTTTAGAATCTCGCATATTGCGATTGCGATATTAAATGTCTCTTTCTTGGGATTATGCGTCCGAATGTTTCTGAAATTGTCTATCGTACATTTATACCACTGGAATTGACCTAAAATTGCCGTTTCCACCCCCCTCCCCAAAGTTTTATTTAAAAAAATTATTATGTCCTCTTATGCCCCTTCTGTGAGACAAAAATTTAGACCGAAATCGGAATTAGAAAGTCTATGAAATCATATAAATAATTTGCGAGTTACTCGATCTGTTTGGGAAGTATTTTGGTTGGTTGTCTGTCCCTCTGAGGTGAACGTTAACACCCAAACCCATCGGGCAATTTTCTCCAAAATTGATATTCTCCCGAAGATCGGCTTGAGTTTGGGGTCCTGGGTGTTTCACAGGTGTGTTTTGTTTTTTTAGGCAGTAGACATGAAGCCTCAACATTTTCCATATTTTCTCAACAATGGCTACTACTTTATTAATTTAGCTTATCCTCGGTTAGAATTGAGGCAGCTTAAAATGGCGCAGCATTCAGTTCGTTGATCTCTATGAATTTTCGAAATTTGCAAAGGTTGAAATTTTTTGGCAACTTCCAACAATGACAATATTGAAGATAGAAATTTTGTCCCTGATAAAATCTATTCATCAAAACATCTTCAAATAGGTTCAGGTACAGTTTTTCAAAAACACGCAAAGTTATTGCGTAATTTTGCGCGAAATGTTGGCAAGTATTTTTTTTAAAGCTTTTAAGTAACTCTTTTCTTTTCAACGTAGTGGTATAGGAGAAATTATAAACAAGAAGGGAGTGCAATGAACAAAATGCACTGCATGCTAAAAATGGTTACGCGAGATTTGCACTTTGGCACCATTCATAAATAAAATATTGTGTAACTTCTAAATGCCGAAACTCACGGTCGTGATATTAGGTAATATTGATTGTGATATTACAGAAAGGTATTTTTTCTTATATTTTCAGCAGGATGAAATAAAGTTTATTTTTAAAACGTGTATGTTCTACGGAATGAAAATTTATTTTTGTCAATAAATTACCACATGATTTTTAGACGCATAACAAGGTCTCGCAGAAATATCCAAGGAAAATTTGGAACATGGGGGAAAAATTTATCAAATGTTTACGAATCAGTAAAATGATTGTTTTGTTTTTAATTTTAGAAACATAATAGCAATAAATGTATGCCCGAAGACTTAAGCCGAATGTTCAAGATTGTCAGAATGTTTTCAGATGTTTGTGTTGCATCCTTTTTGTCTAAGAAAAGACGCAGCTTACGGGAAATTTATACGAACACTTAGGTGCACTATGTATTTCCTCGAGAAAAAATGTACGAGGAGAAAAGAATTTTACCTCTTTTCTTGTTTTTTTAAGCAAATATGTAGAATATTTTTTCCTCCCATGATGTGCGTTAGCTTCTTCTTCATACATATTTTTAATACTGAAATAACGGAATAATGAAATAAATAAACATGTTTCTTTAAATATAAAGATAAAATATATTGTAACAACAATAGCTATTTTTATACACAATATGTTTACAATATATTTATTCACACATGTTATATATATGGACATAATCACTTCTTCAAATCAACTCAGGTCGAATGAAACAAAATTGAGGCCAGCTCGTTTCAACGCCATCAGCAGCAAATGGTGATGGTATGTGGCGTTATTTAGAGGAAAACGGTGCAGTTAGCTCGAAATAATTAAAAACACCAAAATCCTGAGGTGGAAAAAATTAAGTTTCATATTGACGTGGGGAACAGCATACGATGATTTTCACTGATCCAATAACATAGAGTCTAGCCGTCACAGGTGTTCATAACTCTTAGATGTTTCAAAAGTTAACCATCTCGAAAGCTGAAATGGCGAGAACAATTGAGCGTATCTTGCCTTCAATGGGAAATTTAGTTATTAAAGTAACCGTTCTCCACGTTCTCGCGGCAGTAAGTCGAATGCACAAAAGTCACGAAGGGCACGATGAGAAATAAAAGCCAAAATCTGTAGCTGGTTTGCTTTGCACACGTTTTTCCTACAGGGGAGCTAATATTTTCTTGTCAATTCTTGCCAAAACGCTCGTTTCCACATGAATATATAATTCCACTTCTAGATGAGTTAGAGAAGGAATCTCAGAACTTAAGAAAACGTGCACACAATACACTTTCCCCATTGACGTCACGAACACTTTTAACTATTTTTGACCTTAAATAAAAATAAACACATCCTGGTTCGATTTTCGGCTAGGGTTGTGAATTCTTTGACCAGTCAAACAGCTATTATTATTATTATTATTATTATTATTATTATTATTATTATTATTATTATTATTATTATTATTATTATTATTATTACTTAAAGAGGATTTGATTTTCTTTCTATGCAAATGAAAATGCAGAGTTTTTAAATCATCATTCCTATTGCCATGCAATAGCCTATCCTATCATCGTTCCCAAACCCCTGTAGATAGCCTTCCAGAAGACCCGGCCAATGGCCAAGAGACGCTTTAACATCGCGTTGGGAGAGATTATCGTTGTGAAAAAGTTCCTCCAAACTGAATCATGGAGTAGGAAGCCTGGCATTGAACGTAGAGCTCTCGTGAAGAGCCACTGAACGCTCTTTTGTTGCCGGCGCTTCATTCATACTTCCCCACAAATGAGCTTTTCTTTTCTTGTGCCCAGTGGAAAGTTATGGAGCAGAGAATTCCGACAGCGGATGATCTGTCCGGAGGATCTAAGGCTCCGTCACCTCAGGAATGCAAGAAGCTTCCTTGCAAGAGAAGAGGTTTGTGCATTCCGCGGCTGTTCCATATACCAAACCCTCGAGCACTTCTTCGTTTTCGCCAATTTTGCTTTGAAAACTGAATAGTAACTCCAAGATTTTTTATAACGCTGAGTGAATTTAAAAGTGTGCGGCATAAACATATTCTTTAGACGATCTAATGTTTTGTCTCAGACATCGACAATTCTGAGACGTGTCCTTAACCTTCCAACAAAACATGTTTCATGTGCAAAATTCGGAATTGTAATAATTAAGACGGCAGCGTTAACGCAGAGCTGGCTAAAAATTCAAACACATTGCGACAGAGGTGAGAAATAGACGTGGTCTTGTTTCTTAAAATTTGGTATTTGAGAGGAAGTTTTTCTCATATTCAGGACGATTCGGAATCTTTGCAAAAACGGCCACTTCAACATTCTTAACACAGCCATAAAGCTTAGGGAGATGAATTAAAATGAATCATGCTCATAGATATATTTTTAGTAAAGCATACTTGTTATAGAATGACATGAAAATAATTTCAAAGAGGTGGGCAAGTTCAAGAAATGAAGATGGGCAGGGATGGTTGTCAGAGTGGACCCTTACAAATGCAAGAAAGCAGTAACAGAATAATACGCAAGACATGTACAACGCAGTGAATGACGGAAACCAAACTGATGTTCTGAGACGAACTGTAGGCCCTCTGTGAATGAGTACTGTCCAGAACAAAATGGTTTGGAGGAGCCATTTGAAGGTAATGTGCAAGCTGAAATAAATGTATAAAAATTAATTATAATTGAATACCTTTCTAAATCTGTCGACTAAAGTAAACTAGTAGTGCTACAAAAGCACATACTTTCATGCATTATTTAACGGTTGTGCAATATGAACTTGCAAAAGTGTTTCCAACCTGTAATATTTTTTCTCAGCGATGGATTTGAAACGCAGATTCTTAAAGTGAAGACGCTGATCACTTCCCCCTACACCACCAGCCTCACAGTACAAGTCAACCTTTCCAACGTTTTATAAAATATTAAACGTTTGCATTTGCAATTTTGAAAATTATTTTCGTTAACACGTTTCTGGTTTTAAAAAAACATATATTATTAAGTAAAAATCCCTATCATCAATATTGAACCTTTGTAATGTTAATATTTTGCAATTTTCGAAAATACAAAGAGTTCAGAGAAAATGGGACTAGCACCATTTCTATTGTTCATTTCTATAAGCGAAGAAAGCATCACGAAAAAAATTGGAGTTATTTTGGGGGTTTTAATGGATGGCATCAAGTTCAAGCAGAAATTACGCAAAAACTCTTTTTTTAATTTGAACATAACCTTATTCTTTATTGATATTCTTAATTATTTTCTCTAAAATACATTCCATTCAAGAAAAATCTATCATCAATATTGTACTTTATCAATGTTAAGTTTTTGTAATTTTTTACAATACAGTGTTTTCCGAAAATGGGACAATCTCCAATTTCTTCAATGCCCTTTGCTATATCTGGGGAAAGAATGTAAAGAAAATATTGCCGTTTAAAAAAGTGATGAAAAAACGGCCTATATTTCCCGTAAAATTACTCGAAAATTATTCATATTTTCGAAAAATTGTTCACGATCTTATTTTAACATCTGTCTTTGAAGGAGAGATTATATCAAGAAAAATACCGATCTTCAATACTGTAGTTGTATGAACACGCCAAAAATATTTGGAACGTTTACAATTTTCGAAAATTCACGGATTTCAACGAAAAGGAACTGTACCATTCTTGTAAACGTCTTTTACATTATCCGATGACAAACGTTGATAAACAATTTGGATCCATTTTTGAGAAAAGTTTGAAAATGTTCTTGAGGCTTTGTGTAAAGTATCCCAAAAAGCTTGAATTATCTGTTTCAAGCTCGCAGGGCCTCGAGTTCGTTCAGATCGATCCGGATCCAATGTTCGAGGAAGTCCTCTGAACGGTTCAGGCGCTAGCTTTGTCCACGGACAGGCGAAAAGAGACGAACAGGAAGGCAAATGTTTAGCCTTCAGTCAACTTTCCGGTATCAAGGAGCTACAACACGTGGATTACGAGAACACAATGTCATAGAAGAAGTAATTTACTACATACAAGAACAATATTTATCCATGTGATTTTTCTGTTGAAGTATTGCAGATTTCTGCCGCAACATCACAATACTTTATCTTTACTACTGAAGTACGTATTAAATATATATTCCTCCGAAATATCATAATCACAATACGCCAAAGTGGTATTTTTATGCTTTTGAGTTCTTCTCATTGCTGTGTTATTCCTTTATATTACGTAAAATTGCATTCAATTTTTATTGTCACTGCATATTCACCAATGCTTCCTAAAGTTTGTTTTACACGATCATTTTTCATAATTTTTCGTCGATACAGAAAAGAGACAGACCAGACTGGATGTAATTTGTACGAAAAATGATGTATACTTCATTTTTCGGTACAGATTTCATCCAGTTTGACTAATGCGCTCCTGGCGTCACTTTTCGAAACTTTCTCGGGTTGTTATGAGTGTGGTGCGATTTGTTCATTTTGTACAGTTTCCAGAGCGTCCTGATGTGTTGAATTATAATGTGAAGTGATTATATAGTGGGAAATAAATTATGTATTGTGTTCTAATGTCGTCGCGTTCCTTGCTTAGTTGTAATATAACGTAACTTAATTTGTTACCGTAGATGCGATGTTCAAATATTTGTTTTTCAGCGCTTTTTGCGGCGTCCAGAGGAAGTATTTTCATCAGATAACGTACAAATCCCAGAAATGACCGTGCAAAACGCTGAAATCCCTTTCATCAAGTTTCAGCACCGCAACACTACGCGTAGAAACGCACCACCTTTTTCCATCCATATTCTGTACAGAATAATGATGAAAAAACGATGAAAAAATGACCGCGTAAAACAGGCTTTACAGACAAACACGCCTTATAGACCTTCAATTATGTGTTAATCGGCGTTTAAGTTCGAACTGTTCGCGAGCAAGTTACTCTAGAGTTTCACCACATAATTCAAACGCAATTGGTGAAGTTAGGTTTGTGCGGAATCAAAGTCCCGATATTAGCCGTTTACGTAGAACTAATCGCGGCTATCGTCTCTCGTTTATACAGTTGTGATGTGTTTTTATCATGAAAAAAGGTTCAGTGACGCTGTTCAGCATTATGATGGACGAAGTCGATATAAAGCAAAACCTGATTAGGAGTGAAATTGAAAGAACTTTCAGATTATTTTATGAGTATGATTAAGGTGGTTGGGCAAAACCAGTTTTAGAAAAGATTGAAAAGCTAGAGTTTCGGTTTTGCTTCAAAGGAATAATAGTCTTGCAAATAAAAATTGAAAATTGTAGTTTACATAACTCTGCAATGCAAATAACATGTTGCATGAATTACGTGTTTATTTCAATTATTTGAAATTAATGTGTCAAAGTATTCCCTTTGTTGTAAATGTAGATACTAAGATATGTATATGTTCTTTTTATTTTTGCAAACTATCTAATTGTTAATAATTTTCACATAACATAAATTAATCAATAAAATCAATAATTTGTTAAATATATTTTTGTATTACGTTCTTGACTTCAGCAATTTTAGGCGCAAGCTAATTGGATTAAGGATGTTAGAATACATGATTAATGTGCATTTCTGTAATTTGTAAGACACACTTGCATTTGAAGATACTGGGCCTATTCAAATTTGTATGAGTTGTACATTTACTTCATAAAAAGCAGTACAAAAATGCTTTAATAATAGTTTTCTAGAGATAAGGTACATTCATGAGGATTCAAAAATTTGAGAAACGAGTAGTTAAACTTATCTTAATAGTTGGTCTTTTATTATTGTAGATTTTTTCGGAATGTTTGGTCCTACATTAAATATCACACAAATTAGTTTTAACTAATTTCATATTAAATAAGTATAATTAATCTACTAGAATGTATTTCACCCGAAGATTGTGACTTGCATTCTACGCTGTAACCTAGTAATTCATAGCGTCAAGAATGATCATAGGTGAAAAATAATCACATATTTTAGTAGGAACAATAATCAACCAGTAGCCTAGATAGCGTCTCTAAACAAGATGGAGACTTCCAGTTTTCTTCGAATGCAGGCCAAGGTTCTCGTGTAATGTTCATCCTGTTCTGATCGTGAAAATAAGAATCACTGGAAAGTCAAGTAGTTTACATAAAACACAAGGAATCGTTTAGCAACCCTACACATCCCACTTCGTTCAGGAGTTTTTTTTCTTTCTCAAGACAGAAACTGGCCAGAGGGAACGTTGAAATCCTGTTCTGAAGATTCAGAGACATATCATCTACGCGAGGGCGTTTATGTCAAACAAAATCCCATCACAAATAGAGCTCATGACCTGAAGGTATGGAACAAGCCGCAGAGACAAGTTTCCGGAATTACATGTCCTGGGAATATTTGTTGACGCCGATGCCGGATAATCTGCACAGACTGACAGAGCTCATAACGCACTTTGATTTTGTTTCTCATGGTGCTCTTAGCAGTTACTAAGGCTGATCTGAAGGAGGTCTTGTGAGAATTTCTCATTCACTTTGGTCGAAAATAGCAGTGAAGTGAAGTAAAACGAAAAATATTCTGATGCCTCCGGAGTGAGTAAACGAAAAAGTGGAATATAGATATAATATTGAGGAAATAAAACAATATATTATACTAAGTATACAACTTATATATTTCTATATAAGTTTTGTTAACTAAATATTACAAAATAAGTGAATGGCAGAGCACTTAGCTCTTCGTAAACCTTCACCTAATAAAAATGAACTTATTTGATTTATTTTTGTTAAAAATTATAAAAAATGTATGAGGAAGAAGTCTAATTTGCGAAAGTATTTTTAAGCTTCAGAATCCCTTCCCCATCCTTTTACTTTAACAAAGAACAAAAGTACCATATGAGGTTGCCAACATTCGAAAAAATACGCATTTTCACTCTCGAAAATACGCTCCAACATTTAAATAAGACAGCTTTGACAACAGACAACATTTACCACAGATTCTTTAATAAATAGGAAACGCGTGGTAGAATTTCGAGCTCACTGAAGTCCAGCGTGCAGGAATCACGTAGATAGTATTTGTGTATGATTCGTACAATTTTGTTTTGCAGTCTAAAAGTCTGGGCCTATAGAAGTGCTTCTGCAGAATATTATTCCATATCTCAGACGGAAATATACGCAGGTGTTTGTAAAAATTGCAACACCCAGAAGGAATGGTTGGAATCACTAAAATATCGGACGGTGTCTAGAACAGTGAAACAATAAGAAATGATTAAATATGCATAGAGGTGGCGTACTCGCTGGCCTAGAAGCGCCCTCCTTTGTGAGACAGATCAAGTCAGTATTATGCCACACTTAGTCGGTGTAGAGCCGTCAAACGACGAGAAAATGTGCACGTAAGTGCCGGTATCAGGGCGCAATATCAGCAACGGAGTGAGTTCGAACGGGGCAGAATGATCGGTCTCCGAGAAGCGGATTTGTCTTGCCGTGACATTGCGGTCGAACGAGGCGTGCTGCTACGTCAGTGATGCATGAGTGGAACCAGCGGATAGAGTAGGGTCGTACACAGCGACGAGTGGGTACTGGAGCACACAACGTGACCACAACGCAAGATGACCACTGTCTTGTCCGCAGGGCCGTAAGCGACAGATCGGCGTCGTCCAGTGTTGGCTCGACAGCGATGGACGCGTACGGGTGTGGTCATGTCTGCGTCGACGGATCAACACCGTCTGCTGAGGGATGGATTGGGGTCACTGCGTCGAATTACGTAGATGAACGTGAAACCACCAACGCCTCAGACAGCAAAGGGTACGTTAACGTGTTCAGTGGTGAGCTGAGAGGCAAAATGTAGTGTCCTGCTTCAATTTGTGCTACAGCATTCAAGCATCAAATATTAAATTGAATAGAACAGACTACCTGGAAATAGTAGAATTGTAGAAAAAAATATTTGCCATGGTATCTAACCCGTTCCGAGTTCTACAAAGGACCATTGAACACCCCCCCCCCCTGCGCACACGAGGTAAAATTAATACTGGCACTATCTGTTCCCTACCTAATATTTTGCTGTCAACGTTTGGTCCACTTGTCAATTTTGATGTCCACTAAGAACCTGTGACGGATGTTAATAGTGAATTTAAGACAGGGAGTTGGAGGAGGGGGAAGATATTCAGTCAACCAGGAAGAAATTTTGCAAATAGTACCAAAAATATAAGTAATTAATACTATCTCTGTGTATCAGAATGTGAAGTAATACAACCATGCAACCAAGTAAAGCAGCCAATTATTATTAAAACAAATGTATATTCTCTCTTCCCCCATTCAAAAAATTAAGAGGTTTAGAAAACCATTTACCATACCAGATTTAGAATACCATTTTGAAACGTCGTTTTTATTGGCTTTACCTTTTAGTTTTCTCTCCACTTCATTTTGGACCGAAAGTTGTGTAATTTTGTATCAACTTCGTCTTCAGTCTCTCGTATTGCGCAGTATCGGATAGAACAGCAGTACTTTTAAAGCTGTTCTGACAATCAGCTGATGCTTGCTGAAAATATGAGTGCATTATTTGTATTGCAAGTTAATTCAAATACGTGAAGAGTTACTACAACAATCAACATTTAAAAACAAAATTGCATGTATGAAATTTCCGTGTAGAAATATTGAATTTTACTAAAACATAGAAGTTGTAGGTTTATTATTGTAATTTATTGTATGTGATTCTTTTAAAACTTCCCCAAAATTATACTTTTTCGTGTTTATTTTTATATACCAGTATTTTTAAGATTTGTGTACTGTACTAAGCAATCATTTTTCTGAATGGTACTGTACTTCTTAAAACTATTATTTACATGACCTATTATGCAGCATATTTTCATTAATTAGCTGTCCGGTAGTTGAGAACAGTTATTTTTTTAGAACCATAAGAACATTACACGTCCAGATTACAACAGAGAATTCCAATTTCTTAATTTGGTAAAAATATTGCACAAAAGTATTTAAAGTCAATATATTATACCTCCTTAAAAATTCCCGGATCGCCACTAATTCTATTAATTTAGAGGTTTTTCCTTACACACTTTCCTATAACAGAAAACGGGTTTCAGTGATTGACGTCATTCAAGTTCAATAATTAAAATATTTTCAGAAGAGAAATGTACAAAAGTCTACGACAAAAATAGAAAATATTTCATTCAACATATATTTCAGAATAATTATACGATATAACGCCAATAAACTGAATGCATTTTGCAGTATCACTCTAAATTAAACATGCTGATTTTGGAGAAACATACAAAGGGCAATCATACGCCTTGCATCAGACCGCGCTTCAATTTGCGTAAGAGTAGTTCGGGCAATGACATTGGGTGTTTTAGAACCAGGCGAAAAAAGGCATCCTTAAGCACTATTGATCACGGGACTAACGACGTCATACGGTCATTAGGAACTACGTTTACATGAGCTTTAGCTACTGCGACATTGCGTTTTGCACTATAACAAAAGAAGCATTTCAAGAGTTTAAAAGTGGAACATTCTAACCACGGTACGAGTCAAGCGTAAACAAATCACCATTATACAAGAAGTTTTAAATTGTCTGGCCAGGCGCGATGAGTATGCAGTCTGGTATATTGAATCGACTCTTCTTGAGAATGTAGGGAGTTAACAGGATGGTATGATTTTAACTCGTTTTCGCGCATTTCTCAACTGTCACTATTGCAACATTGTCCGTTAATTCTTGCCAGAGTTGTATAGTTGGTAAATATTGCTAGTAACTGCCTCACGAACGAGAATCAGCTTATCAGAGTTGGGAAAACGCAACCTTTCCTGTTTTTAGACGGCCGTTTTGCCGTTTTTAGGGTGACCGTAGACTCTCCTACAGGCGTACACTATTTATGAAGGTGCCTTAGGTCTAAAGTAAGACGATATGACTTCAAGGTCCGTCACGTGACTGCATAACGTCGTTACTGTATGCGTGGCGCTAAAACTTCTAATACTCGCCCACATACGCCAACAGTGTACGCTGTTTGAAACCAATTGCGTAGTAGGCAATAACTAGCAGAAAAAGTTTCGTACCAAGCTTCTAGGGAACTATAGTCTTTTGTTATGATGGCGTCTGTACCGGAAAAGGGCGACGCTGGTTAATGACGAATGGCGAAGTAGAGTGGAGGGGAAGGTACTTTGCGAACACGAAGTCTGAAGATATTGAAATAACAAAACTGAGGGTGCAAGATCGTAATCTGTTTCTTGATGCAAGAGCACTCGCTGTCCCAAATAGTTGTCAGAGTACATCCTCAAAATGCCACCCGCGCTTATGGCAAAATATCAACTCGCGCCGAAATACTCCGTTGATGTGGACGGCCACAAGGCCCACTGATAGTCAGCACCAGCGGTAATGTGCGCAGTAAGGGCGCACCTCGACAAAGAGGTGTTTGGTGAATTGATATTACGGAGCACGTCAACTACTATGGTCAATAGTCACGTTTGTGTAGTGAATGTTTTATCCCGGAAGGTGGAGGTATTGCCCCTACTTGATCGTGAGATCGGACGCTCACCTACACGTCGGCTTGTGGGGATTTCCCCTCTATGAATCCTCCCCTCCAAACGGGGCATCGATCTAGTCAGAACAAACTCCAATCTCCCGCCTGGTCTATTTATGTTTGTGGTGCATGCAATAGTAAGTGGGTGTGTGAAGTGGGCAGGACAGATCAATTAAGAGAAAGAAAAGATCGCGCGCGGTCCGGGTCTCGTTTGTTAGGGTTTTGCTCCGTCATTCTCCAGGTACAGATCGGAGAAACTTCTGGAAACTATCGATCAAAACAGTCGGACATAAGAATTCTCCTCCAAACAGCGGCAGAATTCGACGGTTACGTAGCTAGTGTCAAAAATCCGCCACCGTCAGGACTCAAACCCTAGGATCCCTCGATCATAGTCTGTACGTTACATCGGCAAAGGTGGCTTTGAGCTAAACTCAAGCGGTCTCAGTAGTGTTGTCGTCGCGGCAACACGGGAACCCGGCGCGGAACGCCGCCCCGCGTACGGGGTTGCGGCTGCGACTTTGTATCGCACATTTCTCACATTTAAGTCCTGTACACATTTACGTTCTGTCGGGGAATTGAACTCTTACGCCCACGTGCTAAGATTTCCGGCGAAACTAACGACGTTAGTGCTAACGTGAGCGCAGTGAAGAGACAGGTTTGGGGCCTCCGAGCCGTCTGGGCCTCGCTGCGTGTGAGCCCCATTTGGGCAGTAGCTTCGTTGTGAAGTACTCATGGGTATTGAGACGCATTTGCCCGGAGCATTGTGACTGGTGCAAATTGACTCCGGGACCAACCAGGAAAGTTGGTAACTGAACAGGCTGACTCTCACCAGTTCAAAGAGAATAGAGTTCCAGAGTAGCGTCGTGTTCCGGCTTATCTTCGCCTTCGGTAGTATAAAAGGGTATCGAGTTATTATACCCACGTTTGCTGGTTCAAACCGAGTCAAAGCCGTGGATTTTTAAATGCTTCGTACGCTTTCCTTACGGAGGGGAAGTAAATCCGGCTGCCCATGTAAATTTACTGCATGCATCCTCAAGCTTAAAAGAAACCTCTGAGCTAAATTCAAATCGTCTGTTTTGTCGCCCGAGTGATACTTTGTTTCTCCGCTACATGGTGGAAGGAGCGTTGCGAAATTTGTGTGAACGGACGTTCAGACGGAACAGCAGGTTTGATGGACTCGTCTCGTAAAATAAGGCATCAATGAATCAAATTAATGTCAACCTGGCACTTCTTTAGTGCAATTCGAAGATGTGGATAGATATGAAGGGCAGGAGACCGCCTTAGGCGGATAAAATGCTCTGTTAAGGTATTAAATTTAATCAGGCTTGCCCGGGGCACAATATCCAATAAGGTAAGGAGCGCCACACCAGGAGAGCCTGATGTGAAGATTCCGTATGCTGCAACAGGAACGTGAATCGTGTTTCCGGTGTTGTTAAAAATCCGTCTCTGCCAATAAAATTAATCCATTATAAAACGCGTGTCATAATAAAGTTCACTATGAAATCGCACGCAATATTACGGTTCTTTTAACAAGACCACACAAAGAAACCCAAAAGTCACCATAACTGGATCCAAACCATAGAAATATCATCAAGGGAACAAAAAGGCTTTCCACTCCTTTGAAATACTTTTTAATTGCCCGGGCGAGACTATCCACTCCATACTCTTTACATTGCTCTCTCGTCGAGAACTCCAATATCTATTTTGAGATTTTCTGGAGATAAGATAGCTCTTCTGCCTTTACAGACATCTTTTAACCTGATTCGAAACGTTGAGAAAGAAAAATCTTCCGAATAAACCCACTTTTAATTTTCTCTCAATAAAACGCTTTACCCGGCATGTTCACCTGAAATTTGCTGGAAAACATGTGCATGGCATAGGGAGCTCGGAAAACACATAATCTAACAGCCTTGGTAATGCTCTGCTCAAGATCCACCCCCTCCCACATCAAGTTCTCTTCAATCCTCTGTACCGCTTTCGCTGAACCTATTCTTGATTCAGCATATTTCATTGTCCATTCATGTACATCTTCAACCTCACTTTCCTCGCCCCCTTGGATTCCCGATTCTTCCTCCGTTCACATACTGAGAGTAAATGCGAAATAAATACATAGCGACATCAAAGGCTGCGGAAGAACAAAGTGAGGGACATCCACATATGAATAAGTATAACTATTTGCATCACAATGTTAAATCTTTTAACAATAAAATATAGTTTTTGAGGAGATAAGACCAATTAAAATAATTCTGTTGTTCTCTTCATCATGGAACGTTGCTTATCATACGGCAAATTAAATGATTTATAATTACCATTTTTTTATTGCTGTTATATCAGGGACAGGGATTCAAAAGATAACCTCACCTTTAGAGGTTCATATAGTACTTATGTTAAGAATAATATCGATTCTATTGGTTTGCCTCATGTCAATCGTTGGAAATGTTTTCAAACCAAGCTGACAGCGCTCACATTCACATACTTGTGTATCTCTAGGTTTTAAAATAAAGAATACTCCGCAATCCCGAAAATCTAGTTAGCATATAATCATCGGGCGACTAAATCAACTGCTATTTACGTAGACATCAACAGCGTTTTATGGCGAAAGAAGTTTAAACTGTGAATTAATTGTATTTGTAATTGTTATTGAACTACCTAACATTTTACAGAAATGGGACAACCCGACAAAATTTTATATCATTAATTTCGCCAGAAAGTGAGTGAAATGGTTAATACCACAATGCCGCCAGTCCATATAAATAAATAAATAAATAAATTTAACATTCGTTTCACGTACCATTGACTTTTCACTTAATTTCAACAAAGTTAAACACTAGTTAAGCCTCAAGATAAAGTACGCAGACAAAGCTAAGCGATGATTTATACTCTATTTCTAATGAAAAAGGAAATGTCATATATTAATGGACCATTAACTCGTTTGGCGACCATGTTTCCGGTGCCGTATATGTTGGAGTAATTTTTTAGGAACGGTCGCACTGGTCACGATTTGTATTTCGTCACCTTGGAGGTGGTGGGCGCAGGGCAAACACAGCAGACCTCTGTTCTCTGTCTGTCCGCGCCGCCACCGCCGCAAAAAAATGTCTCCCGTTGCCCTCCGAGGAACAGAGCCGTGGAAGAAGACTGCTAATGAGTCAACGTGATGGCGGACGCGCGCTGGCGAACAAGATAAGAACTATGTTTTCAAAATTCAGGCCCGACTTTTTTTGCGGTTGAAGTTTCATTTACAGTAGTTAAGAACGGCGTCGCGTCCTTTCAGGAGTTTCAGTTCGAACCTCGATTAAGACACTATAAATAAGATTAGATTAATTAAAAGGTCTGTGTAAAGTTAAGCATTGCGTCTTCCGACCAAGCCTCTGAGCAACTCTGCTAATGAGTCAACGTGATGGCGGACGCACGCTGGGGAACAAGATAAGAAAGACTGTTTTCAAAATTCAGGCCCGACACTTTTTGCGGCTGTAGTTGTATTAAGAAGTCGAGTAGTATCGAGAAGTTAAGAACGACGTCGCGTGCTTTCAGGGCTTAGATTTAGATTTATTTAGTCAAAAAACAGTAAAAATTGCGTATGATCTATGGGGAAGAATATTATCAGCGCACGTTTTCTGGAGTTCCAGAATCCTTTCCTGTCATTTTAACTATAAACAGTTTAAAGATGAGTAAAAGTTAAAGATCGATGTTAGGCCCTATTCTCTTCCTACTATACGTAAACGATATGCCCTCGACGATTAGAAACGAAAGAACAGTTCTCTTTGAAGATGATACGCACATTCTTTGCAATAAAGAAAACGTAAGTAGTACAATATCAGATATTTCAAATTGGTTCCGTAATAACAACTTAATAGTAAATGAAAATAAAACTGTTTCAATGCAGTTTTCCATTTCAAATAAACAGCTCAGCACTTCACTGAAAATGAATGGCGTGCCATTGACTGATGTTAAGGTAACAACATTTTAGGTCTTTCAATTCAGTCAAACCTTAAATGGAAATTCCATTTAAATGTATTGAACACTAAATTAAGTTCTTTATGCTACGCTTTCAGAATTCTTTCAAATTCAGTCAGCCTCCACTCTGCTCGTTGTGTATATTTCGCGAATGTTAATTTCCACCTGAGATATGGTATAATATTCTGCGGAAATACATCTTATAGCTCCGAGACTTTTAAATTACAAAACAATGTACGTATAATAATAAAATCCCATCCACGTGATCCTTGTAAGCCTCTCTTTATTAATCTAGGTATTTTACCATTCTTGTCTCTTCATTAATGAATCAGTGGTTTTTGTCAAAAATGACCTACTTAAGGGCGGGAATATATTTTCAGCAAACGTCGTTGTCTATAACTACGACACTCGACTAGTAATCATATTCATCAGGTAACAATATGAACAGCTCACTACAAAAAAGTCGCATATAATACATGTACAATATGTTATAACACCTTGCCAGATGACATTACACGTTTAAATGCGATACAAAAGTTTAAGTCTTTAGTAAATTCTTTTCTCCTGCAGAACTGTTTCTATACTATAAGAAACTATACCGAGTATCCAAAAGGAAAGTAATATTAATTTTAGCAATGATATTTAAAGTATTATATATCATTTGGATCGTATAATTGTAAAGAACCTGTAACAAGTATTATACTTCAGCTTCTGGTCGAGATGGGGGTCATTGACTCGGAAGCTGAATTACATTGTTTGATACAAGCATATTAAGTTTTTTTTAATTATACAATACAAATGTAAACTAATTAATTATAATCAGCTTTGTTAAAATAGACATTATTTTTCTTTTTGATGGTCAGTATAGTCTCTAATTGTATAGAAACAGTTATGCAGCAGAAACGATCTTACTTTTAACTTGAATTTATGTACCGATTTAAATTGTTTAATGTCATCTGGCAATGCGTTGTAAAGTAACGTACATGTATTATATGTGGATTTCTGATAGTGAGCTGTTGATACTGACACTTGATTTGGCACTTGACTTTCCGTTCGAACGTTGATTAAGACACTCAAAATAACTTTAGATTAATAGAACGTTGTTTGTGAAGTTAAGCATTGCGCCCTCCGACTAAGCCTTTAACGAATACTGCTAATGGGTCAATGTGATGGCCGACGCGCGGATGACTGGCGAACAAAATAGGAACCAATATTTTTCAAAAATCAGGACCGACATTTTTTTGTGGTAGTAGTTTTATTCACAGTAGTTAAGACGTTTGCGTGCTTTAAGGATTTTCAATTTGAACTTCGGTTAAGACACACTCAAAATAAGTTTACATTAATAAAATATTCTGTGTTAAGTTCAGCATTGTGCGCGTTCCGACTAGACCTGTGAAGAATACTGCTAAAGAGTCGAATACTGCTTCATACTTATGGGACCGTATTCCTCAAATCAATTGAATTTTTCGAACAGTTTTCCTTGATCCATGGATCAAATGCGGAGGGAGACTTCATGAATATTTATGATGAAAAATTAATAATTTAAATATAGCTGTTCTCTTATTCGGTGAGACAGAACATGGGACAAGGGTTAATTTAACATTATACGTCGTGTTTCTTGCCGAAATGGATCATCATGGTTGCGGATGTTCAATGACGAACAAGATAATTTTTCAAAATTCATTCGAGTCATTCTTTGTAATTTCAACATTTTGTGCACTTGATAAACTCCTTATGACCATGGAGGAGAATATAATATATTTTGAAATATATTATTTTCTTATATATTAATATATTAATTTCCTGTATTCCGCACACACTTCACACATACTTCACCTACATATATTTCATAAAACGTATTTAAATATGATAAATGCATGTGAAATTAGTTATCTATCAGTTACTTTTTAGCTTATCTCTAACCTGTTAGCTTTCATCGCAATAAAAATAACCATTTTGTTCCTTCTGAAAAATTGTCTTGCAAGCGCATATAAGGCTCTTCATTAACTATAATGTTATACTCATAAAAGTAATTGTAGATAAAACACAAAATAAGAGAAAAACGGGAGAAAAAGAAATTTTAAAAATACTAGTCTCACAGGATACATTTTGATTCAGAGGATTAGAATGACCAAAAGTAGAATAGATACGAGTTTTCTGATCACAACTGCTTTCAAGGTTTTAAGGGTTAGCGGTTTGGAATGATGTATTCCTTGTTATGTATAAGTCAAAATTTTGTATAACGTTGCACAAATTTGAGTCATGTAGTAATAACAATGACCCATGAACGGAGATTGAACTGCAACATATGATATTTAGTGGAAAATGATAATAGATACCTTTTTGAGAATCACACGGTACACATCGAAGGATGATGAAGTCAGAAACCTAGTGTATATTACTGTTGTCTAATGTTATATTTGCGATGTGTCGCATATTCTACACTCCAGTTTTGTATTCCATACAAGAGAAAACTCTGTCCCACAAATTTATTTTTAAAACTGCTCATTAGTGATAGAGACCCTGAAATATCGACTATACATGGTTTGTATGAATTGAAATACTCTTTACACTGTTACTGTCTTCTAATTCTACACTTACTTAGCGTTCTATCCCTGATAAAATATCATAATACGACTACGACATTGTCCCCGAAAAATCTCTAGCTTTAAATGCTAGGAATATTTTATTCTTCTTGTTGATCCATCACATAGTTATAATTAAGAAGGGGGTAGTTTCTGAAATTTGCAATTGACGGTACATCAATCCCTTGCACAGAGATTTGCAAATCTTCTGGCTGTAGATCCATTAGGACTGGAACTTTGATATTCATATCAATGCGAAATGTCGCCAGCCCAATGCCATTCGGAGATTTGTTTTCTCTTTTACATAGACAGTTGATTTGCAAATGGTTGCAACTGACGTTGCATTGATTTTTTTCTCTTTGCTCATTCAAACCATGTGTCTGGCTTATACTTATTACAGAAATCAAACTTCATGCCCTCGTTTTCCTTATTTAATTACAAAATATTAATTTCCATTTCATTTTCAACATTAATTTTACATATTCATTATATATATATATATATATATATATATATATATATATATATATATATATGTGTGTGTGTGTGTGTGTGTGTGTGTGTATGTGTGTGTAAATACTACAACATTTCCAAGTTAATTAAATATTGGAAATAGTTATCCTACTCCTTGAGATGGTGTGATCGCAATAAACACAAGATAAAATTCACCAAAGAGAATACGTTATGTGCCTCCTGTTAGGAAGTAAACATTGCAGAAAAATGAGAACCAAACAAATTTGCAATAGAGTATCTCTTAAATTTCGTCCATTCGCTTTGGAGACCCAACAAAAACTCTCAGGAAGGTGGCGATTCGAGTTGGGCTAAGCAAGTGGTAAGCGGATATCCGCTGACGTCAGAAAGATATTTTCTTTCGAATCTATTACGCTAATTCGCTAATACGCACGCTAATTCGTGCATTTCACTGTTATGCATGCGTATGTACAATGTTTATTTACATGTTTATGCTGGGATCTTGTGGAAATCTATGATGAATTTCTAGATTCGTTCTCTATTCCTTTTCTCTAATCGTGATTGATAACTGGTCTTTTGAAAGTATTTCCTTTCTAGATGATGCGTTCCAAGCAGGGCTAGTTGGCAAATATCCAGATACAACTCACGAAAGAAGCTACATATTCTGTCAGTTAAGTACCAAACATTACGTTAAAATTACTCGCCGCGCGATACCGTCGCACAGCTATTTCCTAACTTCATTTCGGGGGATTCAAAAAAGCGTCTCATGGTCTCTGCGGGCGGTGATTTTAAAGGGCTACGCTAAGTAAATATGCGGATATCCGCTGACGTCATGACGCGCGGACAGCACTCCTCCCCAGTATTCCCGGTCGCCCCCCGCCTCCCCCTAGCCCTCCACCCCCGCCTCCCCCGTCTCCGCGCCTCCGCCCCGCGCCTCCGCCCCGCGCCTCCGCCCCGTGCCTACGCCCCGCGCCTCCGCCCCCGCGTCTCCGTCCCCGCCCCCACGCCTCCGCCCCCGCGCCTCGGCCCGCGCGCCTTCGTCCCCGCCCAGTCGCCCGCTCGCCCGCCCCCGCCGGCTGGCTGCCCGGACTCGCCGGCGCTTCGACGACGGCGGCGCGGCGCTGGCAAGCGCCCTGGGGGGTCCGACGAGGGCGCGGGCGCGGACCGAGAGCAGGGGCCGGGGGCACTTGGACGCCTCGGGCGCCCTGGTCGTCGCCACGACGCACAGTGGGCGGCGATCAACTGCAAGGGAGAGAAATTCAAGTAGGGTCAATCGGAGTTAATATGATACAGAAAAAAATTGGGCCTAATGTGATACACGAAGAATTTGTTGCTTAATAATATCGAAAATTAACAAAAGTGTAGAAATTAATAAATTCTACTATTAATGACCATGTAGAATGAACTCAAAATGTTACAAAATTTGGACATAGCATAAGATACAAAAACTATATGGTGTTACCTCCAGATGTCTCACTGTATCCCGCTTGTTGTTCACAGTCAATATTAAGAGAGATATCAAGCTGTATCACTTTAGCCTCATCAATGTATCGTATTAGCCCCATAAGGTGAGGTTAATTTGATACACACTTTTGATTTTTTAAAGAGTTGACTTAGACTTTAATTAATGTTTCCATTCACAAACGTCTTAAGCACCAAAAGGCACATATTCTGTATTTTTCATGTGTTTGCTACAAACAGTATCGAGGATAAGTGAAAAGTTTGCTTTTCTGTATCATAATAACCCCGATTGATCCTACTTGTGGAGTCACACAAATATGTGACTATATCAACTTACATTCGCACCTTCGGATGTCTCCCGGAAACAATTACCTAATACAGACACTTATATTGTTTTCTGTCGTTTATCGTATTTGCATATTGTTGTTGTTGAATGAAAGGAGGTGATGAGATACGGGCTGCGATTACAAAGCTGGCATTTGACAAATCAATAATTGTATGAAGACAAGTGGATATTATATTGGAGACTGTAAGGTAGCAGTAATTTCTCATATAGTTGGGTCTCCTTTTGGGTTATATGATCCCCTGCTTAGCAGTTGGTGTGCCTGATAAGCTATCCGCGGCTTCTAAGGAATCATATCGTATCCGAGAGCTAGGTAGTGGATCGGCTAAAATGGTACCACGCATTCCCGACGTACTTTTTGAACATCTCGGTCCTGAAGTGTATATGTTGCCCGAGAGGTTGCTCAAGAGTTCAGTTCTGTGTTTGTACCTCAACAGTGATAAGGGGAGCTAGTGCCAGATCTTTGAAGAACCTCGATGCGCCTTGAGGATTACGGATGAATTAAAGTTAAGGTGTGACATGAAAAAAAAAATATGGAAGCTTATATTAACGTGGGGAAGAGCCACTGTTTTGCTGTCTGCAACCAAATACAAGCACAATTTCTACAAAGTTTTCGGCATGGATTATCAATAACTTTCAATTGCATAACATTTATTTATGGGATTTATGAAGAACTGTCTCGTTTCCTTCACCAAATTTGAAAAATACTCCCCGTTTTTTTTTTCTAAACGAGAGCCTTGATTTAGCGATTATAAGCCTAGCCCTAATCAAGTGGATTGTACAACTCTAAATAGTAAGTAGTCACATTACTTATACTTAAGGTGGTGATGATTTAAGTCTACTGATTTTTATCATTCATAAGAATCGTAATAAAAAACATTAGTTTAAAAAACTTTTTTCTATTTTTTTCCCTTCAAATTGTGTCTTATTTATGGCCTTACACCATTTCCATTCATAAAATGTACAAAATAATTATCTACAAATGTGCAAAATAACGATTTATAACTGTAATTGAAAATTCGAAAAACGAAAGTAACTTTAACGTGTTTTATTGTTTGGTGTAGTCTCGTAACAAAACACAGAATAAACGCTTTGTTATTTCTTTGTTAAACCTGGTTCTTTGGTTAAATCTTTAAAATTGAATTGCCCTGCCCTTCCCTTCCCTTCTGAACTTCCCTTTCTCTTCATCCTCGTCCTCTACTCTCTCCTTACACACACATTCACACTCTTAATGAACTACACTACCACACATGGAAGAAGACTACACGAGAGCTTAAAACTTGCACGTGAGCATAGTTTGGAAATACACTATGTGATCAAAAGTATCCGGACACGTCCAAAATTGTGTTATGGCGTGGTCATGTTTTTCATGGAGGGGGCTTGCACCCTTTGTTTTGTGTGGCACTATCACGGCACAGACATACGTCGATGCTTTAAACACCTTGATTCCCACTGTTGAAGAGCAATTCAGGGATGGCGATTGCATCTTTCAACACGATCGAGCACCTGTTCATACTGCACGGCCTGTGGCGGAATGGTTAGACAATTACATCCCTGTAATGGACTGGCCTGCACAGAGTCCTGACTTGAATCCTACCGAAGACCTTTGGGATGTTTTGGAAAGGCAACTTCGTGCCAGGTCTCGCCGACCTACATCGATACCTCTCCTCAGAGCAGCACTCCGTGAAGAATGGGCTGCCATTCCCCAAGAAACCTTCCAGCACCAGACTGAAAGTATGCCTGCGAGAATGGAAGCGTTCATCAAGGCTAAGGGTGAGCCAACACCCTTCGAATTCCAGCATTACCGATGGAGGGGGCCACGAACTGGAAAATCATTTTCAGCCGCGTGTCCGGATACTTTTGATCACATAGTGTAGCAGGAGGAGAAAACTCCGCAAGCCAGCACCAAATCTTACGTTCTAGAGTATGCGAACCGGTAGTAATATTTATTGTCATATATAATAATGAGCCATTTTATCAACTTAGGAAAGTTTATTTATAACATCAGACAAGCAATGGGCTACCTTTATCCGATATTTATTTGAGGATGATTAATTTTTTTGGATTCAATAAAGATCCACTTTATGTATCCCGATCACACATATAATCAGCATGCAAAGGCGATCAGTTGAAAAACAAGTTCTTGAATGCGTTCGTGATTATGTTGGTCGCGAACCACTGGGCGCCCCGCCGCCGCGCTCCGTGCCGTGCTCTCGCCAGAGCCCCGCGCGCTGTGGAAGCCGAGCCAACATCCGCGAAGCGGGCGGGGAGCCGTCGGCGCGGCGGGCAGTGGAGGCCGATGTGGCGTCGAAGGTGGAGGTGGGCGTGGAGGTGGAATGGTGAAGTGGTGGCGATACTAGCCTTTGTAGATGTGTCACGCTTCAAGAGGTGTGTGCGGTCGATTTAGGAAAGACAGGGACGGCGGGCGCCGCGCCAGGAAGTCACTGGTTTGATTGGATTCATTCATTCCTAGCACGTCAACTGCTACAGTCATTACTCCCGTTGTTACAGTGAATGTTTTATCGCGGGAGGTGGCGGTGATTCTTTCCCCACTGGATAGTGAGATCCGGCGCCGACCCACACGTCGGCTTTTGTGACATATTCCCCACCAGGTATCGTCCCCCAGCAGGACACTGCTTCGACAAGCTGACTCACTGGATTGGCTCCCGACTGGTTTCCTGAATTGAGTTAGTGTAGTGTATTTGAGAGTAAGTAAGTGTGTATGTAAGGACACAGGCTAAGTCAAGGAAGAGGAAGGAAAGATCGCGCGCGGTCCGTGGTCTGTTTGTTAGGGTACTGCTCCAGCATTCGCCTGGTACTGACTGGAGACATGACGGGAAAATATTGATCGGAACAGCCGGCAGTTAAAATCCTTCTGCAGACGACTTAATTCGACCTAGCTATATGGCTAGTGTCCAAGATCCGTCATCACCAGGAGTCAAACTCTAGGAACACCGATCAGAATCGCTGCAGAGACAGCGGCAATGCTGGCTCTGAGCTAATCTCAGCCGGTGGAAGTTACCGGGATCATCGCGGGATGGGCGGCAAGGACTGTGGAGAAAAGGGCGTGACCTCCATTGTAAAACGGAATCTGTGGCGTGATAACAGGGCAGCAGTGAGGATGACATGGAAGTGGCAGTGAGTGAGGGCAGGTGGGATGAGAGATGAAAATATTGCTTGAGAAATGTCGGAAGACGTCCTGAGAGCTGAGGGGAGGAAAGATGGTGATTTTACGGAAAAAATGTGACTTAAAGAGGAATTCAAAACATGGGCATCCTTTGAGGCATTGACTCCCTTATCACTGTAAAGATACAAGTACAGAAATGAACTCTCGGGCCACCTCAGGCAACATTTGCAGTTCAAGACCGAGATACACCCAAGGGCTACGTGAGGGATGCGGGGTACCATTCACTTGATTCACTGCGTCGCTCCCGGGTACGTTTTGACTCCGCAGAAGCCCCGGATGATGTGTCATGCAACAGATGGCACCTGAGCTAGAGGCGCGGCGTAGAGGCTGGATGGATATAATACCTCGGTGAGGATAGATCCGAGCGAGGGTCGAAGCGGGAGGAGGCGAAGACATGGCAGGCGGTAGATGAACAAGAGGTGAACTGAGAAAAGATATACTATGCCGTACGTTTTCTTGATCCTCCGGCTTCCTTGTTCCTACTCATCCTGGCACAGCACGGCCACGTGGAAAATATGTGTTCCTCGCGGAACGTCACGGCTCAGTTTGTAGCGAGACCCGCCTTCTTCTTTCACAATGCGGACATCTCAGTTTTCGTTTTCCCTTTCTAACGACCTCCTTCTTGTTACTCAATAATTTCTACAAATATTAATTAGTTCTTTAAAATTAAAAAATACTGGTTTTTTTCTCATTGCTATATAGTCCAAGACGCGCTATAACGCTGCGTTTTCTGTCAATGACATTGTCAGCACTGCACTGCAAGTATCAAGAAAAAGTGTGCATACATACTATACTATACGAGTGAAAGGGGGAGGAAATGTGATGGTAGTCGGAATGCGAGTTGAGATTAGGCTGGAAAGGAACGGGAGTGGAGGAAGAGGTAAAAGGAAAAGTGAAGTGCACTAAAAAGTGGTACGGGAGGGCTCGATGATTGCGGAGACGAATGCAGGGATAGAGACGGGAACCGAGACTGTTAGTGCGAATCTTGCTTCCAGTTAGTCCATTCTTTCAAAATTGAGATACAGAGTAATATGTAAGCACATGAACAGGTTGAGCTCGTTTAGCGATAGTGGCGGTAGTTATGACGTGATGGCTTACCTAGACATAGGCGCGGATAGCTACCAAGGCGCGGGTAGCAATACGAGGGCCAAATGAGCGGAGGTGACATGGGCGGGAACGGTTGTATGGGCGGGGCCAACGGCGGCGACATGGGTAGGGATGGCGATATGGTCAGGGACGGCGACAGAGATGGAGACAGCAAAGTGGGCGAGGTCGGCAACATAGGCGGGGACTTCGGCATGGGCAAAGACGGCATCATGGGGCGGGGACGACATGCCCGGGACGGCAACGTAGGTGAAGACATTGTCAGGGACAGCAACATGGACGGCAACCACGTGTTCAGAGTCAGCGACGTGGATGAGACGGCGGCAATGGCAGAGGTGGTGACAATGACGGATGGCAAAATGGCGGAGACCGGCATGGGCGGGGATGGAGCCATGGCCGGGACGGCGATATGGTCAGGGAGTCAACATGGGTGGGGATGCGACGTCGGTAGGACGGGCACGGCGACATGGATACGGATGAGAAGGAAATAACTTCATTGGTGGCGAGAAGGGAAGGGTGGGGTCTGGTACATGATCGGAAATGGCGACGGGTGTGGTGAGTTGCAAAGGCAGAGTTGGCGAAATGTGCGCGGTCAACGACGGTCAGAGAAGGTGACATAGGCGAGGACTGCGAGTCGGACAATGAGGCGGGCGTGAACGGAAGTGGGAGATTGCGGTGTTTGGCATTACTTTGACAGGGATGACATCAGTGGGATGGACTTCAATGACAGGAAAGGAGACAGAATTGGGGTGCGGGGTGGGAGAGCGACAGGAACGGATTCGGCAAAATGAACAGGAACAATGAGAGTGGCAGATATCGGCAGTAGCGGGGACATTGACAGAGAGGGGACAAAATGGCTGGTGGTAGGCATACTAACACATGCGAGGATCGGGAGGGGCGGGGATATCGACAAGGAGGTGAAATCGAAGCAGCGGGGATTACTCTAAGAAATGTGCATGAACAGTAAGAGTTGCAAATAACCGTGATGCGGGGACATCGAAAGGGACTGGGGATAATGGTAGGTGGCGGGCATCACGCATTGGCGGGAATCACGAGGGGCGGGGATATCGAGAAGGCGGGAATATCGACAGAAGCGGGGATTGTACAAGAAGTCTGCAGGAACAGTGACAGTTGTAAATAACTGTGGATACAGGTACATCGAAGGGAATTAGGGATAACGAGAAGTTTCGGACACATTAACAGTGGCGTGAAACAAAAAAGCGAGGATATCGAGAATGCAGAGATATTGACAGGAGCGGTCATTTCTACACGGGAGGAATGACGCTGTAGTCGTGTTAACGACAGGTGCATGGTATTGATTTAATCGGTGTCGAATACACGGGAAGTTGTATCCCATTGTGCACACATAGGATTCAAAGCGGGTACCAAGGAGCGTGCAGCTGGCCGAGCTCTCGGTTGGCAGGGGCGGGGGCGGGATATACATGGCGCCACATCGCCCGCGTGTCATGCCGGCCGGCGGACCCTAACTACCAGTGCGCGCTACCTCCGCCTGCGGCGGCACCGCCGCACCCGCTCGTTCCTTCCCGCAACCGCCGCCTCAGCCGTCGTGGTCTTCTTCGCCGCCGCCGCCGCCGCCTCCACTTCCACCTCCACCTCCACCACTGCCTCCGCTGCCCGCCGCTTCACGTGCTGACACAGCCGAGACTCCACCAATAGCAGCGCAAAGGAGGGGCCTGCCGCCAAACCATTGGTCAAAAGACGCCGTCTAGCTACTATCAGACATACACTTATACTCCGTCTTCTTTTTATTTCGGAGGCCAGTATGTGAAAAACATCCCCCCTTCTTACGAACCTCGTGCCTCCTTCCTTCCAGCGACGGCCAGGCTATATGTAAGCAGTGTCCTTACTAAACAAGGGTTCATTCTTTCTCACAAGCTCATACGGAGAGGTAGGACGAGTCTCTCTTTCTCGCTGTGTAAATTCAGATTCATTCAAAAAGTCGTGAATGCGAAGGCGGCGCATTCCTGAAATACACGCTCCGGCGGCGGCGCGTCTCGAACCCGAGCGACGCGCTTTCCCGATGGCTTTCCTCGCGCGGTCGGCCGCGGCCGGCCCCGCGCGCGCCGCGCTCGCCGTCGCCACCGCCACCACCGCCGTCGCCACCGCCGTCGCGCGATGACCTGCGCCGCAGCCGCGCTGACCCCGGAGCCGTGACATACGCACCGCGCCACCCGACCACGCGGGAGCCGCCCCCACCGCCCCCGCCGCCCCCACCGCCCCGCCACCGCGCCAGGCACGCACCCGGGCCTGCCCCGCAGTCGCGCTCACGCATCCGCCGCCTCCGCCTCCGCCACACCCGGGCTCCGCACTCGCCCAGCCGCTCCGCGAGCACGCACACCCTCGCCGCACACGCCGAGCGCCAGGCGGCCGGCCGGCCGGGACCTCGCAGCCCAACACGCGGCAGCCCCCGCCGTCGCCGCTGCCTCCTCCACCGCCACCGCAGCCTTGTTAGTGGCCGGCAAAAAAAAGACACTTGCACGTTCGTCAGCTCGCCGGGGCGCAGAGCCGGGGCGCACGAGCCGTTCGGGAGCCGGCGCTCTGTCAATGTTGACCCGGCGCCCTGGTGCACCGTGATCGCGCGGCCGGCGATCGCAGTGCGAACGCGTGCTACACACGTCATCGCGCGCGGCGGAGGCCGCTCGCCCCCGCACACTCCAGGCGACCCCGGCGTCGCCATGCTGTCGCACCAGGCGCTCCGCGCGCACGAGGGCTCGCCCGAGCCCGGCGTCGCGCCCCCGCCGCCGCCCGCCGCCGCGTCGCCCGTCGCCCAGCAGCACCACCCGGGCGTCGCCGCCCTCGCCGGCGTCGCCGCGGCCGCCGCCGCCCTGGAGCGCGAGCGCGCCCTGGACGCCGCCGCCGCCGCGGCCGCCGCAGCCGCCGTCGCGGCCGCCGGCGCCTCGCCCGAAGCCCTCGCCGCGGCCGCCGCAGCCGCCGACGCGGACCTCGAGGACAAGTCGGGCATCAACGAGACGGTCTCCAAAGTGCTCAAGGTGTACGACTGGAAGCTGGTGCCCAAAGCCACAAAGTGAGTAATGCATCTGGGAGGCGCTGCAGCGTTTTTCGGCAGTTGAAAGTGTTTTCCGTAGGGTCCATTGTGATGTTTGTCAATAGCATGTCTTTGACAGTCCGCCTTTTTATGACGACGTCATGCAAATTGGATCGCCAAAATGTGTCATACATATAAACAAAACGCGTGCATAAACACAACATATACGCAAGACGTTAGCTACTTGTCAATAATTAAAATAAACACCAATAATTATCAAGTTTAGATTGAGCCATTCTATAGTTTGATGCATGAGTGGAGTTTTAAAACAGTTGACATGAGCGTCAAACGAGAATTTATTAAATGTTCAAGTAGAAATTCGTTTATCACCTGTTGATCGTTGCAACTATAACCTATCTTTCAGATGGTTTTAAAAGGGGCAACGTACCACTTCATAAGTAATATTCTTTAGACTTGTCCGAAGCACTTATTGCACATTAAGGTGTTTTTGAGCCTTTTCGGACAAGCGTATATTTCGCGAGCACAGCGGCGCGGGCGGGCGTAACAGGTGGTTGCGGGAGCCGCCGCGTGGTCCTGTCCACAACGTGGCCCCTGGGACGCCCCGAACGCACCCTTGGCCGCGTTCAGGGGCTCGGGGCAGGGCGGCCGGGGCGGGCCGGGGTGGTCGGGGGCGGGGCGGTGGCAATTGGGGGAGGGGCGGGCGCGGAGGCGTGCCGGACCCGACACTGTGACAGCACCCCGAGGCCAGGTCGGGCCGGCCGCGCCCCGCGTCTGCGGCGCACGTGTGCAGAGAGAGAGCCGGCCGGCCGCGTGCGGCGACGCCGCGGCGCACCGCCTCAACCGCCCGCCCACTCGCCGCGGCCAGGGTGCCCGCCGGGGGCTGCCTGCCCGAGGCCTCTGGGGGTCGCGCCGCCACCGGAAGGGCCGGCGAGACCAACGACTCACTTTGCACCGACAGCTGCTTTGGCGGCCGTCTTCACGTCAGGGTAGGGTTGGGCGAAGAAAGGCTCTTAAAGGGAGAGGAACGGAAATGTGAAATTCAAATTACAAAGTCCTCTGTTTAGTTAAAACGGAATTGGTTGGTTAATTAAAATAAATTAGAAATTTAGGAAACTATTGTTTTTAATATTTTAAGCCTACTTCAACGAATGAAATTGGGGTAATGGTGTAACAAAAATGTTTTTCAACTTGTAGAGTTATCTTGACGGTGGAGGGATGAGGATTGCTGTATTCAATGGCTACTAGACACTCGACTACAGAAAAAGATGAAAATTGTATAGAATCGAGAACAGGTTCTTTTGTGTTTTTACTGTTTTTAACACTTGATTGAAATACAATTGGGCGCATTAGTAATTTAACAAAAGCAACTAAAACACTGCAGTACTCGGGGAGGGATGAGCCAAATATTGCTCCAGAGATGATAGCTTAGGTTGAAAAAATGTAAATGGCACTGTGAAATTGAACATATGGGCGTATTTACTATGATTTTTGTAATGTCGAAGTTAATTTCAATGAATTAATAAGTGATAGAAGAAAACCAACTAAAATAAATCCTTTTCTTCAATACTTGTCAATCTCTTAAATTTCAAAAAAACTATATTTATCCTGCCTAAGGTGATATATATGAAAATGCCGAGATTATGAATCTAGTCCGAATCAAATAATAATAATAATAATAATAATAATAATGATAATAATAATAATAATAATAATAATAATAATAATAATAATAACAATAATGTATATCTGATGACGTTAAAATACTAATTTCTGCCAAAATGCACCAATTTGTTATTCAGCAATCCACATATGACGTACGTTGTTTCAGTGTGTCTCATTTCTCTTCAACGATCGAATTATTGCAAAACCCACACAACTTTCCGACATACCCTTTTGTTTTCCAATATTCGCGGTACAAGATGACTCTGAGTATTACAATCAATATTTATACGAGAATATTTAAAATAACATCGCCGTTGTGCAAAGCCACTTTAAATTAAAATCAATAAGAACATCATTATTAAGCGCATTATAACTTCTTGAGTAAAAATCGTGTCATTGAACTTAGCAAAACAATCTTAGTGAGCAGAAAACAAATCTAAGATGAATGCTTCCTAAAAATAATTATTTTAAACACATTTATTACACACGTTCCTTTAGGTACTTGTTTTCTGACCAATTGAAAGCTACGAAATGGGACTGCTGTAATATAAGAAAGTTGTTCTATTACGATATCATTCTTTATATTAAATACAAATTGTGATAATCTGAATTTTTTTAAATATAAATATATTGTACGTAGTTTTTTCGGCAACGTAATTAATAATTTGGAGGTTTGTATAAAAAGTTTCTCGGGGAATATATTTCTACTGTAGAACTAGACGTATGTAGATGTATGGCAATAGTCTCCTTTATCTTTCATGCAAATTAGACAGTAACATGATACGCGTGTAAAATTTACCTACATTCAATAACCTCAGTGTTGCATTTTAGCAATGTGTAAATTTTAACTAATAAGCACCATATCCTATGTAAACCGCATATATTAATAGAGTGAATCTTAAATGAATTTTCTTAAAATAATTTGAACATTTTTGTATGGTTCCCAACTTTTGTATAAACAAGTGTTCCTTGTGATTCAAGTAATTCTTTACATTGTTTCGGTCTTTTGACTACATTTTTGTTATAGTGCATTAACCGCATTTACTTGAATCTCGTGCAAATCATTCGCATTTTGGCAGGCCTATTTGATACCTTTCCATAAATTTGTATTTTCATAATGAACACTGGAAAATTGGGAAATTTTCAGGTCGAAACATAAATTAATTAAATCATAAGAAAATGTATAAATTTCTTGAAATCTGTACCCTGCTGAAACGTTTGCTGAGAACCATCCCTTCCTAAATTATTTTGCCAGCATGACAGTGTAGATGGACAATGTTTATCAAAATTAATTTTGCACGGAGGATAATTTTTTTGTACCTACCTGCAATGTCAGTCTGATAGAACTAATTCTTCATTCTTGATTTTATTTATGTAGGTAAAACAAATGCTCCCACAGTGTCAATAATGGGAATTTTAATGCAAGATGTGTTGTGTCTTTAAGCAAATATTGTTAATAAGAAGTCTTTATCATTTCGCGTAATGATAAATTACTATTATTCTTATCAGAGCCATACCATTTCGGTTTCTCGACAGACATTAATATTTGAGAAAAACTCAACCCAACTTACAGAATTTTACAACTCACCAACATTGTGGTTTTTATTTTCACGAAAAAACATAATGTAAACAAATGTATGAAGGTACAGATATTTGTCAAAGTAAGAAAGATTAGGTCGTGAAAATTATGAAGGAAATGTTTGGTTTAAGGCAATTATTGATTGTGATTAAAACAAAATTAAGTTCATTCTGTTACGGTTTTACAATACTAGTAAATTCAGTTTGTGTACAATTCGCTACATAGTATTTTTGACAAATGTCCATTCATAACTGAGTTACGCTTAATATATTGGTGAAATCCATCTTGCAATCCATCTTGCAAGATTGCCGAAGTCAAACATTGGAAAAAAGAATCAGAATGTGATTCTTCCAGAACTCATTAATCTGCAGTACATCATCGCCCTCTCATGAGAACCCTCTATGGACCCAGTTAGTAATAGGTCGTCCGTTAAAAAAGAAATTGATTTACATTATGAAGTAAATATGTTTTTGTTCAGTTGAGATTGTATATGTCGAGCAACAGATCAAAACGTGTTAACTCTATACTTCATTCACATTTAGTTTGAAGTGAATTCTGGATCTTTAAACTTTCTGAATGGGCACTGACGATTTGATGTATCAAATAATATTAATTTCATTTTAGAATACAGGAAATAATCGAGAAATTAAAATTCTAGAGGCATGAATCTTTAAAACTTCCTAGAATTAATATATTTTGATCCGTTGTTCCTCACGTGCGGTACATGTTGCAGTCCTCGAACCTCGATTATTATCAACTGCAAGCTAATTAGAAATAATGAGCATTGTTATAAAACTAGCCCTCAGAATAGTAATAGAAAGGTAAACAAACAGTACACGGTGATGCAGCAAAGATGGTTTAGAATCTTTGCTGCATCACCGTTTTTATTATGAAAGACACTATATTGCCATACAGATTTACTTCTGACATGACTCAAGATAACATGCAGGTAAAAATACTAATGTTTTCGTTTTCTTTTTTTTGAAGATTAACAAAATTTCATAATTGTTATAATGTGATACCGATACTTAAATCTCATGAATTGTTATTCAATTTGCAATATTTCGTTATTCTTAGATGTTTTATCGCGTCAGTCGTTATCAATAGGTGAGTTTTAACATGCTTCTCGAAGTAGACTGTGACCAGGTTCAACCAGCTTCTCCAAAATTCTTTACAGTCAATACATAAGATGTGGTCTTCTTTGTTGCTGGGTAGATAGCCTAGTTTGTCTGTAGTAGATGACGCTCTATTGCATTATATATCACAAGAATAAACCGTTTCTACGTTTATATAATCTCTTAGACAAATTAACGAAATAAAAATTAGCTTACAATGAATTGATTCAGATTTGTGTGTAATTTCGGGATGATCCCATGTTCTTTGACTTGTTCTTTTCACGAATATGTAAAATTTGATTATTCAAAATGTGCCAATAATTCTAGTTTGTGGACTTTCGTATTAAGTTTATTAAAATACAATACTAATTCATGTGTACCATTTCATCATCAGAATATTCCTAGAGCGACTATTACACAATAATACTGTCAGAAGCATGAATCATTTGAAAGAATCAGCCGGAAATATACGTAATGTTAAATCTATTAAAATAGCTTCCTTTCCCTAGTAGTTTGGGACGTAATTTTACTAATTTCGACGTAAATAAAATCTTAAATCTCAAACGATATACCCGAAATCGCGTTCTAAGAAAATGTGTCGAGCGGCATCGTAATTCACTGATAGGAAAGGAACACCCAGAATAGAACCCACACGAAATCTTTTGTGCTTTGTTAGCTTTTACGTAACTGAAATACATAATTTTTAACAAATTTACTTTGAAATATGACAGCAAGAAGGCTATCTTTATTATATTGGCAAAATCTCGAAGAAGAACAAGGAGTTGGAAACAAAAACGACCTTCTCCGGACAGATGGCCGACTATAAAGATTATGGATTATCGATTAATAGAGTATAATATTTTAAGCTCATCTGGATTTAATGACTGACATGACTGATAAGGTTATAAAAATATTCAACGAATCTTCTGCTAGAGGTTATAGGTTAAAGTAGCACGAAATTCAATGCAAAGCGCGAAAATCTATTGTACTCTTATTATACTGTTGTATAAGTCAATAAGTGGATGACAACACAAAATGTTTCTCTAATTCTACAAAGTATATTTTATCATTTTAATATGAATAAAAGTCGATATTTCAATTCACTTGGAAATTCATTCAGAATGAAAATGAAATCCGATTAACTTATGAGGCTGACACAGCAAAAGGAGTCACTAAAAAGAGAGTAACTCATATCACATACTTTTCATAGAATTACTAAAATTTTCAAATTCTTTGCTATTTACACAACTCAAAAATTGAATCATTCTATATATATTCAATATCTGAAGAGATCAAATTTTAGTTTGACGAAACGTCAGAATGAAAGTAAAATGACTCATGCTGAATGTTGTGCAAGATCCATTGGTCTTCTCTTCCCTATTTTTCTAAAATTCTCCGCCGGAGGTTTTATTATTGCAGTTCTCTTCACAGCTTGTTCCTTTCGCTTCCACAAAACATTATACTCTTGTAACGGTTCTACTCATAACAAGTTTTCAGAAGATTTCGTAAATACCACACTTTTTTAAAACGAGAGAAATTACTTATTGCTTGTTAAATCACACTGAACTCATTGACCGGTACTCAAAATAGATATTAATATATTGAAGCAAGGAATCAGTCTCTACGAGCATCTCTAATCCAATTACGTGCCAATAATGGTATCAATGACCGCTTGTACCGTGAAATTTAAATATTTTTTTCACTTCTACAAGATAGTACATTACTTGAATTCTAGATATTATGTAGTACCTTATATTAGTTGCACTAATCTTATTATGTTGTAAAGAGCCTATTCTTGTGTAAAGCATTTCATTTTTTCGCTTTAAAAGCTGCATTTCCTTCAAAACATTGTAGATATAATTTATCGTATAGATTACTACATTTTCGTTTCCATAAAGGTTATTATAATTTTAGAAATTAATTAATTACTTTTGGTGAGTGAAGGAGTGAGTGATTCGTGTTTCCGGGCATGTCAACTATTTTCGTGGTTAGTCTTTGCAAAGCATGGGACAACCTGCAGGTTGTGGCGGAACTCCTTTCTCGCCGGGGCGTGAGGTCAGGCCTAGATTTACACGTCGGCTTGCGACGGTTTTCCTGATCAAGTATCCCTTGGATTGGGCCACCACCCCAGCTGAGATTGGTTCTAAACTCTTGACTAGTCTCGCATAGTGAGTACCAGTGTGAGTGTATGAGGAGAGAGATGGGGATCGAAATGGGGAAGGGGACATTTCGCGGGTCCGTGGCTCCTTCGACATTCGCCTGGTCTGTTTTGATCGGAGAAACCCCGAAGAGCTACTGACTAGAGCAGCCGGCCGCTAGAATTCTCCTCCAGTCAGCAGTTTAATATTTGACAAAGTAATGTACCATGAATCAGGAATAAATCATACTTTATGATCGTAAAGAAATGAACGTCTTGTATTATACGATTATTTATCACTTATTCTTAGCACACATAACAGATATATCTTTAATTCGTGAGACGATATTCAAATTAATATGGAACATCGCCTACCGAAGTTATACAGTACAGTGCGCCAGATAAGTCTCTCCGCTCCAAGCCGAATTAAGGCTTACTCTTAAAAATTGCATTTATGTTGTTGGAAATCAGATCACTGGGAAACAAGTGAATGGAACAACACTTCCAGCATACATTATGATTTTGGGAAGTACGCAATTTCCGTTGTTTTTTTTTATTTTATTTTTTTTTTTTTACAAGATTCAGCTCGTTCTACCAACATAATTTCTGTTGCAAGCACTCTCACTAGCAAGGTGCCACTGCAATAAGACTTTCCTGGCGCGCTATACTCGACTACTAAACTAGACGTTGCCCGGGTATTTATTTGTCACAATAGTCTATTAACTAGACTCGCCCACCACGCGATCTCTGCCCACTCGTTCAGTCCCACCTCGTCAGCCCGCCCTTCCCGATACTCGTACCGGCCCGCCTTGCCCGGCTTCGGAGACGCCGCCTGCATCACGGGTTGAATTATTTTTAGAAACAAAATTGCTGGCATAAAGAAATTTTGGGGAACATTACGTTATCGTAAAACGGTTGTATATAACCGTAAAAACGGTGCTGCTCAAATGTTTTATACAAATTTTGAGAGCAATCGCTGCCATAATTGAAATGATTTTTAAACAAACACATCCATCCATCCATACATTTTTATATATTAAGAAAATAAAACTCTCAACGAAGGTTGCTTCCAATAAGTATCCAAGATTATTTTCTAAATTTTCATTTAATTAACTAGTCCGTTTTTGAAATTACCTACTCTAATTCATTAATGTTACATGCACCTGTTTTAAAGATGTATTTATTTTGTTCAACTAGTTTGAGTTTTATATGTATGGAAATTTTACCAATAATTAACTACGGATTTGTCACTGTCGGCAGTAAAATTTCGAGAAAGTACTTTAATTTTAATAGCTGATTTGGTCAATTTATATTAGTGTTTAAAGAATAAGTATTAAAGCTTATTTCTCGTGCTAGCCGAAGAAACCACAGAAAACTTCCGATCAAACCAGCCGGCAGCTAGAATCCTAGCTCACTACGTAGTGTCGAAAATCCTGCCTCGAACCCCAGGACCTCCCGGTCAGAGGCACTGCAGTGACATCCGTTGATGCTCTAAGCCATCTTTGCCGAGAAGCATATGTTCAGGCTTGTGTGACTTATAAATAGGCGACAATTCACGTTCAAGAAGAACCTAGTATTTGTTAAAGGTAGCAATTTAATAATATTTGCGTTTGTTTTGTTGGCTGTTGCATTTATATGAACTTTCCTTAATCGTCACCTCCCGGTCAGAGGCACTGCAGTGACATCCGTTGATGCTCTAAGCCATCTTTGCCGAGAAGCATATGTTCAGGCTTGTGTGACTTATAAATAGGCGACAATTCACGTTCAAGAAGAACCTAGTATTTGTTAAAGGTAGCAATTTAATAATATTTGCGTTTGTTTTGTTGGCTGTTGCATTTATATGAACTTTCCTTAATCGTTGGTATAATAGGATACTCGGGATGGATACCCAATGGGATGTTGAAATAATTAATATCAATAGATTTGGGCTTTGGAGAAGGCATACAATAAATATCTCTGCCTAGCACTTTATTCGAATATTTTATGGGATATCTGAGATATCTTTCATACTTATTTTTTCACACTACACTCGTTTGTGGTCTCCTCAAGAAAGATGGGCGTTCACAAAGGGCTCGAAATTTATGTCAAATTTCAATACGCTAACTTTGCCCGTAATAGTTTCAGATAAAATTGACCAATAATAATGAGTGTTATCATCATAAAATGCGACGGAAAAATCAGTCAAATAACAATGTCCCATCTGATGGTAGATTTATATAATTTACTGAATTTCTGTTAGTAAATGCGTTTAAAGACTTGAACTACGTCTTATATTTTTGTTTCCACAATTGTATTGAAGCACTGGACACATTTTTACTATCTTATGTATCGTATTTGGGAAACGCTGTATGGCATGTCTTTCATGCCCCCCAAAAAATCAACTTTTCTTGACTTCTGTAACATTTTCTACAAAGTTGTGTTTATTGGATATTAAGTAATCGGCTGAAATATCGACAGTATTTTTACAACATTCGTGGTCGCTTGGCTCTTCGTTCACTTGCCAGGACCCAGAGATCACACGAATACACGACATTTTTAAACATCCAAAGCAAATTTTCAACTAAAGCTGTTTAAGGAGTACGTATATCTGTACATTGCATATCTGTTTAGAGAGTCTGTATGTCGTCAAATAAAATGCTTAATAGATACATGCAAATTCATTGCAAACAAACAATTTATTCTTTTTACACGACGGTGCCTATGCCGTTCGTGTCGGCGGCGCTCAGTTCCTCATCCACCGCAATATCGCATTAGACTCCCCGCGGCCCTAATGTATTTACCAGCATATTATCGTTCGCTCAAGAGGCTCCTCCGTGAATACCAATGGCCGGGCTACACGAAACCTACGCGGGACGCGGCCGGCTCAACAGTAGCGGATCTCGGAAACCCGACCCTCGACTCGTCCCGGCGAGCGCAATTCAAACAACGCATATTTGCGGGCGCGTCATTCAGCCGGGAGGGAGCCGCGTGCAGGGGACCGGGAGCCGGTGGCAGGGCAGGGGGGCCGGGGGACCGGAGCCCAGGACCCAGAGCCTCGCGCACGGCTACAGAGGCGGCGGCGGCTGCGGGGGTCGAGCGGCGGCAAGACTTCAATCGCCGAATCGCCCCGCGCGACACAGCGCGGAAGTTTGCGCGCGCGCCCCAAGACAAGTCGCCCAGTGGCGCGGCGCCGCCTACGCCGACGCGACGCCGCCGACGCCAGCGACGCGGGTCAAGATGCCGACGGCGGAAACGGCAGCGGCGGCGGCGCTAGCCAGGGCGCACAGTGGCCGATATGCCACAAACCTAGGAATGCTGAATCTCCGAAAATCAAACCAAAATACTCTTTATCTTCTTCTTCGCCATCATCCTCCTCCTCCTCCTCATCATCATCATTATCATCATCATCATATTATTATTATTATTATTATTATTATTATTATTATTATTGCTGTTATTGTTGTTATCATTATTCATTGGCGTCCAGGGCTTTCAACGTCTAAACTCGTAGAGGCCCATGAGTGATCTGAATTGATAGCAACGGTGAAGATAATGAGGTGAATGATAATTGAGGAATGGTGGAATGAGAGGCCCGAGAAAGTTATTATTTGGCCCGGGATGGTTATTCTATGAAATCCGTTAAATATATTAGTAAAAAAGGTACGATATTTTATATTATTGACGTTACAGTACGTCATTCTCTATGCTCAATGTGTCTTTATATTGATCTCTTTCAGTACAATCGCGTTCTAGACAAATTATTACGTATAGCAATTTCTCTTAGATTTATAACTTTTAAATAAATATTTATTTTGTGCTTTAAAAGTATAATGAGTTTATACTTTTCTGGGGGTAACCGTTCATAGGTGCTCATCACGGCGTAAGAGTATGCAAATGTATTCAACAAAGTCCAAGTTTCTAATTGGAAATTCAAACAACCATCGAACTAGGTTAATTCAGATGAGAATTTGCTAAACTATTATGCCACGTTGTGAGATCCGATTTCCACTGATTTAGTAGGAATCAATCAGATACCAGAAGTGCATATTTATTTCCCCCAACTACCCGATAGATTCTAGATGGGACGAAATGAAACTGATAGATTTCCAGCTTTACGTACCTGAATTCAAATCCAGATCGGTTCAAGTGAAATTTGTGGTGAACGCAGATTCTCAGCAATTTCGCCGAGGTTGGACCGTTTTTCGTGCCTCTGATTCTTCTCTTGTCCCATTATCATAAAATATTTCTTAATGATAATCATCTTCACCTTTTATCAGTTCATCAACACTGCTTAAGATCGCAGGCTTTTGTGCGATATAAAGGGAATCCCAAATCATATCACATGGTAGAAGGAATCATGAGCAAAAAGATGGGGTTAGGCCCTAAATTTTTTTTTTAATTTTCAAAAACTAGTTCTAAGGTACTTGATGTAGATAACAATTTTCACAGACTCCTGTATTATCGAATCGCTCATGAGAATCTTAAAAAATAAATAGTTAGTAAATCCTACGATTTACTACCTATTGCTGGTTTACGACACCATTGGACTATTTTCTGATGATACAGTACATGGGAATATTGTTATAACATAAGCGATTATTCAGGATGCAAAGATAATTTATCTCGAAATTATAGACCACACTATGAAACCCGCACCTTAATTACCGCGTAATGACACATTTGTTTTTGTTTTTCTAAATAATACTTTCACACGAAGTAGCGTCTTCCTGGTGCTCTCGTTCTCAGGGCTCAGGCTCAACGAAGTGGAATTAACGCTTCTTTGATAGCCTGGCGTGACTCCCTACCATACTACGTATTTCTTTCCAAGCTTTGAACAAAGATGGGGGATACAGAAGAGTAATGCCATGTCGACGTATCTACATTAGCAGAGTCGATTGGTAGAATAATGTCTGGTCATTTCATTACATAACATGTAATTTCCTCTCACGTTTTCACACTACGTAAAACCGGTAATAGAAGCGGTACTGTGTTGCATTTAGTTATTTATTAATTAATAATACATTATTTCAATGTTGGATTCAGTGTAGATTTTCATTATTGACAGTTATTCTTATTATTTTTATTATTGTACTACTATTGTTAAAACATATTCAAATAAAACACTTTAAAGTTCATTTCCCTATATTCTGAGGCTCAGGGACTCTTACTTTCCGAGGCATCAAGCATTCATATTTGCAATTTACAAAGAAATGAAAGAATTGTTCCATGGTTGACATTTTGACTATATTAATATTGACAAAAATATTGGTCAATTTGCTTGCAGGAGTACAATCTACCTTTTTATTCCATGCATTTAAAAAAAATAAATTCAGTTAAATATGTATGATTACTTGGGA
The DNA here is from genome assembly GCA_038098605.1 of Gryllus longicercus. Lineage (NCBI taxonomy): Eukaryota > Metazoa > Arthropoda > Insecta > Orthoptera > Gryllidae > Gryllus > Gryllus longicercus. Next base: position 899,894 of record JAZDUA010000339.1, on the reverse strand, counting down.
GCGTATTTATATGGTTTTGTATAGTTTTTTCCATTGCTTCAGGGCGTAGCTAAGTGAAATGTGACATTTGGTTAGTATTGGATGCTATGTCGACTAACATGTTAGTGCATATTCGTGTAATTATAAGCACATATTTTGCATATTTCGATAAAATAGGAACCTAACTCTAAAACGTTTCCTCTTTTCATAGAACATACCATTTAATTGTGAGAGTTCTTTGATTAGAATGAGCTCGTAACAGTTTGCGTTTTTTCTTTTCTATACATGAAAAAAACTTGTGCAACTGTAGGATATTTCTTGATGTTTTTTTTTAACCAGACAGAATATATTCAACAAGACATACATGTATTTCATTAAGGTGAATATTTACTTAAATTGTTTTTCCTGTTAAGTAAAATACACTTTTTTATTTCAAGCATTTTAAAATGAATAATTAAGATTTTTGAGGTCATAAATGCATATTTCCAAGGACGAGTTTCAAGAGCTTTTAGGGCATAAAAATCCTCTCCCTAATGATTGCAGACTACGAAAATGAAATAACCCCTGAATCTCGGAGCATTGGGAAATAAAGAACTTCAGTTATTGATTTTATTTTTTTCACAATAGGGCAATAAAATAAAAAGGGTAACAATGACTGACAGTTATACAATAAATTAAATAAATTATTTTGTTTTCTTTGAGACCAATGGATGATACTTAATCGGAAACTCTAAAGAATCTACCTTATTCAACTTTCAAAATTAAGTATAGACTCACAGAGAGCAAATGTACAGTATAAGTACAATGAAACTTCGATAGGTAGGATTTGAATTCGAAAAGAACAAGTTGAAGTTAACGAATATTTCGACAAATCGATAATCGAGATGCAGAACAAAAGTTGTAAAGCAAAGGCGAATCAGAATTTTTTAAAATGAAGAGGCTGGTAAATTCCAATTGAGGATGGAATAATCGAATTTCTTCTAATAATTTTGCCCTATTTTGTGGTCGCTTCGGCCAGTGTGCGGAGGAGGTTGGTCGGTGAGCCGGGCAGCATAGCCGTTCGTGCACGACGCCCCTCCGCCTCCGTCACCGCCTCCGTCGCCACCGCGCCGGCGGCAGTGGCAGTGGGAACGCAGCCTGACATCCTTTGCTTGGGCAAACAAAATGACTCCGTCCGAGGTGCGGGCGAGCGGAGCGGGCGGCGGAGGCGCAGGCGGAGGCGCAGGCGGAGGCGGAGGCGAAGGCGGGTCGGGCGGGCTCGGGGGTGGTGCACCGGTGGCGACGTGTTCATGCCTCACATACAGAGGGAGTCGTGAGGAAAGTGCAGTGCTGTTATGGTCGGAGTGTAGTTAATCAAACTATAATAAAGATCAGAGTTTTTGTCTACTTTTCTGCACGATGCAACATAGTATCTTGGGCACGGACTTTCACATAGATAGCACACGCAGTCACTGTCCGGTTCGGGAAAATATTGTCTTTTGCACAGTTGGTAGTGGTAGTCATGCAACGCCATCCTCGTGTAGACATGCCGCATATCTTGGATGGGTTTGGTCCAGCTTCTGTGAATCACAGAGTTCAAGGAGTAGAATTCTTCTTCTACTAATTCCACTTCTCTATTCTTTCCGAGATTGCCGCCTTATAGGCCTGAGTATTTGGTAGAAAGAAATGTGACCTTATATCTTCTGGCCAAAGAAGTTTCTTTAGTCAGGGCATAGACTTGCCTAGTAGGGGCATACGTTGTACATGAAAATATGCAAGAAGGTACGTGACGTCCGCGCATGATATGTTGATCAGTTTAGAAAGATTTGAGGTTAAACTTCCCCCTATTTTCCCTCCCAGGAGCTTTCCTTTCGCCTGCCATAAGGTCTCGTTTCCGCGGTGGCGAGGCGACGTTTCTGGTTCCAATGCAGTTCCAGATATGAAGTTTACACTGTAGGTGTTGTAAAAGCTTGGACTTTTAGCGTACCCACATCTGCTTGTAGGCTTTTCCATGAGATTAAACCACGTAAAAAGTTTATTTGTAAAACTAAATATATCAAAAAATTACTCTAAATTCGATGAAAATTGAAGGGGGAGAATTACAATGAATTGAGGGAGAGAAGGATTGTCGGATAATGGGAAAGATTGTCGGGAATCGTGACATGTGGGGAATTCTAGGAAGACTTTGCAAGGAATTCTGATGACACTTTGGGGAAATGTATTTATTTTATTTACGCCAAAAACAGTTAGAAACTGTCTGTGACGTGCTATGGGGAGAAGTTAATTTGAAGTTACATTTATTCGGGGGATTGTTATGGAATTACAGTGGAGTTTTGGAAAAATTACAGTTGCTGAGAGCTAGAAGGAAGGTAATATTAACTTGGGTGCTGGGAGTGTGAAATACTACTGAAAATGACAGTAGAATGAAAGTAATATCTAAAGACATAATTCTATTATTTCAGCTACCTATGTAAAATTTCTGAGACAACTGAAAAAGACAGATTCATTAAGACAAAGTTACTGAAGAATTGTGATGAATGGCGGAGTTTGAAGGTGTCTAATGTGAAAGTAATTCCCCAAAACTAAGTGTGACTGACGAGAAGTTTAGACCTGTAGAGTTTGGAATAATACAGTTCAGATCAGACTTAAGGAAAAAAAATCATTTGCATACGGCAACAATCGAGTAAATTATTATGTCCTGAATTTCGCTAATAATGATTCCATTGGTCACTTTCGCGGTCAGTTCAAAACAGCTTGGAAAATATTGCTGAAGACAGGGAAAATCTTCCACAAAGAGTGGATAGTTCCATGTGGACGACAAACAGATTAGGTGACACTAGTTACAAGCATATTTCATTTTAAAGATTGAAAGGATGTTTATTAAGCGAGAATCCGTAATCTTTATGGTCGGCCAACTCTCAGAGAGGTCACTTGTGCTCATCAAGATTTTGTCAATATAAATATGACTACTCTTGACTTCTGAATTATTGAGATAAGTTACGTAATGTAATTTAACCTTATGCCTAGGAGTTACATAAATTAAATGAACAAATCTGCAAGTGCTAATTTGTGTGGGTTCTATTCCGGTTGTTTCAAGTTTATCAGTGAGTAATAATGTGTCGTGATGCATTATATTGACCAGCTATTTTGGGCGCGACCCGCCTTAAATTGTAAATTGTCAATAATCTTTCTTGTTTCGTAACAAATTAAATTTTAAATGAGTCAAACCTTTAAAAAAGACTTGATTTTTTTATTTCTTTAATTCATAAGGAATTAAAATATCGTTTTGCAATAATTATTGTCTGCAGGAGATAAGGTACACCGATGACGTTTGCTCAATGATTTCCCGCCATCAACGTGTTTTAATTTTTTAATAAAAGAAGCATTCATGGAATTCAGAATTCATCAAATTTCCGGAAATTTTATATTCTAACAATACGGGTTCGATGTAATACATTTTCTTCAACACAAAAAGTTTGAATCATGTCGCTGTTTAAAATCTATATTTTTGCCATTGAGCCAGAAACCAATGAAGTAGGGTGAGTCTGGGTTAATACGATGTAGCAGAAAATCCGGATTGGATTTCCGGATGGGGTTGATGTGAAAAAATTTAAAAATCGTTACTTATTGATATCCAAATGAACAAAAAAAGAGAAAATAATAGGAAAAATATTATTAATGGCCGTATAGCAGGAACACAATTTTCTAGTACCTGGGTATAGCGAGAATATTGAAAAAAAATATTGTTTGGACACTAGACTCTAATGTGTCTCACTATAGCCTGCTCGTTCTTTCACAATCAAAATTCATTGAGATATCGAGCGGTATCACTTTAGCCCCATCAATGTATCGTATTAGCCCCATCAAGTGGGGCTAATTTGATACACAATTTTGATTTGTTTAAAGAGTTGTGGTAGGTCTTGTTATTTTTGACTTCGTACACGTCTTTTGCACCAAAAGGCACATATTCAGTATTTTTCATGCGTTTGCTACAAATGGTTTAGAAGATAAGGCGCAAAGTTAACGTTTCTGTATCATAATATCCCCGATTGACCCTACTTCTTATTTCTTTTGATACATATATTACTTATTCTCTTCGTGATTTTTAAATTAATCTTATCGTGCATGGTATTGCCTGTCGCAGACATTTAGAGACTTCGTTGTGCGTTGGCTGCTGGACAAGAAACCTCTGCCTCCCGCTACCGCAGTCGCGTGGAGTACACCGCACAAACTTGCTCCAGAGGGCCCAATCCCAGTCCACGCCTTAAACTTGCATATCGTATCGGTCATTTTGCGTAGGACACGGTCATTGGCACGTCCCGCAGCCGTATTTTCGACCCAGGCTTTTTTTGAAGCCTGAGCCCAGCGCAAATCTGGGGGACATTACAGGCGTGCCACGTGAGCGACCCCCTGAAGTGCCTGAAAACGATTCTCACTTTCCCCGACAAATGTCAGTCTCTGTTAACCAGTGCTTGATTTATAAAATTTTGGGTACAGGAACGCGATCCAAATTAATTATTAGTGTATTAGAAATAGTTACATATTTATAATATAATTTAATAATTATCCCCGAACCGGAACGCCGTTGCATCGCGTTCCGGCACGAATTAAGCTCTGCAATTTACTATACCCGAGCTTTCTCGTATCGAAAACGTAATATCAATTTAGAATGGGAATTTGCCGGAGGAATTTAATTTGCCGGGTTTTCTTAAAGGCCACAAGTGAAACACGGTCACTGTGGGATTTTCCGCTCTTACGAAAATCCATGCACTTCATTCGGGATCGAATCCGCGCACTGAGCCATGAGAAGCTAGAAAGCTAACCACTCGTCTGCCAAGGTGCACTCCTTTAAAACCCGCGGTTCAAAACCGGTTCGGTGCCTTTTAGTGCTCCTCCGTACTTCGCGTTCTTTAGAGCAAAACAACCTGCAAAGATTTTCTCTCTCAAACATTTTCAGATGCCCAGATGTTACTATCTCATTGCGCCTGCTAGGGGATGCCATATTTTACATTGACTGGCCTAATATTTCCGGAATATATAGCATCGCAAGCTTTCACGATCGGAGTCAATATCAGAGAAAGTTTTCGAACTGGTAGGCCGTGGTCCAATTGGCGTTGATGGGCCACACGTTCCGTCCACGACAACGGTGGGTATTCGATTTCAGTCGCCAGCCAGCCGCCGCCGCCTCGGATACTGCACCCGAGCCCCTGCCGCCACTGAGAATGTCTACCGTAGTCGTGGACGAAACATTTGGCCCTTCAACGCCAACTGGACACCGGCCTACCACCCCGTAAACTTTCTCTTCATATTTCCGGATGAGTTAGAAAAGCAACCGGGTCGACCCGTGTCGCACCAACTCGCAGTGCTAGTGATCGTGAGTGCTCAGGCCTCTAATCTCTAAGAGCATTATTACTTCGTTTTCACATAATCAGACGTACATAAATTATTCACAATAAATCACATGTCTTGTCGATGAGTGCATATCTGGAATTCTTAAGTATAAACGTGGCAAATTCCATATTCGCCTTCATACAGAATTTTTAGGTCAGAATTGTTTTCACTGTAGAAAAAAGAATGAAGATAATACCGAACAATCTGACATTTGAAACACATTATTAACTTGAAGTTGAAGAACAACACTCAAACTAGGGCCTTAGTAGTTTTGCTATAGGGTAATAATTCTTTTGAAACCGTTTTATAAAGTTAATATACATTTTTAATTGGAACTGAGATTGATGTGTCATGACGTCGAACAACGCCCAGATATATCCTCAAGACCACCACTGAAGCTAAAGCATCGAACTGCCACGAATCGAGGCGTCTGGTCGTTCGTAACGGCAGCTTGCCCTGCAGTCGTATATCTTCCTCACCCGCCGTCCTTTCTTGCCTTCCCTGGCGCCAGGGTGCGAGGAGGGGGAGGGGGGGCAAGGCAGGCGGGGTGCCGGCAGTGCCTTTCCGCACCAGCCCACTCGCGCTTTCACGCCCCGGACCCTCGCCCCTCCCTCCCAACCCCCGGCGCCCTTATGCCTCCACGTCCCCCTACTCGCGCCGCCCCCACCGGCCCAGATGCCTGGCGCGCACTCCTGCCGCCGGAGGTCTTTTTTCAAAGTGGATACGTTTCGCGTCAATTCGGTTTTTCGCCAAACAGAGGGCCAAAAACTTCAATAAACTAACTTAGTTTGTCTGACTTGGAAATAACGTAATTTCTATAGCTTTGACTCGCAACGCCAGATTTAAAATGGTTGTTTTTAATTGGTTTAAAACAATAAAGTTTGTGAATCTTTCATTCCTGCACATGCCCCTCACCTTAAGGCGAAAGATACACCAACTAATTAGGTTAGCAAGGGAATATCAATATCTCTTGTGTTTGCAAATTTTAACCATATTTTGTAAGTTTTTTTCTAATTCGTTTGATGGTTCTGAAAATATTTAAATCCGAATCTTCACTTCTCCAAATATGAGCATCTGCGTAAGGCGTGCATCGTGCTTCACAAATCTTTCAAACGAGAAAATACACATGTATTACCATCTTCGTTTATGTTCTTCCTTTGTGATTTCTTGATTTTTATGTTAATCGTTTGGAAGTTTGAGTAAATCACTTTTAGTTTTCATGCAAGCCTATTATAAGCGGAAAGACATTATACCCTTCGAAATAGTAGCATAATTTCATGTTTTACAGATTCATGGATTCAGATGTTACACAGTTCTTGTATTCTCACGACCCTTTCACATTTTAGAATAATTTCGAATAATATTTTTTAAATAAATCAATTAACACAGAATGGTACCGGTCATTACGAAAGGCAAGTTCTCACAATCAAGAGGTGGCGAAAACGATGGTTCAAGGCTGAATATTCAGTTGCCGGAATTTCCCAAAAGTAAAGTACGTACGTGTTGCTCAGTAGCCTGGCCGTGGGGGCCACTACCTCACAGCCGTCTGTCGCCTTAATTGTCGTGAAAGTAGGGCACATGTCGCAAAGGCGAGGCGAGGTGATGAGAAGGCAGGGGCGGGGGCGGGCCTGAGCAAACTGACGGTTTGTGTTTGTGGAGGGCGGGCGCCCCTGTTCGCGTTCATGCCAAGGCGCTCCCGGGGCGCGTCTCTCAAGCCCTGCGGCACACCTCGACGCATACTGTCGCCCTCCGATGATCTTTCATGCCCTCTGATGCACCCTGCTTCCTATACGCCTTCCGATGCAGTTTGACGCACCCTGCCGCCCTCCCGACGCCCTCCCGACGCCCTCCCGTCGCCCTCCCGTCGTCCTCCCGTCGCCCTCCCGTCGCCCTCCCGTCGCCCTCCCGTCGCCCTCCCGTCGCCCTCCCGTCGCCCTCCCGTCGCCCTCCCGTCGCCCTCCCGTCGCCCTCCCGAGGCCCTCCCGAGCCCTCCCGTCGCCCTCTCGTCGCCCTCCCGTCGCCCTCAGTTGTTAGTCAGTTAGTCAGTTGTTAGATCAGGGGTGTTCAACTTGCAAGACCTCACGGGCCACTACTAACACCTTCAATATGGTTGCGGGTCTTATTTCCATTACTCGGGCGATCCACACCTGACTTTCCCATATTGATCTCGGCAGTTCGTCCGGGTGCTCTGAAGCGGGGAAGGGAGAATGGAACCATGCGTGACATCTGGCCTTCTATGCATAACGGAGGGAAACACATTGATATGATCGTATGCTTCTGGATTTACTAGAAAAAAAATCCTTAAATCAAAACTTTACCTATTTTTACATTAAGGAGGTGTTGATCACGACAGAGCGCGAGCGCTAGATGCACAATATTCTCGTCCGACATGGATACAAGACACTTTAACTTTTGACTAATAACCTTTCGCGGGCCATAATAAAGAACATCGCGGGCCGCACGCGGCGCGCGGGCCGCCAGTTGGACAACCCTGTATTGGATACTTGGCTGTCCGGGGTGAGCCGCTTCTCAGTCGATCGAGCTGACGTGTCGGCCATCGTGTTGTGGCCTTCTTGATGCAACGACATGATGACCGAAACGTCAGCTCGATCGACTGGAACGTGGCTCACCCCGGACAGCTAAGTATCCAACGACTCCGGCCGCGGAAGCCTACGAATACAACCTGTATTAGATGATGGATTTGGCACTTCACCGTGTTTCAACATAATGAATTGTTCATTGTTAAAACAATAAGAATTTGACATACGCAATTTGTAAAAGTACTTTCTTAGTATACGTCAATATCTCGCATTTGAACTGTATTGACTCTATTGTTGATGATTTAGAAGGCTAAATTTGCAATATATCATTAATTTGTCGACCGACTGACGGACGTCAATTATACAGCAATCTCTAACGTACTGAACTTGAATGTCGAAGTGACCTTCTCCCAAAATCTCATACGTCGTAAAATACTGATCGTAAATCTCAATTTGTGAAGGTTTCAACGACTAAGAGATTACTCTTTTTAAACATCACTTCCAATATCTGTACGTATCTATTCAGTAACGACCCATTTTTTACTTCTTAAATGATCTTCAAATTAAAAATTTCCCGCAGAGTATTCCGAATTCTTTCTGTAGCATCATAGCAAGAAAATGAAGTTTATCTGATTCATTTGATCTTTCAAATATTTCAGACCTACATACAGTGATCGTTTTGGTGTATATTAGGTTCAAGAAAACGTCTTGATACAGTGAAAGTTAGTTTTGTTGAATTAGTTTTTACTTCATAAAACATTTCTATTATTTCCACCTACTACACTCAAACTTAATGCACAAGAAAGAAAAACGATTAATTATGTTCAGAATCATGTGCCATTATGGTAATTAAATATGTGTCCAACAGCACCATTCTTCGAAAAAATACCTTTTATTATTGACTCGTTTGTAAATTCTATAGTATTAAACACTTATGGCATTTCAGCATTTCAAAAGTTTGTATGATGTAGGATTAAAACATAGCTCAGAATATATCTTTCATCAGCTTGACAGTTATATCCCTACAACGCTGCTCGTTAGAATGTGCCGAATCACGTCTCTTTAACCTACTGAAACGACACCGCCGCCGGCCCTCCTGAGCACCGCATGTCTCAACGTCCAACGAATTTTCCACATCGCTAACCACCACCCACAACCACACTCTCTCTCTACTACACCTCTACTACCAATATATATTATAGGTGGTGATGATCCTGAAAACATTAAAAACTTTAGGTTACGACATATACAATAATACAATTATCATTAAAACAGTATATTTATTATAATAAATAATACGGGTCTCCTAAAATGCCAAGTCAAAGAAAATCTTCAGAGAAATGATCTCTCTCCAAGGCACTTCAAACAGATGCAGAAGTCTTATTCTAAATAGTTGTATTGTCCGTGACTTTAACCAATCAAAGAAGAGTCACTAGCAAAATAACTGACTTGGCAAGAAAGCTTATTATTTATTATTATTATTATTAGGAAGGAATAAGAATTTAAAGGAAGAAGAAGAAGAATATCAGAAGAAATGCAAATATATGTTGAGAGAAGTTATGTTATATCCTAAGTAATATAACGTATTTTAAAATAATAAATTAATAGATTAAAGAAGGAAGAAAACACAAATTTAGAAAAGAATGTGAATAATTCGAATAACAAAAGCCTGGGAGTGGATTGTACAGGCTCCATCCTCTGCAGAATGCGAAAGACTCATCCCTGGCTATAATGCATTCCCCGCCACTACTGGTCTCTTTCAAGTCTCCACTGGTCTCTTTCGAGTCTCCACTGTCACTTCCTAAGCAGCAATTTCCTTCCACGGTTCCGCCACCCATCAGCCGGTGTAACGATCCACGCCTGCTACAGACAGTTACCGCCACTCTCAGTTTCAGTATGGTGACCACGCAATGACAGGGAAATGGTCATCCCTAACAAGTTCATCTAGGGAATGTCAGAGCTGACAATATAAACACTATCGGGTTGGAGGATGAGTGACTACTTTTAAAATTTTATTTACTGAAACATCAAATGTTAAAGAAGCGTCCCAATTTTCAGTTATTCAACCAACCATTCAGGAGGAAGCGGTGTCGTGAATTGCTATCCAGGGTTGCATCCAATTTAGCAACACTAGAAATTTCACAGCTCTTATTCCACTCCACATCGCATTCCTATCATTTCCCTTTAGCACCTCATTCCTTAATCCAATCCCTATTCCGATTCCAATCCTCTTTCTCACCCATTCCATCCCCGTGACCATCCCAATCGCATTCCCACTTCCACTTCCAATACTCTTTTCCATCCCATCCTCACCTTATCCACACTCCATTCCATCCCCATTCTCAATTCCATCAACATTGCCATTCCCATCTCCCTCCGCATCCTTATTTCCATTCCCATGCCCATTTTCCTTTCCATTCCCATCTCCCTTCCCTTTCTCATTTCCATTCCAATCCTCATCTCCATCCCCATTGCCATCCTCATCCCCATTCCCTCCCGGAATCCCTTCCCGATCCCCATCAGCAGGCCGCTATCACCGCCGCGTGTCGCAAGTTCGAGCGGGGGGCGACGGCGCGGGGGCGGCGGCGCGGGGGCGGCGGCGCGGGGGCGGCGGCGCGGGTCGAGTGGGCGCGGGCGTGGCGGGCGCGGGCCTCGGCCCGTTCCCAGGCTCCTCGGTTGCCGCCCCCGCGCTGACGCGGTCTCCCCCGCGCCGCCGCGCCGTGGCCACGTCTCTCGCCCACTTACGCTCGCTTGCTTACGGATCACGGTACAGCCTTCGAGGCTGATACGGCCGCTGCGCTTGATAACCGCATGAGCGGACAGGAGAGGAGAGAACGAAGTGGCAAGAAGGGGGGAATAGAATTCGACTTGTTTAATAGCCGCTATCCTCTGCGCCAACCCTTACCTTTCAAGATTCTCGCAATGCAGCTCTGATTAATTTGTCTTATCATATCTTATCATAAGGAGCGGCGTAGCTTTTTCGCTGTTGAGTGCAGTGTCTCACGCAAATTACTGAAATTACAAGCACGGATACCAATTAATACTCGAATTTATGTATTTGAATTTTTCTTCATTAGATATTCCCTTTGTCGTGTTGCTTGGGGAGTGTCACCAACGACCAATAGATCAGCTCTAAAACAGTAACGTTCCCTTTTGTACCACTTGCTGTTTTTACCATTATCTTGCAAGAGAATGTAAAAAATTAATTTTGTGAATTAATTATTTAGTTATACTGACATTTTTATATATTTCGACTTTCTGTATGTATCATTCTATTTTAAACTGTAAAATTAAACAATTGGTCTTATGCTGCTTGAAGACGTGGCAAGCTAAGACTACAAAACGATGGACATCAATAAACTCTAAATAAATTGAGGTGATATTTAATTGTGCTTGGTGTCTTTGCGATTTTTACCTTACTTCCTACTTAGTAAAAAACAAGTATTGCAATTCTGCGTCGGAAACCGGTGATATTCGACAAAAAATTGTATTCTGGAGCCCTGGTGTCGAATAAGAGGATAAATCTTATTTTTGTATGTAGTAAATTACTTCCACTAACTTGTAAAGTCAGTATCCAAATTTTGTGGATCCTTGATATGGAAAAATTGATTCACGGCAAAATATTGCATGTGTGCGTCCGTCCGTCCGTCCGTCCGAGGTAAACTCTAGCGCCTAAATCGTTTAGACTATTCTCTCCAAAGCCGATATTCTCAGGTCGGCGTCAGCGAACTCGAGGACCTGCGAGTTTGAAACGGATATTTTGATTTCTTGAGGTACTTCACATAAAGTCACAACAACATTCAAAAATTGTCTCAAAAAAGAGTTTAGCTCAGAGGCGGATGGTGTAGGGGTAACGTGATTTTCGTGCTGTCTCTAAAAACCCCAGCGCGGAAAAGAAACTTTTTGCTGGTTGGAAATAATTTGCAGGTTCCTGTCAGTATTATCATCATATTACGTAACCGTTACAAATAATGCGAGAAAATAAGTATTTTTGGTGCACCTCGACTATAGTAAATAATTATTATTACTGATAAAATTAGTTTCTGATCAATTTATTCCATCTTTTGTTACCTTTCTTTCAATTTTCTGTTTGTCACATTTGTATCTGACCTGCACAACCAAAAAACCCAACCAAAAAATGTGATTTTTTTGAGTTATATTTAGTTAATTAATAGATCCCTCTGCCAATAATCTTAATAAACTTAATTTTTTTATACTCCAAAATTTACAATTGCGAGGAAACAGCATAAGATATTTCAATTTAAAGGCAGGAGCAATGTAATTATCATCAAGGACAATTCTGTTTAAGCTATTGGCCCCGTCCGATAAGCCATAGAGTTGATCTCTCCAAGGACGTCATCTATTTCATATTCTCACAGGATTGTATTCCAACATGAGGTGCGAAACCCGTTCTACATTCATACGATGTATATTTTCAAGCCAATTTTTTCAGTATGGAATTGTCATTTCTATTTCCCGTTGGATATCTTCATTGCGCTTATACTTTACTACTTTATATACTACACATGCTCTTAAAGGATGTATTTCTGCTACTTCAATGCTTTTCATACCTCATTTTGTCAGGGTCTATGGGTTTGTACAATGCAGATGTGACGATATAGCTCGCACGATAACCTCACAGAATAGTCTGTACTTTTACTTTTGTGCTAAACAGCTATTTTAATGAACAAATAATTTATTTGTGTACCTGAAGCTTGTCTTTCAAATCACTGAAATTGTAGTATGAGATGTGATACCCTAAATAAATAAGACAATTCATTTGCTACTTTTAACTATAATTGTGGTTCTTTATATTTCTCTTCCTAAAAATGCGTTTACCATTGTTTTTCTAGTCTAGGGACGTAATATTTTATTTTAAGACACTGTTGTGGGAAGAAAATATGATTTTTTGTAATTGATTTTTTGAAATGGCAACTATTAACAAGTCCATCAACTAAAAAACCTTTAATATCCTTTGATCTAAATCGAAAATAAACAAGAGAATAAGGAATTTATATACATATGTTTTGTTGGTTTTCTGAATGAAAAGCAAAGTACTTTGAACGTGGAATGAGTAGACAAGTGTGAACAGGAATCTGCAGACGGCAACATTGCTTGTCTTTTTGATGCTTTACATAATTAATCCTATTTTTTTAAAGTGTTGCGACTTCACCTTTCGATTTTGATCGACTGGTCATACCGGCTCCCAAATGTATTAGATAATAAAAAATTAGAGAATCTCTAGTCGTTTCTTAGTAACTTAGAGAAATTTCACGGAAAGTGAAGTATGTTACGGAAAGTGAAGGAACTATGTTTAGATGTTATAAAAGTAGGCTTTGGAATGCCTTCCAAGCCACAAATGAAACTGAAAATATTCACGTCTCCCGCGGGATTCCAACAAAATGTTGTATACTTATTTAACACTAGAGACATCACTGTCCTATTTACATCTTTTTTACATCCTATTTACATCCTAATACGGTGCAAATGTACCTGCTGACTTAATATATTTTAATAATTATCCGTGTTCATTTCCTAGTAACTTTGATTTCCTAGTAACCTGCTTTTTCATTACTTCGAGAAATTAGGTTCTCCTTCGCCAATTCCTTTTTAAATTTTCTTTTTCTACTTTCTCGTTGGCTGGATAAGGTTTCTTTGTCAAAGAACATTATGCATAGGCAGGAATTGTAATCACTCTTTTAAAAGTGATGAACTGAAATACATCAGGTTCTAGACATCTATATGTATATCTATATTTTCCGTTCGATTTCCTTCGACAGATTTTTATTTCATATCGTATCATTTTATCTATTTGTAAATATGAGGGCACTTTCTATCTGAATGGTATTGATTTTTTAACATGATACTATTTTTTTTATTTATCGCAAGTTACATAGTCGATGGATGAGTGGGTCTGGAATTCCATTGAATCCGATCCGAAACCGTGTGAAGGTATTAATGTAAAGGGGAACACCCCGAAAATTGAAGTTCAATTACAGTCTCCCATGCTTGCCCCTCTGTCCACAAAATATTTGAGAGAAGGTTATATTTACCGGTGTCTATCTTATCTGAGTTACTCCTCCAATAATGGACGAGCTCCGGCACTTTCTCACGGCAGCACCCCACAGAAGACACAATACCTGATACTTCTGTTTAAAGAATACAAAATTGATAGGTTGCCGGTCCAAGAACTATCAAGTGCTTCCAAGTAAACATTTCTAATATTTATTCTGGTCCAAGCGGGATCGTATGTGAACAATAAACGTTCCGGACATCCAGCTCTTCTCTGCTTGCATTTCTCTTCTGGAACGCCAGTGGGGCGGCGTGTGGACACATCCAGTCGCATTTTCTGGGTGTGGTACACGCATTGGCTCGAGATTTATCTGCTCCTGTTATCACACGTATTGCCTCATACTTAGGTATCTCTGAGGTGCGTAATTATTATTTCAATACATAAACAAATTATCAAGTTATCAACAAATAAGGTTTGGTAGGTAGTCATTTCATTGTGGTATACTATTAATATTTATATAGAAGAAAAATTAATAAAATGCTGATTGTAACTGTGCTGGAATTTGAAATACACATAAATGAAGAATTAAAATTATCTAGAGGACTTCGGATGCAAAATAATTATTTGAAAAAGGAGTAATCTTGGAGGAGAGAGTTTAACCTTGATAAGTCTCGTGGAATTTAAATTTAAACAATTTAAATTGTGTTTTACATCATTAGTCATTTTTTAAAATCCTTTCCCCACAAAACATAGTTTTTTAGTTTATATCTTATTCTTCAGCGAACAATTCCAAAGCAAATAATCATAAAAATTATTTTATAAACGTATTTATGATATTTATTCATTAACAAACGTAAAGTGTCGTTCTTAGACATTGGCTATAACTTCAGCGAGACTTCTCTGCTCCTTGTTACTTGAAATGTGTGGATAGGTGGTTCCGTCGCAGAAATGAAATTTCTTTGATTTTTCGTTTCTTGCTGAGGAAGAAGATTTCCTGGAACCATTGCTTTTTCTCTTACTTTACTAGTCAGTGGTGTTGATCAACAGTCATTCAAATCTATTTTAATGCAATATATACATTTATAAATGATTGTAACACCCAACTAACAATCATATTTATAATGTCTGTCTATAAATAGCAGGTGTGAGACCCAATCACGTCATTGCCACATGGGGAAAATACCCACGCCTTACGTATAACTCAAGCCACTAACGGCATATTTGGACGCTGCTCCAACCTCCAATGCCACGGAGGGAAGCTGTTTATTACATAAATTCAACGTAGTACTTCTGAAATCTCTTCGCGACACACAGTTTGGGAATCGTTGACGAGTGATGTAAACATGAAGCATACAAAGTGTACTTTCCACACCTCGCCAATGTATATCCAGATGCTCAAACTTTCTAAACGTTGCAATCAACATTTATTTAATTTAATCCAGCGTGTTTCTCAATTCTGAGCACTGCAAGGGTCGTTTCTCGTGCAGGCCAACCATCTCTTGTGCAAACTATTGAGGATTGCACAGTCTAAATAAAAGTGAAGCATTGCGCATGAAACCCTTCAATGGAAGGACGTATGGATTTCTGTACGGCTTCACAAGGGACGTATTTAGATACTGCGATGCCCACAACAATCACAAAATCGTGTTCCCCCCCCCCTACAAAAAAATACACCAGATTTACTAAAAAAACACTAATTATAATGGAATATCTGTTCACAGAAATACAAAGAAAATGTATTTATTTCACAGATACAAACATTTTGTTTACGTTTCTTTACAATTATTCATAACTTTTTTCCGGAACTAAGCAGGTGCTTGCTTTACTTGAAAGTGAATGTGGTCTCTGTTCCATTGAGCCGAAGTCCCAGGATTTCGCGGATCTTCAAGGAGCGAAAAGGGCGCGGATGAGCAGTCTGGTGAAATCAATTTAACGCGAAATTGAACGGACCGCTCGTGCGACCAGGATTGTAACCGAAATTTTCTTTAAAGAAGAGCTCAGCACGTGCAAATATCACAGAACTTTCAAAATCAAAATGGCAAAAACCTTTTGACGTGCCATTTTGCAAAACCCTCTTAAAAAACCTTTACACTTTTCAACGGAACGAATGCGAATGAACAATATATTTACGGTATGTTTTCAGAATGTAGATACGATATCTGTTCACAAAACAAACAAGGTAACAGCGAATTATTTAGAAATTAGATTGGATTACTTTTTATTGCCAAAAAGGCTTTCGCTCTCTCTGTATGTGCCTGCATCTACTCAATATACGGATATTAATTGGTCCTTAGGTTTCGACTGTAGGGACATGGGGTCACTGAGGCAGTCAGCCCTGGACACGCTATTGTGAATAAAAACCGGTACATCAAACTACAGCTCTCTGCGAACGCCGCATGTTGTAAGGCAGACTCGTGCCGGAGACTTTTTATATCTTGAGGGATTCGCCATGCGGAAATGGGGATTATCGATTTGAGGAGCGGGGATTACCCATTTGAGGAGTGGGAATTAGCCTTTATTGAGGCCCTCAGGGATGAAAGTGGGCACTACACGAGAAAGAATCGCGCATCGTTTATAGCAGAGTATGTTTTGGTTGGGCATCCGCTTAGAGTTGTTTTTTTTAATAATGGTATTTAGGAGCTCTTTAACTACTGTAATAATCGACGCTTGTGGTGATGATCTGACGAGTAGATGATAGCAATAATGATGAAAATGAGACTGGGGAAACAAATGGGGTACAAATGATGAAATGAGACTGGGGAAAAAGGGGAGAACTTTGAGAAAACCTCCCGAGAGGTCACTACAAATACATGCGTTGACGGGAATCGAACACGGGCCCCTGCGGGGAAAAGTTTAAGCACCAGCCATTTGGCCAGGAGCCCTCTCCTCTGACATTCAGCAAAGGAATCGAGCGATCAGAGCAGCCGTCTTCTATAAGCCCGAGGCAGAGGTCGACCCGGTTATTCGGTATATTGAAATATTTTGCCATCTCTTATTCCAACGCGTGTGATTCCAAATAGACGCTGCCATTGGCCGAATCGGTGGACTTAGCGCTCATCTCTGGGAACGCTTCGCCTTCTTCGTTTTCACTGCGGCGGAGTGGGCAAAGAGACGCTTCTACCAAGAGCCCCAAGCGCTGCGCACGCTGGCGAGCGACTTGTTCGCACCTTCCAAGGCTCGAGCTCCGCAATTAACAGGCCGCTGGAGAATTTTTTGGTGTAGACATGCCTCACATCTTAATTATTCAGCGCCCACAAAGTGGCGCGTGGGCGGGTACTCTCACCTACTTTTTACTCTGCCGCTGTTTCACGCGCCCTGCACTTCGGAAGGGGGGGGTGAAAGAGGGGAAGGGACGCGCGAAAAAAATTATTTCGTTTAGTGCTTTGGTAAGTGGTGAAGAACCAACAACGAAAAATGATGGAAACGCTTCGGTTTTAACAGCTATTAATGAACAGACTGTATTGCACCAAACGTGTGCATATAAACATTTATCTACTTTTACAATGTGTCATCTTCTGTTTTATGTACCATTATTAGAATTATCACTTCCAACACACGCTAAACAGCTTGATTAATTTAATAACGTTCTTTGATTTGTTTAAACAAGATGCATCTATTCTTTTTATGGAATCGCTTCTATGCGGCGGCGATGGTGTAAGCAGTAAGCTTCTTGGACTGTTATACCCAAGTAGGCGGGTTCGAACACGATTGAAGCCGTGGATTTTTAAGGGCGAACAAAATACTTCATACGCCTTCCTTCGGAGGGGAAGTAAATCCAGCTGTCCCATGTTAGTAGATTTACTTGCATGTAAAAGATCCTCAAGCCGAAATGACTCCTCAGCGCTAAATTCAAATCGCCTATTTCGTCGGTCAATAAATATCTCCTGTCTCCGCTAGGTGGTGAAGGGAGCGTAGCGAAATTTACGTGGTCAGACGGAAGAGCGGGCCTGATGGCCCGAGTCTCGCCACATAAAATAAGGCACCCATTCAATTCAGTTCTATGGAATCCTTAAAGCATTTTCGATACTATTAAGAAAGTTGTACCGCAGAGAAAAATTTGACCGACCTCTGCTAAAACTTCTTTTATTTATGCTGCCTCATGGCATTATATGAAAGTATACAGGGCCCTAGATCTGTGATTTTGCGCACTTGTCATTTATGTATTTAACGTCATAAGACTAAAAAAACTGTGACGTACTATAGGGAAAAGTGTAATCTGTGCACGTTTCCTTGAGCTCTGAAATATCTGGCCTAACTCATACACAAATTCACTTGATTTCAGTATAGGTAGAGGTAGCAACGAGCGCTTTTGCAAGAATTATTATAAAAATATAAATATTGGCTCCCGTGTAACAAAAACTATTTGCAAAGGCAAATCAGTCACAGATTTTGGCTACTATCCCTTATCATGCCATTTGGGACAGAATCGCCTTACTGCCACGAGAAAATTAAAAATGATCATTGCATACCCCGATGAGCTCACGAAAACGTGCTCGGATACTGAAGCTACGTTTACGTCCAGAAGAAAATCAAAAGACCATCTCAGCAGTTGCTCAAATGACCAAAGAAACATGTCGAGAAATCTCATTGAGATGGGCGATATTAACTTAGAAGCAGAGATACTTTCTTTAAATGTATTTATTTTATATCGCATCAACTACAAAAGGCTATTAGCGACATCTACACAATAACCTTATTATTGCAGAGATACATGTTACAGGTACATTTAGTCTTCTGGAATTATTCAGTATATATAGTAACTAATATATTAATATATCATTGTAAAAATTAATATTAGTTTTCTTTTTGATTCCCAGTATTATATGTAATTTTATAGAAAAAATTATGCAGCATAAAATATTTTATTCCGCAACTAAATTTCAGTATCGATTTTAATCGTTTAATGTCGTCTATGTGTTCAAAAATAATATTGTATATATTACGGGTAGTGTATGTGATTTTTTCGTAGTGGTCTATCAATACTGATGCCTGATAAATTGGATTACTAAGTCGAATGTTACAGTTTTAGGTATTTGCATTCGTTGAAATATTACCATGGACTCTTACGAGTGAAGTTAAAAGAATTGTTGTCTTTGGTGCGCAAAAATCATATTAATTTGGTTTTCTCTAGATTCTAGAAGGATACTTCTATTTAGAGTCTAGAATAATAACTGTAAAACAACTAAGTATGATATGAAACATTGAAATGAAATACAATATTAAGGACAGGGGCTACAAAAGCATAC
This sequence comes from Gryllus longicercus, assembly GCA_038098605.1. NCBI lineage: Eukaryota > Metazoa > Arthropoda > Insecta > Orthoptera > Gryllidae > Gryllus > Gryllus longicercus. Next base: position 880,746 of record JAZDUA010000339.1, on the reverse strand, counting down.
AGTTATAAGAAAGCCTTTTTTACAACAATAAACAAGTTTCTTAAAACATAATGTAATGAAGTGTGGTAGCAAAGTAATGAAGAGTGTTAAGGAAGCTTGACCCACCATGTAGCCATAATATTGGCAGCACAATTATCATGTAGCTTTGCATGTTTCTACGAGTAGGGTGCTTTATAATATTTCTTTTGAATATGTTCCACTTTTCTAGAAACGATAACGCAATGTAACTACTAAAGAAATATCAAAACCTGTCGGGAGCGGTGGGACCGTATGATGAAACATCAGTACTAAAATATACTTTCGATTTTTCACAATTTAATGTGCGTTAGCAGAGATAACAGTGGTGCATTCTTTTCTGTAACCGGAATTTCGTGTTTCAGTGCTCAATTTTGAACAATAATTGTGCAGTTGATGTGTTTTCATCTCATTTCTATTCTTTTATTAAACAAGTACAATTAATAGTTAAAAAAAAATATTTTTCCTGTTCATCACATACATATTTTCCTATGAACAATTAATCAACATTTTCAGCGAGTGGTGAACATTGTAGTTGACACTACACTTTTTTACTTTTTAACATTAGTCTTACACGATAAATATTTTCATAGTTAATGTTTTTAAGTTTATTCTTCTTTAATGAACTGATGGTGGTGATTTTTACTAATTCATTATTTCATTAAATTAACCTTTCCTGTATTTTCTGCATTGCTAAAATCTAATAAGTGGGTCATAACGCCTGAGTTTCATCGAAGTTAGCTAGTGAATTATTCGAATCACTGTCGAAGATACAATAATAAAATAAATTGACTGGAATATATTTCCTTGATTAACACGCTCTCATCGTTGGCAAAACTGAAATGTATAATATTGAAAATATGTCATTAGTACTAGTAATGAAAATCTGCCCCTACATAACTTTTATATTCTTGAACATGGAATTATATTTTGAAATAGTTCTAATAAATAATTTGATTCATACTTTGAAACAGCCTAATCAAAACACTCACGCCACTGGGAGCGTACGCGCGTGCGTTCGGGTGCATGTACGCGTTCGTGCACGCTTAGAGCTCCGTTCTTGAGACTACCTCGGCTGCGCCAGCTAGCACGCATAACATACTGGGTTTCTATGGATCTAATCACATGGAGTGTAAAGTTAAACGCATATTATAACATGGTAGATGAAGTACATGCGTTGCTTCCGAAGGACTGAAGTATAGAATAAAAAATATATTTTCTGTAGTGCAACAATTACAATTTTTGTAGCGTCAGTTTGTGCAACTTGATATTGACACTGATGTCGTTCTCACTTCTATCAATAACTTTCAAATTGTGCTCAAGTTATTTTGTGAAAACAACCCCATAGCGCAGCGCCTTACATGTTATCCCTCACCGCTTACCACGCACGAGGCACTAATTATAAGCACCACGCTGGGTTCCCTCGTGGTTACCCATCGGGCAAAAATGTGGGTGTAGCGAAAACCTCCCATGTTTGAAGGTGCTCATAACTTGTGTTATGTTAACGACTCGTGAAATATTTTCTCGTTAAAACAAACTTACTGCTTCTTAACGTTGAAGAAAGGAGTTTCGTATGGTTTTGTTAATGAAGGCTTCAGGCACATGATATGCTGCCAGAAGCCAGAGCTATGATATGCAGGATGCTTCGCATAAATCGCATGTACTTTATTAGCTGCAGATTCAAAAAATGAATAATCCAATATTTACTTCATGACCTCTTGTTTGAAGACCTAACGCATATACAGATAGTGCAGATAAATGTTTTAAATAAAACGAATGAAATATATTTTAGGGCTTGTAACGCAAATTTAAGCTAATAATTAAGTATCCTTCACAAGCTGCAAACGGTAGCTTGGAAATAGCTGACGCAACATGCAATGCTATCTCCATCGCGACCTCCCTACACCAGCACCAACACGTCAATGAAAACCATCAGGTTTGCATGGTTATAGTTTCCCGGCTATCTATCGCAGACGAGAGATCTGCAGACCACTTCGACCACGAAACTACCACTTTTCAGATGATGCCATGAGTATTACAGGAGAGCCGTTGCTGACAGATGCGGACGTTGCACTCGATGCAGCAAGTTTAAAGTTCTTATTTAATTACCCTGTACATTAATCTTCTTCTTCTTCTTGCGAGTGTTTTACAGCTCATTACTCAACAATTTTGGCCGTTTCTCGCATCCCAATCTCCATACCACTCTATCGTTCCAGTCATTCTCTAGTCTTCTTCTTTGCATATTGTTAAAAATCTGATTCTGCCATTCCTCTCTGGGTCTACCTCTTTTTCTTCTGTCTAAAGGAAACCACTCGCATACCTTTCTGGGCCATCTCCCACAATCAAGCCTTTTTACGTGACCGAACCATTTTAGCCTTCGTGTTTCCAATTCATGTATTATTGATTTTTGAACCTTCATTCGCTTAAGAATATATTCGTTTCTAATATGTTCCATTTTAGGTACTCCACAACTTCTTCTCAAAAAATCCATTTGTAGGCTCATTAATTTCTCTCTTTCTCTTTTCCTTAGTTCCCATGTTTCTGCACCATACAATGTTATACTTTGTATGATAGAGTCGAAAAGTCTTTTCTTGGTAGACTTGGATATTTCTTTTCCCCAGAACAGCGAGTTTAACTTTCTAATAGCTTGCCGTCCTTGTGTAATTTTTGAAGCCTGTTCATTAATGAGAGTCATAAATTGCAACTTGCTGTGCCTAAATAATGAGAAATTGTTGGGGCTTCTTTCATTTGAAGAACGAGGCAGTTTGAGAATATATAGCGTTTTATATTCCTCCAGTTCTTCAGTCTTAATTTTTCATTTGTTTTGGTTCTGAAATATTTGCAAGGACGTCTAGATAACAGAAAATCACACTCCTTAGGCATTGTAACGTAGATTTAAGTTAAGTATCCTACACAAGCTGCAAACGGTTGCTCGCAAATAGCTGTCACAATTTGCAACGCTAGGTATATTTCTTAAATCATTCGTTCTATAATTGATTGATTATTTCTTTTTTCTCGGCGTGACAACGGCTATAGTCATTATTCTGGGCATGCTTTCATTACGAGAGGTGGCGGTAGTCTTCCTCCACTAGATGGTGAGATCCGGCGCAGCGTCGGGTCGCGATTTTTTCCCATCTAGGTATATCCCACCAGTGGGGCACCACTCTAGCCGGAACAAACTCTCAGCTCCCGATTGGTCTTCCATTATGTGTGGTGCATAGAAGAGTGCGCGCGCGTGTGTGCGTGCGTGTGTGTGTGTGTGCGTGTGTGTGTGCGTGTGTGCGTACGTAAGGAAGGATTAGGATAAGACAAGGAGGAGAAAGGAAGCATCGCGCGCGGTCCGTGTCCCGTTTGATAGGATACTACTCTGGGATCCACCTGTAATCGTAGAAACCACGGAAAACTATCGATCAGAGCAGCCGGCCGCTTGAATTCGTCTCCAGAAAGCAGCTGAATCAGATCTAGATATCTAGCTACTGTCGGAAATACAGCCACCACCTGAACTCGAACCCTATGACCTCGCGGTCAGAGGCACTGCAGTAACATTAATTGATGCCCTGAGTCACATCAGCCGGTCGCTATTTTATCCGCCAGTTTATTTAGTGCCTTTCCTGCTTCTTTGGGCACTCCATACAACGATATTTTAACAGCTCCTCCGGTAGTGATGTCCAGTCAGATCAGGTAATCTGTATCTGTATAATATCCTTCTGTAGGAAATAATCCTGGAGTCGAGTTCCACGTTATTTACATTTATCTCAACGTCTACTTTTTGACTGCAAAAGCAAAAATTACAAATTTTCTTTCGACAAGTTACTTTTCTTTTAATTTGCCGCCAGATGCTCGAAAACTCTGGCTGATATCCCGCAGAAAATCGAAAAAAAACTCCCAGTCGATAACGTGAGCCAACACTCGAAGTAGTTTCTTGACCTTGTACATCATAATACAATTTCGGAATCCCGGTCCCACCGCGTGTGTACCAAGTGGTCGCTTCAATATTTGCGTTCGTCTCCAGGCCCGCCGAATCGCCTGCGATCTCCGGCAGCTCGCCGCGCAACCACGCAAAAGAGTGACTGATAACGGGCTGAAGGTTACCGGAGGCGCCTGCGCTCCACAGCTCAGATCCGCGAAAGTGATTCTGCGCAATGACGCCCAGACAAAATCCCGCGTCGTTCTTTTTTTTCGTTTTTTTACTCGCGAATAGACCGGCTTGGATCACGCGTGCATGCATCCTGCATTTACCGGGGTTCAGTAACATTATCTTGGTGGCAGGTGCATGTAATTTATCATGGAACCAGCATTTAATTAGATCAAATATTTATTGCCCAGGGATATTTCCCTGGGGAATAAAACTCTTGCATTAATATAGAATAAAAACATAATATTTATATTTCCGTGAGTCGAAGGTATAGAACCCTATGTCGCATTCACTAAATTTTACAGGAGAGCAGTTTGAAGATGTTTTACTTTTGACTTGGAAGTGGATTTGGTGTTATTTAAAAGCACTATTACTCTGCCAATTCTTGATGTAGGTCATAGTGTTATACTTTTGGGTAGAAGACGAGAAACCCATCTGATAGTGCCAATAATCTATTTTCGGCCAAAAATGGACATACGAGTTCTATACCCCGACCTACAGATTTCTAAAAAAGAATATGCAGTTTTTCTTTAAATTTGAGTTTTCCTTTATTATAAATCCCCCATCTCGGAAAAACACATTCCTTGCTTGCAAAAACTTCTGAAAATGTCTACTCCAACTGAGGACAAATTCTTCTAAAAACACACCAACTCTTGGATATACTGCCCCCTAACGTGTTAACTGCGAGAACAATGGCGAAAAAAAAATTCATTACACCTTAGATTGCACCCTTCTTTGAAACGGTTTGTCGCGACTTCCCTCCATCTCGAAATACAAAGAGTTTCCACTCTAACTACCCCTCCTCTCAGCCCAGAGTCACTCGAGCTACAGAATTGCACGCCGCGATAACTACCTCATTGTATCCCCAGATGTTCCAATAGCACCAAATAATAGTGATTGGATAGCGATCCGGTCGTTTTGAATTTGGTTTCGTTATGGAGTCGTTCTACACGAAAAATCTTTTTCGGGCAGTATATTCTTAATCCCAAAGTCGTAATATGCAAAACACAAGTTTGTATCTTACTCCAGTTGCTCAAATTTAACGATTCACTCGCAGTGAGGCAGGAAATTATTGTATACTAGTTTATTTATTTAAACAGTAAACACTGTATGAGACGTATGAAGGGAAGTATAATTTGCACACGTTTCTTGAGCTCCTTTTCTACTCCTCTCCTTTACTATACAATAGTTAAATGTGATGAAAAATGGTACCAAAGAGCCTGGGGGAACACATTTGAATAATAGGTGTTTTGGCTCCCGTGTAATAGAAATTATTTTCGTTGCCATACGAGGAGTAGATTCGTTTCGGGAGTTCTTTTGAATTGAAGTATTTATGAAATATTGCTGAAATAATATTATTGAAATTAACTGAACAACTCACACGCAAACAAATAAAGTCAGCGCTGTGCTCTTCTCGGCCACATGTCTTACTTTAGGGATTGATTCTTGATATTAGTTCTTGCATGATAAATGTAATATTAATTTTTAAAGTTATAAGTCTCGGTTATTAATTGGATCTCTTTCTGGCTCCAAAATGTAGTGCGTTTGAATAAGTTTTTTAAAGTGTAATCACTTGCTTATCGGATACTCTTTTACTAATTAAAAAATGTGTTTCATCTTTTGTTAAACAAATAATTATTTCACTCCTGTATTCCGGCTCGTGAATAAATAGAGTTACGTGTAAAAGATACAAAAGTGAAATATTTTTAAAATTATGTCCAATAAAATGCATTCAACCAATTTAGCGTTTAATTTCGTTATGTTCGATATTACGAATCTTAGTCTAGACGCAGCGGTTGGATTGACAAGTGCAATTTTAGCATTATAGGAAATTCAGGAAAAGTAATTTCTTTGAAGGGCATGCAATCTTTTCAGGACGCTGGTGCGTTTCTCAACGTCAACTCCCAACAAATTTCCCGATTTCATCAATTTTCTGTTCTAAACTAAAGAATGTTTTTCGAAAGTGCCCCTATGGCGATCTCTTCTAGACCTCCTAAATCGTCTGACTAGGTCCCTCTGATAATGTTTCAGTTGGCCGTGAACCTCCCACATGCCACCTCGCCGAGAATGAACTATTTCTCATGGCGTGTATTTTTATGGCAGTTGAAATTGGTCTTTCCTAGTTCGGGGACGCTTATGTTTCGGGAAGATGGATCAGGGGTGATACTAGTGAGGGGCAGGACGGGTGTTCGGTCTACACAGCTGCGGCCGCCCCTCTCCCTAAGCCGGGCACGTGCGGTTGGAGAATTGGGCTGGGCGAGGAAGATTGTAATTGGAGAAGGCTGGAAAATGTTATACGTAACATGTGAAGTATCCGTCAACTCTGAGATCGTGAAATAAAGCATCATAAGCTCGACTTTCCTTGGACAACCAAAAGTGAACGCACCGTTCTATCAGAGCATTACATTTTTTAAATAGGTTAGAGAAACAATAATATACGGTGATTTCTCAGAAAAATTGCAGAGACGGGTAAAAATTTAAAGATATATTTGTCAACCAATTTTTACGCCATATTCAAATAGAAAAAAATGAAATTGATTTTCGGCGTGATAACGTTCGAGTACTGTGTCAGAATATGTCTCATAACATGGACTAACAACACCAATGCTTATATACTAATGCAGTCTCTCTAAAAGAAATGTGATTTGTTTTAGAGCGTTTCTCCCGAATCCATGAGCGATATTGTTTTGTGGTCATTTGCGAGGCAGCCAAATAAAAGCATATAGTACTATCAGTCTCATATTAACAACTCTACCGATACTATTTTTAATAATATTTGCAACTAACTTCATCATTAATCAGCTTCCCCAACTCTGCTTTGTTAGTAGAAAGGGAATTAGAACGTGATACTCCAGAGAAGAGAGAAAGCATTATTGAAGTGAACTCGAAGAAAGTCGAAGTTTGATTATGGAGGCAGTCGTAAACGATCCCTCAAATTTCCACGTTTCTAAACCAGACCCGGAACGAAAGCACCGACCGAGCACGAGCGCGTATAAAATATTTACAGGTAACTCACGACGCCCGGTCCTTCCGATCGTACGCATCAAATAGCTCTTAGAGCCCGAAACAGTAAATCGCATCTGACTTTAACATCGCATCGTCAATCAACGCGGAAACAAACAATGAGACACGACGCACTGGAGCATCGCGTAAACCGGTAGCCCGAGTAGAACACTGCCAGTGTTTCCCTCATCGAAGTGTTTCTCGTAAAAATCATTTTCTCCGCAACCCTGCGTGTTATATCGTCGCGGCTGATTTATGTTTATGAGCCCGCACATGTTAACGGGACCGGCTTATGTACACGCCGTCTATAACTTGTCAAAAAACCATTTAACACGTCCGTGGTCAGAGCAAGGTTTGTTTTCGTGGGATTGCAGCGGTTTAGAAGACGTTCGGCTTGCGCCAGCGCCAGCTACAGGCGCAGCCGCGGGCCGCGGGCCGCGTCGGTGGCGGGTGGGTGGCTGCGGAGGCCGATGTTCCAAGAAGGCGGAGGCGGCGGACAGAAACCAGGGCAGAGGCGGGGGCGGAGGGAGCAGGCGGGCGCGCGGGCGGCACGCTCCGCCGGGGATGAGGGATGGCCGGGGAGCGGTCACATATCTCAACTCCTTTTCCCCATCCCCTCCTCGTACATCTACAATTATGCTGAAAAAACAGGAAGAAAAAAATGAATATGTACCTTAATTTTATGTGTATTATATATATATATATATATATATATATATATATATATATATATATATATAACGGGAAGAAAAACAGGAAGGAACAGGTGAAAAACAGGAAGAAAAAATGAATATGTACCTTAATTTTATGTGTACCTTAAAAAATTTATTATTTATTTAAGGTACATATTCATTTTTTCCTTCCTTTTTTTAGCATAATTGTAGATGTACCGCGTCGGGTACCCACTATGTCTATCATGAGGACACATATTAATCTTGTTACACTTGACACATGTGCGGGATCCTCGATCTGTGGTCAGCAGACTCACACGGTCTTCCGCGACAACCACACGTACATGAAAGGTAAGGAACAAACAACTATGCCCCTGGCGGGACTCGAACTCGTGACCCTTCAAACCGAGGCGCTGAGTCGGCACACGCTCTAGCCTCCCCGACCATCCAGATCGGTAGATGTTCAGATTCATATTCGATTATATATTACATGAAATGTATGTAAGTAGATGTCCCATCAAATGTGTATATGCAGGGCCACCCCCGTAACTTCTAAATGGTTCTCGATATAGAAGTTAAATTTTCGCTCAAGAATGCGGAATCATGGGGCAAATAATAAACAACTACTGTTGGAAATATTTTTAGTTTTCGAGAAATTTAAACTTTAATTTTTTTTAAAAATAGAACGAGGAATATATGTTTCTAATCAGCAATAGATATATCATAAAAAGAGGAATATAATTACGTATCATATGTTAGTATTTTTACAGTAATTTCACTATAAAATTGTTTCTTCAACAAGTGATTTTAAGTTAAACGCACAGTATATCCTGTAGCAGCCTTCGAAACTGTTGCCTTCAACAAGATGGCCTTCGTGACAACAAAACTGTTACAGGAGAGTTACGTTTAATTTAAAATCATTTGTCAGAAGTCTAAAGTGCAAATACAATCAAAAGTACCATATACCGTATATTCCAGTTACAGATAATATAAATATTATAATTCACTCAAGCGTTCGTCCTCCGTGCAAAGTTTTTAAGCACACTTAATTTACCTTACAGTACATGATTTTACGAGCGACGAGGTCCTACGTACAGCAGCTATCTGCGGCGAAATGTGGGCTCAAATCCTGCGTAAGGTGTGGATCAAAATTCACATTCTTTTCATAAAACAAAAATCAAGTATAACATTTAACATTAAAAAATGAAATCCTTCTTTAAAAAATAGCGGGTTCCTCTTAAACATCGGCAAATACGGTACGTATTTTGTCCCGCCGCTCAATTACGTCGTACATCGCCTTCCGATCGCGCCGGGCGCGTGGGTGGAAAGGAGCTCGGGCGCGCGCCGCGCCGGCGAAACCGGAGCTCCGCGGCTCGTCGCGTTGTTTGGAAAGGAGAGGCGCCGCCGGCGGAGCGAATACCCCGAGCCAGATGCCGCGCGCCGGGGCGCCGCTTAAGGCCCGGTGCCCTCGAGGAGGGGGCGTGTTTCCGGTGGCAAAGGGCGCTGCGGGGAACGGACAGCGGGGGTTGGCGGTGTAGTCGGGGGATGTGGGATGAAGAAAGCGACTAGGCGGACACGGCGGGGGGGGGGGGAGCAGTGGTGGAGGGGGGGGGAGTATGGACAATGAAGGTTGAATAGTAGAGATGTGTGCGGGCGGACAGTGAGACAGGACCCCAGACAAGGTCCCCGTTTTCCTATTTTTACTTCTCTGTTAAAATACGGTAGGCAATGTCTCGGTTTTCTTATTTGTCCTACTCGCTTGAAATACGGTAGGCAGGTCTCGGTTTTCCAATTTTCCCTACTCTTTTAAAACACTGTACGTAATGTCGAAATCTACTTAGATCTCGCATATTCACACTGTCTTCACGTCAAGTACACTAGCACTGCATTCTGCTATGTCAACTTATAAAGACTTGTTTATATGATAATGTATCTACAAGTACAACAATCAAAATATGTAAATGGCTGTGTAATTTTTTTCTTGCAATTTCAGCCCCTCGACCACTTATTAGTACGTAGTATCAATAAGATTTTAAGAATGTTCATCTGAGTCAACCAGTCGAATAGGAATTATCGCCATGGCTTGAACTATAATGGTATACCTAGAATATCCTCATCGACTGTACATAGTTGTCAGAAATACGTTTTCTTCTAGTATGAATATTTTTATACATGAGAGTTTAATACTGTACAATTCCTTAGCTTTTTAGTATTAATTGCCGTGATTGGCATTTGATTTGCGTGAGCAAAATATTTTTTATTTTATTTTAACGCTTGTGACTTGTGCATATTTTAATACTACAATAACTGACCTCATCAGCATTTGTCCCTTCTGATTCGTGCAGTCAAGATGATCCGAGATTTTTGTTTGATACAAATTACAGTTCATCTCGGATATCTATTCAGAAACGCTTTCAAGTTGATTCTTAGCAGTTTCAGTTATATTAAATAGGATGACTACGAGAGAAAAGTAAAATATGTGTTTGCCTAAATATCTTTGGGCAATTTACAATAACTCTGTTCCATTTATCACTCGTTTTCTTTGTACTTGCGGTATTTTCACTGATAAGTCTACCCCATTAATTTGCACTAAATGCGTTACTTTAGAATGATCCCTCTTTTTTTATCTCTTTAGTTCCATCTCGACTCGGGGTGTGTTTTGGGCTACATTTAAATATAAAAATGCCTGCAAATTGAAGCACTTTCCCGTTATAATAATAACTCCCGTAATTATAAAATCAACTGACACGCACACACTATTGTTGAAGGCTTAAAATATATAGCACCAGAATAAAGAGGTGTTGCCAATTCTCGTAATATATCATAGGCTTCACGAAAAAAAACACTTTTTTTTGAAAGAAACAAATTGGTTCTTTTGAATTTTTTTCATTGTTCAACAATTGATGCCTATAATGATGAAAATTTTAAATTTTATTAGTAGAGCGTGAAGGAAAAGTTTGAATTTGCAGTCGTTTAAGTACGAAATATTCCAAGCTTGGCTGAAAACGTACTGCCTCCCTGGAGCTGACGTTGGCGTGGGTCAGGCAGTGTCAAGTGTTCGTTACTCACGGGCAGTGCGTATGGCGCGCAAAAGAGCCCGTAAAGGGCACGATCGCTCCGAAAGACAACAGAGGCGTGGAGGGACGGAGAGGCGAGGGGGAGAGAAAGGAAGCGACGAGCAAAGCCAGGGGAGGGCGGCGGGATCTGGCGAGCGTCAACGCGCGGCACCCGTCACGCCGAGACGGATCTCTCTCCAAATTGAACCCTGGACCTGTTCTTATCTCCGATTGGAGAAGGGCCGGGGCGAGGACTTCTCGCCGGCTCTTTTTCCTTTCCCTATCGCGTCTTCGGCGGCGGAGGCGGGGGCGGGGGCGTCGACGGAACCGTGCTGAAGGCGCCGAACTCACCGCCTCAGATGGAAAGAAGAGGTCCCCTCCAGCAGGGAATTTTAACTCTCATTCTGGGAAGAGATATAACAATGACGTATTGAAACCTTTCAGTGAACTTCGGAATGCGTGAAATGAAACATTCAAAATGAAATATCTTTTCTATTTGCAACTATGTTTTTATCTTTCAATTCAGTACTATATTGAAATGAAGATGCACTTTGGGTAAGAAAGAAACTAGTTATAATATCACATTCATTGAGTCTTTTCATACTAGTCAAAACATTGTAATAGCAAACGCCAGATAATAAAAGATAATGGCACGGCATTATCTTTGAGGCTTCTGGTTAATATTTTCGATGTTCAAAGATGTGCGTTCGATTATATAAAATATGAGCCGCGACTTTTAAGTAGGAGTTGTTCTCAACATTCCTGTTGTCCTCCAAATGAAATGTACTAGATTTTCAATTTTGTAGTATCTTTGGATTATATGACAATCAAAACATGAACTGACAACGTGCCGAAAAGTTATATCCCACAACGTTTTCCATACTAATGTGTAGGGGGCAAATTTTAATGAAATGTAATTTTTTATTTTCACTTTAAAAGGATTCCTTTTAGAATAGTAATTCATTTTATGATAAGACAAAAGGAAATTACCCATTTTATATAACTAATTTTTGCATTTCTCTTCAATTTTTTATTTTTTATTTTTAAATCATTTTTCCCGTATTTCATCGATTTTAATATCATTTCATTGGTATTTTCTTCAAATAATATTTATGAGATGCAACAAATGTTCTTCACAAAATTTCTGAATTGCTTAGTAAATTTCTTCGTTCAGAAATTGTAATGACAGCCGTTGTCAGTATGTAATCTAAGATGTATGTGACGCCTTCAGCACCACTGTCGATTCGGCGGATTTCACTATAACTAAAGACAAAGACAAACTTGAAACCAAAAACTCGCAAGCTGCGTTGATCAGTAACATATCCAACAGCTTGAGTTGTTCATCTGAAGTTGTTTTGATTAATTTTTTTACGTCATTTTTCTTTGCTTTTAGGGTATTTTAAAACATCTTAAGAGCATTTTATTGATCATTTTAGAACATCAAAGACCGCTCCTACTAGTGTGTATGTCTCATCTGGTGTTTTATAAACGGTCTCAATCAAGATAAAAAATACAGCATTACCAATTTTAAATTTGTTACTGGAGTTTCATGTTTTGATTGTCATCAATTCCAAGGATTGAAGACATAAAATAGATAATCAGACAAGATCAAGACAAAATTGAAGACATAAAATAGATAATCATGTTCATTAATTAATACCCAAAGAGTTTGAAAATATTTTGGAGTTTCCGAATCAATACAGCAATGTGATCACGATGGACAAAAAAGTAATGACTACAAAAATAATTCATGACATGTTAAATTCTAAATGTAAAATCTGTCAATTGAAATTATAATTAGTTGAAATATTTACTGAAGGAAAGACATTTCTCATGTGCTATGATAAAGTAAAATAATTTTCTCAAGCGTTACCACTACTCTAGTAAAAATTTCAATTTTTAAGTAGTTTTCCTTATCAGTCTCGTGTAATATTTATACAAAATCATTACACGAAGCACAAACGGAAGAGTTCATTTTTAAATGCAAGAACATGCACTGTTCCATGCTTTTGTTAATGTGGCAGTCATCCAACCCGTTTTCCTATTTTATTAATCTAATCTTCGTAGTAAACATATTCATTACGATAAGAAGATACATTATGATTTCATACGCTACTTGTACATGCATTTCGATAAGCGGCTATAAACTTCCGTCTGGTAAGTGCTGTTAACTCTTATTTACACGGAGTCGGAAGACGTACGTTTCCACAAAGTAGCTGCGCGGTTGAACTACAAAAGGGCCGAAAATATAAACACACGTTTATGACCGTGTTCTGAGAATTTGCCACCCACCCCGAACTATCTCGTTCATGAAAAATCTTATCCTGCACTAAACCGAAGGTTCACTACTTTGTGAGTAAAGAACCGAGTTCATTACTTCTGACCCAAGCAATAACCCAGAAAGTCGCTAAGAGCTCTTCAAAATAATTCTCTTTAAGATGCACCCGGCGGCATGTTTCTATGAGTCATACAACGTAAATGTATGGCAAAAAAACACAAAGACCATCTTTTAATATTAGTGTTCCTGGAATTGTATTGTAATAACGCACACTTGCAGGCTTTCCCATTTTCCGACATTTTTCAACTCAGAATGACAAGAAAACTTCAAAAAACACACAGCTTACTTTAAAATGTGCAGTATTTGAAAAACTAATCTTAAATGATGGTTATGTGACCTGAAACATACAATATTAGAAAGGTTCGATAAATAAAATATTTTATTTGTATAACACTGGCATAGTAGAAAAAATACTGCTAAATCCACAGAAACCACAGAAAATAGTTTTCCAAAACGTAGCACGCATACTGCTCGAGAACAACAAATATAATTCTCTTTTATAACATTGTAATACTTTAAATATTTTGACATACACAATCTTCACGAATACTGCAATAATACAATGTAATGTATACGGATACGCAAGTTCTTTACATATCAAGAACATCAAAAAAGTTACATTCCATAACGCACCACGTGATAGCAAATATTTAATGATAAGTGGCTTCTTCCTTGGAAGCTTCGTGTCGCATGACGTCAGCTTTATGCTGAATGCTCGCATCTATTACGAGAATTCAGTCGTTACGCGCAATTAGAGATCAGGCAGAATAATGCAATAGAATATCAGCACCTTTCAGTCACCATCGAAACTGATTCATTGTTGTGTTTTAAATATTTTTCTCGAGAGCCCAGGTATCTAAATGAACAATAGACATCTCTCGCTTAATTCGGAGGTTGCATAGTTTTCGTTCACTTTCATTAGTGATATGCTAATTACCATAGAATTGCGACTATATTTTTCCGTATTCGTTTTACTGTTCTTAAAATTAAATAAGAGAATATGAAATAAAAGACGAGTCTTGACAGATAAATTCTTTATTTACTGCGAGATTGGGTCTCCCGTGGTTTGTAGGAAGTCCTGTAGTATAGCAAGTAATGTTCATGTCGTCTCCTTTACTTCACACCGAAAGCGATCATAGCGTCAACGTAACTCTCAGTGGTAGTTAGGAAGGTGGAGGGTAGGTGGAGGGAAGGGAGGAATGTCCTTACACACTTTTTTCTTTTGAACGTAATTACCAAACACAAAGTTTTCTTTGATGTCAGAAGGAAAACGCTTCTATTTAGTTCGTATTTATTGGAAAATGTCTTTGATCGAGTTTTTAAACTGCGCCCGCCTTTTAGGCGACGCGAAAACTCGAAATCGCTTTGAGGAAGAATTCTCAGCATTTCCTCCACTCTTATAGTAATGGTTCATATAGCTAAGATAACTAACAATATCAATGATACAGAATCCGCAAAAATGTACCTTGGCTTGCGTTAATAAATCATAAATGGAATCACGAGAGAAAAAATACTGTGGTCATATAATGACCAGTAGAAAAAAAGCGTTTGATGCCGGGAAGACGGAAGGCAGAAGACGACAAGTCCAGCAGACGATGAGATACATACTACTACTTCGTATATACTTCATGGCGACAAAATCCTTACTTACAGAAACCCGAAAATTCTACTGCACATCGTAGCAAAAACAAAAAAACAAAAAAAAAAAAAAAAAGGAAAGCCTGAAAAGGTAAGGTCACAAAAGACACGATTAAACTAGAAATGAGTCGAAACATTCGAAAGTGTAAAGAAGCAACTGTTTTTGTATTTTGTTGGTTTCTATTACGTTTCATTTAACAGTATCTTGAAGCCCTTTTCCCCCTCTTCAACTACCTCAAAACGGTCTCAGCCCAGTGTTATTTCTACTCGGCTCATTTTTAATCCTTTAAATATAACTGCCATGCTGGACGTTCTTTTCTACTGGCTGATGAATATATTGAATTATAATTTTGTTTAATGTTTTAATGATCTTTTGTGAGGTGAGTCTTCGCATGTTATTTTGTATGATTTTGATTTATTTTGACGAAAAGCAGTAAATACTGTTTGTGACGTACGGGGAGAAGGAATATGGAGTGCTAGTGTTTCATTGTAATAGTATAATTTATTTAACGTCACTTACTTGTTATGACCTTCAAAAAAGTCTCTGATATTCATTGTAGCCTGAAGAAAAAATTCATGGGCAAATATTCTCGGCATAAATGCATGTTCCAGAAGCGTCTCTAAACAAGCTACGATTAACAAAAAATAAAACTATGAAGTTCATACTGTAATAATGTGATTCAGTGCTTTTATTTCAATTTTTGTTATAAACTAGTGTCTGTCTAAGTAAACGCTGTGGCCAAACTCTAAATAAAGAAGGAACCGCTTATCAGAAAGGAAGGCGTGGCAGTTTCCGACCTGCAGCCCAGCACGAGCGCCACCGCAGCTCTGCGCGTGCCTGCTGGACGCTGTGTGCCGCGCGCGTCGGCTACGACCCCACAGCGCCAAAGGCCACAGCGGGCGAAGACGCGTGACGCCGTCTTGGGGGAGAAATAAATCGCGGCCAACGGCGCCTCTGCTCGGGAACGGGCGAGTGCGCGGACGTAGCGGGGGCGGCGGCGGAGACAGAGGCGAAGGCGGGACTGACGGAGGTGGAGGATGAGGTGGAGGCGGGACTGACGGTGGAGGTGGAGGATGAGGTGGAGGCGGGACTGACGGTGGAGGTGGAAGATGAGGTGGAGGCGGGACTGACGGTGGACTTCCGTCTCGTCTGCTTCTCTTCCTACACCTCCTTCCTCATTCTCTTTGACTCTCGCTTTGACTTGAGCCCTCGCTTTCGCCATGCATGCCTCTACATCGAACCCCGTACTTCCATATCACTCTCCCATTCGTCTCTGATCGAACCAGTTCTACCTCCACTCTAACACAGACTGCTATTTGCAAGAAAATCTCCTACGCCTTACAGCCTACAGCCACCTCCACGAACACTTCCACAGCCACCTGCACATCCAACTCAACAGCCCTCTTCATCTCCATCTCTGTGTCCGTGTCCGCCCCTGGCCTCCGCTCCCAATGCGGCCGCCCGCCGTCATTTGTCTCGTCTGTCACCGCAGCCCGCCCCGCGCCGACGCCGCAAGTGCTGCGTCGCGTCGACGACCGCAGCCTCTGGCGCCCACGCCGCCACCGCCGGCCCCACCACTCCTCGCCTCGCCACGGGGCCTCCAGGGGCTCGAGGCACGGCACGTTCTTCGTAAATTCGCGGTCACGTGGTTGGAGCCTTGGCCGTGATGGAGACTCTTTCTGAACGACAAAACTGTTTTTGGATGCCTTGAAACGAATGCTCAGAGGCGAGCATTTTCTTTACCGCAGTAAAAAAATATGAGTTTTTCGCAATCAAAGAGGACTGGTTTATTCTACAAAACATCTCAAACACCATAGATGTTCACATTATTACGCACAACTACGTAGTTATTGCACGTACTTGCTATCTTTTGGGACCCAATTGCTGGTGGCATTGGTTACCGCTCTCCGTATTGACTAGCACCGACCACTTTTGACAACATTGATCCATGTCACCCAACGCCTCATCTGTCATCAATAGTCTCTGTCCAGTGTTTGTTTTGGCATGATTCCCTTGGTGCATCGTGGCCACCAACGTGGCCTTGGGAAGCATCAACTGTCACTTCAGTCTCTGGCATCTGCAGTACCAGCCTCGAATCTGTCATACCCAAGTTAGAAATTGACATCACACGATGTCGAAGGGTATATGATTTCGTTGAAAATAAGATATTTAGCAAAGGCAGTTTCCATTCCCTCACACAGAAATATCATATTCAATATCTTGATGGTCGCAATTTCCATGGACATGCCATCTTCACTATTGTTATGTCTGAATATGACTGACTCTTATCACACCTGTGGCTGATGCTAGAGATTGAGAACTCTGACAAAGGATATTGTTGATGATGCTGCTGCGATGGAGAATGTTAAAAATGAGTGGCTCGGACAAATAGGAGGGTCCCCAATATCCCTCCAGCGAATCCACTCCCTTTCCCCACCACACACAGTTGGGCCGACCCCCAGTTGCGGATTCTTGAGCGCTGGTCGCTTTTCTGGTCTCTTACCTCCAGAATCAGTCGAACAACGCTTTTGATACCGGCAGCACCTGCTCTGTCAGTGGCCGTCTACTCCCTTGTCTTAACCAGAGCAACCTCCGATATCACCTCCCCCTCCATTACGCCGCCTCCTCCTCCCGGCACCTCCTCCTCCATTACGCCGCCTCCCTCGCCACCGCCCCGTCCGAGGCGGCACCTCCGCCCCCCTCCGCCCCCTCAACGTCAGCAGCATCCGTCGTCGCCGCCGGGCGCCTCCGCCGCCTCCGCCGCCGCCTCCGCCGCCGCCTCCGCCGCCGCCGCCGCCGCCGCCTCCGCTGCAGCCTCCCCCGCCGCCTTTGCCGTCGCCGCCCTCGCCTCCGCCGCCGCCGCCGGCATCCGCTCGCCGCCACCCACCCCCGGCGCGGCGTGGCGCGGCCCGGCGCGCTGATCGTTGATTACGGGGAAGGCGGGCGCCGCGCGAGGCAGGGGCGCGGCGGGGCGGGGCGGGGCGGAGCAGGGGAACGGAGCGGAGCGGAGCGGAGTGGCGCGGCAGCCCGGGCGCCCGCCCGCCCGCCGGACTTGACATACTCTCGGGTTTAGATCATCTCGCGCTCCCCGCGCGCCTGCCGCTAAATAGGCCCCAAACGCCGCCGCCGGCATCAGATATCGCCCTCGGCGGCTGCGGCGGCGGCGGCGGCGGCGCCCGCGCGCTGACCTCACAGCGGCGCCCAGGGCGCACCCTCCGCGTCGACCACGCGCGACGCCGAGACGCCCGCGCCACGCCCCTCCGTCACGCGCGTTTGCCCCACGGGCGCCCTCCCTGCTACAACTTCCTCTTGGACCGGGGTGGATCCACTAAGTATTTCAGGGGCGGCAATATTGTTTTTAATTGTTAGCTAGAAATAAAAAGGTACGAGTATATTTTCTATGGGAATACTGATTCGGATGTGATGAGATCTGTGTATGGTAATTACTGTGAATCAATGGAGTAAAACTCCAAAAGATGTTAGCTTTGAGGGGAGCTGCGGTCCCTGTGCCTCGTGAATTCGTGGCTTCCGTAGACCCTGGTTAACATCTGAATATAATATTGATAAAATTATTAATTTCAACGAATGTCAGAGAAATATTTATTATGTAGTTTTGAGAAATTAATGAGAAATAAATCAGAAAATGATTAACTCAAATCAAAACACTGAACTTAACTTATATCTAAAATTTTAAAGTTAATTTTAATTTCATGTGCATTTTTTCGGTAAATGGATATTTTAAACCGATAAGAAAATTTGAAATATTTTCAATTTTCATGGGATGTTTACTGCCCAAATGTCATCTCATGAACCATGTCACAAAACATACCTAATCAGTAATGCAAGTCGAAAATCACTAACCCGTAATTTAAGTCATCTCGCTATTTTGAAAGTGGAGTTGATCTTCGATCATTTGAAACTGAATGCAATCCTCCATAACTCAAAACAAACGTCAAACCTCTTTAATTTCAAACCGATGTCAAACCTCGCTCATTCGAAAACTGATATTGAACCTCGGTTGGTTATTCAAAATAATAATAATAATAATAATAATAATAATAATAATAATATAATTTCCTAACTCGAAACTGGATAGGAAACTAAATTTTGAATTGATATTGAATAACCGAGACTTTGCAGTTGACGAGGAAATAAAAGACATTCGAAGAATGGAAATAATGAAATCAATTTTAAATTTATTCTAAATTGAAGCAGATCCAAAATCTACTGAAGCTAGTAACAAAAAATTTGGAATACAGGTCCTTATTACGTTAATCCGTAAATATAAAAACACTAAGAAGTGTTTTTTATATTAATATCTTGAAAGGGGTAAAAAAGGAATTCGTTACTGCAAGATTGTATGCAAGAGAGTATGCAACTCGCAATGCATCTAATGTTTAAAGGATAAATTTATAGCTCATGGCAAGGTGAACATGGCCGGGGCTGTCCGGGGGACATGCCCGGGCAACACTTCACTTACTCTCTAACGCAGATCGGTGTAAATGAAACGACAAAGCTTGTTGTGTTTACTCATTTCCTCCACCGTGGCATACCAGTGAAAACCTCTAGCAAAACATTATTTCCCAGTTTCTTTCATTATTTTTTACCCTACATTACCAGAAACCCTGCATTACCCTAATATTTTTTTGGATAACAAATTTTTTCGAGAGTAGTGAATGTTTTTTTCGGTTGAGATTTTGCAATTTTAGAGACCTTAATTTCATTTTTCATGTATTATATTATTTTATCAAGTGCGGTTACTTCGAGACGTTTCAGTATTTTTCAAATGCCAATAATTAAAACGGAAGCATAATGATGACGTTTTCGATCTAATGTTTTATCACAACGCTACGATATTTTATTGGTCGTAATGTCAAGATTCAATGAATTCATTCATTGAAACTACATTCATTAGATTCAGTGAATGATGAGTAAAATTTCAATACTCTGAGATGTTTTCCAACTTTTGAACCACAAGATTAATATTAAAATATGGTAGTTTTCATGAAAACATATTTCTTATTATAAATAATTGATTTCTATAATAAAAATCTTGTTACCGGAAAGTGCTGTGAGTCAAAAACGGGAAAAGCGGAAGACCTAGCGGCGCAGTTCAGATAGAGAGAGGTTATCGACGAACGAACATTTCATCCATCTGCATGGATCCAACTTCAGCGGAAATAGTGCGATTGAATAACCTTGTGCAGATGGGCCCACACACACAGTTCTGCTTTTCACATTCTCAAACACAAAGCAAAGAAATATCAATATAAAATCTTTGTTTGGGACTCAAAAAGAATGAATGGAAACAAGATTCAGAATTTCGAACTCTCGGCGTTTATCAATTTGGAAGAAAAATCCCATATTAATGTTTAAATGCTTAAGTTGTTCCTTTCTTTTATACCTCGTTTACACGCTTCCTTTTAAGAACGATTTCGGAGCGAACGAGCGAACCGCGAATGCGCGGATTTCCGAAACTCGGACCAGAAGTCACATTGCGCATGCGCGCGTTCGCTGAAACGCCAAAATTGTTCATGAAAGGAAGCGTGCAAATCGGATCTTATAATTCATTTTCAGGGTGTATTTTGTCGATCCTCAAAGGGAAGCATTCAAATCGGGTTTAGTATTCATTACGATGTTTCATAGTGTATTTTATGGCGAAATATAATGTACTGTAAACAGGACCGACGTTACACTACATCTCAAGAGGTGCGTAACCAAATTCCCTAATAATATCCTATAAATCCCCTAATAATATAGAAAAAATTGAGCATATATAATAAAAATTAGAATTAGAATAAACAATATAAACTATTTTGCATTTATAAAATATTAAATATTTTTATTATGTTAATTACTATTAAATTGTGTTTTAAAGATTATTGAGGAGCCCTTTCAGGCAGATGCTGTAAGCACATCCTTAGACTGCTTATACATTAATCCAATTCCACCGGAAACTGAAAGTTAAACAAACTGAACACATACACTTTTTCATCTAACTCCAAGAGGCGTTCATCGAATCCGAAACGTTACGAAACTATACTACCTGAAATAGAATAGAATATGAGAGAAGGATTTAGTTGGAAGTGCACATTCACATATATTATCTTGGGTGAGACATGACTTTATATTTAAATTATTTTGTCTCACTGAATACACAAAACAGTAACTTAACTTTTGTGATTAGTGATCATCGTATCAAGTTGTGTATTTCTGCGAGCACATTAAACCTTGGAACAATTATTCCATACTACGTAACGTGGAATTATCACGGTAAACACAATTGTGAGCCCAGGAGTAAAAAAGTAGTCTTCGAGTCACTTCGTAGTGTCGGAAGGCGATTTATGAATGAAACAATTTATGAATTAACGCACAAAAAACGAACGGGCGGAATAGAAATAGGCTCGGAATCTAAATATACCGGCCACACACAGATAAGGGTGCGATAAGAGGGCAGCTTGAGCGAGTCGATCGCGGCTGTGGAAGGGGAGGGGACAGAGCGAGGGGAAGGCGAGGGAGCGGCTTTCGGGTCACACCCGCCGCAGCCCCTGAAACGACAGTCATCGTCACAGCCATCGCACCCACCGACCGTCACTCCCCTCGGCTACCGCTACGAGACTGCTGTCACCAGTGTCCCGATTGGCATTATCACACTCGACCTCCTTCTTGCCGCCGACTACGACCCCCCGAAGGCGTTGGTGGCCACGTTGTTCCGAATGCCTAGTTCTACATCCCCGGCAGGATGTTAGCGACTGAGTTTCACAATACTGGAACTCGGCTTCGCCTGCTAATTACGAGATAATGAACGGTGGCTTCCCCATTATGAGTGGGTTACGTGATATGCCTGCCGCTTTTTCGACTTCACAATCACAAAGCGCAATTTAAAAATAAAACGAAATAAAATATTGCCAAATTCCACAATTTCTCTTTAGGCACCTAAATTTGTGGGTCCCTTGATCTCCTGCCTTCCCGCATACATTCCCTGCGGACCCATTAGTTCCGCCCTCGCTCATACATCCCGCTCCATCTCCGCCCACCAATCACCGTCCCCAACCGCCGTTCCGCCCTCGCCACCGCCTTCCTCCCTCAGGGGCGTCTCCCTCCATCTCGGTGCGAGGGCGCTATCACCGGACTTTGCGCCCCAGCTGCAGCCCAGGCGCACGTGCGGAGTTCGCGCTGACCCAGGCCGCCCGGGCCAGCCAATTAGCATGGCCGATAAACAACCGAGATGATTCCACTGCCGCCGCCGCCGCCGCTTCGTCCAGCCGCCTCAGCCAGCCCTTTCGCCGCGCCCTCTTGCCGCGTCCTCTCGCCCCGTCCTCCCTCCCCGTCCTCCCTCCCCGTCCTCCTGCTCAGCCCTCTCGTCCCGCCCTCTCGTCCCGCCCTCTCGTCCCGCCCTCTCGTCCCGCCCTCTCGTCCCGCCCTCTCGTCCCGCCCTCTCGTCCCGCCCTCTCGTCCCGCCCTCTCGTCCCGCCCTCTCGTCCCGCCCTCTCGTCCCGCCCTCTCGTCCCGCCCTCTCGTCCCGCCCTCTCGTCCCGCCCTCTCGTCCCGCCCTCTCGTCCCGCCCTCTCGTCCCGCCCTCTCGTCCCGCCCTCTCGTCCCGCCCTCTCGTCCCGCCCTCTCGTCCCGCCCTCTCGTCCCGCCCTCTCGTCCCGCCCTCTCGTCCCGCCCTCTCGTCCCGCCCTCTCGTCCAGCCCTCTCGTCCAGCCCTCTCGTCCAGCCCTCTCGTCCAGCCCTCTCGTCCAGCCCTCTCGTCCAGCCCTCTCGTCCAGCCCTCTCGTCCAGCCCTCTCGTCCAGCCCTCTCGTCCAGCCCTCTCGTCCAGCCCTCTCGTCCAGCCCTCTCGTCCAGCCCTCTCGTCCAGCCCTCTCGTCCAGCCCTCTCGTCCAGCCCTCTCGTCCAGCCCTCTCGTCCAGCCCTCTCGTCCAGCCCTCTCGTCCAGCCCTCTCGTCCAGCCCTCTCGTCCAGCCCTCTCGTCCAGCCCTCTCGTCCAGCCCTCTCGTCCCACCCTTTCGCCGCCCCCTCTCGCCCACCCACCATCACACTCGCCCTCTCCCACTCGCCCTCTCCCACTCTCCCTCTCCCACTCGCCCTCTCCCACTCGCCCTCTCCCACTCGCCCTCTCCCACTCGCCCTCTCCCACTCGCCCTCTCCCACTCGCCCTCTCCCACTCGCCCTCTCCCACTCGCCCTCTCCCACTCGCCTGTTCGCGCGCTCTCTGGAAATTCGGCTGCGGCTCGCAATGAGCTGTGCGGCGGTGGTGGTCTTTCTTTTTCGTGCGGCCGCCGCTGCACGCCCGCCAGTATGACTTACTGCTGCAAGTGAAGTTAATGGACGCAGAGCGGAGGTTTGGGGCTCGCTCTGCACGAAGGACAGCGCGGGTTAGGAACCCAGACGCATATGGGAGCAGAGAGATGACCCAGCGGGCATCGCGTATGACTATGATGTGTGTTGGTGTATCAAAATTTATTACGTGGGGCAAAAAAGGTGGGAAAGTCGTCATTGCTATTCACTGAAATACTTCTTCGGATAGTTAAACGTTCGGGCTTCTAGAGTTTCTTCTACCCTACCGCATAATACTCGTTGAAGATTGGACTTAAAATCCATGATCATTGCCCCAAACAAACATTGCATATATTGACGTTTGCACAGAAATCATTCTGTACCGCGAGATATTCCAACAGTTTGATTTGAACGAGGAAATCATTACGATGACTGAAATTTTTGTCTATTTGAAATTGCAGGATTGAATAAAAATGCCATGCCAAAAATTCCATTTTACAACCAAATCTAGCCACAGCTGTGAGAACTGTGCTTCATTGACCTGATGATATTCTCCGCAAACTCTCTTGACACGTTTTAAGTGGGAAGGAACGATTGACGTCAAGAGAAATATTCTTTTGTACATTTATAATATTTTTGTACACTTTACCAAACATTTAAGAAGTTTTATAAAGTTAATTGATTATACGCTCCGTGCATTTAAAAAGCATACTGAAAAATGAGAAATTTCTCAGAAAAAATTTCACTCTATATTATGAAAATAACTGTCATGGTGCAAAAGGAATAGCTAACAAATCTGATTTCAGCACATATAAATGAGGTTTACACATCAGATAAATATCGTTATATAAAATAACGCTGACCTGGATTATCCGTGTAAACTCCATTGAAATCTTCACACGATTTCGTTTTACTTCTATTAACTAGTAAATATTAGAGTTAAAACACATGTTTCATTTGGAAGAAAAGAATATAAGGAAACCAAAAAATAAAAGAATACTATATATTACTGTCACATATTGTAATAGATGGCGTCCACAAGATTCACGTGTGTGGTGCAACATCGTAGAAGTCAGTGAGATCAACGTTCTCAAACACTAACCAGAAGAAGACCACTCCAGGCAGTGCCACCCTGATAGCCGAGAACACAAGCAGAAGTGGACATGAGATAGAGAGGGAGACATTGGAGGAAGACATAGGCGGAAAAGATGCAAGTTGTTGCGAGATAGTAAACAAATGCGCCAGTACGACTTGAGTGAGAATGTCCAGAATATTCTCAAATATCCTTTTAAAAAATAAGCACGTGAAGGATACGTTTAGTTGTTTCAATGTATTCTGACTGATAAACAATATTTAAAGGATGATACTTAATAAGCTTGTTGACATGTAAACATGTTTGTTATTGCAATTAACATTCCACCATGTTCAGTTACCTTATTGCTCAAATTATTTGCCAAGCAATGACATATAACTATAAATGATCACATTAGTATATACGTGTTCCTAATATCTTATAAATAAGAATATTACGCTATTTCAAACTATAAAATGTCGGGTTCTTTTGACTGCAATTTTGATGAATTAGTTTTGATAAAATTCACAAATCATCCGAGTAGTTCACAAACATAAGTATTTTCAATTCAGATCCTAGCTACGTATTAGAATTTTTTATATTTTCAATATTTTATTGTAAACAATTTTTATTGCTGAGAAATAGGAAGATTTTCTAATTGATTTCTACATTTATTTTGCACGTTTTGGAACACATTAATGGCAGAACATATATATTGACGTCCCCAAGATTTTTTCGTTATAAAATGAAAAGTAGAAAAAAGTATCACAGTGACATACAAGCGCCTGATGATAATGGATCACATCTTATTATTTTCGCCAAGTATTATTAAATTTGTTTTCACGCCTTGTATTATTAAATTTGTTTCCTTTGTGTCTCCCTCTCTTCAAAAAAATTTTGACAGCCCAAATATGAAGAGAAATATGTGAGCTGCGTGTTAGAGAAGTGTGGCTCTCTCAAAACGAGCCCCACCACGAACAAGTGGACGTCACGACCATCATCCCCAGTCCGCTCTCTGACCTTCCTGTCCTCGGTGTCTTTCGATGAGCCTCTGGAAAGTGCTGGTCGGACTTCACAAGCACGTCGGGGCCCTCCCCCAACCCCGCCGTCGCTTCCACCTCCACCCTCCGAACTCTACTCGGTCATATGCCTCCGCCTCCAACTTTCCCCTTTCCCGTCTTCCGTAGATACCTTACGTCTGCATTCTCCCATCACCACTCCAACACTGGAAAGCCCTGGTCGGACGTCCTCACCACTTGGTTGCCCGGCCCTCCCGCCTCATTCCACTTTTATCTCCACCACCCCTCGGCCTCCATCTTCGTTCCTCCCTTCGCTTCTGTTTCCGCCCAGTCACCCGTTCCGTTTCCACATTTGCCCATTCCTTTCTCCATCCTATACCTCCGTCTCAATTCGCCCATCTCCTCTCCCGTCTCCACCTCCATCTCTTATGCATCCGTCTCTATCCCATAATTTCCCATCTCAGTTAAGATCCTTGCTCTGCCCCTTCCCCGCTTCCAGCCGAAAGCCCAACGCTC
Source organism: Gryllus longicercus (assembly GCA_038098605.1). Taxonomy (NCBI): domain Eukaryota; kingdom Metazoa; phylum Arthropoda; class Insecta; order Orthoptera; family Gryllidae; genus Gryllus; species Gryllus longicercus. Next base: position 855,000 of record JAZDUA010000339.1, on the reverse strand, counting down.
CTAACCCAGCTCCGCTTCTGTGTCCGCTTCCTCCCCCGCCAATTGGTGTCTCCCGCAGATCTACCTCTGCAGTGACGAAGCATTTTCCCTGGCGGCAGCTGCCTTTCTCGTAAGCGCTCGCTATGAATGTGCTCGCAACGGCGATACGGTTTCTGGTTCCTCAGCAGCGCGCGATTCATGAAGCTGCTCGAAAACGACTCTTAAACTTATATAAAAACGAAGCTCAGGAGTGGATAGCACGCTGTGAGAAGCCAAGAACACACTTCATCTTTATATTCATTCTATAATGTCGAAGCACTGGTAGTAATCTTAAAATAAAGTAACGACCTTCTCAAAAATTCCATCCGCTTGTAAATGATTCGCTGTTATTTAGAAGAACCCAACACTGAGTATAAATTCAGAATGAATCTTTGGTGAACTTTTCTTGAGATTTGTAAATTATGGTCTTTATCTAAAGATTTTAAATCCCGCGGATATCTGTACGAGTGTATAATATTATCGCTTTTCAAGAGTAACTTCAGTAAGTTGGTAGGTAACACTATTCGCTGCCTCTCGACCGTCGTGTCCTATGCTTACATACTCTTTAAAAAAGACGTTAAATATGTAAACAAATAAATAAATAAGCACTCCTACCAAGACTCACTCTAGGTGACTCCTACTGTGGAGCAGCAATCGAATCACCACTATTCTGTTAACCAAAATCCGTGCCCTGTTGTTGGAGTTAATTCCTCGCCTCGAATTAATAGGAGTCGACGGCATGACCAGTGAGAGCAGCTGACCTCAATGATCATCAATATCTGTTCCACATCATCTATATCGGGTAGCCCCCACACAAGTACTTAGCTGGCGAAGAAAAACTGACTAATTCGGATTGACTGATTATCTTTTATTTCCGGACTAGACAACAGCTAATGTCATTATTCCCGTAACTGTAGTGAGTATTATCTCGATATATTGTGGTGATCTTCCGCTGTTGGAACGTGAGAATCGGTGCCGAAGTATACTCGTTTGCGCAGGTTCAAATTATATTTCCCTAGCGCGGCATCGTCACAATTCTCGACCAGGACAAGCCACAAGCTCCCAGCTGGCCACCCAGCATGTGTGCTAGTATAATGCTTCTAAGGGTGTGTATGTGTAAGGGGAGAGGTGGGGGACAAGGATAAGGAAGGAAGTATCGTGTGCTGTCCGTGACTCTTCTGTTAAGGTGCTGCCCCGACATTCTCCTGGTATTGATCGGAGAAACCATGAAAAACTAACCAGAGCAGCTGAGTAGAATTCTACTCCAGACATTGTAGAATCCCACCTAGCTATCTAGCAATTGTTGCAAATCTTCCACTATCAGAACGTGAACCCTGGGACCTCCCGGCTCTTGCCACTGTTTGGAGACCTCCCGGTTAGAGCGACTGGCAGCGGTTGTTCCTCTGAATCGTCTCAGTGGCTACATCTTCGGAATTCGAACCGAGGACCTCTCTGTCTATGAAGTTTTAGTTGCGAACTCGCAATCATAAACTCTATCATACCCGCTGCATTGAACCTACAGCACTTTTTAATCGATGTGAAAAAAGTGAAAAATGTTTTGATGGAACCATCGGTAAGAGATCATACCATGATATTGACTCTCGAACGCTCTATAGCCACGTCTGTGCTCCCTCCAGTCACGCTGTGCTGTTCGCAGCATGCAAACAGCTGTCGCGCACGCGCCCTCGTGCGTGCAGGCCGGCCGGCGTACAGTGGACTGAAAGGGATTCAAACGCGCAAAACTCGTACATTTTTGTTTATTTTCACCCCAGTAAATTTACTACAGTATACTTGTATGACTTTTTTCATTCTAAGTCTAATATATTTCATAATACTTTTTAGAGTAACGTCAAAGTTACATTAATTAAAAATAGGGCCATTTTCTCTATCATAGAATAAAATATTAGTGATGGCTACAGTCAACCGCCACAACATATGAACAAACTTAGAATAATTACTGTGAAAAAACGCTGTGGTAACCACTGAAGTATTTTGTTCATTATCATGGAATGTTTATGCACTGAATAATTAACAAAAGGATCACAGCATTGTCAAGCGACTGCGAACCGAACATCTTGCTGAAGAGCTGGATAGTTGCATTCATTGAACATTTACATTAGAACGTTTATTCAACTTAAAAGTTAAAACTCATAAATTGTATTATTTCTTTAAAGAAGTTTGAATGGTTTTCTCACAATCGCATCTTAATAATTGTTTTATATTCAGAAGATATAATTATACTTCAGTTCATAGTTGATTAGTTCTAGTTAGGAGGAAGCGATTATGATATGTGCAGTGTTTAAAGCATTCTTCTTATTAGATATTGAAATATCTTTATTTTCAACACGCACATTTTTTGGCCGCAATGCGACCATCGTATCTGCAGTCGCCACAGAATTGCACTGAAGATGGCCGCAATGCCGACAAAAAAGCTTTACGTGAAAGGAAATCATTGTCATGAAACTACGCAAGATACGTCAATTTCTGGCTCCAGATATTTGAAGTTTGTTTCTACGGATAAATAACAATTATTGTTTAAACCATAGGTTCCCAAGGTGGTCGGTATTGATCCCTTGGAGATCGATGAAATTTTAAAGTAAATGAAGTCAATTAAGAGGTCGCCAGAGGGTCAATGGCCGAAAAAAACTCACAGAGTGGTTGATATAATCAAAATTCCAATCCCATTTATTGTAAAACAGTAGTATTGCCGTTTATACTTATTTGTTTACTGATACAGAGCTACAAAAATGTATTATAATAAATTACAAACTCCCTCATCTTCTTTCTTATTCAGCGTTGATCATTAAGAAGTTTAGAAAACTCGAGAAATTGTCACCAAGTATTCGCAACATTACTCTGTAGCGCAATAAAATAATGTCCGCAATATAATCTGCAGAAACGCTACGATTATTGTCCGGAGAATGAAACGCTGAACATAGACGACATTTTGTAGCCATTGCGCATCGATGACGAATAGAAACTCAGCTATTCACATTCACTAGTGGAATTTTATCCGATTATAAGGAATCGAGATATTTCTGAAAATATTGGCTGTCTGAATTATGTTTTAGCCCCTTATGGGTAATTCTTTGTGTTGGGATTATGCACGTTGTGTATTAATGAGAAAAATTCAAGGAGGTCGATGACGCAAGCAATTCTATCAAAAGGGGTCATTGCAAAATTGATTGATTATTTCGGTTTATTGAGATTTCTGAGCGAGTCAACCGTTATGATAGGTGAAATGCATGCTTTTTATCACACAAGGTGGCGATGTTGCTCTCCCTGAATGATACGGCGCCGACCTACACGACGGCTCGTGAAGTTTTCCCCTTCAAGGTATCATCGTAGGCACCGCCCCAGCCCGTGCAAACCCTAAGCTCCCGGTTGGTGTCGCGACATGTGTGGTGGTGTAGTTCATGTAAAGTGTACGTGTACGAAAGTAGTGAGGATAGGACAAGGAAGAGGAAGGAAATATCACGCGCGGTCCACGGCCCGATTGTTGAGCACTGCTCCAACTTTTGCCTGGTGTTTATCGGATAAACCACGGAATACAGAGCAGCCGGCCACTAGAATTCTCAAGACACCGCTTGAATTCGACCTGTTGTCGAAAATCCTGCCATTGTCTGCACCTGAACTCGAGAACCTCGCGGTCAGAGGCACTACCCGGCGCCATCTCATCCGGTCAATACGAGAAAAAGGTTGGGAATCCCTGATTTCAACCATTGGTTTAGCGAAGCGCGCGCTCGGCCCCGGTTCAGTCCAGTGTGCGGCGGGCTTTCGTGAGGCGGGCGGCCGCCGCGGGGCGCTGGTCGAGATGCGGATCTTTCGAGTCACGGAGACACTCGCGTCGTGGCCCCGTGGTCGACCACGATGATAACTCGTGAATTCCGAACTCGGCGAGGAGCCGATGTAAAGTTAATATCTTAAGAGACCGCACAAGCGTAGATCAAATAACCGCTCCGAACGTCTCGTATCAATGGCGTAGCCCCGCCACAAACGCCCAGTCATCCAATTTACTTGTGCGGCGCGGCACGGCTCGCCGCGGCCTGGTATTATGCTGTTCGAAGCCGCAGTGATTCCTAAGATGAAACCTCTGTACACGCGCCTCGTAACCCTTTGCAAAATGTAGTGCGGACATGCGACATTCGAATCTTCCAATCTCTCGCATTCTGAAAACTAGTTGTTGGTCGAAAACTCTTAATATTCACTATTTTGTCTTCCAGTCCTGTGCTCCTCTTTGTTCTATTGCTATAATCTAATCTTCCAAGCGCTTTACATTTATATTATTTGAACATATGTATCATAAATATGTATCATAACGTTGCATAACACAAATTTCATTCACAATTCTTACATTTACAAATATAGCTAATAGCATCTGATTTAATTACAATGAAACATATCCCGAAAATTAACCGATGGGTTTTTGACTTTTCACAATTAGCGTTTCTCGTTTTTCCCATAAAACGTAATATTTTATTACTAACAATATTATATTTCACAGTTGTGTAATGTTCACGGTATTAGAGAACGTTTCGGGCTGCTGATTAGATACAAAAGAGCGAATGACACATCGCAGGTAGTGATTTGTTATATAACTTAGCAAACGGATTTACTTTTAGATTAGACTAGAGTAAATGAAAATGTGTTGATTAGATGATGTTGTATTATCTTCGTCTCAACAAGCTAATGCTTCAAACAGAACCAAATCAAGATTCCCAAAATATATCTTCACACCTTCCTTAAAACAAAACACAACTAGAAACTCCTAAATTTCGGACAAAACTAAACAAAACTAAACTAAAAATATAATACACAGAACTTGCCAAATAAGACACACGAAATAATTTTAGGAAGTTTCCACACCATTAATGTATTCATGTTTCTCATTTCTGTTAGGCCTTTTGATCGATCGGATAAAAATAAATTTTAAAAATAGAATTACCTTTTTGAGACTTTCATTCCAGAGAGAGACCGAAAAATATTCTAGATTATTTAGAATCAATTACTTTTAGATACAAATTTCAATAAATGTTTAGTTGCAAATGGTTTTGCCAAAAAAACGTAGAACGGAATTGAGATTAATGATTTCCAAACTCTTTTCCAATGTTCCTTCCTCAATTTTATCTTTAACCCAAGAGAACGGGCAACTTTCCGTTTTAATAAACTTGCACCTTCCTTACTACATTTACTTATCCAAATAAAGTGTAATGTGAGCTTTCTTAACTTATGAGTCTTGGAAAAATGAAAGAAGGAAAAAAGGTTTCTGAGGCAAGCATTATTCTCGCAATAGTAATTACAAAAAAGGATGTCAGGTACCAAAAAAGTGTACATTTTGATAAGACGACCATGTTCAAAGAAAGAAATCAAGTATTTATGATAAATCGTTTTAGTTTTTTTACGGTTTTCATAATGAGTGTCATCAAAGGCGTCTCCGCAACGAAATGTTTCACTTTTAGGTAGAGAATTATTTTAAGATCATAAAATTATCCTTAAATTTATGGCAATTATTTATGATCTATAATATTATTTTGAGTTTTCACAACTATCGTACATTCTATAAGTGCTTTACGTGCTAAACGTTAGATTCTATTCAGACGAGAGTAATGTTTGCAAACACACACACGAACTAAGAACGCAAACCGGACCTTCAGAATATGTTTACAAGTGCACTCCACGATTTTAAATATTTTGCACCTCAAGTGCGGTGCCAAACGCCGAGAAAAAAGACATGCAAAAAACTGTGAGAACAGAAAACACCTCTTTTACCAAACAATGCGGAAACGAGAATATTACGTTTTTCAGGTGGTTATCACCAGGCTTCCACCTCGGTGGCAGGGGGTTGCGGAGTCCCAGCGTCATTTAGCAGAGCTGTCGCTTTTAGTGCAATTAGCGCGCGTTTCACTAAGTACAAATGCAGTATTGTTCGCACGCGGCGAAGTGTGACGGGCCGACCCGTGCCCGGGCACCGGCTGCGAGTGCGCAAGCTGGCTGCGTAGGGCGAAGGGGGAAGGGGTCTGCAGCGAAAGCGAGCGTGGAGTCTAGGGCAAGCTCCTAGGACGGAGTGCCGCGCGGAGAGGTTATCTATCAATTCTTAACTGTTAACAATTGCATAACTGTGTCTATACTATTACAGATTATACCGAGCATAAAAAGGAAAGTAATATTAATTTTAATAATGTTACATAATGTATTAATTAACATTTAGACTGTATAATTCTAAACAATCTGTAACAAGTATAGGCTCAGATCCTGTGACAATACTCATAGCTCCTCTCTCGATGAGGTCTTTCGTCCAGTTTCCCTGATTCTTGATCGAATGCTGAGAGGGCCTCTTGTTTTCCTTCTGGACATAAATGTAGACTTTCATTATCTCTGCATGTCTTGTAGAGTTCATTGGGAAATATAGTTATTCAAATTAACGTTCCATTATGTCACGAAGGACACAATGAGGGAATAAGAGCCCAAATCTTTAGCTGATTTGCCCTTGAAAAAATATATATTACACCGGAACAAATATTTTATCTATTCGGGCCAAAAATTTCATTTCCTTCTGCATTCATAATTCAACTTTTTTATGGCTGAGGGTTAGGATCCCAGAATTAAGAAAATCTGCACAGAATACACTTCTCCGCGTAGCACTTCACACAGTTTTTTACTGTTTTAACGTAACATAATGAAATAAATATATTTATCGCAAAACAGTTTAAATGATAGGTACAATATGTGCACGTTTTCTTGGGCTCGGGATTAACCCAATTATTGCAGTTCATTTTCAAAACTTTGTTGAATTAGGAATAAGGTAGGAAGCAGTATTTGATAATAAGGAATATTATTTCCTGTGTAATAGAAAATTGTTTCATCGACAATTGAGCTACAAATGGATAGGAACGCACAACGAGGGTTTTCGGCAAGATTTGCACATCCACCATACCGTAGACCGATATCTTAGAGTGAAAGTAAAGGATTGTAACGTACGGAGAGTACAGCGGATTCGCAGGCTGGGAGTGGAGGATGGGTACAGGGGTGGAATAATACCCACGCAGTCTAAGCACGTGCTTACGGCACTGCTGGATATGAGCTACCAATGATTTTTTAACAAAATTTTATTTTCTTTCGTAAATATTTACAAATAGTTTTCAGATATTTATTAACAACATCAAGATGTTAATATAAATTTTCTTGATTCTAAATTCTATACACGCATTAAAGAAAATTGCTGCCCAAAAGAATAGACGAAAAATATTTTAAGTTAAATTTGTTTGCAACCGTCTGTGTACATTACTATTCTCCAAAGCGAGCAGAAATTAACTGAAAACTATGCAGTCCCAGGCAATGTCAGACGTTTTTGTGGTTTCGTTAGATACCCAGGAACTCGGAAAAATCCCAAAACAACGAAACAGTTTTAAAGTTCAATAAAAAAGCAAATATTTGATTGGGAAATTCCGCTTATTCTCACACTCAGTGCGTAATTGCTGACTTGACGTTGAGCAGTGTGTTGCAATTGTTTGGAATAAGGCTCAACGACTGCATTTTTGTTTGGCGTTGAAAAGCTGCAGAAAGCCAATGCAAAAGATCAATTTCCTAGTGATATCCTTTCTTGAGAACCTTGCAATTCTCTGTCGCGTTTTCACCCTCCCTTGATCCATTTTATTTTCTCTTGATCCATAGATCTGTACTCACGGTTTACTTGCGAAGATGGTCCCTTGACTTGCATTTAAACAATTATAAATGTAGTATTTATTTCCACTCTCATGAATGTTAAATGTAGATCAGTACTGTATCACATGTTAAAAAAAATAGAGAAGACATTGCGTATTGCCTCGTGACTGTAAACGTAGTCACACGCCCCTCTTGCATGTAAATCTAAAAAATTGTTGTTTAAAAAATGATTGTGGGGATAAAGAAGTAAATTAAAAAGGAAAAAGAGATAGAATTTCTACCGAAGCAGTAGAACTCTATAGAATCACATTTCCAATTTAAATATTGTTCGCCAATTCTTGCTAGCAAGAATTGTTTAATATACCTTAAGTGAGGGCATTCCCAATCTATGCACTATTCCATGACAAATGCTGGGGATAGCGATATGCGCTGTCTTTTAGTGTACCACAGTTGTAATAAAATACATCTGGCCACAAAGCACAGCTGTTTTCCTAATCAACATGTCATGTGACAGAAGACAAACTCATCACAAAGAGACTATTCTTTAAAACAATTATATTTAACCTTGACGTAGTACAATGTTTGTGTATGTGTGTACGTGTGTGTGTGGGGGGGGATGTGTGTGTGTTAAGCATTTCATCTCCCAGCTTCTTCTCCCGCCAATGAGTGCAACCCGAGGCGGGGTCGGGATGTTAAGCAGCGGACGCCAGCGTTCATCCCACTTCACTTATCCGGTGCATTAGAAGCGCCGCCACTTCTAGGGAGTGCGTGGAAGAAACTCGGGGACGGGAGACACGCAAATGATTTTAGCAAATTGGACGGCGCCGACTTCAAAGGCGAAGGCGTCGCGCTTGGCTTGGCCCAGGGAGGAGGCAGGAGCGCGCGCCTGCTAATAAAAGGCGGCAGCGGAGGCGTTGGCGTCGGCGGCACGGGGAAGGAAAAAGAAGAAGAGGTGCGGAAGGAAGAGGCGGAGGAGGGGAAGAATGGAGAAGGAGGGAGAGAAAGGAGGGGGAGGAGGCAGAGGACGAGGATGAGAAGGAGGTAGTTGGGGAGGTGGGCAAATTGCGTAGATGGTGACGGATGCTATTGCAGTGAAAAGGGTTTGCGAAAATATGAATGGGATGGTCATTTTGGATGTTGGAAGGGATATTGTGTAGGTAGTGTTGGTGGTAAAGATGATTATTCTAATAAGGGACAAGGTAGCGGCGAAGGCGGCGGTGAACGGGGTGGTAAAGAAACTAAGAATAGCATTTTTCGACGATATTACTCAGTGTTCAATAGGAAGTAGCTCAGATTGCGATGAGGATGTGAGTGTGTGTTCAGCATTTCATCTCCCAGGTTCTTCTCCCGCCAATGAGGCAACCCGAGGCAAGGTTGGGATATTAAACAGCAGACGTCACATAATGTATTTTTCTTCTTGCACTGTCTCGCCTACTACGTACCCACGTAGTAAAGAGAAACTGCTGTAAAGGTGCAGCGGGACGGGCAGAACGACATAGACAGACAGACGTTTTGCCTTAACCAATGTTTCGGTATCAAAGAACCATAAAACGTGAATTCTGACGTTAAATAACGAACTAGAGAAAGTAATTTACTATATTTTACAGTAATTATTATACATTCCTTAGATGTCTGGGACCCAAAATACTAGTTTTTCTTGTCAAAAAATCGGCACTTTCAAATGCAGCATTACACAAAGATTTTTAATACTATTCCTGTTTTATTTATTCCTATCTCTCGCATTGAATTACAGAAATCTCATAATTTCTCACGTCACTTGAACATTCTACATTGTGTGGCGAAATGTCACGATCCATAATTATAGTAATACGTTCGTCAAACGTTTAATAGTAAGAGTTGCGCATTTTACTGCACGAGCAGTGAAGGAAAGAGATACAGTTTTCAACGATTTCAGTTCATTCAGTATATGTGCAATAAATATTTTCATTTTGAGGAGACATAAAACAAATTTAATGTCTGTAAAAGTATACCCATCATCGATATTTGTAGATGCACAAGTTTATCTCAAGCCACTGAAAATTGAATTGCGAATACTATCGTATGAGTCGTGTAAACATTTATGTCCGATTCTTTAATATTTGCTCAAGATATCGTATTAAAGTACACACTCAAGAGCACACAAACATACTTCTAAACGTACTCTTTCCCACACATTATACACATAATCTCAATCGTTACGTCTCCTGATCAGTGAATGACACAACGTAATATATCTGTGAGCTTTAACGTCTACCAAATCTTCCTATTTTTATTTACCCAGCTGTTTGTCCGGTCATTCATCTAATTTCTCTCTTGTACGATATTTCCCAATGTTGCATTACTGTTTTCATTTCGGTTTCGAGTGTAAGTTCGTTATAATTCGTTCAGTATTGTCCTACACAATACAGAATGATTATCAACTCAGAAACAATTGCCCGTGGTGTGTATATAAATAAGCTTGGGGCGAATAAATTAAGTGTACAAATCCTCTCATCTGATGTGACCGGCGTGATAATCCTCGGAGTAGTAAGACTACTACCCGCTGAAATATTATTTATAAATGATGATTGAGATGCTATATGTTATTACTACCCATTGTTTTATACTTCACTTATTTATTGTGTATACTCTTAATAAAATGTACCTGTAATTCTGTCTGCAATGGCTAATAAAATCAGATTGTGTGAAATTCATGACTTAAACACATCTAAAGCACATAATAAAATATGAATGGGGTCTTGATGGCTTCCTTCGTTTTGCATTGTCAGAATTGTGTTAATGTTTACAATTAGATCCATAAAATTATAGTTACGTCAATACTACTACTATTTTTACTGTGATAATTTAATCACCGATATTGAAGAGTAAAGATTCACCTAACGATTTTAGTTCTATATTTTTTCTCCTAATTCGGCACTCTCCTATGATGCCGGGTATATATTAGTTCAGTTACGAAGAATACTAATTCCTGCAAATTCAAAATTGATTGTTATTGGCGCCCTATTAAAAAGTAGAATGAAATTTGCATACTATTGCTGAAGATATTAACTGTTGAACATAACATTGTAACCGATTATTTAGCATCATTTCTATCAAAAGCAAGCATATCACAAGAGTCATAAGCACTGCTTTTCTCTGGTACTTGTTTTCTTAAAGACACACTTCTCAATCGTTTTGTACCAAGTGTAGATAAATTATTCAAATGAAATTACAATTTCAGAAATTATAACAGAAAGATATATAAAAAGTACTGTTTTATTTATTTTCTCATTAAGAATTAATTGGAAGGAATATAGATGAGCATAAATTTGGCTAAACAGTTTCTGTATAAAATAGGCAAATTGTATCATAAAACGTTTTTGAAAATGTGTGCCAGGCAGTCTTTAAACTTCTTATGACATGGTTACGTTTTGAAAATATATTTATAAATATACAAATATGTCCAGTCCATTATTTCTTCCTATTATGATGAACAATTAAAACTTCCGACATTGGGGTAAATATGATTCAATTATTCATATAGGGGTCATGGGGGGGGGAAAAAGAAAAAAATTTGGAGGCATGTTTGAAGCTCCAAAGCTTCCCAAAAAAGTACCCGATGTCTGTAACAAGTGAGAACAATAGCACATCCGTGTCCCGCCGCTAACCTCCTGTTCTGTCCCGCAGAGCGTCGTCGGACAAGCGGAAGCTGCACGTGAAGCGACCGATGAACGCGTTCATGGTGTGGGCGCAGGCCGCTCGCCGGAAGCTGGCGGACCAGTACCCGCATCTCCACAACGCCGAGCTGAGCAAGACGCTGGGCAAGCTGTGGAGGTAAGGATGGCGTACTTAATTTTGTTTTGGGGAACTCGTTTTTGTCACAGGCTTGCACCTCTGCATGTTTTCGGGGTTCCCATTTGTATACATTCTAAATGTTCGTGCTTCAATTTAAGATACATTTGTGAATCTTATCGCAATATATGTACAAACGAATTAAAATATAAAGTTGTGCTGTCAAACCCAAGATAAAAAACTGTCTTTTACAACTTCAAAGAATCTATTTCTTACAAAATCGAAAACAATTACCAATTCTAATTCTACAGGCTTCAAGGTTTGAGATTAGTTTGTGGTAGAGTTAAAATAATTTTAACAATTATTTTAGTAATGAGACTCACCCATATTAAATGCAGATCGTTTAAGACGGATTTTTTGACTCCAAAGTGATACATAGTAGAAACGTTCATATATTTTTGTTTTTTACCTTCAAACACAAGTTCTGTCCCACTGCATTAACAATTTTCCTTTAAAATATAAAATCTGAAAGAGATCCTTAATATATTAACAAATTGTGAACTACTTATAGTCATTTATATCAATTGCTTCTAATGCGATTATAAAAATTTAAGAACAAAGTTTAAAATATTTCGTACCTTTCTGTGAAAGTGAGATACATCATTACCTTTGTTTTCCAAACTAATGTCTTTCAAAGACATTCATATGTCATGAAACACGAAAAAAAGAGATAAAACATTGTTTGTGGATTCTGAGCTGTAAATCGCACATCATTATACACCACACGAAGTTTGTGATGACCTGGAATATGGAAGTCACCTGGAATATGGTTAACGTCTACATTATTTGGGGATCCTCCTTTTCATTTCATGCCAGGCAATAAATTCCTCATAATTTTACAAATTCTGTGAAATTTATATTGAAAAATAAATATTTAGTTAAATTGTAAACATCTACTCTCTCAATACCGATTTTGAAAATAATGAACTAATTACCATTGTAATCACTAAATCAAATTTTAGACAACAAATCGTCCTAAAACTGGTTTTCGACCTCGTCTTCGCCTTCGTCTTTGCCATCTGGTCAGACCCGCGCGGGAGTGGTAAACACTACGGATCTCGCAGACGCCTCTTTTCTTTCGCCTCCCACCCCCAAGGGGTCAGAGACCCCCTTCCCCGAGCGCGCACCAAACACTGGGTCAGACACTGAGGAAACACGGTCAAAATATTTGGAAGAAACCTTTTTAGCCGCAGTAGGACGGGTTTGCTTGGACGCTAGGAAAAATTAAATATACCGTAACATTGGAAATATTATATGTAGACATTTTCGAGATTGTTTTGAATTTACATTCCCAATTGCCAGTCCCACGTTTGAGTACAGTAATATTATTTTAGCATGACTGACCGCTTACGTGTGACCGACCGCCCACGAGTTAAAGAATCCGCAAAAGGTGAGCAGGCAGGTGTCTACCATTAGCTGTAGTACTTACTGACGGCTCCCCGTTAATTTTAACATTTCTACAAACGATTACTACGTTTTTAAAACGCCCAAGAAGCTTCAAATGTAATTATGCAGGAGACATCTGCTAAAATATTATTATTGTACAGTCCCGGCACGTCTCCCGGCACGTCTGGGACTGTTTATTCGTTTCTGTATAATTTTGTGCTAGATTAGATCACACACATTGTTTAAATGACTGCGAATAATACATTTGCCCGGCATTCATTCTTGTATCGGTTTGTAACATTTCAAATTGCTTTTGATTTTTCATGTTTTTTTTAAATATATTTTCCTTGTTAATTTTATTTATTCTTCGCAATTGAATTAAGTGTTAGGAATAATTGCATGACGACTACAGCTGTTAATTACACTAGATTTCCGATGTATAAAAATGCATTTTCTCTCGTACTTTGCATTACTTCTTTTTATTTCACAAAAAACTTTTACATGTTGTGTTCGAGTGTTCGATCATTTTGTGGTGCAAATAGTAGTTGTTCTTGCTATTAGGTCGATAAGCATCAAGTCACTGGCACGGTTGAAGTTGGTAAATCATGGCGATGGCCTCACTAACCCTAACTGTTATTTGTGTTATAGGCAGTGTATCATTCAATTCTATTCGTAATACCATCTTTCTACAACAAACATCACACTTTTTCCTAACAATGGTAATAATTGTTCTTATGCGCCTACTTTAGTTACAACTCATTTGTTTCGATTGTTCTTAACGGATGGCGGGCTGTTCTGTCCTTAACGAGCGCAGTCCGTTAAAAGTGCTTTTTCGTTTCTCTGTTTAGTTGAGTTAAGTCGATATATTAATAGTACAGTATTACTACAAAGTTACAAGCCATGCATTTCATAATTTGCACCGGATCTCCATGATATCTGTTCGACTGTGTAGAGCGTCGAGAGCTCTCCGAGCACCCAAGTGCCCCAGAAATAAACAGCAAGACGAAACAGCCTAGAAGGCGCGGACGGAGGCAGGTTTCAACTTCTTTTGGCGTTGCGAGTTTAGGCAGGCTGTATGTGTAAATTCTGAAATACCACATTCCATGCGCGGTTTGTGGCACGAAAGGAAATCATAAAAATCTTGGGCAAACCGTATTTGTGTTTAACGTCAACTGTTTTCTAATAAACATACATCCCGTGTATTCTTTTCCGTTTTGGTTATTATCTAAGTACAAACTAAAATACATTGGCGGCCCCTCGGGTGGCTTAGCGACAGCGTGCTCGCTCTCCGTGATGCGGTTCCGTGTTCGATTTCTAGTCAGGGTACAAATTGAGCTGTAGTTCTCAAATGCAAATCGTTTGAGTTTCTATAGTAGCTGCGCGACAAATGAAAAATTTCAGGCTGGCCAAGTAAGCTAGGTATGGCTATGGGAATACGTCATGCTCGATACATGTCTGCCTTACTTCCAGGCGTGGAAAATTAATAAAAACCAGGGCCCAGGCCTAGGAAACCCGCTAGTTGGATTAATCCGACTTTGAAATTGCAAATACTTACATAAAATATAATTATTGCAAATTCTCGTAGAAGTTTATAAAATCCTTGAATATGAATGAATTCTATATATCTGTCTATCAACATTGCGAATGAATGAATAAATATCTATGGCCTCTGTAAATTAATAACTATGAAAATTAGAGAATAAGAAAACGTGATAAAATGAATCTTTTTGAAATGGAAATGTAAAAATTCAAAACAATAATAGCCCAACCCCCTATGCGAACATGTGCCTACATTCATGTCTGTGTGTCTCAGCCCATGCACCCATGTGTTCATTTATGAGTATAGACAATTAATGGCACGGAGTGACACTCAATGACTTCCCGAAACAGAGGGCTCGAAGAGCGGATCGTGTTTGAACATATCACATCACAAAGATGCCATCATTTATTTTATTAAAAGCCAGTAGAAAATCAACAATGATAAAGTAAACGGCACTCGAAACTTTATTTGCTAAAAAATATAGACGTCAAAAGTAGCAGAAGGACCGAAAGAAGCATGAATGTTTTTCTATATATTTTCACATTATTTTAAGAAGCAGTTTGTCTTTTACTTGCAAATGTCAAATGTGTAGCAACAGATCAAAATGTATTAGCGTCATAATTTATAGAAATTTAGTTTTGAGCGAATTCGTAATATTTTTAACTTTCCCAATTCAAAGATCGGCACAACAAAAATATTAATTTAATTCAACAAAAGGTAAAACATAATTAACTAATCATAAACTGTTAAATTTAGTAACATGTGTACCTCAAAACGCATTATATTTTGTCATATTGAACACATTTTCATCTGTTGCTCCTCAAATGGAATTGCAGTATCTGCGTCATTACTTTACCGTGCATTATGCGTATTTACGGAAATACAATATCAAGTCATAAATATGATTCTTCTCTGATTTTTTGCTGCTTCCCTTGACCGCGCCCACATACCCATGCGCTCATGTGCCCAAGCTCGCATGCTCCCGTCCCATGTGCCCGTCCGTCAGTGCGGCAGCCGCCGCCAGCCACAGCCCGGTCGCTGCATAGGCCCTCGAACCCAGCTGGCGCAAGCACACAGCGCACAGGGCCCACGCCCAAGTTTGTTGAAGGAAACGGGAATTCTCGGAACACCATTTTTCCCTTTGTACATTTTTGTAGATTTTTAAATGTATTCCGGTAGTTCTGTAAATATTTACAAATAATCTTTGAATGCAGTATAACAAAACTGTAATTAACTCATCTGAATAGTGGTCGTTAAGTACCTCGCTGGAGAACATACGAAACCGTGCCTGTGGTTGCAAGATCAGATAAAAAATATTGAGTATTGTCCCAAAAGGATGTCTCATACATATAAAAATAATTGTATACAATAAGCATCGAAATCTTGTTTTCAAAACTAGAATTATCAGCAATCAAAGGACGTTAACGACTCTCTACAAACTTCTTGGTAAATAGGTAATATTCTAGCGCATTGCAGGTCCAATAAGTGAAAGATCTGAAGTTCAACATCCAAATGGATATGTTACATGCTTAACTCATGAAAATAAAATATTTTCGCTTACTCATTAAAACGATACTCGATTAATTTTTATATGAAAAAAGCAATCTGGATTTTTTGAATTAAAGTTAGTGCAGAATATGTAATAACCATGTAATGTTTAAAAATTAAATTATCTGAACTTTTGTGTTTTTTAGAATTCTTTATATTTTCCTTTAGAGTTAAAAATTAGAAATAGAACGTGATGCGTTTTTGTTGGTGAACAACAGATGAAAATAAATAGTTAACGTGGAGAAGCCAGAATAATCGCTTTACGGCTTTGACGTAAGATCGGCTTATCTTCAATACCAATATCTACGGCCTCTAGCAGCCAACGACCGCATACTACCTACTCGCGATATGCCAAACTCTAGAATGAACCCCGTGATGTCCAAATCCGAGACAATGACCTCCAACCGTTATCAATGCCAGTGACATTCATTTTCTGGGCAGACGTACGCCTCGAGTTACTAGCAGTTAAGGTTATAGTTACGAGTACGGAGAAGCAGACCGCAGCCGGCTGTGATTTCCTCAGGGCCACTGAACACGTGCTCCGAAGCGCACGCTGGTAACAAGTTGCGGCAACCCTCCCTCCATGGCGTCGCGCGTGCTTTCTCTCGCATGACGCAGCTTAGTCAAGATGCGTAAGCCGAGAGTTAAGTTTTTTTTTGTCGGACAGCATCGCATGCGACCTCGGCAAACGTAATTGCGGATCCTAGGGGGAGGGGCGCATTGGTCATGTCCCCCATCTTACATTTTACTTAGTTATTCCAAATAGTTACCATATACAGTACATTTTATCCCACACATATAAAAATAATTGTATACAAGAAGCGTTGAAAGCTTATTTTTTAAACTAAGTTGTCCGGCTCGCCTGGCGTTGATCGGAGAAACCACGGAACATTTCCAATCAGATCAGACGGCCCCTAGAATTCTCCTCCAGACTGCGACTGAATTTGACCTAGCTATTTAGCTAGCGTGCCACTGTCGGTTGTCGAACGAACCCTAGGATCTACCGGTCAGAGGCTCCACAGTGACATCAGTTGTTGCTTTGAGCCACTTCAGCCGGTGTGGTTATTACCCCTCATAAGGTGTCTTAATACATTTAGTGGCAAGCGTAAACTCAACTAGATTCCCAGAGATCTTTCCGGGTAAGTCTTCGTAAATCCATGAAGTTAAGGACGTATTTGCCTGTTCTACCAACACCAAACCCAACGTGACTAATTTGTTTCTGCGCTCGCACCGAGTTGCATTAGCACATCCTTCCTTGTCCCTTTGGTGCCCTCTCCGGTATGACGAGGCTCCGGCGCTGCGTAAACCGAGAGTGGGTGAAATTTGTTCGAGCGACGTCACGGCCGCCGTCCCAGACAATCGCGTGTTTGTGGGAGATGAATCCTTCCGGCGAAGACGGATGACCCAAAGGGAGTAAATGTCCATCAAACGGTACGGTGTAGGGACGCAGCTGGCCTGCAGAAGCCTGATTGGCCAGGTCCTCGCCAACGCATCGCAACCCTCTCTCGTCTCTGCGATGCAACATGAGGTTGAAACAGGGCGCTGCGTCACGTATGTATTCACCCGGCGAGATGATGTTTCCATGAAGAGTCGTCCTACCTATTCATACTCCCTCGTCTCAGAAAAACGCACGTACGCACTGTGGCTGCGCTTTTCATCCTTACTAGACGTTTAGAGCATAAATATACTTTACCGATTCTTGAAATATGATTTAAAATCCCTTACATTCTCAGGTATAACAGTTAAACATTTTTTTGCAAATATTATGAAAGTCTGAATTTGTAACCGCCTTGAGACAATTAATTTGTACTATTAATACATTCGTATTTGTGTGACTGCGACCATGCTCTCGTGTGGCCATATATGAGCGTATACACAATTACTGGCATGTGACGAATCTCAATGGTTTCCCAAAACAGAGGGGACGAAGGCCGACCGTGTTCGAACTTATAAATGATGCCATAATTTATTTTATTAAAATCAAAGAGAAAAATCAGCAATGATAAAGTAAACGGCACTCGGAACGTTACGTAAGCAAAAAGGTAAATCCATTTCCTTTTCCGAAATTAACCTTTGGAAGTATCACTGAAACATCTGGATTCTCACCAGTGAAACCTCGTCAACGTAAATGACCTTCCTCTTCTCTGCTCTGCCCCGTCACTACTTCCGCGCCAGTGACGCAGGCCGAGCGCCGAGCGGTGCGCACGGGCAGCGAGCTGCACTTCGTGATACGATCGCTCGCGCTGCGCAAAACCCGTTTAACGCCACTCCCGCTCCTGCTACGTTGCAGTCGCCGAAAATACCATCATGCGCGACGTTTTTTTCTCGAGTACGACCGATGACGGATCCGAACAAAAGGCCTCCATCACCCTCGTCATCTATTGCAGTCTCTGTTTTTTCCATCAACTGCACTATCTTCACCAAGACCGATCACTCCATTATTCCGGATTACCCTATCGGTTTCGACCACCCGATCACAACGACTCCATCTACCTGGAGCATCTCGCCGATTTCATCTCCCTGTCGATTACATCAACTCCCCATCGATTCCAGTAATCCCCGATTCCAACCCCTGTTCCAATCCCTATTCCATTCAATCCAAAAAGTCCATCAAACTCGATTCCATTAATTCCCAACAATTCCATCGACCTTTATAACTTTTCTATCTACTCATGATGATTCCATCAACCCTCTGACCACGACGACTCCACCCAAACCGCTACACCCTACCGATTCCTGTTACTTCACAAATCCCAGTTAAAAAAGAACTGAATCAGTCTTTTCCGACTCACCCCCATCACGAGCACCGCCACTTTCACCGTCGCTTCCGCCCCCGCATGTGCGACGAAGCTCCGGTAGTGGCGGGCCGGAGGGGCGAGACTGGGCGGCGAGGCGGGGAGAGGAGGGGTGGGCGGGTCCCGAGCGGCACGGCGTGCGTCGACGTCCACGTCGCCGGCGAATTAGAACCAGAAGGCGCGGCGCGCCCTGCGGTCGGCGCTCGCTCTCGCGGTTCCCACAGCGGTGAGACGTCCGGTTGTGTCCGGCGGAGCGAGAGCACGACGGCCACATGTGCTGGAAAGGATGCCTAACCTACATTCCAGGCCCGATTATCACGCGCACGCCGCCCGGCGAGCGGCCAGCGGCGAGCGGCCAGCGGCGAGCGGGCGGCGCGGGCAGGGCGCGTGGGCGCGCGGGGCGAGGCGCGGCGGGGACGAGCGCGCGCACTGCTGTTGTGGCGTGGGGCACTTGGCCGCCCTGCCTCTAAGCCGGTGAACTTCGCAATAGACGGTCGTGCGCGTTGCTCAGTGCAGGAAGGACGCATGAGATCCTATATGTATACAAAAAGCTTTGTGGAGAGATCCACTACGTACGGAGACACCCACTTCTAACAAGGAAACTCTTCCAAAGGAGCCTCATTTTCATATGTATCACCGAAGTAGAAATAAATAATTATATTCGTTGTATTCTAATTGCTTTGACACACTTTCCCCGTAGTCGGACAAGAGCAATTATATTTCAAACTTATCTATCACTATTTCTATCGATTTTCCAGAATTAATTTACGCAGTGATGTTCGAGAGAAGAAACGCTTTTGATATGCATCCCTATGCTTCTTTCCCATCTCCCGCAAGAATACATATTCACTAAATGTTATGAACACGCAATTATCTTATGGGAACCCACAGCTGAAATTTATTTTACTCCAGGACAAAATATATTGGGTTGTGGGGTGGTCATTTCACTGAAATTAGCATATATTAATTATTTTCCAAATTTCTGAGGCAATTAAATATATATTGAGAGGTTTTCGTATACGTTCATTTTATTTTACGATATACAGATATATTAAGTTTAAGATTAAGAATTCGCTTTAAATTAAAGACGCAGAAACACTAATTTTAAAGTTTAAGAGTTCGCTTCAAATTATATATAAATGAATTAGGGTGTTAAAACACTTTGATCTGTTGCTTTGGAAATATCCAGTTTTGCATAAACGTACTTTCAGAAATTAAATTAATATAGCCCCCTAAGCTATATTTCCGAACATTAGATTATTTTTTTATTTCTTTATATTGTTCCTGTAACAAAGGAATGGTCATATTTCATATCATATCAAAACAATAATATGCATACGTCATTTGCTCAATCCCACGATTTAACAAAACAAGCAATACATCTTCCGAGATCTTTAACATGAAAATCGACCGTAGTAAATTAACAAAACTCCATTTGCACTGTTCCTTTTGATGAACGATTCCGGAGTTTGGCGAACGGGCGCATGCACAGGTCTCTGCCTTGGTTCCGCAACCCACTTTACGTATGCGCGCGTTTGCCAATTCTCCGCAATCATTTGTCAAAGGGAGGAATGTAAATTGGTCCAAGAGTTGAAACTGATTTAAATGAATACCAGAAATGTTTATCTATGATCCTTCCCCAGACGTTTTAAAGACGGAAAAAATATCGGTTCTCCCTGCCCCTCCCCGTACGTCATATATCGAACGTCATCCTGGAACGTCCAGGGGGGGTTGAGACGAACCATTCCCGTGCGGAGACTCGCACTCGGCGAGACAGCGCCCCGCCGCTCTTTCTCCGCCACAAAACAAAAAACGCACAAAAAACGCAGCGGTGGCTCGCTTGCTCACACGCGCACGCCCTTGGGGCGCGGGGGATGTTCACCGTCACCGTGACTCCGGCGCCCGCCCGCAACCCTTTAACTCCCCCGCACAAAAGACCGGGAAGAATTCCAGGCGCTCGGGCGTCAGGGCACGCGAGCCTCTCGCCCGCCCATGCGGCCCGCGGCCCGCGTCGCGCTGAGCTGGGCAATGTGACGGGTCAGATTGTCTTCTTCGGAGCCGTCCTCTACAAAAGGCCTCTCGGGGCCGCTGGGGGTCTTACGCTGGGCGAGTTTTTTTTCCTCTCTCTTTCGTGAGAGCTTTGCAAATTTGCTTCATTCCTGTCTATGGTATCACCTCTGCCTTCCTATTTTCTTCATTCAGCTTTCTCTTTTGCTTCCTCTTCTTCAAGTTATCCTCCTACGTTTTAATCGTCTTCAAAATAAAAGCTCTCCGATTCTGCGATCTAGTGTGTCTTTTTGCCAAGTTGTTACCTTCACTGTCTTCATCTCTTCCTCATTCACTCCATTTTCGCCATTCTCTTTTTCTTCGTCTTTATTTGATCCTCCTCCTTCATCGTGTTCAAAATAAACCCTCTCCCATTTTGCGATTTAGTGTGTCGTAGGCAATGTCCAGCTCGAAGTATTTCCTTCGCACTTTCCTGAGTTTTTCTCGCGTTCGAGACGAGACTCAAAACGGTCAAACGAATTGAAGGTGCTCTTGAAATTATTTAGAACTTTTTGTTCAGTATGCTTCTAAGCCAAGATCATTATTTTGTTTCAGTCCGAAGCATGTCTGCTCATTCTTCAAATTGATTGGCGGGTCCTGATTTGTTTACCTAGGCAACCTCAATCTGGTCGGTTTTTCGTAACTCGTGACCTCGAAGCATCCTCATGACCTTGAAGTGCCCCTGTGTTTAAATCCGAGTATACGATGTTTTACGTATAAGGTTACAGTGGTCCTTCCAGATATTTTTATTTAGGCACATGAATTGGTTAATTCCGTCCGTAATTTTGAATCCTGTCACGTGAAAGACCGAAAAGAATTCCAGGCGCGTTTTAGACCCTCTCTTGTACGTCCTTCCGCCCTCCCACACGCCCTCTCTGCCTTGGGCTGGCCAATGTGACGTGTCATGAGGTTAGTTTCAGGATCGCCAGAAGCCTGCTTGCTCCCATACGTGGATTCAGCACTTCAGGGGCCGGGAAGGAAAGGAGTGAGGGAACGACAACCCAGAGATGCTTTGAATTTTCGGCTCTTGAAAAAAAATGTGGATATTTATTTGAATCGGGTATATTTTGTCAGAAACTAGTCCGAAAATAGTGTAGATCAATACGTGCTTAGAATAAGGCTTATAACTGAAAATTCTTTTCTTTTATTGAAAAAAGAACACATTGTCGGAAGAATTTGCCTTTAGGATGTGGTGAAATGTTCAAACTGATGTCGGAGATCAAGGTGTCTTTAACTTTTAATTTCTTCGTAACTGAAAAACCACACGTTCCTTTCGAAGTACGTTTTCACACAACGATTCCTATTATAATATCCTTGAACATATAAAATTCATCCTAATCAAACGACAAAGTAGTATGCTTGTATCAAATACAGAACAATTAATCATAAAAATACCATATATATCAAGATACATTGGCATTGAATGCTAGAATTTCTACGTAATTTTTGAATTTTATTAACACGTCACATAATTCATGTCAAAATAGCCATATCTCAAAGATATTTAAGGGTATATATCCACTTCATTTTTGTCTTCCTTATTTGCCAGTGAGTGAAATAAAGATGATACAGCAAAAGGCCATTATCAAGCACAGGCGTTCGTACGCGTGCGGAGGGGGGGAAGAGGGGGGGCTTTGCCCGCGCTCAAAATTTTCAAAAGACTCCCGTTGACTTACGTAATATATATTTTCATAAATTGGTGAAACCCCTTATTTACCCATTTTATAACTTTACAATTCGAAAAATTCATATCTACATATAGGGAAGAGGCTCTGAAGGCCACCTGGCAACACTAAATGGTTTAACATTAAATTATTTTTTACTTTTTAAACAAATCATTTAAGTTATAATTTCATTCTCTATGTTTATTTTATTTACTTATTTATTAGTAAAATATGTCATGTAAATAATACAGTTTAATGTTAAAGGAAGTTCAATAATGTAGGGGATCATCCCTCTTGTTTTAATCTGGATGCACCAATGTCATCAAAATAAGAAAATAAAGAAGATGGAATAGAACGGCAAGTTTCAAATTAATTGCACTTCAAAGTTAATTCAAATATTCAGACACGAAAAAGGAGAAAAGTTTCTTCTTAGTGATAACAAACGGCTAGGCTGCCTCGTGAAGCTGATCACGGAGTACATTTCAATGACTAAATGTTTTCTAACGTTGAGTAATCCTTTTTGTCACCAAAATAAAATAACAAAAACGGAAAACGGAAATTTTACGAATCATGATGAAAAATGATAACTGGCTGACTGAAGCCAAATATATTACAACACAACAAGCGCCTTCATTGGACGTACCGCTCCTAATCACGCCAAAGAGAACGTGTAAGTCACTGGATCAATGTAGTCGACGCGCGAAGACGTCACTTTAACGGGATAATCATGACATTCATATCTCCAGAAAGCATAGCGCGTCTCGTGCAACGACGGAGCAGATAATGCGGCTATCAATCGCGTTCGATCTCGATACAGTTAGTCCGCCCGTTGACCCCGATGTCGCCGCTCCCGAGCTGAATGGGAGCTCGCGAGACAGGTGCGGCCGGCAACCTGCGTGCTCTGGCCCCGACACGCCCCGCCCTCACTCCCGCCGCCCCCGCCGCTGTCCTCTCCCGCTCTCCACCATGTGAACGAGCCGAGCTCCACATCACAAGCGTTCGCTGTGCGGCTAATCGCTTTCCTGGCGGGCAATTAAACAAATTAATAAACCCCGCGGCGCGGGCCGCAACCCACATAACCGACGGAGCGTTCTATCGATATCTGCATCGGAAACGGCAGGGGGCGCGGCGGGGTGGGTGGATGCATGCAGAGGGGGAGGGGGCGCCAGCGGAGGCGGGCAGCGGGCACCGCCGCCGGGGCCGCGCGCTCAGGACCGCACCGCACCACACCGCGCCGCACTGCGCTCAAAACTAACAAGGCACTCGAGGCGGCACGTCGTGCCGGCGCAACAAAGGGCTCGTTTAAGCCAATATGGTTGCTGCTGCGGCGACCGGCAGAACTGCTCTCGCTGAACAATGAGATTTCCTTGGTCATCGTCGGCTCGCCGCCGACGTCGCCGCCGCCGCCGGGGCCGACGCCCTGACGTGGGCCGGCCGTGGTCCCGCCGACGGAACCGCCGCGGGCCCCGGCCGGCGGACGGACAGGCCTCCACCAGCACCCCGACAGGTCCTGGTCATCCTTCCGACAAGCCACAGCCACCACCTAAACCGGCCTCGGCCAGTACCCCGACAAGTCCCGGCCATCCTCCCGACAAGACACAGCCACCACCAGGACAGGCCTCGGCCAGTACCCCGACAGGCCTCCACCAGCACCCTGGAGAGGGAGCAAACAGCATCCCGACAGACCTCGACCCTCACCCTGAACACCTCGCCAACAGCACCCGGCAGGCGTCAGCCAGCACCCCGACAGGTCCCGATCAGCACCCCGACAGTTCCCAGTCAGCACCCAGACAGGCATCGGACAGCTTCGCGACAGACCTCGCATAGCAGCCCGGTCAGCCCGCCAACAGCACCCCGGCAGACCTCGGCCACCACCCCGACAGTCCTCGTATAGCATTCCGACAGACCACAACCAGCACACCGATTAGCCAAGGCCAGATCGGGCCTGGAAAGATACACGATTACTAAGTCAGATTCAGACCACCAGGCAAAAGAAGTTCCGGGTTTAAGGTGATTGTCGGACTGGGTACTCTCTCAGAAAAACTTAATAGATAAACCTTGAAAAGATACTGTTCTAAAACTAATATCTAAAAATTTACAATCCTTGAATGATAGATGTCGCCACACTGTTGACTTTAAGAAATGTACACGGTGAAGTCAGGATTTTGAACGGCGTCAAATGAAACAACTCCATATTACTGAAGTTATTTTCAAGGTCAATGCATGCCCAACGAGTGCAGGTTCACGAACGGAATGAATGTTCATATACGTGGTCAATAAACAATTCACTATTTACACACCATTCGTAATTAAAAATAGGGATCCTGAAGTTGTTTCTTCAATACTTTTAAGTATTTGTTGAAAATATATACTACCTGTAAAATTAAAGAATCTGTAAAAAGGTATTAATAATCTGAGTTGATCCTTCCCACTAAATAATGTTGGAAACTAAATGTACCAAAATAGAATTATAAAGTATAAATTTGGACTGTTCAATGAATTGACTGCCCCAGGCTGGGATCGAACCCGATCTCCCGGTACACGTCCGGTTAGAGCAACTGGGCATACACCGGTAGATCCGGTTCGAAACCGTCTGAGGCAGTCAGTTCTTTGAACTCTCAAAATATAATTTACAATAAAACATCACAGTTAGTAGCTATGTGATTGCAAAGGTAGTTCACCGTTGTGAAACGCGAAACGTATTCCCACGTAACTGTTTAACTTACATTTGTGATCTGGTGGTAAAATTTATAAAATATTATTAGTAATTTAAATTATATCTTCTAATTTTCCAAGAATTTTAATGGGGTTTGCGCGGCGGCTCCGTCACTTTAAGAGAAAAAGGGAAGCTGCTATGGACTCGTTACTGTAGCTAAGAGATTCTTCGTACGAAGGCACAAGTTCTTTCCTGCTTCCTCCAACGTTCCTTTAATCCTAGTGTTTTTTTGTGTTTTTTGGAGAATTGACAGAGGTAGAAAATAACAAGTGTAATGAAGGGCATGTTATCGAAGTATTAAGTTAGTACAAATGTCTCCTTAATATTTTGTTATCAATGCAGAAAAATCATTCTTGCAATTCGTTCGCCGATGCAAATAAGTTTTTTATAACTCGGAAACGAAAATGTATATTTTTCCAAATATTGCTAATCTATCGATTTTTAAAATTTAATTTTAAAATTTATTTTTACTCATTTATTTTAAACTTTTACTCATCTTTCAACTATTTACAGTGTAAATGACGGGAATGGATTCTGTAACTCAAGAAAACGTGCGCAGATAATCTTCTCCCTCATACGTCACACACAGTTTTTACTGTTTTTTATTTAACTAAATAAATCTAAATTTAAAAGTACCTAATTTCGCATTTATGTTTGTCCATAAACTAGCCTACCAGCGTTATCTCCATGGTTTAACCTGCGTTCTTTCGTTAGCTTAAAAGTGTGCGCTCATAGAAATAACTATACCTCATGATATTCTCACAAAAGTTTCTTCTTCCTTCAATTCTACATAATTGAATGGAGGAATATTGAAATGAGAAAAAGAAAATTCTCTAAGAGATTCAATCAACTTTTATCAAGATGCATCGTACTATTTGCTCTGTAGTCATCAAATTTTTCTTTAAATCAAATGTGTAACGAGAATTCAAGTGTGTGGGTATATTTTTGTCGAGGTGCTTACACCTTAGTAAAGTCATGAATTCTGTAACAGTATAATCTTAGCATAAAATTGTTATTTGGAACAGCGAATATCTCAGTCAAAAACGTAATAACGAAAGAAATTTTAGCAGCACCGTCTCAAGATTGTTTGTATTTTAAAATATGTATTAAATATTTATATTGGGTTCTTGAAATAAGCAGAATACATTTTTCAAAGAACTTATTGTTTCAGATATATTTCAAACGAACCAAATCTGCGGTTGTTAAGTTTTTCGTCTTTCACAATAATAGACCGATCGCCACAATTTATTTACCATCTCAGAAAAATAGTCCATTGAGTAGCCGCGTGAATTATTTTTACTTGGCGGCACTCCGCGGCCCTAATAACCGGCAGCAAAATTTACAAAGCAGTGTTCGGAAGCCCAAGAAAAATAGACATTTTCCAAATGAAGTGTCGTGCAAGTGGATCCGTCAGGCGGGGGCGAGAAGTCCTCGAGCGGCCAGTGACCCATCCCCGTCGTCCCCGTCGCCGAGGACGCTGGCGGGGAAGAGCGTCGATCGCTGACGTCGCGTCGGTCGAGGCGCTGGGCTGGGCTGGCCTGCAGCCCCGCCAAGCAAAATAAACGCAGCGCGGCGAGACGGCGCGACGGACGGGGGCTCCGGCTGCAAGGCGCCGCATGCCGCACCAAATACAGCCCCTTGCTACAGTATTAGGCCGTCTCCAAGAAAAGATGCAAACTATGCAGGATGCTTTTAGTTTTCATTTTTCTTGTCATGTTCATGGTTATTTAACAATTGAATTGAATTTGCCTTATTTTACGTGGCAAGACTCGGGTTATCAGGCCCGCTCTTCCGTCTGACCACGCAAATTTCGCTACGCTCCTTTCATCAACTAGCAGAGAAATGAGGTATTTCATGGCCGAGTAACAGACGATTTGAATTTGGGCGACCTTGGGTCCGGTACGCTAACCGTTACACCATCGCCGCCGCAAAATTGGAATGCAACACTCGATTGTTGTCGGCCAGTAACACTGATTGTTAGCAAGTTCTAAGACCGTCAAGAATGCTACAAAGTAACAAAGAAACTTAGATATGTATTCTCTGAAAAAGTTTTGTTCATTGTTAAGTATCGTTTAGATGGGTGTAAGCGTTTCAGCGTGTCAGTGCGGTCTGTGAAGTTGGTTTTGGTGAAATTAATTTCGCTCTTCCCTTAGAACAAAATTGTCACTAACATTTCTGGATGTTAACATGGGCAAGCTCAAAGACTTCGCGGGTGAACAGAAAGCTGTAGTAACTCATCGTTTACCAAATGTTTGTGAAATATCCCGAAAATGCAATGTTCCATGACAGTCAATCTAAAGAATCAAAACGTTAGAGAAGGGTTTGAAAATCACTATATAAAACAAGATATTTAAGTGTTGTTTTTTAATGAACTTACAATGGACTAATAATGTGACCAGAGACGGTAACTTCGCCTGCGAGGCGGAGAGGGTGTGGAGGCTGTGATCTCTGACTTCAATATTATTTTTGTATGAAGATTCCGAAAACAAATTGAACTTGTGCAAAAATTCAGACTTGAACGAAAATGAAAACCATTTTTAAGCGTGCTTTGCTCTATCCCAGAAAACAGAAATAAACCAAGGAATTTGGATCCATTGTTGAAAAAATTTTGAAAAGGTCCCTGTAATGTTCCACCAAAATCAAAATATCCGTTTCAAATTCGCAGAGCCTCGAGTTCGACCACATCGAGCGGGGAATATCAGCCCTCGGGCCAAGGCGGGATGGACTCGAGGTAGACGTGGGGTGGATGCACTATATAGGAAATGGCAAAGATGGATGCGGAGGGAAAGCTGAGGGGGAGATGCAGGAGACGGAGGACTTGGTGAAGACGAAGGTGTTTTTTGGTTGATTGATAAGTGATCCTGGGCGCGCCAACAGCTAAGGTCATTAATCCCGTAAATGTAGTGCATGATTTTTCTTCGGGACGTGGCGGTAATCTTCCCCGTTGGATGGTGAGATTCGGCGCCGACCTACCTTCCGCAGCGGTATTTTCCCCAACCAGGTATCTTCCACCAGCGAGACACTCAGCCGCGACAAGCTCGAAGTTTCCGACCGGTCTCTCGGCATATGTGGTAGTGTAGTGCGAATTGTGCGTGTGTGTGTGTGTGTGTGTATGTATGTATGTATGTAAGGCTGAGGGTGGGACAAGGAACGGAAAGGAAAGAGATTACGCCCGGTACGTGGCCTGTTTGTTATGGTACTGCTCCAGCATTCGCCTTGTATTAACCAGAGAAACCACGGGAAACTACCGATCAGAGCAACCGGCCTCTAGAATTCCGCTCCAAACAGCGACAGAACTCAACCTAGATATATGTAGCTATAGTCGAAAATCCTACCAACGTTGAGACTCAAACGTAAGACCATACGGTCAGAGGCACTGTAGTGACATCTTTTGATGCCCTGAACCACCTCTCCCGGGTGGGAAGGAGAGTGCTGAGACAGATGGGATAGCGGTATCGTGGTGGAGGAGAGTTTGGGAGAGGAAGGTGTGGAGAGAGGGAGTTGAAGGAACGATGAAGGTGAGCGTAATACGCACGCAATATGAATGAAAAAGGAATTCATAAAAGCAACAATGGTCTGCGGCGGCAACGGGTGTGGTGGGGTGAAGACGAGCGGGAGGAGAGCGGGACGAGAGAAGTCACAACTTGACGGGAATGTGTTAGGAACAAGTGGGGGGCGGGAATGAGGCCAAAGACGGAAGGTGTAAGAATTGGAGGAAAGAGGAAATAAATGAAGGCAACCATAGCAGGCAAAGAGGAAGGCAATTGTAACGGTAAAGGGTGGTAGTGACGATGGCGAGATAGTAGAGGGATGTTGATAATCTCGGCGATGTTTGAGAGGAGAGGAGGTTCAGTAATAATGGCGGAAGCAATCCAATTAATTTCAATAAAAAAAGCTACTGTTGACGTTGAAGTGCTGAAGTATTGAAATGATGGTGAGAGTATCGACGATATTGAAACACCAGTCGAAGTTATACCAATATGCATATTCAAGTGTTGGCCTTCATAAAATTCAGTTGCAGTCAGCTCTTGTATTGTCACAGAAGAGCACGCTTATTGTGATTGCATAGAGCGTTGATAGCTCACCACGAAAAGACGAATTAGAAACGTAAATTGAGAAGTATATTCTATTTTTAGGAAACTAAACACTAGGAATAATGAGATCTTTCCTCTACGAGTTCGTTCTTTATATTTTATCAAGTCGCATATAACAGTCACGTAATATTCAATGTAAAAAGAAAATGGTGCATTTCCAGTCAAACGGTCGTGGTTACCGATACGTCTCGTATTAAAACTCGTACAGTATCAAAAGCTTCATTGTCACTCAACAACCTTACCTCTGTGGCATGGATGGATGGATGCATACTGAAAGAAAAATATTAATTATCTTGTTCACCAACCGTTCAATGCGCGTTAAATTATTTTAATTGTAACTGAATTTACAATTTGACTGTATTCGCATTGAGACTGTCCTCATACGAGTGGTGGTTCACTTTAATTTCGTTGTATGACTTTTTAGGGTTTTGTTGTGAAAACTAGTACAAACATCTCCTTTTTATTTATTTATTTAGGTCGCTTTATAAACAACTAAAGTAATTAGAGCACTATTAATTTATAAATTTTCATTAACTGGTGTTTTTAAATGACGTTCCCATGGCTTTAGACGGCTTGTTGGGTGTTTTCTGGAAAGCGTGCGAATGAAATTGAACGTGAGGGTGAGATTGAATGAGAAAATTGATTCAGAGGGATAGATTTTCGAAAAAGAGAGAAACGAAAATAATTTATCTGTTCATGGTCTCACAGAGTCTTTATTACTGTGCTTCTCTACCGGTGTTCAGGAGGACAGGAGTCTCACGAACGTAGAATTCTATTTTTATTTTCCCTAGTAATGGCAGCCGAAGCAACTCTGCAACTCAGGATGCTGCGGGAGGTCGGTTGAGGGCAGTTGGGGGCAGTGCGGTCAGGGACAAGGGCAGGGTGGGAGCGGGGGCGGGGGCTGGCGCAACAGCGGCGGGAGTGGCGATGGCGGCAGCGGGTCTGGGAGTGGTGGAGGAGGCTGTGGCGACGGCCATTGCAGCGAGAAATGGAACGGTGTCGACAAGCCCAGCTTCATCGCGAGAGTCTCTTTGAAGCTTCTTTCTCGAGCGTGAATATTAAATAAACATTTCCTCCGCATGATCCCCTGCCGTTCCGTCTGCTCCTTTTTTGTCTTATTCACGTGTCATTCTTTTATGAATGGTGGGTTATTTAGCTCGTAATGGGCGGGATGGGCTGCTGCTTCGCCAACGTGTCCCGATCGTCAATTGCCTCTCTGCAGCACAAGTAACGATGATTGCGTTGATTACGAAGGAATGTCGTCATATAATTTATTTTGTTGTGTGTATTGTAAAACTTTGAACTTCATGTTAATATTGTTTTGTACCGCATTGTTACAAGGCTGAAGCGGCTAGTGAGAAGTTATTTTTGAGGTACTATTACAGGCAGCATGAGGGTAATGTCATGTCTGAATACTTCACCCTTTCTTGGAACTGGGTTTCGAAATATTCCCTATAATAATCCTGTATATGTGCATATGATTCTGAAGAGCGTTTGCAATTATTTTATGGTTAATCAATTACGTCTTATCAAATGCGTTTCGTATCACTTTAACTTCATAAATAAGATATCATTAAATATAATAGTATGACCCTATTACTCGGAACTCTTTTGTATCAGATCGTTAAACGTCATAAATATATAAGGAAAACTGTAATAATCTAGTCAAATGAGGCCCAAAAAGAGCAAACAACGCAAAATTATTATGTAGTTTCTATATTTGGTTTCTTTAGGTTTTTTTGTGTCGCTGAACACAAATATCAGATTTGTCAACAAAAGTTTGACTGTAAACTTGTTTTTTTTTTAAAAAAAAGTGAAAATCACTTTTCCCAGTTGTTTCAAAACAAATCAAAATCCATTCATATTTCGACAATAATGACCTCACCCATGATATAAAAAGAATATAAAAGTACTTACATTTAATATCATTAAGCTTTTTCTGGAACCAACAATTGAGCCACGAGAGTATCGGGAAATTTGGCGTTGTAAGTAAAAACTGGTAAAATCGGGAATTATTCTACTTTATTTCAAAATTACTAAAAAACGTCCATTTTTCATAAATATTGAACTGATATGATATGAAGGACGATACAATTGCCTACGTTTTATGTATTCCATTTTTTTTCTCGGATCAATGGTATTGCCGGTAGTGTGCAGGACATGTCTGGATGTGCCTGTGAAAATGACACTCAATACCCTCCCTCACTCATTAACACCCAATTTCATTTTTCATCAAAACTGCAACAATGCTTTCCTTTATTTTCTTCCAGTTGACTGGACTATAAGTTACTGTTTATAAAAAGTACACTATTTCCTTACCTTCCAGTTCTTATATTAAATGGCCGCAACTACTTCTGTTCTTCAATTCTACACATAGAACATTCAGTACATTATATTTCTATACTACGTTGGTAATGTATAAAAATATGAACCTTAATTTATTAAAAAATTATTTCCAACGCACATATCACATTTTAGAACATTTAGCGTACGCAATACCGGAAAATTGCAACATGTATTAGTTGCAATCGATTAAGAATTAATAAAAATCTTCATTACTTATTAGAAATATTTTTTTAAAAAAATTCAATCATCATTCAAGCTGGTCAGTGCATTGCTGCACAATTGACCTTGTTTGCCGTTTAAAACACGTTATTTACAGAGGGTTAAAACTGGTTAAACAAGCATCGAATACATTATAATATCTCTGCTTGTTTAGACTTACATTAGCACATGTAGTGCGGCTGTTAAAACTTTCCGTCAGTGTCCTTGTGTCGGAGAACGCTATTAACTGAAATACGTCAAGTTTCTACTGTGCATGTGAACTACCATGAAAAGTCAATATGACTAAGTTCTTCAAAAAATTCTAATCCAGCACACTCATTTCCAAAAGGGTGCCACTTCAGTAAGGTATTAGCGCATACATCACTTTAACTGCGACAGCAGATCTTCCCGTGAATAGATAGTTCGCTCGACGCTCTATGCAATATGACAGCTACTACTAAGGACACGACGACGAATAAACAAATGCATTACACTCACTATGGGTAAAAATAAAAACAATTTTAAAATATTTCTTGGCTATATAAAACCCAATATTCGTTGGTATGGTCAAACTATATTTTTGAAAGAGAAAAAATAGGATTTCAGATAAAATAATTTCGTTAATTTATTGACTGGCCACGAAACTAGCTAATTTTAAATTAAAAGTAGGAGTTGGGGCGAACAAGATTGGAATATAAAATGTATCATCTATTGTAGAAATAACTTAATTTTGTTTCGTCTTCGTTCGTTAACACAGCAAAACATTTATCATATTTGTGTTTCGAGAATTTTAACCGAGACCATTAAAAACATTCAAAATGCATGTCTCCCGGCTAACAATTGCGGCTCCCAAGGTAAACTTGGAAGTTCGTCTAGGTGTTATCCGGTTACACCAACCGCCGTACCCAGCGCCCGGACGTTATTTGAGAACGGCACACAATTGCATCCTCCCCCGCTGTCAACTTCCTGCCGGGACGTTATTTCCCCGCCATAAAGGGGGATGCAGATTTTCGTGGGATAGATTAAAATATATGCGTCTCTTCCGGTTGTGAACGAGGTTGTTCCGTCGGCTCGCCATATAATCTACCTCCACAGAATTACACGACTCGGGCGTAACCGTATTCCTTCACGTGCGGGGAAATCGGGGATCAAACAAAAACTTACAAACGGCAAAAAGTCGTTTATTGCATAACACAACCACTTATCACCTTTCTAAATATTGGCTTGAGACCGGAAAGATTTTACAAGGAAAAACAGACACAAAAAATACACAAGGTCGTTTGGAAACTACTATCAATTGCATATAGAAAGTAATTCTCCGAAGTCTGGTACTGGAACATTACATTTAGAAATATGTGAACTTTAGATTTCATGGACGTTGAAGAATGATTTAAGAAAAGAAAACACGAAGACGTATTATTTTGCACGTTACATACGAAACATTACTCCGAAACATTTGATTGAAATATTTTTACCATATCTTTGTTGTTTCTAGTATCTAAATTCTTTGTTATATTAGTACATTGTTTCACAAATTGCAATCCCCTTTACAGAGAAAACTGATGAAACAAAAACAACTGACAAGGAAGTTTCAAGTTGTTTCCGTAAAATCTCAAAAGAGTCCTTCAATGTCTCATAAAAATAATGCCAATTCGTATATTTGAATTTACTTGTACTCGTATGATCAAAAACGAAATTCAATCACCATAAATTTCCTTCTCCTATCAAGACACTTTGAATCACTAGTTAGATTTCCAGTGCCTCATACGTGCTCTTCGGTCGAGAGACGAATGCCAAGAAACAAAATATAACTTTATTGGCAAAATAATGTTAAAGTACATTCACTACTTTCCTGTCTCGTATAATATTCGTATACAATTTGAAATGAAGCTTTCGATTTCTTCTACACAGTGCGAAACAAAAATTCTCGGACTTTTCCTACAGTCTTCCGATTCAGATTTCATCGAGCGAATAATTGTTCAACTACGTAGTTTCAACACGCTTGGGAAGTAAAATGCATCAGACTTGCTGTGATTGTTGGAGAGTGTGGAGATTGTGAGTAGAGTGTGTTGTACGTGTGTGAATGTGTGTGTTTGTGTTGGTGTGAAAGAGAGTTCGACTGAGGAGATGAAGGACAATAAGTAGCAGATTGTTAAAATTTTGTGAAAAAAAATTCTGCAACCAACACATTTGAATTGATTCGTAACATTTTCACCATTCCTTTTTTTTCGCTGCATGGTAATGCACCTGGTTCATTCACCAGCAATGAATCGTCAGTTTGTTTGCTCATAAACATTGTACCATTATCCATATTTGTCAATATTGTCCATTTTCTCTTTCCAAAATTGAAAATGCACCAGAAGGGTTTAAGATTCGGCTCAACTGAGGATATCCAGCAGGTTGTAACCAACGAATTTCCGATTAATGCAAAAGGAGGCCTTGAAGAAATTGAAAATTCCTGCTGACCTCTGTATCGCATGAACATTAATTTATTTCACATAAAAAAACAATCAAAACTCTTGCGCCTTTGACTCTATCTTCGTTATTGCCTTCGTACAGAAATTCATCGACCGCACTCTGCATTTTCTGTTGAATTATTTCTATATCGGTTTACAATATCAGGTTCCCAATTCAGCTTTTTGCGTAATACAGCAGATATCTTCAATAGCAGATTTCTTCAAAAGCAAATTTATGTAAACATATCTCTCGCGTTCCGAGAAACGATATGCTCCTGGCATGAGGGAGAAGAACCACTTTTTCTGTATCCTCACATTGGAAACCTTTGAAAGCATTGACATAGTTTTCTCCCCCTAACCCTACGTTCCCGATTCACTTGTTGATTTCTGTTGCACACGTGCACGTCAACTGTACAACGCTCCGGAGTCTGGCACCCTCGCCTCGGCCGGATGACGGAATGGAACTCCCGCGAGACGAGTATCTCCAGAGCAAACGGAAGGGGAGCCGATAAACCAATATTTTATTACCGATAATATTCTTCGTTTGACAGGTCTTAAGCAGGAGTGCGGTTATCGCACCTCCCTCGGGTTCTCGTGCACCTAAGCTCATACGCCGTATCGAGAAGGGATGTAGAGAAGGGGTTGGAGAGGCGCCAACATTCTGCGAATGGAGATGGGGAACGGAAAGGGCAAAGGGATGGAGACAGAGGCGGGGACAGTACAGCTAGAATGGGCAATAGGCGGACTTCCGATTAAAGTGAGGGTCACATTCTGTCAATTGCTTAAGGACACCAATGAATTTTAAACTGGCAAACATTCCTCACTCACCAATGAATCTTTTCCGTTCGTGTGTTTTACTTCCTCGCCTACTTCATATTTACGTATTAGAGATAAAGTATAATAATGATGCAACGGAAATTGGCGAATTTTCGACAGAAAAAAATCGTGCTGTAGGGTATTAATCACGAAAAGATGGACAAATCTTGTTCCTGTGTATAATAAATTACTTCCTTTACAACGTTATGAAATCGGAATTGTTTTGTGGGTCCGTGACACCTAAAACTGGTTTCCGCCAGTCATCAGTCATCAGTCAGTCAGTCAGTAGGTCCGCCTGTCCGCCAGCCCAACCTGTCCGGCCTGCCCTCCTGTCCACCTGTCCGTCCATCTGTGGTCATCATTAGGGCATAAACGTTAGATAAGTCAGTTAAGAACGTTTAACATTAGTTAAAAAAAGTTAAAAGTGCGTGATGTACGTAGGAAGAAGTGCATGTTTCTGTGCAAGTTTTCTTAAACACTGGGATCCCTACCCTAACCCACAACGTTTTTAGAAAGAATTGATATAAAACAATTCACCCCTATATAATAAAAACTATTTGCAAAGGCAAATCATCTGCAAATTTTGCCTTAGCGCCCATCGTAAAGTAATCGGCATACTACTACGAAAATATGGAGAATAATAATTTTAATAACAAAATTCCCCATTGAACGCTAGAAAGCATACCGATTGTGAAATTACATTTATATTCAAAAGGAAAACAAGGGAATATCTCATTCTTCGCTCATAGGATCAGGGAAACTGGACGAAACATTTGAGGGATATGTGAAGTCATTGACGACTCAGAAGCCAGCACAATACTTGTTTCTGGCATATTTAGGCTTTTAGAACGATACAGTCCAAACGGTAAATAGTACATTGAATACCATTATTAAAATCAATATTTCTTTCCTTCTTGATGCTGTTTCAAAATTTTCAAAATTTCAACATTTTCTCAAGAACGAATCCAATTTTTTTTCACTTTTTCTCGCATGGAGCAAAATACGGTTATAAAAAGACGTAGGTTCCACTTTCGTTAAACTCTCTGAATTTTCAAATATTGTAAAAATAACAAATATAGCGATGATGTATTTGCTGGTGTAGTAGCATTAGTTTCGAGTGATATGCTAACGATTGGTCTCCCGACGTTTGTGGAAGTGTAATACATATAAGTGTAGGAGTGTGTAAGGAAGGGGAAGGAAATATTGCAGGCGGTTCATCTCCCGTTTGTTTGGGTACTGTTCCGGAAATTGCTTGGTACTGATCGGACAAACCACGGATCAGGCGGACGCTAGAATTGTCCTCGAGACAGCGACAGAATTCGACCTTCTAGTTATTTAGGTACTGTAGAAAATCCGCCACAGTTGGGACTCCAACCCTAGGAAATCCCAAGCAAGAGTCGCCGCAGAGACAGTAGCAATGCTGCCATTCAGCTAAATCAATGTGAGGAATTCCGAGAGAATGGATTCCAGAAAAAGCATGCGAAGGGATTGAAGATATAGAGGACTTACTCTATGAAAGGACCATTGTGACAGGTCGGGAAACAAATTAACATGATGCAGGGCTATTACATTGGTAAAGAGAGGGGGAAACCATTTACTAATGAGCTAACTGTAAACAAACGCTCTGAAAACGAGTGCACGGACATACGTTGCAGTTACATTGCCAACAATGGCCACGCAGTAGCCGTGAAAGCGGTCCCTTATTATAGTAATGTCTCTTTAATCAATAAGATGCGAATGGAGGAACTGGATCTGTACATAGTTTCGGTCCGTGGGCGAATTCTACGGCCACGCCAAGCGGCTCGCCTCCCCTCGCGCCTCCAACCAGCCTCCAACGTCGTCCAACGCCGCGCCCGGCCGGGGCGCGATAAGGCTGCGCCAGATTGCGCCACCGCGGAGGACCCAGTGGCGCAACTTCCGCTCGCACAGCGCCGGGGCAATCTCCCCACCCCCACCCCCTCCACGGCAGATGGGCCGCGGCCGCCCCGCACTGATGGATTGATCGATAATAATCGGAACGAGCAAGAGCAGACGACGCCGGAATGATTTCGGCTGAACAGACATGTGTGATTCACCCGCAGAAAACCATGCCCGTCGAAAGAAATTGCGGAATTTCCAGTTTGGAAGAGGGTGCAGTTGAATGCAGAAGCATCTCAAATTTTTAATACAAAATCGTTGATAATTATTTAGGGTGTAGGTTTTACATGCAGAATTATAACCCGAATATCTATTTCCCCTCAATTTATTTATAATATCTATATTTTTAATACGTTGCAAAGTATTTATTATTTTATTTTGTCAGTATTTTATCCCCCGAGTAGCGCACATTGCGGATTGCACGTCGGATCTGACCGAGAACAACGTTTGTATAACAGAAGATAATTCATTATAAATCACATTTTCTCCCCTTACTCGAAGGTAGTTTTTAGTTTTATACACACATTTACTGCCTTGGTATCGTGTCGGCAAAAAAATTGACGTCTTTACCGGATGACTTTGAATAAGTCAATAATAATCACTTTCCTGGCTGGTAAACACGGCGTCTTGTTAATTTACGTGATGACAGGGTCAAAATAAAGAAATAACACTATTAAATATTGAAAACAACTTTGCATAATATTATTAACACTCCCACACATTAATGGACGCATTTGATTAAGTAATTCGTGGACGCGTAAACAGCTAAGGTCATTAGTTCCGTAAGTGTTCCCTCGGTATGTGGAGTGATCTTTCCCCGGTGAATAGTGAGTTCTGGCGCCGACATTTACGTCGGCTAGCGGGGTTTTCCCCAACCAGGTATCCCCCATCAGCGGGAACTCCAACCTCAACCAGGTATCTCTCACCCGGGACAAGCTCTATGCTTCCGAATAGTCTCCCGACATGAGTGGTAGTCTCACACATTGTAGTTTTTCGACAAACGAATTTGTATCCGAAAAAATACTTTTCCCTAGGGAATCCTTAGTACTATCATCAGAGCACGATGTAACGATATCGACAACTTTCTGGATGTCGTAGACGTGTCGTAGAAATGGAGTCGCAGAGAGGAGAGAAATCGTCAAGAAACACCCGTGCAGAAACTTAGCATTTCTCCGCATAACGACATAAACATTTGCTCATCAAATTGAGGGTGAGACGGTGGTGATTTTTTCACCTCAAACGACTTATACTGTTTACATTTGTGATATTGAACATTTAATAACATGTAATTTTGTGGTTGGCAAATGAACAGTCGTTTTCCGAAGTTTCGTACTTCTTGGAGTTCCCATTTGCACACTTTACATTTGCACCTGTACGGTAATCCTCCTCTGTGAGTAAGTGCATTCCCATGCATGGATGACTTCCAAGTTTCTTTCATTCGTGGGACTTGTGTAACGTAGATAGCAGAAAATAAAGATGTATATGCTTGTGTTTAAAGAAGAGACAAAGAACAAAAATAGTAGTGGAGGGGGAAGCAGGGTACCGGATCAACATTCGTACTTAGGATTAAGAAAAGTCCGGATAAAAACATGAGTCATTCTCTGCAAACCTGAAATCCACGTTTTAGATGCACTGCAATGGTTAGAAGTGCCACTGCTGGTTCTACTACAGCCCATGTCAAAATTTTCACTTAATACGTTACATAACGTCCAAATGCAGAGACAAATATTACGAAAAAGAAAGACTCATCCATTATCCATACTGTAATAGCGTAACGTTCAATGTAACGGAGCATTTTGTTTTTTAAGTGTTTCAACATAATCTAAGAATGACTTAAATTCGTTTAGATACTTGCAGTTCCAGTCGTTTTTTTTTTATTTTTAAACTGATAAATTCGACTCAAAAGAACGACATTTTATTTCAATTAACATCTACACACACATAATACAACTAGAAAATTGTAACTAGCAAAACCACTCCCTTCAACCCAATTTCTTAAGCCACACCCGGAGACACCTCTAAGAAAAAAAATCAAACTTCAATCAACGCCCAACGTGAGTTCTTCTCTAGTCCTATTCTGGACAGCCCCAGGAGCGCCCTTTGCACCAATGCCAGAGCGAAAGGTAGATTTGAAAACGCACTCTAAAATACGAGTGTGCCTAGCTTTTTGGGAGGAGAGACTTCCAAGCGTCTACTCCACGTGAAAACAAATAGAGCGGGACGGAAGCGAACGTGCCAGAAGTGGAGAAGTCGCTGTTGTTTTGAAAAGGGAAATTATCGTGGACGATCACACAGCTGAAGTAGCACGTGGTCAGATTATAATTATGTGCTAACTGCCGCAGTCGATACCGACCACCTGACACATTAGAGGCCATGGTCCTGTTGATGGGCGAATCCACAACCGCACCTTTGTCCGGCGAAGCCATCTGCCCGCCAGATAGAGAGGCAGTTGTTCAGGACGGAACAAAATATACAGGTTTTTGAAACAAAGTTTCGAAACAAGTGTAAACAAAAACGTGGGATGCTCGAGTGCTGAGCGAGCGACAGAAGTCATGTCTGAACTTGCAAGAGCACCGTTTCTGGAGGGGAAGGGGTGAGAGTTGCAGTAAACTTTTCCGCACCTCTGACTGAGATTACGAGTACCAAACCTGAGTTGTAACGTTCCCATCGAATATCGCTGATTTTAATCAAATGGTGCTGAAATATATACTAAAATTATCTCGTCGAACACGAAAGTTGCTGCGAAATACAGATATAAACATTCTGTCAAATGGAAGCTCAGATTCATAGGCGATAAAGGAGAGATGACAGACCTATATATGAATTCTGTTATTCATCGATGTGAATGTTACTCTTAAGTGTGAAAGCAATTATCAAGCCGATAAGATACGTACAGTGGGTGTGAATAAAAATATTTTATGACAGTAAGGGTATTTAGAGCAATACAATTTCATAATTGTGATTATCTTGGAGACTTTCAACAGTTTTCGTACGTTCTAAGAATTCAATCTCTACTTGTATTGATGGTGGTGCAAAACCTCAATCATCTTGTAGATATGAAGATTTTGTTCTAGAGCGTTTCAATATCCTCACATCTTTCACAATCAAAAACTAATGACCAAGCAATAGCAGCTATTTGAAATGATAGTGTTCAAATATTTTTGATGGCTAGAACGACACAATAAGCGAACTGCAACGATTTTTAGAGAAATATCCCATCTTTCAGGTTTAATTTTCATGTTTTTACATATAACCTTTAAAATATCCAACTCAAATGCAGTTTCATACTCTACCTGTTGGGAAAAATTAAACTTTTTGGATTTTGTTAAAAAATTAAGAGATGATTACTACATGGTTTTATCCACCATTTCATTTACGTTCCATTATTACTTGTAGAGTGTGTATGTCAGTTACCAAGAATTATCCGTTTCCATCAATAACATGGAAAATGTATATTGCCTTTTAATCAGTCATCAAAAACACCGTTGGAGAAGAGGTATAAACTAATATCAAAATGAAAATTCAAATTTGGAAATAAAGGGTTAAGAAGAAGGTATGAATGAAAAACAATCAGAATGTACAGAACGTGAAAAGATATGGCGTTTGCATATTCTGGGTCCCAGATCTCTAACTTCGCTGAAAAATTGCATGGTCTTTGTTGGTTTTCGAAGTCCCGCACTCATGTTCGCTGCGGCCATTGTGAAAGGCCCCGCAAAGGAAACCGCCGAGGGCTTCGCGGCGGAGTTCATTGATGAAGCCGGAGGTATTGTCTGCGACATTCTTTTGCGTTGCCCAGCTTAAACTTTTCATTCCTGCGCTGTTTAAACGGTTTGCCGTAAAACACGTTTAAGAATATTCGTCTTGCAGACGGGCATTGACCAGTTGCAAATAACAAATGCATACTATACTATATATTTTTGGTAGGACCAACCTTCATTTACTAAAGACTGCACAAATATTCACAATTTGGGGGTAATAATATTTGGATGAGGTCTGCCTTCCACAAGTGTGTCAACATGGGCTGGCGCGGCGGCTGGGTAATGAACCAACAAAGCGGCAGCGGCGGCGCGGGCGCGGGCACAGGCAAGTCGCAGGCGCGACTCGTCGCCTGAGACGCCCTGAGACCGCCGCCGGCGCTGCACACTGCTCCTTCCGCTCGCCGTCGCGACGCCCCCGCTCCCCCTCTCCTGCACCACCCCATCCTGTCCGCCTCACTTCCCAACACGCACCGC
Organism: Gryllus longicercus; assembly: GCA_038098605.1. Lineage (NCBI taxonomy): Eukaryota > Metazoa > Arthropoda > Insecta > Orthoptera > Gryllidae > Gryllus > Gryllus longicercus. The sequence goes on along the minus strand of JAZDUA010000339.1, from coordinate 813,735 downwards.
CCCGCACCGCCCCGCACCACCCCGCACCGCCCCGCACCGCCCCGCACCGCCTTGCCCCGTCCCGCTTCGTCCCGCCTCGTCTCGCCCTACCTCTGTCCCGCCCTATCTCGCTCTACCCCGCCTCGCTTAGCCCCGCCTAACTCCGCGTCGCCCCGTCTAGCCTCGCCCGACCACGCCTCTCCCCACCTCGCCCACCTCATTCCCCGGCACGCCCCCTTCTCAACATCAACTCCGTTCCAGTCCTTGCTAACACAATCAACACCGCACCAAACCTGTCTCCTCTCCATTTCCGCCCAGCCAAGTCTCCCGTGGACACTCACCCCGAATCTCTCCCCTCTTGTCTCGGACATCATCCACCTTCTCGCCGTCTTCCACTCCAACCTTCACCCCGTCGTCATCCCATTCTATCAAAATTGTCTTCTCCCCGTCTTCTACTTCGCCCTCGTCTCATTCAACACATTCCCATCTACTTGCGACTCTTCCACTATGTCACTACTCAGACCGTTGCGTACGTTTACCTTACGCCTCACTCCCTCGATCCCTCGAGTGCTTTGCCCTCACCCTTGCTCCCCTCTCGCCTACGCTCTCGCCCTCGCTCACGCCCTCACCAAAATCCACGCCGTCACCCACGCCGTCACCCACGCTGTCGCCCACGCCGTCGCCCACGCCGTCGCCCACGCCGTCGCCCACGCCGACGCCCATGCCGTCGCTCTCTCCGTCGCTCTCGCCCTCGCTGTCGTCCCCCTCAGACCTGCTCTCGGTCCCACTTTCCCCTCTTGTACCACGAAACCTCTCTCCGCACTTCCCTTAACTCCCACCTCCGATTCTTCATTCAACGAAATTCGAACACTTTGCTATCGATTACTAGTAGGTGAATGATATAGACCTGCTCTCGGTCCCACTTTCCCCTCTTGTACCACGAAACCTCTCTCCGCACTTCCCTTAACTCCCACCTCCGATTCTTCATTCAACGAAATTCGAACACTTTGCTATCGATTACTAGTAGGTGAATGATATACCAGCCCGAGTTCCCTCTTCCCCTGAAGTCTTCACTTCATCGTTGCGCACCGCTACGTTCATGACTCCTTATCACCGTTACATTTCCCTTTTTGTAAATCCTTCAATACCATTATCCCCACCATGTATCACTACACCAATATCATCGCAAAACTGTATTGTGTAATTATTTATCAATATATATTAAAAAATGGTCAGGAATTATAATATTGATGTCTCAGAACATAGTAAAACTTCAATCCAAAAGCTGTTCAAGTATCAAACCTAAAGTAAGAAGACCATGTCGTTTGATGTCACCAGATGTGCAAGGAAAATTATGACTATCATAATAGGCGTCTCTCCTTAAATAGGTTTCACCTTAAAGTTCAAACGCCTGCAATAATTTGCACCATCTAACCGGACATGCAGAAGAGCTGATATCGTGCTCTGCATTGCTGTAAAGCTCACCAGTATCACTGAATTTACTGTATGATATTGGTTGCCTTCTGTCGTAGGTTTTTTGTAATCAGAACGTGTTTCATTTACTTGTTCATGCACAATTAACAAAATAACTATTTTTCCCCTAGGCCTTTCTAGCCGACTTCCGGTTACCCTTTACGTCTAGATGGAACGCATATTCGACCATACACTTAACGCCAACACACTTGCGGGATCCTTTGATGTGTGGTCAGCAGAACGTGAGGCTCACCGCGAAGACACATATGTGAGACAGGGAACAAAAACACCCATACCCAACGAGGAACTCGCGACCCTTTGGACCAAACGGCTGAGTCGGTACATGCTCTTAGCCACCTCGACCCTCCAGGTTGGCAAATCACAATATATTAGCAATACTGTTTCATACCAGCGATACATCTACATATTTGCTACGCGTTATCACCGCCCCACGGCGCTTTTAGTTGACGACGGCAGAGCATAAAGCAAAGGCGATAGAGTAGCGAGTACACCTGAACAAGCTGCGCCCGGCGTGGCGCGGCGCCACACCTTCCCCGTCCCCCCTCTCCCGGCCCACCCACCAGCCTTCCTCGCTTCCTTCCGGCCGGGCGAGCAAGCGAGCGCGCGCATTACATTACGACGTCCCCGCACGCCTGGGCTTATCAGCGCGCTTTCAAGCCAGGTGTCCCATTATCGTTAGATTTCCTGTTAGCTCTCCGCGCACGGGTTTTCTTCGGTCGCGGAAGACGCTCATCGCCGCGTGATAGGGAGCGGAGGAGGCGCGCGGAGGGGCGCGAGGGGGAGGCGGACCTTGCGAGGGTGGCGGCCTCATTGGCCGATTGTGTATACCGAAAGTTCTGCGTTGATAAAAAGTCTCGCGCGCGGAGCACGCGACTGCATCTGCTGCTGCGGGCGCCGCCGCCGCCGCCGCCGCCGCCGCCGCCGCCGCCGCCGCCCGCGGCACATAAGGGCGCCTTTCATGAGAGCAAAGCCAAAAATACTTGTATAAATTGCTCTTGCACGGCGGGGCTCTCCGCGGCTTCAAAGCCGGCGCCCGCCGCCGCCGCCGCCGCCGCCGCCGCCGTCGTCGCGAAAGCCGCCACGTGCCCCGAAGATCGGTTGCGGCCTCGGAGTTAGTGATGTGGAACCTCCGATGAGTGTTTTTTTACGAAAATCGTCATGATTCGTACGCTTGAATGTGAACTCCGTGAAAATCCATGGTTAGGGGTACAACAACACGCAGCCATTACACGTACTAGCTAAAACATCTCTACTTTTATAATTGTTCTGTATTCTTGAGGTTAACTTATGCAGGGGGCTAAAATACGAGACTTGAGAAAATGATGGCGATTGTGAACATTATTATGATGCAGCAATCGTGTAATGAGACTGAGAAATTTTTCTAAAATATGTCGAGAAATTTTGCCGTTGACCAGCTTAGCCCATATCCCAATCGTTCTTACAATTCCTTTGTAATTTGGATTTCGGTACACGTGGATGAAAACCTAGCACGCAATGATGCGGGTCGCCCCAGCTACTTTCTGAGGCACTAGTGATATATTCTTTATTATGATGCCTCTGTCTGTATTATGATGCCGCAAGGCGTATTGCGTTGTACCTCGAATGGATAAATCATTTCATAGATAGTGGTTATGAACATACGAATGAAGGGGCTGAGATGTAATTTAACGGGAAAACCCGGGAAAACTTGTCGCGAACCCGTCTTGTGTTCCACATGGGTCGACCTTTATTTGAACATAGGTGGAAGGTGGTAGGTCGGACTGGCATACCACGGGTCGCCCTCGTCTGCATTGTGATTTGTCTTTTCATTATGAATATGGTGGTAAGTCTTAATATTCCAAGATGATATTTATCATTGTCATCGCGATCGTCGCCAATCACATACTGAACTTCAAATACACGCTTCATCTTTGAACTTCCAAGTATTATCTCCATTATATTTTGAGTAATTTCAAGTTATCCCTCCGGACATGTCCTACTTGGGGAGAAGGATCTGAAATGTATTATTTTTATTCTTAAGTATGGTCAGATATGCTTTCTTGAGGGTATTCAATCAAGTACCAAAATTTTCTTGCATTTACTTCCCGTAGAAGCCAATCCAGCTTCAAGAGAGGCCATTCCATTCAGGTTCCCAGGAGGGTGATGCATGTTATACGACGAATAGCCAATAATATCACAACGCACTAAGATGACGGGTATGTGCGTACTACATTAAAACATGTTCGAATCACCGTCTCCTAGTTATTGAATATTATCCCAATTTCCAGCACCATCGTGATAGGTACTTCTGAGTACAAGAATATTAGTACATCGATTATTGAAAAGTATCACACATCATTAACAATGGAACTATTGGTTGTTCACGCAGTTTGTAACAGCCTTAAACTTACAATAAATCTGGAAGTATGTCCAAGAACAATTTACCAGCTCAGGTGCTCAGTGACAACATCCGTACCTCCGCAGCGGGAGGTCCCAGAATACGAGTCTGCACGGTGACATATTTTTGACACATAGCTGGATCCAATTCAACATCGTTTGTAGGAGCAATTCTACCGACCGTCTGCTCTGATGCGTAGCTATCCGTGGTTTCTCTGACCAATAACAAACTAATGCTGGAGGAGTACCCTATCAATACGGACCACGGATAGCGCCCAATCTTTCATTACTCATCCTTGTCGTCTCCTTCCAGAGGGCTTCCGCGGAGAAAGAATAGCAATTCCACCCAGGATATGATATACGTTTACGGGATTCAAGATCGATTGATTGATTAGCTAGTATTTACGGGCGCCTCAACTGCTAGTAAACTAGTCATTAGTCCCGTAGTCTAGAGCATGATTTCATCACGGAAGGTAGCTGTGAACATACCCCGCTGCTGAGATCACGTGCCGAACTACACGTCGACTAGTTGTGTATTACCCAACCTGCTGTTTCCCACCAGTGGGGCACCACTCCCAGCCGGGACAAGCTCTAAGTTTGCGACTGGTCTCCTGACCTGCGTGGTAGTGTAGTGGTGTAAGAGAAAGGTGTATAAGTAATAGATGAAGATAGGACCATGAAAGGGAAGGGTGTGGCTCCGTGTTCCCGTTTGTTAGGGTACTGCTCCGGCATTCGCCTGGTGTTGATCAGAGAAACCACTCAAAACCACCGATCAGAGCAGCCGGCCACTGGAATTCCCCTCCAGAGAGCGACTGAATTCGATCTACCTACGAAGCTAGTGTCGAAAATCCTGCCACGGTCGGGACTCGAACCCTAGGACTTTCCGGTCAGAGGCATTACACAGATATCAATTGATACTCTTGGTCACAAACGAGTAAACCGGTGGGACTGATTACTCACGTTAGTTGAAGCCGTCCCCAAATAAATATTACCAATACACAGTTACAAATAAAAATTGAGTGCTACTCCGCCCACCGGCGAGCCACTTCACATGTGCGTCCGTTGGTGACGCACGTGCGGGCGCGTGGCGAGCGTGGCGCAGAAAAAAGGTCGGCTGGTCGGAGCAGCGCGCAGCGGCTGCAGCGGCAGCGGAGGCAGCACCAGCGACAGTGCGCAGCGGCAGCCGTTGTCTCTTTTTGCAGCTCCCCCCCCCCGCAGTGCCCCTGTCTGGAGCCCCCGCGAGACGGACACTCACCCGCTCCGCCATTCGTATTCGAAGGCATGGACGTAATACGTGCTTCGTCGCTTATGGTACAACGGGGGCAGAAACAACGACTCTTGACGTACTTTTAAAGCGTACTTTCATTAAGGTTTTATATCTGGTTTTTGCATCTTCTCCTAAATTATTACTTATTTTACTTTTAGTTTTGTAAATTATAATTTTTCGCTCTTATTGATAGGTATGACGTTTTTAAAAAAATTGTTGCGTCTGATACTGACGCAACGCGTTTCCAAACCCCTAGAAGAGCGTTGAGCGCTTGATTCGAGTACTCCTCCGTTAACATTTTTTATTATTATTTGGAGTAATCCGTTAATTTTGTTGGTCTGCTATCCAGTCCCGTCGAAATCCGTCGTTATAGAGTACCGCGAGGTAACATCTCCGCGTACGCGCCACTCTTACGCACTCCTGCGTCACTACTTAGCGACCAGAATTGGGAAAGAATTTGGAAAGTGTTAGGGTTTAGGAACTTCACAGCGGTTTTACTAGCCCTTGTGAAGTTCCAAAACTCGTTTCGTCAGAACAAATTTCACATGTCGGAACAAATTTCAAATTTCACGTAATTTCGGATTGAATTGTATTCATGCACTCCATATTTAAGACTACGTTTACCATCCATCCATATCCAGTACTTTCCGAACTGTAAGTAAGGTGCACAATTTTGACTTGTTTAGGTATAACATTTTATCAATATTTTCATTACCATAATTCGCGAAATTCGTAGAATGTAAGTCACTGCAATATTACAATGCACTACCACTATTAGCCATTGTCATATTTTTAAAATATTTCAATAAATGTTTTTTTCTCTTTTTTCAAAAATACGTGTAATTGATATGAGAAATAGGTACTACTGCTAAAAATTCCTTATTGCTCTTTGTCTTGTCGAAAGTATTTCGGATTGAATGAAAATTCGATTTACGGGTATCGATATATCAATTCGCATTCTGAGCTACGCTATGGTGCTTGTAGATAGTAATATCAAATTTTGTATTTCCGCTTAAATCTTTACCGCCTCTTAGGCCCTTCCTAGACAGCATTAACTTCGCCATAGCTTCTGGTATTATAAGTCTTAAGATCCAATTTACATCCTTTTGCCCTTGGAATTCCAGAAGTCACCCCGCTTATGCGCGCGTTAGTTAAAATCTTGAAATCGCTCGACAGAAGTAAACGTAAATCGGGTCTAAGCGAGACTCATAAGTATTAACAATTTCCCACATACATTTTATTTCAGTTAATATGTATTCTTCTGCCTTTCACCATCGTTCTGCGCAAGACCGTCTTGACAGTTATTGCATTTGTGAATTCGCAAGTGATAAGGAATCAGCGAAATGTTCCATGCACTATTGATGCGATGATCGATTAATTAGACGTTTCAGTAAGGTTAGCCGACATTAACGTTCTAAGGGAATTCAATTATGTGGAGACTTTGAGCAATGTTCATGAACCTATAATGACCCCCCCCCCCCGCACACACACAGCTAAGAATGCCGCTTACGACCCCTTTTGTATCCTAAAAATAATAAATAATAATACTAATAATTCTCGAGCAAAACACTAACAATCACTTAGAATAGTCAAAGATACACCCCTTTATAACTGACAATTATCTCGACTTTCTATATATCCTTCCTACATACCTCGACTTCGGAATACGTATCTGGGATTCATACCTTCTGCCGGGATGTTCATGAGGTTGACAGATTACTCTCGAAGTCACGGATATACAATCTCTCGTTCATTTCTTTGGCTCATGAGAAAGAAGAGTTGATAGTTGTGATACACGTTGAAAACAAATAGGTGAAATAATGTGATGCGTGATGATTCGCTATTACTTTCCATGCTGCTCACACTCAACTTCCAGTGTTATGCGGGATTCGAGCCGGTTCGCTGACGGAGCCGCCTGGCGCGGTGTCTGACGTTACCATTCGCCAGGTGCATTACGTTCATTTTAGTGCACGTGTCTGCCTTGCGGGCGTCGGCATCTCCCACAGAGCAATGTTGAACTTGCGCACCGCAATGGCGGAGCACTGTGGGCAGAAGACGAGGCATTCAATATATCACTGTTTCATAACTATTATTAAAGTCATTGTTGGACTTCGGCAATTCTTTAGAGGCCGTTAAGTTATCACAGCATATTTTGGAATTTTCAGCCGGTTTTTGATTGATTGGTTAATGATTCTCATAAGGTCATTAGTCCCGTAAGCGGAGTGCATGGATTTTCCTCGAGAGATAGCTGTGATCTTCCCCGCTAGATGGTGAAATCATTATCTACCGTCGAATAACGGGGTTTCGACAACCAGGTATCGCCTATCAGCGGGGCACCAACTCAGCCGGTACAAGCTCTAAGACCCCGACCGGTCTCCCGGCATTTGCGGTAGTGTAGTGCATGTAAATGTGTGTGTGTATGTAAGGGGTGAGGATATGACAAGGGAAGGGAAGGAATGATCGTGTGCAGTCCGTGGCCCGTTTGCTATGCTACTGCTCTGGCATTCGTCGGGTATTGATCGGAGAAACCGTGGAAAACTACCGATCAGAGCAGCCGGCCGCTAGAATTATCTTCCAGACAGCGACTGAATTCGACCCAGCTTACAGGTAGTATCGAAACTCCTGCCTTCGAACCCAGAACCTCTTGGTTAGAGGCACTGCATTGATATCGGTTGATTCTCTTAGCCACCTCTCCCACTACTTTTCAGGCGAGTATTTATCCTTCTTCATGCACTCCTTTATATCCACAACGTGAATCCTTGGGATGCACGTCCCAGACTGACAATTCCAGCACTAACTCAACTAATTCAAAACAGAGTACGAATCGCTTATTTCCTTTTCCCTCCTTTTTTCCTTCCTTTCTGAACTTTTTGGACACGATTTTCAACTTTAAATTTTTGCCCATTCTGTGGATGCAGCGCCCCACTGTGCGTCGACGGCGGCGACTGTGCCCCCGGCGGCGAGTACGAGCCCCGGCGCGGGCGGAGTCACGTGCCACATGACGCACGGCGCTTCTTGCCGGCCGTCTTAAATTTCGCATGGAAGGATGCACCGCGGAACTGGCGTAAGCGATGTCTCAGGCTATGCTGGGTAAAGCACTGACGTTAAAAACCCTTTTTGTCTCAAAGGAGGTTTCTTCAACGAGTTGTGAAATGTACTAAACGTACACATATTCTCTGCAAATCTATCTGCTCCCATTCTCTATCTAATCCACTGAGGATGAAAGTGAAGCGAACGAAGAAGTTAATTATACAGTAAACACTATAGTGCGGCTACGTTTTCTTGTTTCCTCGACACTATTTATTCGTTTTCTTCTCACTAATTTTTGAAATGTGTGTTAACCCACTAAGATACACATTTTGTGCTCCGGGAGACACGTATCTTGGTTCTGCAAGACGATTCTCCAACGTTTATCATTTCCTAAAACAATGAGGAATGGGCTATGAGGAAGGGAAATCTGCTCATCGCTCGCACCTAACAAGAGGAAAGTGTCCGTTGACCGTTGATTAAGATACTCCTCTGGTGTTTTGGCATACATTTGGGAAAGACACTGAAGCCAACGATCCTTACAGTAGGCCCTAACCCAGCTATTTTGTTGGTGTCTAAAATCCGCGAATGTCGAGACTGGAACCTAGTCCGTAAGATGCGTTTACACATGTTCTCTGCGCCAATTGAGGTCACACTCGTGACCTCATGATCGTCATGAAGTCGATGATCGTCATGAAGTCGAAAAAATGTTATTGCAGTAAGAGCTTTCTGTGATGTGAAGTAAATTCTTAGTGGTGTAGGTACTAGGCAGGTAGAAACGTTATACTATACTTTCTGAGTTATTAAAAATTATTTCCACATTCATCAAAAATCACATGGATAATCTTTTGTCCAATAAAATAATTTGGACATGGCTTAGTCCCGTATCCATGACTGGATGTTGATGAACGGTATTAGAGAACTGATGTTGATGAGATATCATTATATTTATATTGTGTTATATTTATGAACTGATTTTTTGCGTTACCCGAGAAATGTAAAATAAAGAAAGATTATTTAGATGAAGATTTAGATTATAATCACACAATTCTAATTCATAATGATTTTCCATTTCCGTGTACATCAGAATCGTAATCGCAAACCATCCGCGTCTTATGCGAGATAATAACTTTTAACCTAGTCGCTAAGTTGCTGCCACGTATCCGTCTGCACTATAATTTGAGTCTAATTTAAACTAACTCGTTAAGCCTTGTCAGAGATGTTTCTGATGCAATTATAAAGTGAAAACAAAGAAAGGGACGATGAACGATGTAAACATTTTGCAGATTCTCAAATTTTACAATTTACAAATTCTCGGTATCCCAGGCTGATTCAGAAGTGATCAGAGATGCATGGATTATCGAATTAGATGTAGAATGATATTGAAAAACGGAATACGGTAAGTAGAATAAAAAGTATCTATGTTGGAATACGACCAGCTTTCAGGACTCTGGATCGAGCCGAAGAGCAAGAATAAATGAATGTATGGTGTTAGAAATATATAGAACTTGAAAAACAAGACACGAAATTAATAATGCATATCTATGATAGAAGTGAGGGGCAAAAATATCTAGGAATATGATCAATGCAAGAAACGTGAACAGCTATAGAGGAGAAATACGAAAATGTGTGGAATGTTTTTGTTTTTGCTTTCTTTGTACTCAGTATTATTCGAATATTCAATTTGTTTTAAGTTGGTGCGAATATTTGATAAGACAGACAATATACACTAAGTGTTTGTAGGAAAACACGAGTGGTCGAGTTGATTGGAGGCCTGTGAACGTCCGCGGTTGTGATTGGATTCTTGTGCGCAGTTCTCGCGCATCTCGTGCGCAGTTGCCATGGCAACTGGGCGTGTCCCTTTCATGCCACGCCCCTTTACCTTCACGCACCTCCTGAGCGCCGGTGGCTAGGAAGCGGACTTCAACCTGTTTCCGCGTCCATCAGAGGCGCTGTCACGTGCGTGGGATGATGAATGCTCTATCAGAATTTGCGTATTGTGTATCACCTGGCTAGGAAAGCTGCGTGATTCCACTTGCATAATTATTTGCACGAAAAACGGCATCTCCAAGTACGAGAGACATCATTTGTTCGTCTTTTCTCATAATATGATAAAAACATGTACGATTATTCTTTATATATAAGTCTATTTTAATCTTTGTGTAGAGTTCGAACGTTTTCTGCTAATAAGCTTAATTAATTAATTAACGAATCACAAATTGATACTGGCCATATGCTTACGAATGCCAGGCTGCATTTTCCTGCGGAACTGTCACATCCTGTCTATGTATCGCCAGTCCTGTTCATTGTATGAACTAGCTAAACTAACGAATATGAACTTCCTCAGACACGAAGTTATAGGTCTAGTTGGTACTATACAGATACACGAGAGTAGGGGTCACGTACCTATTGTGAGAGCTTCGCGAATAAATAGGCTGCGGATTGGGATATTTTCAAACGCCAATTGGCTCTATGTGGTTGGCCCTTACTTAGATTTGCTAAGTATAGTGTTTAGAAACGTTGTTTGCAATGCTATTCATAACCGGATTAGAAATTTTGGTAGAAACGCAGATAGTGGCACAATTCGTTCACACGTTCTGTCGGGTTCCGAGAATGAGTTACTACGGGCACGTCCACGGTTTGCGCTGACGACGCATTTTCCTGCAATAATGCCGCTTCGCTACGCAGTTCCATGTTGAGGACGTGGCTGAGGCCTTCGGCTCTCGCGTTATCCTTGAGTCTGTCCAATGCATAATTGCCAACACATTTTATGCAGAACAACAAATAATTACCAATAATAATTTTAAGGAGTGTTTTCGCATAATAATTTTATGCGAATACTCTTCGTAAAAATCATTTGGCGTGTTTATTTTCTTTATATTTTCCAGGAAAGTCTCCATTTTCTTGCCTCTTCTTTCCCTCCCAAGTTTTCTTCTCCACATACTCGCACATGAACGAATCCTACGCGTACGGGCGCGTGAACGAATCGTTCCACAAAGTGCGATTTCAGCCGAAGTTTCATTTCCGTTTCTTCATTCTCCATTGATTACAGGAAACTATTTTGATTATTTTCTGTGGTAGTTTCGACCAGTTGATTAATTTTCAGTAAAATAACAATTATTAAAAGTCATTAATTTTAAAATTTCTCTTAATTATTTCAGTCACAATGGTAACATTCCAATTTCCGAATCCTCGACAAAAAATAATCAATACAAGCCGGCTATATTCAGGAGATCTACTTAAAATTCTTATTGAAGTGCAAGCTGAAGAAATGTTAAAATGTAATAATAATAATAATAATAATAATAATAATAATAATAATAATAATAATAATAATAATAATAATAATAATAATAATAATTAATATTATTATTATTATATGAAACTAGTGTAATTAGTTTAAGGTTAGCATTAAACACAAGGCAGACGTAAAACAAAAATAATTCATAAATATCCCAATTTAAAACCTATGAATTAAAGAGATGTGCAGTGTATAATTCGAAATGAGCTATGAAGTACAACAAGCGATATAGCTGCGGTGGAGAGGAAGTGAAGTGGGTAAATCGCTGTCTGTGCGTCCGCTGCGGCGAGCCCTGCGCCTGGACAGGCTCCGTCGCCGCCGCCTCGGCCTCGGCCTCCGCCTCCGCCACGAGCCCGCCCCGGCGGCGCCTGTCGCGCGTCACTCTTCGGCGGGGCAGGGACGAGGTGGGGGCGGGGTCGACAGCCATGGTGGAGGCGGGGGCGGAGGCGGGGACAGAGGTCGGGGCGAGACCGAAGCTCGTGGCGGGTATAGGAGGCAAGGGTGAAGGTGAGGCTGAAGGTGAAGCTGAAGGTAGCGCCTGAGGCGGTGCCGAAGGCAGTACTGCAGGTGGTGGTGATAGCGAAGGCAGGGCCGAAGGAAGGCGCGGAAGCGGGGCCGAAGGCGGGACTGAAGACGATGGCACGAGGAGGGGAGGGAGGAGGTAGAGAGAGGAAGCGGAGGCTCAGGACAGTATGGAGGTGAGGGTGCAGGAAGGAGGTTAGGACGAAAGGGTGGCAGGGGTAGAGGCGAGGGCGGACGCTGGGGTGGGGGCGGAGGCGAGGGCGAAGGTGAGGTCGAGGGTAGGGGCGGAGGCGGTGGCGATGGCGAAGGCAGGACCGAAGGATGGACCGTAGGCAGTGGATGGGCCGATAGAGGGCATGCAGGCGGGGCAGATGGCGGGACTGTAGGCGGTTGTACGGTGGTGGTGGACGAGGAGAGGCCGAAGGAGAGAGAGAGGAGGTGGAAGCTCAGAAGGGTGTGGAGGCGGTGGTGAAGATGGAAACGTACGAGGAAGCGGAGGCGGTACAGAACGCGAAAGGTTTGGGGCAGCGAAGTGGGGGGGGGCGATAACAGGGATTGATAATGCGGTAGCGACGAGAGCAGTGGCTAGCGTAAGCGCAACATGTATGGAAAGGGTGGCGGTGGAGAAACCGCGAAAAGGAGCTAGGGCGGAGGAGGTGGAAAAGGGAGCCGCGAGGACGACAGTTTGCTTTGGCGACAATCACGAGGGCCACACAGCTTGTGGGAGGGATCGCCCGATGGCTACCTCATTGACTTGGCCGCTACATTCCGGCTGATTTCTCTGTCTGTAGCAACTCTGGCCGGGAGGATCTATGACGACGGCTATGAATGGCGGATTTTCGACACTGGCTGTAAACCCTGATCGAATTCAGCCTCTGTCTGGAGAACAATTCTCGTGACAAACGTGCCCGGGACAGCGCGCGATATTTCCTTCCTCTTCCTTGCGGTATCCTCTCCTCACACACCCTCATACTTACACGCACTCCACTACCACTCATCTCGGTTGATCAGCCGGGGGCTTTGAGCTTGCCCCGGCTGAAACAGTGCTTGGTGGAGGAGAGGATACCAGGAGCGGGAAATCTCTTGCAAGCCGACTTGCAGGCCGACGACATCTAGGAAGGAAGACTACCACTACCTCCCAGGATAAATATTCACTATACTAATGGGGCTAATCACAATAGCGGTTGAAGTTTCCGGAAACATCAACCAATCTTCCGTTGCCATCTCCGCCGCTGCCTTCACCACCCGTCTGCCGAGCGCCAAGCCCCCCCCCCCCCCCTCGACTGACCCCTGAGACCCTGTCGCTCGCGTGTCACCTCCGAGATCCGGGCGCTAACAGGTGGTGACTGGATAGGTTCAACCCGCACCCACAGCCACTTTTTTTTCAGAAAGGTTGGGAAGTCCCATTTTTCATTCATTTCAAACAAACTGGCAAAAACTCAAAGGTGAAGATAAATGACATTTTCTACATCACGGGATGTAACGTGTATAGCGCATAACTGCTGTTTCTCCTGTCGAAGTGCCGTACTTTCTCGCCTTACTAACTTTGATACATTTCCTTGTAGTAGTATATCAGAGACATTACGCATTTTGACCCATCCGTCACTTATGGTGCTCTATAAACCGCCACTTTATGAAACATATATTTCTCAATTAACAATCAAGAGCATTCGTGGAAACGATTTATCATTCGTCAAAGAATAAAAGAAGTGTTTTCACGTACTCTCTCATTATAGCTGGAAAATATAAAGTGTCGGTGTAGTGACTGTGTTTCTGATATATGCCACCAACTTCCAAAAATATACTTTCATTTACGTTCAATTTTTTTATTTATAGTTATTGATAATGTATTCAACTGAAATATTGATTGGATTATATACACTCAGTTAACTTATCACGACAAAATTAATTAACTAAAATTAAGGCAATGGAATTTTTACCGCCAACTACTCCGCACTTCACTAGTCACATGTGTATTTTGGGCAACTCAGGAGTGAGGAGGGAGCGAGAATTGATTCCGGGCGCATCAGATCAGATTATTAGTCCGTAAGTGCAGTGCATGTAAATTCCCTGACGTTAGTGGTTTGCTTCCCAGATGAAACGTGAGATCCGGCCCCAACCTACACGTCCGCTAGCTGTGTTTTCCACCTTCAGATAACTTTCCCCGCATGGTGACGCCCCAGCTGGAACAAGCTCTGCCGACTGGTCTTCCGATATGTTTTCTATTGTCGAGCATGGAAGTGTAAGGAGGAGGGAATACGAAGAAGGGGATACGGAGGAGGCAGAAAATATCACGAGGCGATAGTGGTTGAATCGTATCTAGCTATGCAGTTACTAGTTTCGGAAATTCACCACCATCGGGACTCGAACCCTAAGACCGTCCGGTCAATGATGCTTCGCGGGTAACGATGTTGCCGCTGAGCTACTTGTTGACCCGTCGAGCCCTCCGCGCTGTGGAACGTGAGGCCGATGCCGGCGCGAAGAGAGAGAAAGAGTCGCCATTCTTTCCAGCAGGTGGCTGCCGAGAGGGGAACACCCTGCTCGCAAACGCACTGCCTCACCCCGCGCGATGAGTGACGGTCCCCAGCACGAACAGCGGGCTATTCAGACGAACTCGACATTGTAAACCAAACGCTTACTGTGTTACAATTTGTCACGTGGGCAAGGACCACTTGTAAACACGACACACTCTCCAGGGCACAGTTTGTGTCACCTGTCATATCGTATTCTGCTCTAAATTATGTGCTGCTTTTAGATTGATAGTACATGATAAACGACGTTCTGGGATATTGCGACTAGTGTTTACTTCAAACCGTGTTGACAATGTTGAGTGGCGGAACCAGGATCTTTCTTCAGGATGGGGTGCTATAGGACTAATGACTCACCGGGTTGATGTTTTCTTTTAAATAATTTTCGATATATACTGAATTTAATATTTATTTTTATTTGTTAATTTGTAGTTCGTAAATTCAGTAAACATTCATGAATTCTGTAAACGTTCATGAGCTCATGAATTCAGTGAACGTTCATGAATTCAGTGAACATGATTTCGGTGAACATTCGTTACTATAGAATATTTGTAAAAATTACATATATTAATATGTGTCTTCGGTTTCTGGGGTGGGGATGCTGAAGCCCCATGAGCCCCTCCACTCGGGTGCACCACGGAGAAAGTTGCATAAACCGTATTCGCTCGAGAGAAGAGCATGGTTGGAGTGGCAACGAAGAAACAGCGGCGGAAATGTGTCAGCAATCAAATCTTAGCCAATACTTCAATATGTGTTATTGGGATCTGTCTCTTGATCAGTGTTGATAAATTAGATGCAACATTCTGAGGCTTACTCTTATTTCATTTACCAACGTTGTGCTCCCGAGATTTTTCACTGCTTGCAGGCATGATAAACTCATTTTGTTAGTAGTATATTAATAGTGTGTATCTACATAAGGGATCTTCTAAAGAAAACGTTATTTGGCAAATTCAAAGCTTTGAATAGGGAAAGGAGACCACGAATTCTGCAGATCACCGAATTAACCGAAGTTTAATGTAGTGAAAAATCAAGATGTAGGATTTTAAATGGTTTAAGGTCCATAGTGCCATAAATGGTGTTCATTTTCCAAAATGTCGGATAATTCTTGATTAGCGAAGCGTGAGGTTCGTTCTTGTAAGCGTGTGACTTTTCAACCCTCTGGTTTGACATGAATCCATATTCAAAATGACAAAGAACTTAACAAAAATTGTATCGTGAAAATATATAGTAAAAGTATAGCAACTACTATTATATTATACTATTATAGCAACAATAACTACTATTATAGCAATTACTATAATACGATGATTCAATTATTGCAATAATTCGTTTAGAAATAACATTAAGGTAGTCTCATATATGGAAAGTTCCACAAGAATTATGAGTGAGAGACATAAATTATGTCGCAATGAAAACCTCACATTTTAGATTTATGAAGACGGCGTATTTTCAATGAACTTTACTTATTTTTCCCTTTTTATTCATTAACGAGAAATAAGTTTCGAGAATAATTCCCTAACATTAATTTTAATGCAAATAAACAGTAGTAATTACCGTAAATAATATTCAAGTTCTTGAATAATATTTTTCATTTCCTCCTGAAACGAAATTCACGTTTTGCGATTCAATGAAGATGTGTATTTATTCTTAATTGAGGATGAGCGAGCAGGTAAACAAACTTCACAGATTAATATTCTCATCGCAGCTGAAGTATATGTCTGGAGCTGCAATTCACGGTTCAGCGGAAGTTTTTCTTAGCGAGAACGAAGACATCAATTACGATAATTGTTTAGTCAATGCATTTGCGTCACACGCAGCGTAACTACATCACACATTGCATTTTCTTCCGGTTCATTACTTTAATATCCTTTTTGTCTTTCGTTATCCATGCAATAACATTGCAATACCATGCAGAGAAAATAATGTTCCTGACAATGAATGTTAATGGAGGTTAGATGCTGTTTCCAAACCTCAGCAAATGAGAAGAGACCTCCAAGAAAGACGACAGTAGGAAATCCCATTTAGGGTACACGGAAATTGATTTTCTAAACACTTTACTTATTTTCTAACGATCATTACTATTCGGCGAGATAAAGTAACTTCTTCGCGATAAAAAAATTCAAGAACGCCTTATTGTCATTAGAAAAATATCACTGACTTCCTATGGACAGATTTTTATTTCTTATTTTATTTTCATTGCGTGCAGAAATTTAAACCGACGCAGTCTCCGGCCATGCGAGAGGTATCTACGAATTTGTTAGATACCCAGAAACTCAAGGAAAATCCATCTGGTGGTGCTACAACAGCACATAATTTCTCGCATTATTTGTCATTTCTAAGCAATAATACACTACTACATAGATCTGAAAAAGTGTTTTCAAAGAGAAAAATGTAATTCTTATTGAATTGATAATATTATCAACATTATTATTTCTTTTATTTAACAACAGTTGTAAGTTCAATGCATTTTAATGATCACTCGTCTGTTGTCTTTTCTTCTAAAAATATTTACAGCAAATCATCCCAATAACTGAATAAATAGCAAACAAAGAACATATTTTCCCCTTGACGGATTTCTTAAGGAGAAATGCAGAAGAACAGTTAAGTGCATAATCATGGAAAACGATCAACAAGTGGGGGAGAGAAACGAGGAATAGGAAAAAAGGGGGCGGGGAAAGAAGTCAAGAAGCGCAGAGTAGGATAAGATTGAGAAGATACTCCACTTTCTTGTCCTTGAATTTCACTCTTCAAAGTTTATATTTTATCATAAAACAAATTGAATAAGCCCAAGTGTCACTTGGCGAGCTGGGCCCTCAATAAGAGGTCGCGATGTTTCCGATAAATAAGTGTTCTATCGTTCTGTGCATTAGCATGACTCACGCAATGCTTGCACCTCCGGAACCACTCTATCTGGACCCCACGCAGCTTTCCTGTGATAACTTGAGAGGCGCTTCAGCCACTCAAGTGGTCCATTTGCCACTGCCAGATTCGGCAGCTCGATTCAGTGACGCGCAAGCAAATCTGGCAACGTGGTGGCTGTAGAGTGGTCTCCAATCTTCTCAACATACTTGTGGTTTTGTGAAATATAACTATTTAATGCTGCTTGTCTCACAAAGTGTGTATCCTGATCGGTACACCAAGCCTCTTTATCTTGCTAACATAGTCGGACTACCAGCAATCGAGGATGTCATCCGGCACGAACAAAAATTCGGACATTTGCAATCATTTCCAGTGGTTAAATGAAAATTTACAATTGCTGGTCTTCAATGCACGCCAACCCCGCCTCTCATCGTAATCCCTTGAGTTCATCTCTCTCAAGAACTAGGTATTCTCTTTCCGCACAAATCAAGAAAGGCTTAAGAAAATATTCTGGATGGCATTTTCACAAAAAGAAGCAATTTTTAAAATTGATTTACGCAAATAACTAATTTATACATTACTTTTAATTTGTCAATTTAATTTCAAAATTATTTTAAAATAAAACAAGAGCATTTTCCAAAACTTTCTATGAGTACTTTTCGTTTCAATAGAAATAGTGTGAAACATGCTGCCAAAGCTTAAAACAAAAAAATTAAAAAATATGTTAATTACTAACATAAATACAATTCTCTAAACTTACACATTATATATTTTGAAATATTTGAATTTGTATCTAATTTTTATAATTCTGTCAACTTTCAAGTAGGGACCCAGGCCCCCACGGCCTCGTCTCCGGAATCGCCCAGGACACCAATGTCCCCGAGAGAAAAATTTGCACGTCCTCTTCGCAATATCTTCTTTCGCGGGGAAGGCACCCGCGAGGGCTTCCTGGAGTGAATGGTTCGTCCCGGGCGGTCCACGCTGCTTTTGCCCCGCTTCTCTTCTCCCGAGCGCTGTACGTGCCGGGACGTGGTTGGCGGGGGAGCCCCCAGAGTGCAGGTTACGCCACCGCGGCTGAGCGCGGCGCGGTGAGGCCCGGCGCGGCCGCCGACGCACTGTTTGATCAGTGGTAGCGTCGTACGGGGTCCGCGTGAACATGAATGGTGGAGTAGTTCAATGACACGGCTAGGAATGTACTCCGTCTGGCCGGCGGCGAGGAGGGGGTGGCGGCGGCGGCGGCGGCGGCGCAACGCCGGCCCCTTCGGAATGTACGGCGGGGCTGAGCCCGTTGGGCGACCGCGAGCTACCCGTCCAACCACCGTTCCGCCCACCCGCCTAACCGCCTCGCAACTTCGGACCCAAGGGGCCGGCCGGGGGAGTCGGAGTGATCGTGAAAAGGAACGGCTTGCCGGCCAGATCGTAGTGGACCCGAGAAGTAGGGCAGGCGGAGCAGTAGGGCAAGACCCGATCGAAGTAGGACACACGATAGAATGATGAATGTTGAGTGTTAATCGTGCAAAACGGACGACAGGCAGAGTAAAATAGCCATAACAAAGCAGTGCGCGAGAGGAGCATGGACGGGGACTGCAGGAAAAGGGCGGGGGAGAAAGAACAGTATGGAAAGTGAACGCTAGCACGGGATGCGACCAGGCGACACGAGGGTGTAAAAGGGTGGATGGATCTCGGGCGGGGAACGGTAACGCGAAAGGAGTCAGAGTTGATAACGGAAAAGAGAATGCGCGGGCGGGAAAAGAGAAAGAGCATGGGCGAGGAACGGTACTGAGGATCGGAGTGGCGAGTACTCCAACGTGCGCAAGTTCGGCGGAGAGGGTCCGAGCGAGGCATGGGTGGGGACGAGCGGAGCGGAAAGGATGAACGCGGCGTGTGCGCGGAACCACAGAGCGGAACGCGAACAGGCGCGGGGTGGGGCAGGGCGGGGCGGGCGGAGCGAAGCGGTGAGGAGCGGGGCGGGGCTGGCGGGGCGAAGCGGGAAGGGGCGGGGCGGAGCGCGGTGGTGCGGAGCAGGGGCGGGGTGGGGCGGGGCGGAGCGCGGTGGGGCGGGGTGGGGTGGAGTGGGGCGGGTGGAGCGGAGCGGGGCAGGGCGGAGTGGGGTGGGGCGGGGCAAGGCGGGGCGGAGCGGGGCGGAGCGGAGCGGGGCGGAACGGGGCGGAGCGGAACGAGGCGGGGCGGGGCGGAGAGGGGCGGGGCGGAACGAGGCGGGGCGGGGCGGAGAGGGGCGGGGCGGAACGAGGCGGGGCGGGGCGGGCGGGCGGAGCGGTTAGGAGCGGAGGTGGAACGGTGCAGTCCGCACACGCTGGGAATCGCGTTCCCGCGCGCGGGCTAGACGTCCCCGCCCCGCCGCGGGGGCCGCCTCTCGCCGCCGCTTTGTTGAGCCTGCGCCCTAAACAAACACGAGAACTTCCTTCTTCAGCGAGAATTCTCCGGGGCTCTGACGGCTCCTTTAACACAGCGTCCGTAAACCCCGCGCCCGCCGCCGCCGCCGCCGCCGGCGGCTGAGCTGCCTACTCGCCGCCTCTCGTCACCACTCGCCCAACCGCCGGAGGGAGGACATCTCGCCGGCGTATTAAGTGTTCGCCCTATTTCTTTCTTCTCAAATACTCGCCGTTGGCGGGGAGGCCCTAGGATTTGAGTCCCGACGGTGGCGAGATTTTGAAACTAGCTGCGTCTAATTTACCCTCGAATAGAATTTCAGACGGCTACGCTGATTGGCAGTTCCCCATCATTTCTTTAATTAATTCCAGGAGAATACCGAAGTAGCTTCTTCACAAAAGGGCCACGGACTGCGTGCGATGATTCATTCCCCACCCGTGATCGCTTCTCTCCCCGTGTACACACTTGTATTTAAATACACTATACTAACACACATTTCTGTACTTAGAGCTTGTGCCCAGGCTCAAACGGTGCCCCGCTGAGGGAGATACTTGAAGAAAGAGACATCCCGCAAGCCCTGCAGGACACCGCCGGATTTCGCTTTCGAGCGGGAGGGGAACACCGCTCTATTCCGGGATATAACACTCACTACACTTGCGTGACTTATAATCTGAGTAGTTCACGAGCTCGGAAAGAAATTCTCAATTACTTATTCACTCAAATTCTCTTCCTTAATTTCTTTCATTGCTCTGCAGAAAGACGAAGATAGTAGGTCGTAAGGTGTACGTGCGATCAATCTTTTCTCTTGCGTTTTTCGATTACGTTTCTTTTTTTATTGCATTCTCCTCCCGCGTCGTGTTTCTTCATTTTTCAAATGCCAAACTCCATTAATTTTTCCTTGCCATTTTTTTTAACATTTCTGATTTCGTCTTTTTCCGAGAAGGTTAGATTTCAATTTATTTTTCCTTCCCATTATCTCCTCTTAATGTAGAGATGAAACCGTCTTTTTCATTTTACAATTTCAATTAATGTACTAACATTTTTAATCCTTCCTGTTCCATGTTTTCTTTCTTACAGTATTGCCATTTTAATTATTTCATAAGTATTTCTGGGGTTTCCTTTATGAGATTACCTGTACAGGCTTACTACTTCAAAACAAAACTCATGAATATAAAAAAAAAACAAAGAAAAACACTGTAGCAGGCACATACATTATGTTGATTACATTCCTTCATATTAGTACTGCCAACATTTAGGCCTGTGCTTTGAATTACGAACTTCATGTTACGCCCTTGAAAACTTTATTTTACATGTTTTATGAATTTCACATTGACTCAAATAATGTGCAGATTTTCAAAACAAACTGAACGATTCTCTCAATGATTATCAAAATAACGCTGCGTCCATTTTTATTTCTTTTCTATTATTGAGTGTATATATACCATTAAACTGCGGAAATATGACTCTACCTTGGTAAAAAAAATATTCGAAAGAATATTTCATCTGGCGAAAAAAGTAAGACGAAACATTTGGGCGGAATTTGTTTGCTAATTCTACGAGTTCGCCCGTTCCAGGCTGTGAACTAGTCAATCTTAGTTTATGGTAATATAGTTGCACTTCAAGAGCACACATCCCGTCTTGAAGACTCGTCCCTGAGATGGTCAGTTGTCACAGTGGCCGTGGGTGACTCGGAATATTGGTGCCTTGACAGCATTAGAATCAATCCAGCAGCATGGCGAGTAAACATTTGCTTCACAAAGTTCCAAGTGCAGTGGTGGCATATCGAAGAGCCGACATTACGAAGCGAGAGGCCCCCTTTCAGACATTTAAAACACGCTGCGAGATACGCAATTCTCTTCTTTCCGGATCAAAGTGTGGTGAGTAAACCTCTTGAGAAGCACTCTGAACTTATAATTCTTTACATTCCTTAAAACGCATTGTATATTTCTTGAGGGGCACGTTTTCCCCTGTAAGTTACACACTTTCCAGAAACGAAACAAATTTCTAAAGTATTCAGTATTTTAATTTCATGTAATTTAAATTATAACTATGGCCCTCTTGAAAATACATTCGTCGTCGAAATTAATGATTTCTATTTAAATGAAGAAATTTTGGTCGACTTGTACCATCATCATTGACACCTAAATTCAAAATTATGATCCATTGTTGTATGTGGAGATTTCAATATTGATTTTCTGGATGAATCTCACAAAAAGAGCAATTCCTCAATTTAGATATAACAGTACCTACACGGAATACACTTAAATCAAAGAATGCAATTGATCAAAACGCAATTAAATCATAAGTAACAAAACACAACACGATATGAAAAAATAACGACTGACTTAAGTTACAGTGACCACAATGCACAAACATTTATAACTATTAATAACATCACCACAATAAGTACTACACGCATGTGCAGAGCATTTACTAAAGCGAATATAAAATTGTTTACGGACCACTTATTGCAATAATCATGGGACGCAGTTCATAACACTGTTGACACAAACGGAAAAATACAATTTATTTTTCTCAAAGCTTCCATTTCGCTTTGACACTGTTTTCCTTAAAAAGAGAAAATTAAACATATCACAGAAAAGCAATACTTGGATCACAAAAGAAATTATAACATCGTGTAAAAACAAACGTACGCTTTACTTTATTTGGAAATATCGTAACGTATCACTCGGTTTCCATTGTTACTTTCGAAAACATAAAAGCATTTTAAGGAAAGTAATAGTACAGGTAAAAATAATGAAAAATGATCAGGATATTTTGAACGCTAGTAACAAAACTAAAGCAATGTGGATTACTGGGGGGTAGCGGAATAAGATAGGCAAAAGTGCCCCGGAGATAAAAATATTTTATGTTGACAATCGAAATTTGATGTGTATAAAAAAAAAAGGTTTTCGGTGGATTTGAATCAATTTGCACGTTTTGTTGAGCTCGCCTTTTACAAGTAGTGGTAAGAGTAGAGCCGGAGGTATGTTACTACTTCGTTAAATGTGAAAATTAGGAAAGGAAATTAAAACCTACAGTTCGTTTATCGCTGTAAATACGTTTTCTATAACTCGGGAGGGAAAATGTCTAGTTTTCAAAAGTTGCTAACTTAGCTTTTTATTTTGAAACTTTTATCAATTATTCATCTATTTATAGTTAAAATGTTGAGAAGATAATCTGGAACTCAAAGATATGTGCGCAGATAGTACTTTCCTCGCACACAGTTTAACTAAATTAACAAATCTAACTCCGCCAGTCTGAGCTTTTCTTTGTCACACAGTTACAGAAACTGAGACGAATTTATCATGTTATGTTCCACTTCATATTAATTTTAATAAGTGAATAAATGGAACGCCAAAATAAAGAACAATAAGGCTACAACAGAAAAATATTAGTTAAATTTTCTCAGTGGTCAATAACACAAATATTTCTTACGCATGGCTACGGTCTGTACGGAGTTAGAGAGCAAAGACGTTGAAACAATTGAGACTTCCTGGACTATACTGGAATTTATATGAACCAGCGGTTCCTATAAAAGTTCATGCTGCTACGAATTAGGAAACATCACTGACAACGAGCACAACTATGACTCCTGTGAAAGTCGAAGAGCAGTGATTTCCTGAAATTAGTGGTAACCGCCGAGAAATTCCTTTTTTATTTCTGAATATAAGATTTTATTGTAAACAAGGCAAAAGTATTAAATACAATTATTAAATGAGTCAGCGAAATCGTTGTATATAACTATATTAACTCAATAGAATAAATTATTTTACTGCATATTATGATAAAACTATAATTTAATACTGTTTTTTCATTTTACAGAAAGTATTCACTTTCATAATGTGATTCATACAAGAATAAAAGTTCTTTCACCAACAGCACAGTACCTGATTAAGAACTAATGAATAGTTGGTACTTACTTATATATGATATGGTAATGCAATAATGATTTTACGCTATACGAAAACATCAGCGTGTATCCAATAAATATATTATACGTCAAAATATGCCAATAAATATATTATACGGACGGCAGGATTTTACCAGTCATTAGAATATCCATATTTGCAATCGCAAATAACGAACTCGATTTTCGTCTCATGGAAAGAACAACTAGTGATAATTCAACACCACCTACTTTCTCGTACAATTGGTCGCTATATAGCTCAAAATTACGCAAAATCTAGTAATATTTTAAGTAGTATACACCAAATTATTTAAAGATCTAATATTGCGGAATATATTACATTAGGAAAGAATTATCTACTTTTAGCAATCAAAAAGTAGGACATTTAAAAACTGAACTTTTGTGTATTTTCGAAATTTCAGTGATAATAACAAAAATAAGGCCAATGACAGCGAAATGTGTTCTATTCGAGGAAAAACTATTTTTCAAAAATTGAGGTCATTTTTCTTGATGACATATTTTTCAAAAATTGCCTTTCACTCCAAATTACGTTAAAACTACTCATTTTCATAACAATGTACATTAAATTATTTAAAGTTCTAATTAAAAAAACATATTTCATTAACAATCTCTTATCTTCAATCTGTCGTTGTGAGAGGCGATCCAACAATTTTTCAAGTTTTGCTCTGTAAAGCTGTAAGTAAAACTCTGCAAATCCTGTATGATTGACCAGTTACTAAACATATATGTTTAAAAAGAAATGAATTTCTCCCCAGAATGGCGTCGTAGGAATGCGTATGAAAAGGTAGGTTGGGGACGGGACTGACGGAGTGTCGTGAGCCCACCGCTCAGTGTCTCCTGGAGGTTATTATATAACCCCAGAATAAACTCAGGTATCAGAACGTATCATGATCATAATTGGACTTCCCGTCAGATTATGGCACGATTCATTATTGGAATTACTAGGGAAAATTTCAAGGCATAATATGAGATTAAAATATTAAATCTCTATCTTTACTATTTTACACTTAAACATTTTATGTTTCCGGGAGCGTCAACTGCTATGGTCATTACTCCCGTAAGTTACGTGCATGTTTTCATCACGAGAGCTGGCGACAAACTTCCCTCACTGGATGGTGAGATTAGACGCCGACTTCCCGTCTGCTTGTGGCATTTTCCCCAACCACATACCTCCCTCAAGATAATTAAAGAAGTATTAGTATAATTAAAGTAATCCCGAGTAACTTTGCCTACGCATGTTACCCCAAAATTTCGCACACAGACATGAAATGTCCCATTCGTCTTCAACGCACGTAGATCTCGGATACAATATCAGCGTCGGGAAATCACGGGTCTTTCCCCGCCAAATACGACGCGACTTTTCCTCTGGACTACAGTGTCGAAGTTTAGCGCCTGAAGCAGCCCAAATACTTACTACCCGCCTGACAAAGACGAGCGTAGCGCTGCGGTATCCCTAACTCCGACTTGAGAGCGTCCTTCGTGAAAGAAGGATGGTGGAGGTCACGAGCCCCTCATAACGTCTCGAGACGCCGAGGCTAATGGCGAGGATTTCCACACAGAACAAAAAGTAGCAGTGGGAACCTTACATGTATCCCTTGACGCGTATGGATCAACAGTAATACACATGAAACTCAACCGCAAAAGAGGAAAGCAATCCATTGGTTACTAGTTACTGGCTGTTAGTTCTAATTTGGATTGGTTTATCAATATAAGCAATCTGCTTAATGTAATTTCAAATTTTCAACTTAATAATGATTTAGTTCAAAAGGTTTCTTCATTCTACTATCATTTACTATCATTGTACTGATTGACAGTGTTTTTATAAACCGCAGGTACAGAAGAGAAGAGAACCGACTGGCTTTACATTTTTCTGCATTACGTTTTCCATAATTTCCTTCACACTTATAGTTTGCATACCTTCTGACATCTACATAGTCTAAAAGCTCGGCTGTCTTCATTTTTGTCTCCTCTCGCATTTCTTTTTGTTGGACTATCCCTTGTCTGAACTTAACATTCTTCTCATATAAGTCGGCTCCCTTTTATTTAATTCTGAAGAATCACATTCACAAATGTCCTACAACTATATTTTTATTCTAGCTAATTTCCTTTGACGTTCTACGTTTTGCTATGCATTCTGAGTTTTTATTTTTCCCAGTCCCATATTTTCTTTCCTACATACACTACACTCCCTAGCACACTAGTTACCAGTCTACCAGTTACTAGCCAGTATTTTGTAGCAGTATAATGCTAATAACCTTGGCTTTCTTTTATTTCTAACGTACCTTGACCATAAAAAGAAATTAAATAAGAAGAATATTACGTAATGAATTCGTAATTATCGTGTGCTTACATTCGTTCATATCCTTCTACTTGTAAATTTCTGAAAATTGCAAAAGTTCAGAATTTTGTGGTGTTTTACTGCAAATAAAATATTAAAGGTAGAGATATTTTCCCGTAATGAAATCTGTTCATTGAAGATAGATTTTAAAATAAGGTCATGTACAATTTTTCGTACATTTGAGTACTTTTCACGTAATTTTGCATGAAAGTACGTGCTGTTTTAGCTCCACTAGTTTTGAATGGAGCTGCGCTAGGTTGCGGAGAATTAGTGGACGGGCGAGTGTGGATAACACTATCGTGCGTTATGTGCTTGCAAAGTACAAAAGGCAGATGTCTCGTTGAACGGTGAAGTATCGTTACACGCGTCAGTGCTAGATGAAAACCAGTAGTGACGCAAAATGAATAATATGCAATTGCCTGGTGCTAAGGTAACAATATTTCTAAGTCTCTCAACTCAGGCCTCAAATGGAATATCCATGTTAATTAATTTATTACTAAATTAAGTTCATTAATTCACGCAATCAGAATTCTTTCAAATTCAAATCGCCTGCATGCAGTACGTTGCGTGTAGTTTACAAATATACATTCCCACCTGAGATACGGCATAATGTTCTGAAGAATCACATCCTAAAGTACCTAGACATTTACACTGCGGAAAAAAATGCATAAATAAGCAGATAAGCAGATACTATCTATGATTCCTGCAAGATTGTCTTCATTGAAATAGGAATCTTGCAATCTTACTAAAGGGTGGAAATTTATTTCTACGCAAGATATTTATTATTACAACAAACGTCGTACGACTTGTATTCATCGGGTGTCAGTGTCAACAGCTTACTAAAATACATGCACATACAATACATTCTCTTTACAACACATACCCAGATGACATTAAACAATTAAATCGATACACTATTTTAAATGCCAAGTACAATCGTTTCTGCACAACTGTTTCCGGACATTTTGTGACTCACTGACCAACAAAAAGAGAAATAATATTTATATTAACAATATTTCATGAATTAGTAGACATTTGTATAGTATAGCTAAATATCCCTATAACAAGTAATGTACTTCAGTTTCTATCTCCATAACCACCATCTCGATCAGCTTTTTCCCCAAATTCCCCTGTTCCATTGACCAAGTGCTCCTAGTTTTTCTTCTGGAAATAAATGTACGAGCTTCATTATTCACACGTTTTGCTGATCTCTCCTTTTGATAGATGTGCTAGGGGTAGAGCCGGAAATTGCCGGAGCTTGCTATTTTGTTAGCCATATTGTGAAATAAAATATGTAGTTCGTTAACCAATTCCTGTAAGTTTTCTCTAACCCGGGAGCGAAAAGTTCCAGTTTTCATATGTTGCTAAACCTCGCTTTGTCGGTACTTTTAATCATAATTCAACTATTTATGGCAGAAGGTTGGAGAGTAATGTATTGAATGGCTCTAATGAAAACGTGCGCAGGTTACATTTCTCCCCCATACGTCACATATACTATCACCTCACATCTGTTTCTCGAGACAAAAATCAGAATCAAATAAATGAAATCAAAATCAATATCAGATTTTGCAGTAGTTTCGATTTTTTTTTAAATATTGACAGTCGAACTTTGCTGAACTCGATATGTAGAATAGTGATTAAGAAATCTCCATTACAATCAATTTTGAAATTAAATTATTTAGATTTTATCGCATTGGGTCCCACCTATCTGGGACGTAATCAGGTTTGGTACAGCACAGTAGCAAGTTCGATGCAATATAACAACTTTTACATTCACTCCTCAGTCTACACATGTAGAACAGACGATGACATTCAAATTGTAGTATATAATAACAGTGACCTCTTGCATTACTGAAGAAAGAGCTCCCATATGATTATTTTCCCAACTTCATAAATTTGTTCGTTTTCGAGAACGGTCGAGTTGGTACACGTATCTCGGAATGATGCTAAGGAGCTGTTGAGTTGGGACGTACCATGGTCTTTTCTTCAAAATATTGGATACAATATAACAATTCAAAAAATTGAAATTGTGTTAATTATTTATTTTCAAAAATTTAAATCGAATACGTGTCAATGCGTGAAGTTTTCAAAAACCCTTTGTCGATCGTAGATATGCGTTTCATATTTGGAAGGCAATATGAATTTCCTTTGAAGTTAATTGTTGTTGGACGGAGGGTGCGATTGGGTAAGAATCAATTTACATTTCAAGCTGGACGGAAATCGCCCGACTGCATCCCTCGCCCAACACTTTTCACATCAGAAAACGGATAGCACGACTGCATTCCGTTTCGTTCATCCGTTGTATCGGAAGAGTAACATTTTTTTAAATTTGCATGCATTAATAGCACAAATGGATGTTCTAGCACTGGTCCAGAGAAAATTTCGAATAGAGGTGAACATGGCAGAAATTTCGGAATTGTGTGTGTTAAGTAAGCGAGGTAAGAAGATTCACTTGATAGGAGGTTTCCAAGATTTGTTTTCACAAACTTTTAAGTGATGGTTTTCAACGTTTGCAGTGCTTTATAAGGACATGCAAATGTGAAAAAAGGCAGAAGTGCATCGGAACGGAACGGGATGCAGTCGGTCTATGACTTTTTGGGAAGGTAGGTAAACGGCTCAGGTAAAGTTGACAGCGGGATGCAGTGGGTTACGCCCCAACCGGACAGGTCTCCACTGACCACTGGATGAGCGAAAAGTGAGGAGGTGCTCTGGGAACGAGGACAGAATGAAAAAATAGTGACGTGAGTTACGTAAAGGAGACGAGACGGCCACGTCAAAAATTAAAGCAAATTAGGTATAATGACGGGGAGTGGAGAAGGGATAACAAAAAATAAATACGTATAAAACTACGAAATCGAAGAAGTTGCACAAAAACGTTTTGTCACCGGTCTTCAGAAAAATTCCTCCCTATTCTCTAAATACTTAATATTTAATTTATAAATACAAACTTTTTTTGGACAGAATAATTCATTAACAATTATTTTACAGACACAAAAATATTATACGACATTTTCTCGAATATTCAATGAACATTCTCCTCCTGCGGGGCTTCTGATGGAAGCTTAAGCAACTTGCTTATTTTGGTCATACGTAAACCCGCCCGGAGTATTAGGGTGAGCTGAAGGCAGCAGCGAGAGATGCGCAGGCCTGTTCCAGCGCAGAGCAGGGATGGGGGTGGGGGTGGTCCGCGTCGGCGGCGTCGCTTCGCGTCGGGTCGCATCGCATCGCGTCGCGTCGCGTCGGCGCGCGGGCGACACGCCAGCGCGACGGGTCACGGGCCCCGCCATCCGGTGCCAAGCGCCGCCACCCCGCCGCCGGCCTGCGTACACATAGGTGTGGCGGCCGGCGCGCGGCGGATACGCGCAGGGTCCCGTGACTCATACAGGTAGCCGGCCCTCCCGTCACCCCCGTCCGCCGCCCCCGCCCTCCCTCCCTCCGCCCCGCTCTCATCTGCATATCCCCCCGGCCGACTGCTCGGCGCGCGGGAACCTCACGGTGTCCACCGCAAACTTTCGGGCTCAAATTGAACACGGCACGGGATATGTAGGGACAACGAGCTTGTTAGCTCGCAAACATTCTGCTCCACACGCTTCGAGGCGTTATTTGGATTAACGAACGGTGTTTGAGGCCCTTTCATTACTCCCAAGGATCGAGGACATATCGTAATTCAAGAACTTACTACAGCGCCGTCTCTGTTGCATGGCGAGTGGTGCGACTTTCCAAGAGGTGATGCCATCTTCAGATCGTAATTGGCCATGTTATCGTAATATGTGCGTACTCAGAATATTTTCCGGATATATCTCTATACATTGTAAATTGAATGACCTATGTATTTAAGTTTCTAACTGTATGAACATTCATGTTTTACTTGTGCCTCTCGTAATAGTAATACGTCAAAATTTTCATTTATCCGTTTAAACGGAAATTATTAATAATGCACTTTGATGGCCAATAGTGCCTCCATACATTTACATATCACGTAGAATTTTCAGTTCAGTGGATTAGAAAACAAAAATGTGCAAAATCTCAACGAAATAATACTGATGTTTATTGAATGCAGATGTGAATCATACGAAAATTCTAAATTCGAGCAATTGCAAATAACTTTTATCTTCCAAATTTTTAAATTATTTTATTGCCACGTTTTTTATCATATAAATTTATTGAATTGTTCGTTTGTGAATTCAGCCATTCATTCTTAATTCATTCATTTCATAATGAGCGTTCGGTAGTCAGATACTCGGTCTCTCAGTAATTATCAAGTGATTTGGTTGGTTATACGCATGTCACATTATTGCGCTCATACGCATGTCACATACGCTTCGGTCGTTCAGTCAGTCAGTCAAACACATTCACAGTCAGTCACTCCTACACTTTCACCACACACGCTCATTCACTTGCGCACAATCGCCGACACACTCACCCGCACATTCATCCCAGTCACTGATTCTCCACTCTATTGAAGTCCGGCTTGAGGAGAGGCGGTCAAGGATACTGGCACCATGAATGAATTCGTAGCGCAGCGCCCCGCCCCGCCCCGCCCCACGGCGTTGCCCGCCACCTCGGCCCGGCGATAAGGCGTCGCGTAGGGACAAGTAAATACGCGATAAGCTCTTTGCGCGCGCCGTGCCGCAGTGCGCGCCGGGCGAGTGACCCGCGACAGATTGCGCGCGCTGCCGCGGCCGCCAAGCAATGCGTACAAGAAAGTGCAGCCCCGCCAGCAGAACGTCGTTTGGGAAAGGTTTTGAGAGTAAAACCTTTGGGGGAAAATGAAGGAAATTTTTAAAACCCAAAACAAAAGTAGAATTAATGTAGAATAACAATAAGAATGCAGAATAAGAATAGAAATGTAGAATGAAAGTAAAATCTACCCCTTCTATTTGGTAATTTACTCACAATGGTGGCATTCGGGTGTAAGAGACTTACGACTTTTGCGAAATTAAGATTATTAATTTTTACGCCCTTCTTATGACAGGAGACGGTAACGCTCTCTTTATATCAAGTTGGCTATCGAGTACGTATATTTGGTGGTGGGGGCGGGGTCAGAAATATTTTTTAAAATCAAGAATGAATGTAGAATAAATGTAATATCTTCCCTTTGTTTTCTGATTTTTTTCGCAATTGAGGAATTCGGGTGTAAGACACGACGTCTGGCAATTTGCGAAATTACTGTTATCGACTCCTTCCTTATGAACGAGACGTTAAGGCTCTCTTTATATCCCATTAGCTTTCGAGCTTAGAAAAAAATCAATGAAAATGTACTCATATGGTGTGGACAGCACGTTCCATGTAGTTAATGCCATCACTTTTCTACGTAACATTAAATGTCAATTACAATTTGAGCCTGAACGCCTAGATTGCAATTACGTAAAAGCAAAGATATTTAAGTGGTTAGGTGGAATAGCAGGTCTTAAGAACTCAGCCTCGCGAGAAATAGACATTGTTGTTATTTTTATTATTAAATCAATTTTGAAGACTAATTATGAAAACAATAGGGAATTTGGAAAGAAAATATTATGCAAAAGCATTTGGGGAAAATATTTCAGAGAAACTATTTTCGATTACAGTCCCCTACCTCAGTTTTGTGCTCAGAGCAAGGGGTCACAAGAACGGGAATCCGGCATGCGGTTTATTTTGATTCTCAAATAGTAGTAGGTGTATGTGTTTGTGGCCTAAATCATTAAAACATTTTGGAAAAAATTATTTGGCAAACGTTTTTCTGTGAACAGTTTTCTAGAAGATCTAATGAGTAAAATTAGGGAAATCATTTGTCAGAAAATACTTTGAGAGACAATATTTTCAAAAAATGACTTTTCAGAAAAAAAACTTTGGAGGAATAGACCTATGCGGGGGAAAATCGTTTGGTCAAATATCTTCTGCTGGAAAAGGTTTTGCTCGAAAATCTTTTCAGATAAAATATGTAGAGGAAAATCCTACGGGATAAAAAACATTTGAGAAAAAAATTGTAGGACCGCGATCTCCACCGCAGACGCAAGCCTTGGATTATGGGAGTGCAATGCGCTACAAGAACGGCATGCTGCTCATGCTGTTCCCTGGGCGCTCTTTGGGATGGTAAGCGGTTCACATTTTCTAACTCGCCGGGAATGTCGAGTTTTAAGAGTATTATTACATTGACTCCTGCCGTTCTGGGCAGTGTGTGAGATGAATGCACACCAACTGGCAAAAGTTGAAGAAGAAAGGCTTTATTTCTGCTACACCAGTTTCGCAGTCCGGCGCGTCTTGTCATCGGTGCTCATGGCGTAGCTGGATGGAACCGTTCTACACTATATTATTTACCATATTAAATATATTATCTTAATAGACGAAGATAACAAATATTTGGAAATATTAATGTAGTATTTTGATCCATGATATCGTAATAAATGCAACAATGTCTGCTATTATATATAATCTAGCACGTGAGACAATGCGTAACAAAACTGAACGGGAGCAAAGGCGGATTAAGGGAAGAACTCTGCATCCAGACGTCTTGGGGGATGACCACGCACCTCGGAGACGCCCAACCGCCAAAGGGCCTCCTCGAAATGACTCCGGAACGCGGGCGGGCGTCTCGCGGCGCGGCGGGGCGGGCGATAACGCTATCAGCCCCAGTTCCAGGCTCCGGCGGTGGAGGCAAGATAGAATCGGCCGGTGGCGGCCGGGGGCAGGCGCGGCGGAGGCGGGAGCGGGGGCGGCGCCGGGGGCAGGCGCGAGGGCGGGGCGGAGCCGGGGCCGGGGTGGAGAGGGCGCGGGGTGAGAAAAGGTCTTCCACGAATCCTTGGTCACTGCGTTTCCGCTGGTAGCGTCCAAGCACCCCCCGCCATCGGCGGGCGTCAAGTCGACCGGCGTCGCCCACTCCCACTCCCAAGATTACAATGACATGAACAACGCCCTCGCGGGATTCGTCGATCTGCGCGGGAGGTGGTTCAGAAAGCAGGAAGTGTGGCAAGGAGTTCGCCTTCTAATCTGCGACTGCGATGGGTTGAACTCGCTAACTAATTTTTAATCCTAAACTTTTTTCTAAGGTGGGTTTATGTTCGAGTGGTATGCGATTATATTCGGTTCGTATATTTCACCATTTCCTGGGTCTTGTCGCAGAGAATTTTACCTCCAAAGATCTAACTATCTCCTTTTTAACCTTAAATTTGGATTACTTTTTTGTTCTCTATACTACTGGTGTGTGAGGAGGGTCAGGTGCCGGTGCTCACCAATGTCTACCATCAACGGGTGGCCAGAGTGACGGGTGACCAGTTTTGAATATTTTGAAATTTGAAGCCTCTTTAAGAGCATTGGTTAGACTTATTACACATGATGACACAGTATTGTAAATGTGTGCTTTAATTCCGAATATATATTCTATAAATATACATGAAAGTAATGTTTGATTTTTTATTAAAATTTCATTGATATTTAAATTTTATCAGTAGTGTGAGATTTAATTTCAACATAACTTTATATCAGTATGGATAAAAAATATGCTAAGTTTTAAATAACATGAAAAATATTTTTATTTCAAGAAGGATTTTTTGTCGAAAGTTGTATCTCCTCTTGGCATGTTTAAACCATTGTAACAACTTAATTTGACTTAATTTTCTTAGAAACCTTTAGAAACGGTATGTGACATATTGGGGAGAAGTATAATCTCTACAAGTCTTCTTAAACTTCAGTCTCTTTCCCATCATTTTACTATAATAGTTAAATGATAAATAAAAGTTCAACAAAGTGAGATGAGCAACATTTGAAAAGTGGAAATGTTTGCTCCCTAACAATACTAAACGTATTTACATCGGTAAACATACTAGAGATTAGATTTTATACTATTGCTAACAAAGTACTAATCCACACCTCCAGCACTTCTACCACAACTAGCAACCGAGAGCTCAACAAACCGTGCGCATATTGAAGAAACTTTAACTCGCATTTTAACCTGAGTTGTCTCCTGGCCATCACCACAGAATCATGTAAAATAGCTTAATATTTCACTCTGAACTGTTATTAGTCTTCGAAATCATATCCAGCAAAAATAACGAATATATTGAGCTCTTTACGAATTAATAGTACGTTACACGCGTCTGAACCAGATGGATACAGCCCACCAAAACCGTTACATTGGTTCTTATTAAACAGCCTTTTTTTCTAGTGATGGCTAAATATTTTCTGGGAAGGCCTCAGTGACCCTCGCCTTCCTCAAGATAACTCGGAGAGTCGGCGCACGCGCCTCTGCAGTTGGAGCCGATTCGCTCCCGCGCGGCGCACGCGCGTCGTTGCCATGGAAACAGGTGAAGGGGCGGCCGTATCGATCCGACTCGTCTGGCCACGCCCCTTTCACCTCCTTGCTCCACCTGGGCGCTGGTTAACGCCCAACTCTCTCTGCCCTGTTTTCTTGTAGATTCGTACCAGACCCCTGTGGGATGGACGTTTAATACATATAAAATAATTTCTTATTAAATAACAACATTCATTGCCTTGCAGTTGTTCGAAACATTTACCACGTTATTAGGAATATTGAAAACTCCGAAAGATAAAAAATATTTTCATTTTGTGTCTACGGTACTAAGTTATTATTTCGGGCAGCGGCCGATCTGACAACACTGTATCTAAACATGCTCGACAAACCAATGGTCAGCAAGTATTAAGAATTGATCAGATAATGTGGCATGATCTGCACGCACTAAAAGTGTTGGAAAACGGCATGAAAAAGTAACGTACAGCCTTATCTTTAATCAAAAAGAATAATGTGATATATTGTTTAGAATAATTTTTTTTAAAAAAAAACTGTAAACTTGTTAAAATAAATTCGTAAATTATTTGTATTTTTGCAGTTAGATTTTTCGATTTTTGCATAAAAAATAATTTATGTAAACTGTTTTAGCATGTAATGTAGATATATTTAGAAAATTAGTAAAAACGAAAAATATAAGATACATAGGAAGTGGGAGACCAACATATACAAGTGATGTAATATATCTCTGCACAGTAAAATTAAGAATATATAATGGACTAGTGGAAAATTATCTCAACATAGAACAAAACAAGCTTTTCAATGCTAATATTTCTGAAATGAAAGCAGCACGTCATGTTACACTCGGCATGAAACAAATTGTACTGACATTTTCGCACATTTTATCAGCATGGTGGGTATTCTAACTATATAATTAATGGACTTCAGTTCTAAATTCAGATTTTACATTTCTACGTTAAAGTCAAATTCTTTTGCTTTCCAAGTCGCGAAAAAAACGAGTTTCAAGACTGTTAATAACGTTCATTTGCAGATCGACGCGGGGAAGGAATGGCGTCTTTCGCGAACAGAGAAAACTTCACTTCTTTATTTATTTTTCTCTTCACCCGCTCGCGTAACTTAATGGACACGCGAGAGTGAGGCCCCGACATCCAGAAATGGCGTCCTAAAAAGTACCGCCCCTCGACAAAAAAACACAAAACCCCGCGTCGGTGGCGGTGGCGGCGGCGGTGGCGGCGGCGGGCCTTGGCGGCGCAAGTGTTAAATATTTCCGCTGAACATTATCTCGACAGACTTAATCGTTTCTATAGTCACGCCACTTTGAAAATGCGCTCGCCGTACTCCGCTGCAAATGTTCTTTAGAGGCCTGCTCCCCAGTTACGCAATTTGGGAAAGTCTGGCGTGAAAAGAGAGCGGTCCTTTTGTGGACTCGCAGCTGAGGCGTTAGCGCCGTAGTGGCAAGAACTGGGGCTGTGACAACAGCTGTTCGTGGCTGGCTGGAAACGACTGAGGAGGTTGTTCAGCGTTCACAAAAGACTACACTTAAAGGCAAGTGGTTCAATTTTTACGATTTAAATAAGAAAATGTATATTCTACAAAGTGCAGTGAAGTTAAGAAGAGTAGGAAATATCGCGTTAAGTGTCTCGAGATCACAGCTAAATGTAGAATAGAATTTTTGGTGTAAAGAGATTGAAGAAATTCAAAAATGCAATGATCAGAATTTGAATGTTTGCCAATTTTGGTCAAAATTATGGCGCATACGTACAACAATAGATAGGGGGAAATTAATTTGTAAGAGGAGATTACGCGAGATTCACATTTGCATTCCAGCAATAACAGTCAGCAAAACTTGGATGCGGAATAAGTGAGTTAGCGGGAATAAATATAAAGTTTTGGTCAAACCAAATTGGACTAAATGGGACTAAACTGGTGAAGAAGAAGATAAGTTTAATGAAGGTGAGTTGCTATTTTTTATGATGTGCGTATGAAGTGTATAGGCACATTCCTGGCGGTAATCAACCTCGACAACAGATATTATGTACATTTCAGTTCATTACAAAGAGGAAAGTTAAGGGATACAGGTTAATAGAAAAAAATGCATCAATGAAAACTCCAGGGTAAAGATGTGCAACTACGGCGTATGTAGAGTAGATATTGTAGATGCAGAGTGAGATATAGAAGCAGACACACAGAGGCATTGAGATATAAAAGAATTTAAAATGTAATGTTCTCTTAATTATAAGGTCAAGAAGGGATTAATCTGTTTCAATACATTATAATTCTTTATTATAAAAAATGTTTCGAAAATTGATGTATTTCCATCTTCAGTAAAAATACAGTAGAGTAAATTGAACATTAATGAAAAAAAATATATATTTATTGTATGGAATTGAAAATAAAATATTTCTTCCAGTTCATTTTTTATCATCACTAACAAGTCCAAATTTATCCGTATCTGACCCAGTCAACCTACGGATTTTATTTCCGAGTGATAGGCACAGGGAACATTCGATTCTTAATAATTCTCCAAACATTCATTTCCATTTGAAGATACAGAAGAACAGGGATGTGGAGGCAGAGAGATGGGAGGCGTGTGTGGTGGCAGCGGCGATGGAGGCCGCGTATGTGGGAGGCCTGTGCCCCGGCTCCATTGAACTCCGCCCCTAGCTTATCAATCCCCTCGGCTCTTCAAGGCTCCGCGATAAACGCGCCTCCTGAGGGAGGCGAGCTCCGGCAGAACCGCTACATTTCCCCCTACTTCCCCCTACGCCACTGGCGGATCCAGGGGGCATGGGGGGCATGGGGGCCATGCCCCCTCCTCAAACGGCCAAGAGTTTTCGTTTACCTTTCTTCATTCAACAAAATATATAAATATTTATTTATATTCGAATTATGTAATTATTTAAACATTGTACATCACCATTGCATACTATCATATCCACAGTACATAAATAATATACAATATAATAACAAAAATGTTTCATTTAACAAATATCTACGATGCCCCCCCCCCATTGATCACCCCTGCCGTACGTCTCCCCCACACCTCTACCTCCCCCTTCTTCCATACCGCCGCCACTAGCCCCCACCTGTGAGATGGATTTTCTCGTTATGATTCGCCCACTATTCTAATTAAGGACTTTCGAGCAAGAACTTGGTAACCTACAAAAGATAGGTTATGAACTATCCGTTCTGCCAATATCAATTATGAGTAGTGATAACACTTCATTCTTTTGAGAATCTCTTGGTAACGTTCTCAACAGAAACGTTATTCCAAAATCAAAAATATAAAAGCATCACGGATTTCTCAATCCGTCTCATCATTATTCTCAATATTTATAAATTAGAGGTTACCGTATTCTTGCTCAGAACCTCTCAGTTAGAAAAGAGGATGAATCAGAGCTAGAAAAGGAAGGGGCCATCCGCATTTCGACGAGGTTTTATTTAATAATCGATTTCAAAACCATACCCCAAAACTGACTTCACTCTTCGACTTTCTTTCCAACTTTTCTGTCTTTACTCAGTCTATTTTTCTGTTTCGTATTCACATTCTTCCTGTTTCTTCCCAGCTAGATTTATTTATCCTCTCCCCTGGTCATGTTATCGCCTTATTTCTTTCTTTTAACTGCATTGCATTGACCCGATCAACAAAATCTCACTTTTTCTTAGCATTCTCGTTCTCCTTCCAACCTATTAGGAACTTTCCCGATAACTGCTTTACTACTAACGTTTCTCTAATGCCTGTTGCCCCTCCTTGTCAGCCACTCATTTTTCATTCTATCGTCCGACGGGAACCCTTCCATCAGCATCATTCATTAAATAATTAAAAGAAATTACGATTCTGACTAGTCAATGTTTCATTTTTTTCTTTAAACGTGAGAAAGTAAATACCGATAAAAGCGAGATAATGGAAACGAATGAAGGGGTGTTTATCGCTGTTTTGTGGACTTTGTGGGGCATCGTTTTCAAGTATAAGAGCGATTATTTCAATATGTTATTTTTCAAAAGTGGCTTCGTGAGTGTTAGTTAAAATGGTCAGTTAAATTGTTATTACCATTTCTCCTCCGAGAACAGATGCAGACCATGAAGGTCTCCAGGGAGTATGACAAGGCAGAGGGAAAAATCATAATATTCGTCCTCGTTATTTATGGAATAAATCTGTGATGTAACTTCATAATCAAAACTTGTAAAAATTATATATTTAAATACACGAGGGTTCACATAGTTTTTGGACAAGGATCTTTACTTAGAACAATTTGGCAAGTTTATTATCCTTAGACTGCTAAAAAATAGATTTTCAACATTTATGATAATGAATCTCGACGTGAAAATATGACTAGGATATTTATATAAAGACTATATATTTATATAAAGATTGGCCAAGAATCACGAATATGGGATATGCAACACCCAAAGGTAAAGAGAACGTGTATGATAATGTGGAGCGTATTGACCACATTACATATCAGCTAGGACGCCGCTTATATTTGTTTTCACTCTATCCAAGAATAGAGGAATCGAAGGGACAGTCAATAAAGCAAGGAGGTCAGTCCGTAACACTATAGATCCGTTCATAACTTTTTTTATTGTTATTTCAGATCGCATTAACTTCTAGGTCATTAGCGACCACTATTGGTATGGTAACTGTAGGATGACACGATATGATGATGATAAGTGGTGAACGGACGAACACAATACAACCATGCACGAGGCGGGACTCGAATCCGCGATCCTTCGGTCCGAGATCGCTACGGCACTACTACCTTAGCGATCTCGGCCACCGGATCGGCCGTTCATAACTCTGCATGTATTAATCTATTGAAAATATTTTATGGCAGTTGCACGTCTCCTTGTCACAGTATATTCTGTTACAGTAACTCAAGACAACAATTGATCGTTTAGTTCAAAAAGCGAACAGTGAAACCAGAGATTGTTTTCTTCCCTCTCAAACAAGCCGGTCGTTACAAACGTCCACCAATTCTGAAAAGATTCTTTGATGTGATCCGCAGATCATAATGTCTCCTCCAACTTCTTGTTCACTATCCACAGTATCCTCCTTGTCTTGACGAGCCGGTGAACCGACCTTCCTTGTAATCCTATGCACACATTTGTACCTTCAATCACACTGTTCAGTTCGAAAATAATTAGTTCTTATTAACCCTTCGCTCTTGCACGGCCTCATGAGCTAAGAACACAAGGTCCCTTCGTTGCTCCTGCAATGTTAATATGCTTTTCTCATCTACACGCGTGTTCCAATTTTTTTATTCGGAGATGTTCCAGGTAGAGGACGGAATTGTAACACTTTCGTCGTTCTTCCGTTGAATGAGAGCGCCCAGACACAATCACGGGGCGTGAACTTCAAAATGAAACACAAGGAAATAATACGAAGCGTTCGGGCGTTGTTTAGCGAGGCGCGCGTGCTCACAAGCCGCAGGCTACAGGCCCGAGGTCCAGGAGCCGCCGCGGCGCCGGGGGGCAAACAGCGGCGCCATCACAGTGCGGGGGCGGCAGACAGCCCCTCCCCCTTCCAGCGACACGGCGTTCGGCATCGAAAGGGCAGCAGAACCAAATGGAGGGTGCACGAAAAAAAAAAAACGTTCATGCTCAAGTGTCCACTTTCATGTTTTTCACAAGAATTGAATGCTCTTTTAAAGCGCTATATGATGTTTCTTTTCTCGCGCTTTTTTGTAGACTACGATGTTATTGTTTTCATGTTTCATGTTTCAGTCTGCTTGAATATGGTACTCTGATCCCACAATAGCATCGCATGAAAATCTAAAAATTCATAGAAAGTGGACTTAGATTGCTTTCCCTCTGTACCCTTCACACGGTCTGCACAACGTGCGACCTGCTAACACATTCCCTGCAGTTCGTAAGTCTTATTTATATTTGAAAAATAGTGAAGGAATTTTGTCAAAGGAATGAAGCATTGGCATTGCAACATTGGCATTGATGCATTGGCAATATTATTTCTACAATAGATCTCGTTTACAAATCTCGATTCTCTTACAATAGATCACGTTTGCAAATCTCACAGTCAATCTATCTTAGAAATGAGGCGTAAAAAGTAAGGGTTTTGCAGAGAGGTGAAGAATTGCACATTCACTGCATGAATATTAAGGTTTTATTGAAAGAAAAGCATTTAAATGTAGCAAGTGCAACCCGCATCGTATGGTCCGCTTAATGCTGTGTGTCCTGACATCGATGGCGCCTAACCTGATAATGGTGAGTGTTAGTGCCATATAAGTCGTTTGAAAACTGAATTAATCAAAAATCAGTCACCGCCGCGTCGGGACGACAACCTACGACCTCTTGGGTTACGAAGCACGCAGCAGTCGCAGTACCCCACACCCTCACGCATCCGACGTGCGCT
This sequence comes from Gryllus longicercus, assembly GCA_038098605.1. Lineage (NCBI taxonomy): Eukaryota > Metazoa > Arthropoda > Insecta > Orthoptera > Gryllidae > Gryllus > Gryllus longicercus. The sequence continues at coordinate 773,110 of JAZDUA010000339.1, read as the reverse complement.
GGATTGATTGATTATTTCATGTTTCCAGGCTTTCAACTGCAATAATGGTCATTAGTCCCGTAAGTGTACTTCTTGTTTCAATCCTGGAGGGGGTAGTGATCTTCACCCTCTGGATGGCGAGATCCGGCGCGGCCCACCAGTGAGCCACCGCCCCAGCTCTCAGCTCCCGTGCTCTAAGCTCCCAGAAGTCTCTTGACATGTGTGATAGTGCAGAGCATGTGAGTGTAAGTGTGTGTGTGAGTAAAGGGTGAGTGAAAAGGACAAGGGCTATGAAGAAAAGATCACGTGCTGCCCGTGGCCCATTTGTCAGGGTACTGCTCCGGCATTTGCCTCGTGATCGGAGAAACCTCCTGAAAACTGCCGATCAGAGCAGCCGGCCACTAGAATTCACCTGTAGACAGCGTCTGAATTCGACCTAGCTTATCTAGCTAGTGTCAAAATTCCTGCCTCCGTCGTGGCTCTTACCCTAGATTCTCCCGGCCAGAGGCACTGCAGTGCTATCAACTGATGCCCTGAGCCACCTAAGCCGGTCCGGCGTTCGCACACCCCGCGCCCAGACGGTTTTCGGAACCTGTCAAAAGCGCGTCTGGCAGAGACGAGGGCCCTGCGCGGGGCGAGCGAGGTAGCCTATGCGCGGCGGCCTCCGTTTGGAGAGCCCCTGGGTCAACACGCCACCCCCGGGCGGCGATCAAACACTCGTGGCCCCCGTCCCCCGGCGCGAGGGGGTGTGGGCGGCGGCGGATAAGGTTATGGGGGCTCAAGAGGGCACGCAGGCGTCTGGGGCGGGCAAGCGAGGGGGAGAATGCTCGTCGACGCATGCACGTATTCTATACAGTGACTTGAGAGGAAAGGTCAATATTCTGGAAGGCGGTGACGTCCCCGTGGGATTGTTGCCCTGTGCCGCGTAGCCTCGCTCAAATCCTCGGCGGTCTATGTCAACTGCCGAGTAGGAAAATGGCATTGAACATTATTGATTGATATATATTAACTTATTTCTTTGTGTTTTAATTTTTGACAATCTTTTTTTTAATTTTCTAATTATGTGCCGTGTCATTGTACTTCATTGCCTTTTTATATCCTCCGTACATTTTGGGAGAAAGGCTATGACGCTTAAGCCTCATAATTGCTTATAAATTGCCAATGCAATTGTATGATAACACGTGGTATTTACCACAACCACGATTTAAGCTTGGTAAAAACATGGCTCCTGAACCGTAAATAAACCCCTGCTATACAATATGAATCTATTGGTAATTGTTTTGAATTGGTTTGATTTAATGATAATGATGAAAATTCAAATATGCTAATGATGATAGTATCGATACTAATAAAAGTAATATGGAGTTACAATACATCTTATTGGCTTGTAGTTTTCAATCTTATTTCCCAACAAATGTTGCTATTTTGAAGAAGTCCTGAAACGTAACGATTTGAATGTAATGATTTCGTACTACACCCTTCAATTTAATGGAAATGTGAAGATTTAAAATAAGGTACTTGATTTCTTACAAATTGTGTAGATTGTATTGGTTATTCATCTGTGGAAATTTGGTGATCCAGTCGTTTTAAATTTCCATGTATGCGTGTCAGCTCGTCTGGATTGTTTGCACTCTTACCTTCAACAAACACTATTTTTATTCTCGTATTATTGGAAGTACTTTATCTCAGATGAGTACGCGCAATTATGACGAAAAAGTGCCAAAATAATTCCCACCATTAAATTCATTTGCAAATTCTCCACAAAATGTGTCTAATTACATTACGTTATTGTAGTACTTTCTTTCGTGAAGGCATGAATGTTTCCCGACGGCGCTTGTCCATGATGTCATGACAACTTGCAGAAATGTAGAGAGAAACGAAAGAGAATATTCTTTCTATTATTGTTAGTATAACACTCAAAAAAAAAAATATGACTCATGGAACCTTTCTGAATGAAATGTGGAAGTGAATTGCAGGGAAACGCTCACCTTCAATGAATGAATTAAAAGTTCGAGACGAATTAAGGGATTTTGAATAAAGTATTAATATGCTTAATTCGTTCTGTTCGAGAGTCCTGTTGTACAAAATTCCTCTCACTTGATACATAACCAATACATTTGTATCGTCAGTGATCAATTGATCCTAAATATAAAAGTATTTTCTTGTTTACCAATACGAAAATCCGCAGCGTTCAAGTAGTTGTGATACGAGCGATTCCGTGGCCACACAAGCTCCTGGAGTGAGATGGAGATGAATAAAACCGCGGCCGTGAGCGCCGGGTAGCGAGGTGGAGGAGGAGTTCGTCGGTATTTTGGCGGCTTCTCTTAAGAAGGAAACACGCCGGTCCGAGCAAACAGCGCACGTGAAATTTCAAGACGAGCATATGGGCACGTACTTCGTGGCCATCGGCACGATCTCGAAACGGCGATTTACCCTGCAGCGCTTGCTCCCGGATAAGGCGCTTGTGAGTCGCGCCGAGCGGCAGGGTGCCAAAAGTCGGGAAAGGGAGGGGGAGCACCGGGGATGGTCAGCGAGGATGAGGAACGGTGAGGGCGCGGGTCTGACTGTCGGTGGGAAATCTGAAAGGAAGGCCGGGGAGACAGAAAATGACACCAGGATGGAAAAACGAGGTGATGACTGAACAGGACGGGAAAGAGCGAAATGACGAGAAACGTCGCGAGGACGGGAGAGGATATTAGGGTGGCGAAGGATTCGAGGACGGGAAAACTCCTGAAAAATGGAAAAATCGCGAGGACGGAAATGGGCGTGAGAAATGAGACAGGCACGATCGATGCTGACGAAGCAAAGCAGGAACAAGTTCGGCATGAGAACAACGTTCAGGAGACGAAAAGGGGTTGAGAAGGATGGGAAGACTGCAACGAGCGCAGGATAGGAGGAACGAGAATACGCGAGAACAGTACAATGAGAAATAGCAGGACGACTGACAGGAAAGGAAAGCGAGAGGCAGGAGACAGCCGGATTCCAGGGTGAACATGGGAGACAGGAGGCGGCGGGAGTCTGCGGGAAGGGAGGAGGGCGGGGGCGGGGGCCGCGCGAGGAGCTGGAAGGCTGGTGCTTGGCGCCTTGCGGGCTCTGGACAGCATTATGGCGCTCTCGGTGCAGCTGGCGGCCAGCGGCCGGTTGAGTGGAGCCGTCCCCGCCTCCCCGCGCCCACCCCACCCCACCCCGCCCCGCCTTGCCCCTCCCCCATCCCCATCGCGTCCGGTCGCCCGCGTGCTGCCCCCGCGCTGTGAGGCGATCCAGCCTGTACCGCCACCGCAGTCGCCGCGCGTCTTCCTCCCGGGACGAGGCTCATAAACGCACAGGGTTGCCAACTGCCTCGGATTAACAATTGCAAAGACTATACAGCTTACTTAAACCTTTGCTTTAATTTTAGTTTCCACTGCCTTTGTATGATTATCTCCTAATAAAATGTTTCTTAAAATCGTAAGTCTCAAGTGTAGGTGGGTCGTAGGAGGCGTAATAAAATGCGATGATCAATTTTAAAATTAACAGTGAAGTAGAATCTGAAATAAATTTAAAAAATATATTTCCCATGTTAATAATTAATTTGTAACCCTAGGGGCATGTAGCTTTGTTTGTTTCGTTGGACCACATTTACCGTGTGAGTGATTCTGAACTTCCGGCCACTCACTGAAGGTTTCATACTTCTAGTGATTTACGGTAAACAGGTCACACCAAAAGGCAACGATGTTAGGACGAAATATTCGGAAATTCGAGCTTAATTCGTTTCTACATTATGTGATTTTTCGTTCCTATAATTTGGATTTTATCATGGAATGTGAACATTAGAGTCTCTAGGTACTCAGCATAACCTCATACAATGTTATCAGGGGCGCAGACAAGACTAGGACATGAAGCAGTTCATTCTAACATAACATTCCCTACTCCGCAATTCTTTAACAGAATTCATTTTTCCATTCATCAGAAATAACTTACAGTGATAAATTTGGAGCTGAGATGAATACATTTTTTATCCCTATTGAATGAAACAAATTCGCGGCCCCAATTAAGTCGGGGCCTGGGACAAGTTGCCTTACCTGTCCCCCCTCTTGTGGTCACCCCTGAATGTTATAGAAGGAATTTCCATTTCAGAAGGAAATGGAATAAACACGCAGTAGTATGAACATTAGTTCGGCATAGCAGAAATAGCATAGTAAGGATCTAAGAAAATTATCCAGGCGGGATCGTGCGGAGTATTCTGTTAAATATCATTTAAGATCTGCCAGATGGAACGAAATGTAAAAATATACTGTGTAGTCATGAGTTTATTCAAGCTATCTAGCGTCGAAGAAATCAGGAGATTAATGTCGAAGGAATGAAAACACGAAAACCTGATGAGGATGCCAGGAGAGGACCAAGAGAAACACACCACTTGTTGACAGATTTGTAGGTATGCAAATGAAATTCTAATACTCTGCAGCACGCGTATACTCCAGTTAAATGAAGTCGGTGAATGGGGAGGGGGGGCTCGTTTTGAAGCTCGTAAAATCTTCCAACGATTAATATGCTTAGGACATGAATTGCGGAAGAGATAAGACAGTGAGTAATGTAATATTTAATGTTCTGCAAATGTAGCTCGTTACACAGGCAACAGTTTAATTCTTAGTTCTTGACATCATTTGGTGTAAGTGTTTAAAGAACCCAAACAAATGTTGCTATGCGAGTCTTGTTCTTTTGCAGAACCGGAACGCTGATTGTCTAATGGGATCTGGCGATCGCTTAAACTATTTATATTTCTGACTCACAGAATGCGTCATGAAACGATATCGCGATGTTTTGATACATTTTATTGAGCAGCACTAGTTCATTCTCTCTGTTTGAAAGCAGGATTGAAACGTATCTACAAAAAATATGATGACTGCAGCACATCTTAACTCGTCTAAAAAAAAGGAATTGCATTCCTTTCTTCGTTCTGTTTCTGAAATTTTACAGTATTGTGCTACAATATTGTAATAAAATAATAAATTGAAATAATATTAATATTATGTATTAGATAATATATTAATATTATTGTAGTAAATTGAAATAATATTAATATTCACTACCTCAAGCAAAAATTTTCATTATTGGATATTAACTAGGATAATTCTCATTATGAAGAACTTGTAGCCTCTCATTTGTTAACGTACAAAATTATTTTGTCATAATATAAATGAATATATTTTGCATCACTTCGAGATCCGATAGTGCAAATCATATTCACAAAACTAGTCCGAAAAACTTTGTATATTAAAATAGACCTTGACGTACTCGTACCGCAAAGAAGTTATGGGTGTATAAAACAACTGGGTACTGCAAAATAAACCAAACTGTTGGGAGAAATGAATCAACATGGCTATCCTCGTGAATAATGAGAATGGTCTCAAAGAGTATATACTTTAAGTTTCCATCAATTCGTGGTAAAAAGTATTGTACGTATTTCAAACGAAAGTATATTTGGCGTTCTCATTTCAAAATACCGAATTCTATTCTGCCTCGTCAGCTAACACTTCGTTCAAACACTTTCTGTACTAGATACATAAATGACTATTGTTAAAAAGAAATATAGCAGCACTTAATAATTAAAAACAAAAATGAAAAGGTAGGTGCTCTCTAAGAGTTCTGGTGAATGTCAGGTCCATTTTTAAGCCGACAATGGCTACTCGTCTCAATTGCACATTTTCATAACATGTCCTCTTCATTCTTTTTTTATCCTGTCCAAAAGAAAACAACACATGCTTTTCTCGAACAAAAACCTCGCCACATTTTCAGAAGTCCCGGCTATTTATCCTTTTACTACACGAAATGTCCCTTTGCCGCATTGACACAATATATTAATGGAGCTTAAACGCCTTGAATGGATTTCTTGTGGACCCCCTCGGTAGTTAAACATTGCAATATTTTCGCATGTTGTGATTTCCCCACCGTCAGTGACGTCATGGAGAAACAAACAGCGGGTCGGATGGCCGGGCGTGAGCGGCGACTGGACGGAAGGGGTGGGGAGAGCAAGGAGGAGGAGGGGAGGAGAAGGAGGGTTGGGGTGGGGCGAGGCGGGGACGAAGGCGGCGGCGGCACCGGTCCCTTTGAAAGTCCGCAGCCAGAAGTGGCCTGGCGATCGTAACTTCAGCAACGGGTCACAAAGTTTCCCGGCGAAGAGCAATAGTTGCACGAGGCGGCGTGCGGGCGAGGAGGCGCGGAGGCTTGAGATAAAAATGCTCGAGTGTCGTTCGCCGACACGTCCCTAACGGACGAGTGCGGTGCGCGCTGACAGAGCGAACTAATTAAACAGCGACTGCCGCCGCCCGAGCCTCGAGAAGCGGAGATCGCCGCTCGACTGAGTGTTCTATCGACTGGCAGCACATGCACATGATTCCTGCAGCTACTCTTTGCACTTCGGTCCACGTATACTTTTCTACAAAGAAATCGATTATGAAGAATAATATTTACTTTTGGAGTAACGCACATGTTTTCGCACGACGTCGATATTTCGACTAATTACGTAGAATTGAGTTTCACCATTTACAGTATACTTATTGAAAAACTATGTATATATCATCCATATGTACTGTTTAATAAAATTCAAGCATTTTTAATATTTGTTATTATTTGAAGTGTTTATTTGTTTCATCGCTGACAGAGGACTATCGCAATGTCCTGCATTGTTTTTGTTCTTTACGTAACAATATTTTGTGAAATTTCAGAAGTAGTGGAATACGATTTAAAAGAGGTTTTAATAATGCACCACTCCTTCAAGTTTTCAATTATGTTTTCGGTGTACTATGGGGGATTTACCGACAAGAAAAATAAGCAGTTACTCAGAGGCTGAAGTTGCTCAGTGATTGGGCACCCGCCCCCTAAACAATTATCAAATAATCGAAAAATGTCTTAAAAAGTGTGGATCGACTATTGCTCAAATTGTCTATTATACTAAAAAGTTTATATTTTTTTAATAATTGATTTTTTTAGTAAATCTGGAGGAAATGTTACCGCAGGGGTCCACCATGATTTTGTGACTTGGCGATTCGCAGCATTTAAATTCGGCCCTGGATATACCCTATATACACATTTGGTTTCTGCACTTCAAAAATCGCGCGTTGAATACGAAAATAAATGTATATGCTCTTTAAAAACAATCAGCTAATAAACGATTCGTGCATTTTTGCTGGTGAAAATTGATGTACAGACAGGTTGAGTTGAACAAGTGCCCGCGTCCACTAAAACAGCAACTCATATAGATATGATTATGACCTTTGAGGTTAAGTTATTCGTACTGACCGCCACCACCAAATGATGCTTTTAGATTTTTGACTAGTATTTATATTTTATTTTAGTCGAGGTGAATTGGTCACCCATACCCCAAGTTTGTATCTGCTTGAGTAAAGTCATAATAACACAACGGGAACGTAAAACATTATTGTTAAATAATTTTGTTTTGTCTGTAAATAAATTTCATTATTAAACTGAATTGTTTGTCGTCGATTCATCATATACGTTGTAATAACGTAGATTACCAGCACGAAATGTGTAAATCAGCTTTGACTGCTTGAGCCTAGAGAGTATACAGAGTACAGGTGCTTCGTTAATAGTTGAATTTCGAATGAGAAACGAGTTGAGTTGAAGAGCCACTTTTTAAACAAGTATTCTACGAGATCAAGACCTGATATCGAAGATCCGACAAAAAAGTAAACAAAATTGTGTGAAGTGGAATGTCGTCGCACAAATCGCCAAGTTACTAATAATAATAAGAAAAAATAATCGAATACTGTGAGAATCAGGCTGGTACCATTGATAAACTAATCATGATTCTAAAAGCCAGATACTTTACGGAAACCCACGGCTATATGTTAAAAACATTTACACTCATGGAATGACATAAAAACGATGAAGTTACGTAACATGAATGATTAAATTTGATAGCTAAAGACACCTCTTTTGTTTGCGTCGTTAGAAACAAAATATTACTGCAATTTTTGTCACTTTAAATTTATTTTGTTTGAAACAAACAAAAGCAATGCACAATATCAAACGCAATGCATTATTTAATCCCCGATAAAATTCATTAGAGAACCGTAGGTGATACTAGATAAAGGGTTTCGTGACATATGATGATAATTACTCTTCCTCGAAGCCTGTTTCAAGAGACTATTTATCTCAAGCCCTTTAGATGAATTACTCCGAAGACAGTAGGACCTTGTGTCTGGGTGCACGTGCCCACAGCTCTTATATTAACAGTTAATGACCTTAAAAAATACTCAAGAGACACTTTTTCATATAGTTTGTAATGAACGTTATTAACAAAGGTAATATGCCTTTAACTGTTTGTTAAGTGACCCTGGAGCACAGTTTGTTCAAGATGTGAGCTGAGCAATTAATTGTACCGTAAAAGTAACCTCATACGACTTTCTTGGAAATTTGAGCTCAACATACATTGCAAATAAAATTTCGCTAACGAATCGTTCTAAATTGAAATATACTTCAAACGAAAAATATTTTGATATTTCTGAATGTCACCAACTAACATTTTATCATCTTTATTTCCTGATATTATACTTAAAAATCGAATAATTGCTTTCAACATTAACGAGATTCATCGTCTAAACATAATTTCACAATTATTTATTTACTGTGGTAAAAGTAAGTATCCAATAATTTGTAATTTTAAATTTGTCACATTTTGTCCACTCTAAGACTCTGATATTATTAAAAAGAATAATTGTAATGCTTGATGTAGGGTAAAATACTCTGCAATTGGGGATTAATAACTATCCTGGAACTCGATTTATTCTGTCAACCCGAAATCAATTCGAAGTTAATAAATTTATCTCCATGGAATATAAAAATGTATGGCCTTCGATATGTAACGAACGCCTTCCGTTGCCGACATCCGTCTTTTTCTTCGTCACGTCTGCTCCGAAAGCACTTAAAAATCACCCTCAGCGTCTGTTATCGTGCCCGTTCCGATAACCGCCTCCAGCGATAGTGTGAAGTCAATCCGTCTGGAGGCGGCGCGCCGGGTCGCTGCAGTGACAGCCACGAGTCAGCTTCAATCGAGAGCGCATCTCGACATGGAACACGCCCCGCGTCGGCTGCGCGCGCGCCTCACCGCCATCACCGCCGCCTGCACTTCCACACGGGCAGCGAGAGCAGAGGCATGGCCATTGCCTCTGGAGCATCGTTGACGGGGAGTAGGCATGCGACATCGATGTAGATGTTTTTAAAACGATGGTTTTATAAAATCATCGATGTACTTAACATCGATATTTTGGAGCCGATGTTTTTAAGATCGATCATCGATGATTTGTGTTCAATGTTTGAACGTGGTCTATATTTTTAAAATGAAAAAGTATATTACAAAAAAATTTAGAATATTTTCAAATATCCAAAAACATTCTTCGGATCGAAGTGGCCAAGGGTAAAAAAATCGAGTATTCGTCAATAAATAAGCCTATTTTATTGTTGATTAATCGAACAAATTAATCCACGTTTTTTAGTTATTCTGATGATTTTTTTGACTTCGTTTTGTCAATTAAACCTTAATTAAAAATTGATAAATGCGATCACTTTTACAATAAACACTCGCTCACACATGTAAAATTCAATGGTCATTAGTACAGTTTTAAAAACTTCAAGGTTGAATAACAGATGGTTTTGGGTCGATGTCTCATTAAGATCGATGTTTTAATTTTCACCATCAATGTTTAGAAACATTGATGTTTGGTTAACGATGTCGCATCTCTAACTGAGAAGTCCTGCGGTTCGAGTCCCGACGGTCTCGGATTTTCGGCACTACCTATACACCTGCGTTGAAATCAGCCACTGCGGAGAAGAATTTTCGCACCCGGTTGCTCTGATCTGTAGTTTCGCATGGTTTCTCCGATCAACACCAGGCGAATGTGTCGCAGCGGTACCCCAGCAAACGGGCAGTGTAAATTACCGATTCGTCCAAAACTTTCAGAAATTTTACAAATTTAAGGTATAAATAAAAACAAAGTCAAAGATCAAACATATGCACTAAAAATGATGATTATAGCTTTTTTTTACGTCACATTGAACAAGTCAAAAACATTGTAGACCAATCGGAAGGGGTTTTGATTTTTTCGGCCGATTTCACGTGGAATTATCGACATGGAATTAACCACTTTCGAAAAGTTCTGAAGAAGAGAGGAATGGAATTAAGATTTAATAGATTCAGATTTTGTGACGTATCGGAAATAAAAAAAATCACTGATAATAATCGAATAAATGCAGTTAGATTATTTATTAATTGCTATAGTCACCTGAACAATTATCTTTATTTCTCACAAAAATGTAGTAAATGGATAATCGATAATGAACAATTCGGGTAACGAACATTGAGTTTGCACGCTTTACGTAGTGATGTTTGAAGAAATTATGATCAACCATCTTGTTTTGCACTAATACATTATTCCATTAAAGCCTTCAACAACCGTTTAATCATCTGAATTGATTGGTGCAAATTCCGAAAAGATTTCTTTCAAATTACAATTTAATCCCAAAGGACTTGGGGGAACACAGTAATATTTTCATTATAATGCCCAAACGAAACGCAACATAGCTCTGAGAATATGTTATTCTCTCAGCACAATTTAGTAAAATCGTGAGGTAGTCATGTTGAACATTCGTTATATCATTCGAAATTCGTAAGACAAGCCTCAAATTATTTGAGAGACGTGTTTGTTACTACTCAGCAATGGAGGATCGAGAAAGTATTTCAGCTTGACTTGACTTGAAGCCGTTACATTCGAAGAAAGCTTATCATTTCTGATATAACACTGCTGGCAAATCTTAGTACATTATATTTTTCTAAAGAACGCCCTACTAAAACGATAGTCCACCTTTGGTCCACTAGTGAAACATATCACACATAAATGGATATTGCATTTCATATAGGCCTAAAATATCGGGTTTTACAACATGATTTGCGACACTTCTGTGAAAAAATCGGATATAGAAACGAGAGGACCTTCTCTTTGAAATATGTTTCTATCAAATTATTTTCATTTTTGTATTTTGGGTATTTGCTTAATTCTTTTTGTCTGCACAATGTGTTTCTTACGCAAAGAGTAAGAAAAGAAATTTCAATTTAGATGAGAAATAGCACGCATATTACCGTTGAGAATCTCTCTCCAGTTATGCACAAAATATGCGGAAAATTAAAGAGAATTGTTTATAGAGATGCTATCTTATAAATTATAATGACCAAACTTCCATTGTCCGTCGAGAGCGACCACAGGCAAAGTCCAGCGTCCTTTTGCACCCTCGCTCCGCCCACGCCTGACCTCGTGTGGGCTTTCTGGCTGGCAGCGCTGAGCCGAGCCGCTCGTCTTGTGTCCGCAGGATGCTGAACGAGGACGAAAAGCGGCCGTTCGTGGACGAGGCGGAGCGCCTGCGCAAGATCCACAAGCAGGAGCACCCGGACTACAAGTACCAGCCGCGCCGCCGCAAAGCCACCGTCAAGGGCGCGAGCGCCGGCGCCGGGGCCGGGGCTGGGGCCGGGGCCAACGGCGCGGTCGGCGGCGGCGGCTGCGGGGCGTTGGCGGGGGCCGTGAGCGCGGCGCAGGGCGCTGCCGTGGCGGGGACGGGCCCCGCGCCCAACGCCGTCCCCGTCGATTGCGGCCCCCCCGGCGGAGGGCCCAGCCGCCCCGGCCTCCCGGGCCAGCACCCGCTCTCCATGTACAGGTAGGCACCGCGCCGGCACTACTTGTTTTTTTATTTCTTCTTTATCCGATTAAAAGTACTTTGCACTTAATGAGTTAGAACGGGCGGGGGCACAGTTATCCAATCGAGAACTTAATTTTTTGATGAGGTCAATATAGCGTTCAAAAATTGAATCTTGCGATAGGATCACAGTGCCCCCTCTCGTAAGTTCCACTCACAAAGTGTCAAATGCCCAATACTAATTATCCTAGAATACTAGTGTACAAAGTGTCAAATGTCCAATACTAATAATCCTAGAAATTAACCGCTTGTTATTAGTGATGAATAAAATTTACTCACGTCAAAAGTAAACAATTTCCACAAGAAGAAGGTAGTAAATTATGCAATGAGTAATTAGAATATCGCTAAACAACTTTTTTAAAAGACTCCAAAAAACAAATAAACATTGAAGCAAGTTTTACTGTATTGCACAACAACTGTAACTACTACTGTAACAAACTATGTGTGTTTATATATAATAATATGAACTATATAAATTACCTATGTGTGTTTATATATTCAGATATCGTACGTATTAACTTCACGTTGAACGGAGATTTAGCAAGTACACAACAATATTAAAAGACTTTTGGGCAGTCTCACATATGAACACTTAAAACACTGCTTTGTAACCCACTGCTCAGTAAATGGTCAATTGTTAGGATAAGTTTTAGGAACTTACTTTCAGAAAAAACAAAAATGTCCACTACAATATCATATTGTACAAAAATGTATAATTTAGTTCAAGATATGATTAAATCTTGATTGTAACCTTGCGGAGATATGATGAAGCAACATGCCATTGTGGTATCATTGTCATGTAAGACATTTATTCGGCATTTTAGGGTCAAATTAATCCCACTTTTGCTAGCTAGCGGTGTTCCCAGGCCTGACCTCCATTTTATTTATTATCCACACCTGCGGATAAAGGAGACTTGCGGCGAGCTGAACGTATTCACATCACCGAACCTAGTTTACTTGATCTGCCTGAGCAATCCTTTCGTCACACAGTTTTAGAAACAGATGATTTGTATTAGAAAGCTACACCTTGATTTTTGCCCCGACCGAGAATCCAACCTGGGAGCACCTCACAGAAAGCTAGCACGCCGTTCATGAACCAACCAAAGGGTTATTTTCATACAATATCCTTAGTTTTATTGCAGTTTTAATATATTTAGTACTGCATAGGTTCACACTGCATTACGGAAGAATCTGATACCATAGATAAAGAAACATTAAGCAAATGCCATAACAATCCGGAACATCGGATGTGAGCTAACTTCAATGAGAAGAGGTGAAAGTTATATTTTGCCACCTCTTCACATATATGCCAAAATATTTAATGGAACGGATATCAAAGAGTATTGCGAATTAAAAATGCTCTTTCTTCTATAAATTAGTACATTTACTAAATTATCGGGATGATTTTTTCTTACTTTCGTAATGAATACATTGAGAGAGAAAATGGTGTTCGCCACTCAGTTTTATAACATATTCCACGAATTTCACAATTTCATAATTTCACGAATTGATTATCTAAAATGATGTAGTTTTCATTGTGGTCATGAAAGCGAACTGGTAACTTCATTGTGGTCATGAAAGCGTTGGTAACTTCAGTTGGTACATAGTACATGTTATCCGCATATGTGCTATTTTATTCATCACTAGATAGGTAATGCCATTTCTTCGAGTCTACATAAATTCTCAGATAATTCCCATTCCCATAAAAATACTGTCTACTTCGATTGTAATGAACCTCTGGAGTCTAGCATTTGGGGTTTACTATAACATAGGTTCAGTATATCTGATAATCCCAAAACATAATCTAGTTTTTATACTATGATTGATTTTATAATTTCAGATGTACAATTAAATCTCTAATCACCGCAATTTCAAAGTTTCAAATATTCATGCTTTCTTCGCACTCGATACTACATTCTACATTCTTCGCTCTAAAAATGTTAGTTCTCTCTTAACATCCTTCAAAACTTCTTGCACTGTTGAAGTACTTTCTTTATGTTTGTAGCCTCTTTGTCATTACATTCGTTTTCTTCTGTTCCGAAAGAACCTTTATTCATATTTATCTCTCACCAATATCAGATTTAAATAGTTTTCAACTTGCATTCCGCGTCGATCACTTCAAGTTGGACAGAACTGCTATTGATGAGCTGAAGAAATTCCTTCGGTGGCGCAGTAATCTTAAAACCATTCATTCGCCTTACACGGTACAAAAATATCTCATGAGAATTTTCTCCCTGTAAGTTGTATTCACTGTGCTCACTATAACCGATGTTGTTCGTGAATTAGAGTTCACTATAAATGAATCTTCTAGTGCAAGGGGGTCCAACTTGGAAGGGTCTCACGGATCATTACTCTGATTGCGGGCCAAATTTTCATTACTCGGGCGACCGAGTGACCCCGTATTGTTGATCTCTGTAGTTTGCCCAGCTGTTCTGAAACGAGAGGGAGGGGAGGCATTCGTGATATCAGGAATGCATAACGCAGTAAAACACATTGGTATGATTTTGAATTTCGGAATTTCCGAAATGTCCGGTTTTGATTCGGATAGCACGCGTGTGTTAGGCGCGCAGTGTGCTCGCCCGATACGAATGCAAAGGTCTTTCACTTTCAACTAATAGCCTTTCGCGGGACACATTAAATGGCATTGCGGGCCGCCCATCGGACAGCCCTGTTCTGGTTACGCAAGTGGATCGAGACCAGTTGCTTCGGCTCCCTGTACCCGAGTTCCCTCTATCCGGAGTGGTCCGCACGAGTAAGACAATTCTCAAAGAAATGGGCGCGTTTGTTGTTGGCGCAGCCGCGGGCCGTGCAAGCAGGAGGACAGCCTGAGCTGCGGGGCGTCGTCTCCGCGCAGCATGCTCTCGGGCTCCCCGCACAGCACGCAGGGCCCGCTCACGCCGCCCAGCACGCCCAACGGCGCGGACAAGCGCGCGGCGCCCCAGCCCCAGCAGCAGCAGCAGCAGCAACAGCAACAGCAGCAGGCGCTGCTCCAACGCCTCAGCCCCACAGGTGAGCCGCGCGGCCGCGAAGGCACACACATACACACACGCACGCACGAGAACGCGCTTTCAAGGGTAGCGACGCGAGCAGAAAGAACGTGGGTCAGCTAATATCGTTGTCGCAAGAGTCGGATCGTCGGTGGAGCTACCTGCTGACTTCAGCTCGGAGTGAGCATTGGCACTGTGTCTGTAGTGACACTGATCGGGAGGTTCTAGTGTTTGAGACCACACGGTGGCGGATATTCGACACTATCTAGGTGGCTATGTCGAATTTAGCCGCTGTCTGGGGAGAAATTGCAGCGACCGGCTGCTCTGATAGGTAGTTTTCCGAATGTCGGAGCAGTACCCTACCAAAAGGGCCATGGACCGCGCGCGATCTTTCCTTTATCAGGCTTGTCTCCTCCTCTCCCTTTAGACACACACATACATCATGCACTAACGTTCTACACATGTGTGAGTTCCGACATGTTGGTCGGCGCCGGATCTCACCATCCTCCGTCGTGGAGGAACACAGTCACTTCTCCTGATAAAACAATCATTACATAAAGGGGTTAATGACCATAGTAGTTGACGTGCCCGGAAATATCAATCAATAACTTCTGTGCAGCTGGGATGCATCAGGATGGTCCGATTGTTCGGGCGCCCTACCTAGTCCTCCCATATCGCCGCCATACGCACATCACATATTTTCTATAATGTAGTGATTGGAGCTACATAGGCGTGTGTGCGTGTGCACTAGTGTAAACCTTTCGACGCCACTCGAACCACGCTTACAAATTCTTGGGGATACCGCGAAATACTTATCACGATAAGTATTATCAGTTGTATACTTATGTACGTATACTTATTAAAAGATGGAACTGTGTCGATAAAAGGGCCACAGCCTAAAAAGATTATTACTTAAATATCTAGAACTTCATTCCTTTGCGCCTGTGTAAAATATGCTATACAATTTTCGACCACCTTGTAACAAGTACGAGTCAGATAATAAATTTGCCGTTTAAAGAATGATATATGTAAATACAAAATACTAATGCCGCAAAGATTGGCGTTAAATACCTTAAAGATACAATAATACCAACCAGTTTCGGTCGTTGAAGTCTGCCTAGTAAGAGTATACCTCTAATTCGTGTGGGTGTCGTATGACCATCTTCAGCTGAAATGCCAAGTCATTCTCAGGCGTTTTTCCGAGCACCTCATTCGCGGGGGTGGAGAACATGGCATCAACAGTCATCCACTAGCAGCAGGAAAGTAATATTACTCTTCACATATCTATTTTGTAGAGAAAAGTAGTGTCAACTCCAATTAGTAAATACCGGCCAACTATTTGATTTCAATAGAAAGAGATCGATGGAAATGATTATTATTTAAAAATGCATTGGAATGAAGTCGCAATTATTTAAAAATGCTGAAGTTACAGACAAATACTACAGAACAATTGGATATGTTAACGAATTTAACTCCTTAAAATGAAATAAATTAAAATATATAAATTCTGGTTATTTGCATAATAGTGACAAATCCCTTCTTCATGATACTTCAAAAATGTTCGTCCTTCAGTGTTCCATATACGCTCCGTTTTCTCTTATATGATCCAATCCAATTGTGTTTGAGGAAAGACAATATAGAGTCCATACTTTAAGAACCACTATTGTTCTTCGAAGTAAAACCAAAACAAATATATTGTTTACAATCAAATTACCTTATTTTACTTGCATTTATCTTGTCTATGAATAAGAAAATAACATATCTAAATAAAAACAAATGTCAGTAACTCTTTTGTTTTGAAAATGATTTTTTTCCCCTCAAATGGTGACCTTCTACTTCGAATCGACGCTTTTAACCCACTTCATGTTCTTCAGCATACCAGCGAGCTTATTCGATGACCTTAAGGCCCAGCACAAGACACGAGAAGCAGCATCATATTTTCTGTCTTATCCGCTCTTGCTTCTGCACGTCATACACGTCAGCTCGTGAATGATGAATCGCATCGCATCGCCAGAGCAGATGTAGCCAACGTATATACAAATCCGCGTAGAGAGCGAAATAAAACTAACAAGTCCAGTAGATAACTGTATTTCAAATTATTTAAAATATTGATTAACCATTTAAACAAGTACTTTGAATATTTTCATCGCATCGGGGTCATGTGCCATACACATTTTAAAATTAAATATTATATTACTTTTTAAATATCTACTAAAATGTTTCTCCTTTTTATTTGGTGTTAATAGTCTAGTCCAATACAATTTGACCTTTTTCGTGCTTTTTCAAAGATTACTGTTTGACCTTTTCACTACTAGCTTCTGACACATGATTCATATCACAATTTATCCAACTTTGCTATCATGCTACACTCCATCCAATCATGGTTCAATTTTCTTTCAAGGAATATTTAAAGGCTATAGAATCTCCGCCGAATTGGAAAAGTCTCGAGCTGGAACCTTTCAAAATCTTACTATAATAATAATAATAATAATAATAATAATAATAATAATAATAATAATAATAATAATAATAATAATAATAATAATAATAATAATAATAATAATAATAATAATAATAATAATAATAGCCGATCAGATGGCCGAGATCTCTAAGGCAGTAGTGCCGGAGTGGTTTCGGACCAGAAGATCGCGGGTTCGAGTCCCGCCTCGGGCATGGGTGTATTTGTGTATGTCTGTATGTGTTGTCCTTTCACCCCCATTATCATCATATCATCATTTCATCTTCCATACCCCCAGGGCTAACAACCGTGGGGGATAAAAATCGGATCCAGCTAAAAATGCTGGTCCCCCCAAAAAGTTGTTGCAAGCACCTGCCACCGTGATAATAAATAAAAACTGAGCCACGGTAAATGCAGCATGCTTGCATGCGTGGTCCTAGTCGGCCGATTAACGAAAAATAATAATAATAATAATAATAATAATAATAATAATAATAATAATAATAATAATAATAATAATAATAATAATAATAATAATAATACATTTACATTAATTACATTAATACATTTACATTACATTAATAATACGAATACATTTGGGAGGCCGAAAAATACGGTAAGGGGTTCGCGTTTCATAATGTTACATCCAAATTTACTCATTTACAAAATAGGGTTTAATGCAATCCCGCAATGCATTTAGGTATTTAGGGATTGCGGAGTAGCGGTGCGGGCAGGGGCTCATCGGGCGAGGCGAAACGGGGCAGGACGTGTCATGGCCGGGGAGGGCAAGTCGGTGTGGTTGGTGCGGGGCGGAGTGAGACGGCGGAAAGGAGCGGAGCAGTAAAAAGGGAGCTTTGCGGAAGGTTGGAGTGGACTGCAACGGAGCAGGGCCGTTGCGCGGTCCAGTTGTCGCGGGGGGGGGGGAGGTAAGTCGGGTTCTGGGGGCGTGGCAGGGCGTGGGGGTAGCGACGGAACGAGGTGAGGCGAGCCGTGAAGAGGAGAGAACAAAGGGAAGTAATAGGGGCGAATCATTTTCATAATATATCATCTTATTAATAAAACTTAATAATCCTCAATACAAAACAAGACGATAAAAATTTGATAGCATCGCCAGAGCCTGGATAGGATTTTCCGTAATTAAATCAGCACTAGTACGCACTTTGTCGTTTTTGTTGTTTTTATTTCGTTTCTAATACAAAAGCACGAGAGAATTTTTCTCCCCGTACAGAACATCGTGAACTTCAAATTAAAAGAAACGTTAAACTCTCAGAAAAGAAAATTCGAGAAACCACATTTAAGCGAATTTTGTAATTTTGCTTAGAATTTGAAAGAGAAAGAAATTAAACCAAAAGTGTGAAGTCCTTTTGAGAAAAATTTGAAAATGTTATCAAGGCTTCATGCGTATAACCCCATAAAATCAAAATATCAATCTCTATTCGTTCGACCAGATCGATCGAGGTATGTCGATTTCGGAGTAGATCATCTGAACTACTAAGGCGTAGTGTTGACCACAGACGCGCAGGTGAACAGACAACGTTTTGCCGTAAAACAGTTTTTTCTGTTTCAAGGAGTCGCAAACGTGGGTTCACACGACACAATGTATTAAGAAGCAATTTACTACACGTGAGACCAAGATTTATCCACTTTTTCGATATCAGGGTCCCACAATATGGGTTTTTCTGTCAACATATCCCCACCTTACGCTGCAATGTTTCAACTTGCTTTACTGCGTAAATACACCAGGGGTGTGAGGAGGTTAAAAACAAAGATTAGACGCGCAGACTCGTTTTCAATATTCGTGGATTTTGGAGTTTCGGATGCTGCTTCCTTTCTGTATAAGCCTAAAGTGGGGTGAAATCCGAGGCAATTTGTTTTCACTGTCAAGCGACACACGGTAAATCCCGTAAAGCGAGCCGGGCCCGAATCCAGGGCTTCCTAAGGAGCGGCAGCGCTCCGGCCGGGTCGCAAGCGGCGTCGCGGGGGCCCGCAACCTTATCGAGAGCAGGCGCGGCGTCGCGGCCCGGCAGGGCGCGCGCCGGCCACAAAGAGCGCGCTGTTCGCTCCCAAGGCCTTCCCCACGCGCCCAATCGCGCTGGCGATCTCCGCCTCACGCAGGCTGCGTTATTGGACGCAGGCTCGGCCGAGCACCGCGGCGCTCCGACGACGGCGGCGGGGCAGGCGCAGCACGCGCCCCCGCAGGCCTCGGCGGCGGCGGCGGCGGCAGCGGCTGCGGCGGCGGCCATGGCGGCGGCGGCCGCCGCCCACCACCAGAGCCTGGTGGCGCAGCCCAGCCTGGACTTCCGCTTCGAGATGCCGTGCGAGCTGGCGTGCGACATGATGGGCGGCGGCGACGAGCTGGACCAGCTGGAGCAGTATCTGCCCTCGGCGGCGGGCGGGACGGGCGGCGGGGGCGGCGGCGCGCCCGGCGCCGCGCCCCCGCAGGCCCCGGCCCAGCAGGCCTCCCCGCACGCGCAGCCCAGCTACTTGTACCCGTGGCCCATGCACAGCGCGGCGCGCGGGGCCGCGGCCGACGACGCGGCCGCCGCCACCGTGGACGCCAACGGCCACCCGCACCTGCACCACCCGCACAAGATGGGCAAGGCGTCTCCGCCCGCCCACGCGACCGCACACGACGCCCTCGACTCCGCCTACTCGTCCTATCTCACCGGCCCAGAGGACGGCCTCGCGGCGCAGATGTCTCCGCTCATCAGGTGAGTGCTAGGCGAATGCTGGGGCAGTACCTTGGCACACGGGCCACGGACCACGCGCTACCTCACTTTCCTCAGCTTTGTCTCCTCTCCCCTTACACTCTTCCGTTTACAATTACATGCACTACGCTCCCATAAATATTGGGAGACCAGTCGAGAGCTCAGAACTCGTCCCGGTTAGAGTCGTGCCTCGGAGGAAGGAGCTGACTATCCGGTGGGGGGAAACCCGGGCAAGTCGGCGCCGGATCTCACGTCCTAATGGCGACACTGTCACCTCCCGCAAAATAACAGGCACTACACTTGGGGACTAATAACCATTTCGCGTCCGGAAACAAAATAACTGATCATCAAGTAAGAAATATTTGTTTTTAATTTTAATCATGAAGTCTCCTAGAATGAGCTCTTGCTTCATGTAGTAATTCATAAGAAGCGCTTTACTCTGGTATGGATAGACAAAAATTTTGTATGGGTTGGGGAGGATTTTGTGGAAAATGTCCAGATTTTGGGTTTGGTTTCTAGTAGCAGCAACACCGAACGTTGAAACTAGATAGGTAAAAGTTTAACTAAGTTGTAGATGACATAACATTGGAGAGGTAAAATTTATAAACATATTTCCAATTTCGAATAATGAAGGTGAAAAATGCAATCCACGAAATTTCTGCAGAAATCATCGAAATATTAAAAAAATAATTTGTATTAAATTTACATCCTTCGTAAGTCAAATCTCATGATTTAGTTTTATGGGATTTCTCTAGTTTACCGTCTTCATGAATCCTCCATATACAGAATGTTTTGAAGCACATTTATGTTTACGCAAACACTGCTTCATTACAAGTATCCGATTCGCGGTAGTTACATTATTACGTAAAATTATCATAACTTATAATAGGGATCTCAGGACTCTGTTTCCTTTTAACATTTTCCATTAATTCTATTTCTTTCTTTTATTTGCCCGTAAATTAGTCCCAGAAGATGATGTAGACATCCTTTTATTGATTAATCATTTTATTGTTATTTATAATACTTATATTTTCTCATTCATCACTGAAAGACTTATTTATTACTCTGACCACAGAAGCCTATGAATGCATACATAGGCCAGTTGAGAGTAATCGCATCATTGAAAGCTGCATCAGAAAAATACTTCACAAGATCGCACCCTCATAACTTTGTGAGGCATAGTCCGATGCATCGAATTTTCGCTTGGAAAAATTATTGCGAAGTCCGGACTACAATTAACGAGTCTTCGTTTTAAATGACGATAGTCATATATACTTTTAACTCGGGGGAAATATCCATTTGAAGAAAATAGAATTCTATGTTACAGAAATTTAATTCCATTCCACCGTGGTCGAATCGATCAGAATGTGGACATTTTCAGTTTGAGTTTCAACCCCACGTTAGGCATGGGTATTTCTGTCGTGGTTGTACGTTGTATCGCGTTGTACTGCCTCCTCTGCAATTCTGCCAGTGTATTAGAACATAGTCCGAGACGCACAAAGTCCTGAACAGAAAATAGCCCTATAAAGAATCCTGGTAAATTCCAAAAATATTATTTACTAGACTTACAATTGTATCGCATACAGAATTCTATCGTAAGAGAAGGAACAGAAAAAAACGTATTATTTCCATAACATAATATTTTCGTGACTTTTTTTAAAGTAGTCATGTCAGAGGATTTAACATTTTCTGACGGAGCAATTATATTTACTCCATCCTTTAAATGAACGTGATATTCTTGGATTCGGCATATCTTTTGTGTATGTTTAAAGTGTTAAACATACAATAAAAATTCGCTTCAAACTATCTGGAAATTAATTGTGGAATTAATACACTTTGACCTGTTGGCCTGTTCACTCTTGTCAACCGTTGCGGCGCGCACGCGCTCTGCGTGTTGGTTGTGATTCGGCCGCGCAGAGCGTCGGCGCGTCGTCTCCACGGTAACGAGCGAAACTCCGCCCACCAGCGTCCGTCCATCTCCTCGCTTCTCCTGGACCACTAGGACAAGACGGCGCCCTTTGACCTGCTTCCTCGAATGTCAGAGCTAGCCCCCTGTGCAGACAGGATGCTGAATACAAGCAGATTACTTTCTTTTGCTTCTCCAAAGGCTTATGGTTGTCTGGGAAATAGCTTAATCATCTAGGCAATTGGATGATATGCATGGTATTTGAGATGCATTGACGGCTGATAAGGTGGTTTGTGATTCCTTTTCACGCCAGACGATATAATGATGCCTTACGCCGGACTCGAACCAATGATCCTCGCTTCTGCGCAGTGCGGCTATCGCCCCAATTCATTACAACCACATGGAGATCCGACTGTATATAATTTCCAAATAATTTCTTAACATAGCAATATAATTTTCTTAAACAGTTACGGCTAATACAAATGTATGTATACTATATCTTGTGAATTCATAATCAATTCGTTAAATTATTAAAATTTCTTTCAGTCATGTTTGAAGTACTTAATATGTAAAGACAATAGCCTCATAAAATTAGTTAGCATGTAGGTGTTTGATGAGTAATGCAGCCTAAACAATTGTCATTACCGGTTTCCTAATTGAAACATGTACATAAATTAAGCACTATTTGCCCTCGGACCACATTCCCGGATCGCAAATTCATAGTTTGATATTTCATGAGAATCATTTAACTGTCTGGTTTCGATGTCCCTAAAGATAAAAAAGAGAAAAACTAGCTATTTTAAAAGAAAGAATGCTTCAATGTGAATATTTAGTGCTATATTTAGTTATTTTCAGTGACACTACATGAAGGTAGAAAAGCTAAATTATTCGAATAACCGAATTGTGCATCAACTCATTGAAGTATTACATTGTATACATAGTTCTCGATGCAAATTGAAGATTCGAGTACTCGAAGTTAATAAATGCCATCTGGTAACGACTTTGTAACAAAACCTAAACTTTCCTTCTCTTTGTCTTCGTCAAACATAGACTTGATGAATATGTATGGAATTGAGGCTTGTGATTTCGAGTCTTTGGCAAGGTGTGATTTCATCGTGAGGTTATGAATCATTTTGATGCTTTTAACCTACCACAATCATTCGCTATTAATCGACCAAAAATTATTAACATCAATATAAACTTTATTTATTGTCAAAAACAGTTAAAACTCAATGTGACGTATGGAAAAGCACAATACGCACACGTCTTTTTATGCTCCAGTATCCCCCTCCCTTATGGCCCAGAAGCTAAAATCAATTTTCACTTGTTAATGATATTATATTACTCAAACGTTCCCTCCCCGGAGCAGAACGTTCAATACCGTTGACAGCGACGACAAACAATGGAAATAATGATTAATCCAAAAGCGTTGTCGATGACCACGACAGCGCCGGTAGAAACGACAGCCTTACTTGGGTTTTGGTGAAAAGATGCAAGAGGAAATAGGATTCTTTCCGCAAAAATTCGCCGTCTTCCGGCACACGATTACACAACTTTCTCTTCTTACGAAGTCCCTTCGTAAGAGAGAGAAAGAAATAATGCATAACGCCTTGCTTATATCGTCACTTTCTTGCCCACAGATACACCGAACTACAACCTCCGTCCCTGTGCAAGGTAGAACGCGACGATTACCAGCAAAGCGCCGCTGCCATGAGCTCCTTGCCGTACCAGACGACGCCGCACCAGAGCCTGGCGCTGCCCACGACCAACTACTACAACGGTGGAGGCGGCGGAGCCACAGTGGGGCTCACCGGCAGCCAGCCCGCGTCCTACCTGCCCTCCTACCAGTACCTGAACCCGCGAACCGCCAGTTTCGCCAATTCAGGCGCTGCCGAGGCCGCTACTGGTTGGAACTACTGATGTCGAGTTCAGAGTAGCGGAGTTCGTCTGCGATCTATGAAGTGATCGAAAGAAATATAGTTCACAATTTACCCAATTCCACTAAGTGCCGAAAGTTGGCCAAGCTTACTTACTTTGAACAATTATTCTACACATCAAGACATGGAGATGGATCAGCTTACATGAATATATATAATGACACATGTGCTGATTATGTACTTCAATAAAAAATGTTATAAGTGAACATGGATTCGAAAATGACTCTAGAAAGAGCATGCATTACAGTGAATATTCTGTGTTAATGCAATGTAACTTTATTGTGTTAGCCGGATTTGCAGTTCTGGGTACTGAGTAAACAGAACTTACCTCTAGTGTTTACAAGTTATGTATTGCATGATGAATGTAGATAGATGTTCAGAAATCAAGCCAGAATATGAAACTGAGTAACGTGATAATTTCCAAAGAAGTTATAAGTTTTGAGTGTGATGAAAATAAATAATTTTTCTCCTATTTACAATTGTCTACTTTTGCACTCTTGTGTTGTTTGTTCCCATATTCAATTGAAAAAATAATTGAATTGTAACAATGGTATGGGAATGTATACAAAAGAGGGATGAAAATGGGACCAACTTTTTTCCAAATGACTAAAAGTTACATATTTGTAATTTATAAAATGTGCTTCCTATAGTACATACACAAAACTTGTTTTATAATTAGAATGCTTTAGTAAAAATAAAACATTCAAATATTCTATTATTTATATATCAATATAGAATACATTGTGTATTTAAATAAAGTATGCACAGAGAAATCTGTGCAAGAGAAATTCTGCTTTCAGAGTAAAGAACTATAAACTGATTTGTCATGTAAGAATGATGCAACAGTACAATGTAACTTAATCAACAGTTACTCTGGAGATTTTACAATATTTATACACAAGAAGAAATTTGTAACTTCAACAGTATTTTTATGTGAAATAATTATAGCAAATTATGCTCTGAACAACCTTAAAAGTATTTTTATTATGTGTGCCATATTAGTTTTTGTGAGAAGTGTCAAATGTTTCTAGTGCTGAATTAAAATTTGGAAATAACAAGATCATTATTTTTTTTCTTTTTGAAAATTGTTTTCTGACTCTCATCAAATTTCTCTCTGCTTATACATTATTTATTTATTCTATTCATTACATTGGATAATTTAGAAATAAAACAATTTTACTTGAGTTTCATGTTTATAGTTATGCAGAATCAAGCTCAATTTTGTCTTCTTTAGAGATCAGATAACCATATTTTGAAGAATGACAAACTGATTTGGAAAAACAAATTTACTACAAATCTTGCAGAAATATCTTTTGGCAATCCTTCTACTGTCTTCTAGATTAATTTTATTTACAAAGAAAAAGCAATAATATGATATTGCATGGCTTACCCAAGAGATTGCTTTCAGTCATCAACCAAAGGTCTATAAACTTCTCAAAAATAGACTTTGAAATCACACACGTAGAAACTTACGCTTGAACTTGTTAACATTATTTCCAAGGATACAGGCAGTGAGAAAGCACTCGCATTTCAATTTATTTCTAAACTTTTAAACATAAGTATAGTGAAATTATTGTTTAGAAGTTACCTGTGGTGACAACAAATTTTTTTTTTCCTACAAAATTGTCACTTTGTAGGAAAAATATGTGTAGTTCTCACCAGAGATAAGTTCAATCTCCTCCTTATTTACTTTTTTTGCAATTCTTTATTTATGAAATTATTATTTGTAAAGATCTCTATGGAATACGTATCTACTGCTACAGAGTACTTAATATTTATGAGCATTTTTGTTTACGTAATACAAATTTAATGTGAATCTCAACCAAACTTAAGGTACCATATGCTTAACTTAAGTGTAGTTCAATGCCAATAATATATCGGTTTATTGTTCATTAGGAATTTTTGACTCATTCTGTTTTGTATCATTCATTGAAGAAAATATAAGTTTGTTCATTTGCAAGATTGTGTATATCTTAGTTTATTTTCCTTATATGTATTCATTAAATATGAATAATTTTTATTAATATAAGTATTGCATGATCCCATAATTAGTTTCACACTTTTGATGTTTGACTGCATTTTGCAGAGAGCAAAAATTGCTGTCGTTATCAAGATCTGATTATGGAAACATCACATGTTTGAGAAAAAATTAAATTACAATATAAATTTAAAAAATTCAGTTCAATATTGTATTTTCAAAAATATAATTCAACATTCAAAAATTTAATTCAAAAGAACACTTTCCCAGAATATTATACAAAAGTAGTATTTAAAAGAAGTAGTAATAGTAGTGGCACTTTCATGTGAATTATTTGAAGTTTTTATTGTCAATTTCACCAAGTCAAACACATGATAAAATTATACTACAAACATTTCAGCAGTAAAGAATATTTGATCTCATTTAGTGAATTTGTATACCTTTTTTAAGCACTGAGGCGATCCATAAGTTGGGTAGACAAAGCTTTCACATCCTATTTGTGTTTTACTTGCTGAAATCAATTATAAACACTTCAAAAATTTTATTTAATTGTAGTGGCTTGTCCTACTGATTCTAGTATTCATGTCTACAAG
This sequence comes from Gryllus longicercus, assembly GCA_038098605.1. NCBI lineage: Eukaryota > Metazoa > Arthropoda > Insecta > Orthoptera > Gryllidae > Gryllus > Gryllus longicercus. The sequence goes on along the minus strand of JAZDUA010000339.1, from coordinate 746,822 downwards.
ATAAATGGAAGTTATAGGGTTTGAAGGTACATAAGCTGTGTAGTTTGCATAACAATTTTACAGAAAGAACAGTGCAATGAAGAGAAAAGATACATAATTTTTACACAGACAGTTTAAAAAATACTTATTGCACTCATTAGCACCTGTCAAGTCCTGTGGAAACTTCATGTGTTTTTCTCTGTAAGTAAGACTATCAAGAGATACATCTAAAGAAAATGGGGAAGCAAAGAATTTAGAGCTTTTTGTTCTAATATCACAGCTCCATTCTTTGAAAGTTAATTGACAGCTTTATTCTTTCATTTTAGTAAAATATAATTCCTTTTTAGTAAAAATGCATAATTCAAAATTTTTAGTTAACTTTTAATTGTTATAAAGTGAGTAATACAGTCTTGCATAGGGCAAACTTTGCACTTTGCACTATGAAAGACTATCTCACTCATTTGCTATACCAATTGTATATAGCATTTTCTCCATTCACAGATCTCAAAATATTTAGAATCTTTGTTATATTTTAAAATCTCAATTTTTCAACGAGGTGAATGTTATATCCATTAAAGTATATGATTTAAAATACAAGAAAGTTAGACATGTTTAAATGTAAAAAACATCAGATGAGAAATAAAAAACTCGTTCAAGTTACAACAACTAAACTAACAACAAATAAGATATTTGGAAGTTTGTTAAAAGTAAATAAAAATTTTCCTCAGTTCTATCTCCTCTTCACCACCAACAACAGAAATAACAATAAATTAAGGTAAAAATGAAGAAAACTTAATCACATGCATTTAACAAACCATTTACTGGAAGGATTCATAAATATAATCTGCCAACTGGCTGATCCAAACTTTTAGTTTCATGTCCTGAATGCAAACAAGGCAAGTATTTTAGATTACAACAATTAGATTTTCCCCTAATTGTTTGATTGATTAGTGATTCCGAGGAGTGATCTCTCGTTGGATGGCGAGATCCAGAGACGACCTACCAGTCGGCTTGCGGGGTTTTCCCAACCAGATATCTACAACCAGTTGGACACGCACCTCCCGAGGAAAGTTCTAAGTCCCTGATTAGTGTCCCGCGATACTGTAGTAAATGTAAGTGTAAGTGTGTGCAAGTAAGGGGTAAGAATAGGACAAGGAAGAGGAAGCAAAGTTCGCGCGCACTCCGAGGTCCGTTTGTTAGAGTATTACTCTGGCATTTGATGTTTATCAAAGAAACCACGGAAATCCAAAGCAGTCGGCCGGTAGAATTCTCCTCCAGACAGCGGCTGAATCTGACCTAGCTATGTAGCTACGGTAGAAAATCCTACCACTGGCGGGACTCGAACCCTATGACCTTCCGCTCAGAGACACTGCAGTGACATCAATTGATGACCTCACCCTACTAAGCCGCTAGTTATGTCCCAATTTTTTCCATGTTTACAACTATCAAACATATCATAGTACTGTTGTACGAGTAGTATCATACGATCATAGTATGTTTCAAATAGCAGTGGTGTCTTGTGCCCTAATAAATGGTACTAGTTTACAAAATAGCAAAAAAAAAAAAAGGGCGGACAGGTTATCCAAATGCTGATACTGATGTAAATCTAATATTTTTAAAAACATTCTCATTCACATAACATCAGTTATTAAAAATTTACAGTGAAACTTAACTTGAGTGGTCACCAACGGTTCCCACAAACATTTGTCATTATTAGAGGTGAACGCCTAATCAAGCTTATGAGGTTAAAGGAAACACTAAATTCTACGAAACGAATGTTATCTTTAACATTTTTAATTACTGCAATTGACAATGTACGACTACTTTCTAGGTCTTTTATGCACCCGTCAGCTGGTTATCGTTTATGCCCATGGGACGCACATTCGACCATATACTAGGCACCAACCCACTTGCTGGCTCTTCTGATCTGGAGTCAGCAGAACGCGAGGCCCTCCGCGACAACATATACATGGGAGACAAGGTCAAACGACCATGCCCAAGGCGGGACTCGAACCCGCGACCTTTCGGAAGTACTGAGTCGGTACACGCTCTTAACCTTTTCGACCATTCAGGTCGGCCTAAGTACGATTTAAACAAGGTATTTCTAATAATTTTCCTTTTCACGGCTAACATGAAAACACACCCTTGACTTGTAATGCATTGATATACTCACTTCCCGTCCTCGCCGAATCAAGAAAGCAAGTTTAACCCGTGAATGCAATACACATGCTGTAGAATCTTAACAGCAGGGCCGACTGACGAAGGGGTTAGCGATTGACCTTTAGATCGGGTTTGCGCGAGCTCCGCATCCGTGAGTGAACTGATTCTCACAAATGTGAAATAGAACTTAGCAAACCAAAGAAATGATGTGAACTGGAGGAAACGAACGCGTGGTTGTTTCATTAAGAGATTTACTACAATAATGTTTGGTTACCTAAAACAGAAAGTAATTTCCCTGTGAGATAGACCCGCAGGGTCATTATTCGAAGTAATCAGGCAAGACGTCCCATTGTAGGAAGATATTAAATCAACAGTAATCTCCACCACTTTCCCGCTTCTTGTTATACTAATACAGTTTAAATTCACTTCAAGTGGCCACTTCACGAAGGTACTTCATAAAGCTACAAGTGCCTGGTCGCTGGCCGCAGAGTCAAGAGGTCGCAGAAAAGAGAGAATAATTACACTTGTTTAGGGGCAATCAATCGGTTCCACTAAAAAATGACCGTTTGTTGAGGTGACAGCTTAATCGAGGTGGCCGTTTGTACAGGTTTCATATTTTCTAAAATGATAAACAAAAAACATGCCTACTTGTAAATGAAACCAATAGGCAAATCCTTAGTCAAAGTAAGTGTAGAAACACCTTTTTTTATTGAAGACTGACATTTGAATGGTAAAGTCAAGATCGTTAAACACCATTGCAAGAGCTGAAAAGTTCTCTCCAACCATAGTGATTGTACTGCAGAGCAAATAATTTTCACTTGAGTAATAAAATGATTTGCCACGCAAGTTCTTATGTGCTGCCGGTTCTACCATCTTGCGTGTACTACAATGAGTGGTGTTCTATCAGTGGTGATATTTGCTTACTACCTTGTCGCATCAGGTTGCGTCTGCGTCAAGGCCGAAGGGAAGGAGGTAATGAACGATCTCCGTTCTGATTGGTTGAAAAACGTCACGCCCCGCAACCCCCCCCCCCTCCCGGACGCAGCCGATGGTTTGTCATCGACTATTCTTTAGCACTGTCGCTCCAACGTAGCGACGCGGTGTGAACCGTTCGGTCCGCACCACACGCGCGGATTATTCTCTCGTATCTCATTTGGAGTTACTGCAAGACAATATACCTAACATCCATCAATTACAAGCAGTTTCACTCGACATTTTTCGTCTAAAGTGGGTTTAGAGATTGTATTACTATGCTATTATGACACATGAGAGTAAATAAATGGCAAAATTTTCGTGTGGTAGCGCAGACATCTACAACCGGCAAAATCTGTCACAGATGAATAGTATTGCAATACAATTATTTTATGTGCATCTTGTTACACTAGAAGGGGCCAAGCACAGTCCATTGGCGGAAATCGCATATGACAGCCGGCCGGGAATAGCTGTGATCGTGAATATAAAAAACCAATAGTATTGGATGTATGTATGTATGTGTATGTGTGTGAGTGTGAGTGTGAGTGTGAGTGTGAGTGTGAGTGTGAGTGTGAGTGTGAGTGTGAGTGTGAGTGTGAGTGTGAGTGTGAGTGTGAGTGTGAGTGTGAGTGTGAGTGTGAGTGTGAGTGTGAGTGTGAGTGTGAGTGTGAGTGTGAGTGTGAGTGTGAGTGTGAGTGTGAGTGTGAGTGTGAGTGTGAGTGTGAGTGTGAGTGTGAGTGTGAGTGTGAGTGTGAGTGTGAGAGTGTGAGTGTGAGTGTGAGTGTGAGAGTGTGAGTGTGAGTGTGAGTGTGAGTGTGAGTGTGAGTGTGAGTGTGAGTGTGAGTGTGAGTGTGAGTGTGAGTGTGTGAGTGTGAGTGTGAGTGTGAGTGTGAGAGTGTGAGTGTGAGTGTGAGAGTGTGAGTGTGAGAGTGTGAGTGTGAGTGTGTGAGTGTGTTACCAAACTATTGTACTTTGAATAAAAGTGTCCCTTCAAGGTCACAGGCGGAAAAAAGGGAGGGGGACACTCTCATCCACTCGGGATTTTTTTTTTTTATGTTACCCTGGAGAGGCGGGAATTTATTTAACTTTCGGAATACATTATTTTTCAACTGCAGCCGATTTGGCTTGTGCAGTTAGGGAGGGCTTTTTACTTACAGACTAACTAAAACTATCTTATAACAATATACAATCCCGCTTTGGGGTTTGTTAGTTTTTAAACTTTTTTTATGTAATTATTTAATTGAGAGTTCTTTGCATTGTTCTATTTTTTTCTTTTACTTTGTTTCTGTTCTCACTCGCATTCACACTTATATTTGATTTATATTTACAAACGCGTCTGTTCGTTCGTTCGTTCGTCCGTCCGTCCGTCCGTTTGTCCGTCCGTCCGTTTGTCCGTCCGTCCGTTTGTCCGTCCGTCCGTTTGTCCGTCCGTCCGTTTGTCCGTCCGTCCGTTTGTCCGTCCGTCCGTTTGTCCGTCCGTCCGTTTGTCCGTCCGTCCGTTTGTCCGTCCGTCCGTTTGTCCGTCCGTCCGTTTGTCCGTCCGTCCGTTTGTCCGTCCGTCCGTTTGTCCGTCCGTCCGTTTGTCCGTCCGTCCGTTTGTCCGTCCGTCCGTTTGTCCGTCCGTCCGTTTGTCCGTCCGTCCGTTTGTCCGTCCGTCCGTTTGTCCGTCCGTCCGTTTGTCCGTCCGTCCGTTTGTCCGTCCGTCCGTTTGTCCGTCCGTCCGTTTGTCCGTCCGTCCGTTTGTCCGTCCGTCCGTTTGTCCGTCCGTCCGTTTGTCCGTCCGTCCGTTTGTCCGTCCGTCCGTTTGTCCGTCCGTCCGTTTGTCCGCCCGTTTGTCCGCCCGTTTGTCCGCCCGTTTGTCCGTCCGTTTGTCCGTCCGTTTGTCCGTCCGTTTGTCCGTCCGTTTGTCCGTCCGTTCGTCCGTCCGTCCGTTCGTCCGTCCGTTCGTCCGTCCGTTCGTCCGTCCGTTCGTCCGTCCGTTCGTCCGTCCGTTCGTCCGTCCGCTCGTCCGTCCGCTCGTCCGTCCGCTCGTCCGTTCGTCCGTTCATCCGTTTGTTCGTTCGTTCGTTCGTCCGTCCGTCCGTCCGTTCGTTCGTTCGTTCGTTCGTTCGTTCGTTCTTTCAATTCATTCATTCAATTCATCCAATCAGGAGAGTCAATACCAAACATTTAAGTTGAAACGAAGCTCGCGATTGGATGACAGTGTCCTCTCCTGCCAGCACATGACCTTGAAGGGACACTTTTAATTCGAGTATAGTCCAAAATCTATTGTCTCTTAAAACGGTTTCGATCATGGTACGAAGTGTATTCTAATATCTTTGGCGATCTAACGGCAAAACGTCTCCACGAGCTTTAGAACTAACTTCTATAATCCATACGGTCCAATTTTGATACCGGTCCAAATTCGGCAACTTTCTCTATACATGAAGATGAAGTTCCCCCCCCCCACACACACACACACACTCCACCGTTAACAGAATTTCAGTTTACCGTTCAATCTCGTTTGCAGTTTCGTCAGCAGTCTTAATTCATCTCAATGAAGAATATTCCGTGTCCTTCCGTGTATAGGAATAATACGGAACAATTCATCAAAGTAATGTAAAGAATTACACAAGGAAATTCCAATTCCACGTCTACGTAATATCAAAATAAATTTTGCAAGCATTTCGCATATTAGTCTCGAAATCTCAAACTCATCATTCTTCTTGTAACACAGTTTTTAGTTATGCTACTAGATGGGATAATTCAAATTTAATACAAATGTTTTGTCAGCAGCCTCCGTTATATCACAATTATAAATTTAGTTTTGCTTATGTTTTGCGTATAAAATTGAATGATAAAACTAAAAGCGTTTTCCCCATAAGTGCCTGGGAAATGTAAACACTTAATAGTACAATCCAATTGCCGTTTTCCCTTGCGCAGTGTGAATAGATTAGAATGGTCCACGTCATCTTTCAATATATTCTCAGGTGAGCGTTCTCAACCTTATTTGCTTCCTCTTCGATAAGAAACATCCAGTTTATGGAATCTGTTGGGTATTGATAAGGTTTGAAAATTACGCGAAGCAAAAGAAAGTTACGTGCTTTTTCCTCTGAATTCACTCCCTTACCATTTTTATTATGAATCATCATTTAACCTAAGTCTTTCAATTTGCAAACTATGTATCACAAACTATTAAGGTTTTTCCTTTACATAAAAATTCAGTTCTAACGGACTCTTATTTTTGTGCTTGAAGAAAAAATCCCTTCGATGTTTACGTGCTCTATCGTATTAATGAACTATGAAAGGCGGAATTTAAATTTTGCAAATAGTAATATTAAAATCGTGTACTACATATACTCTTAAAGAGTATACTAAACCGTTAACAATTACACACTGCCTGTGTATTTTCAACTTGTTAACTTCTTGAATTAGTATTATAATTAGTTTTAAATTAAAATAAAAATGTCTAGAATAGTCTATTTAGATTCACATATTACTTGCATCACTTTTTAAAAGCTGTACTGAATATTTTTTTAAAAACCGAGACATCATAAATATTATTACATGAGTAAATACTTAAGCATTAACAGAACCCGTAAGCATGTGGTACATCCCATTCCCATGGGTGTAGAAAAGTTACCTCCGGATAAGAAAAACTTTACCTCCGGTAAAAAGTTCACCTAAACCAAATGACATATGGATAGTGACACTATAACTCTAACATAAAATTAAAATTTTTGAAAGTTTTCTTATCCCCCGTCCCACCACCCACACCCATCTACAGCCAAAAACATGTTTTAATTTTTTTAGCAACTTAACTATTTTATCTGATTGAAAAAATACGAAAAATAAATTTTGACTATCAGAAAATATTTTTTGAAATTTTCTGAGCGCCAAATTCCAACGCAAAAAAATATTTTTTTTTAAACAACAAAAAGTTTTTTTTACTGTGTCTTAGAGCTCTGAAACAGGCTCGAAAAAATCTTGAACGTTCATCTCAAAACACAAATTGTTGTGTTTTTTCAGATTTTTTCGACTACTGGTCTGTAGTTAAAAAAACAATCATTTTTACCATTACCCACCATGAAATCATCTTGACTTTAAATATACATTGTACATTGACTGCAACAGTTTTGTACATTTATTTTAGTATTAATTATCCATTTGTATACATTGTTGTAGCACCTAGTAACATTTTGCTTTTGCTATGTTGTCACAAATTATCATATTTTTAAAACTTTGTAATCATTGGTATAGGATTTCATACACTAAGGAAAGACGATATTTTTTGACAGTTTTTGAGAAACCAATTCGAGCACAGGTGAATCGTAAGCGGGAAAAGTGGGGAAATGAATGGAAGGGAATAGGTTGTACCCGGTTTTACAAGAACTGTTTTACTATGCTAGGAACACCGGCCCAGGCAAGAAAAATCTCAAAAACTCCTCTCAAAACAACGATTATTATGAACATTTTTCAGATTTTTCCAATTGCTGAGCTATATTTTAAAAATCTAAGAAATCTGTAGTTAACTACTTGGCACAGGTTCTAACGCTTCGGCCACCATTCTGCGAACTTTCACATGGCAAAAGAAGCCTAGGACACGGCGTCTCCCGGACAGCCGTGTACTTAATGATTCCTGCCGCGGAAGCCTACGCTCTCACATCTGTAGTTGTTTCAGATTAGAGAAAAAGTTTTCTTTCCTATACCTAAGTATTTATTCTTGTATACTCGTATGTATGAATAAGTATGTACAATCCGAACATGTGCGAAAACTCTGCATTTTGTTAATAATAATTGTATAAAAACTGAAAATTTATTTTAAAGGAGCACTCAACTGCAAACGCCCATCCCCAGAAATGTGTTTAACAACAGTATAGGCTTGCTACTGGGCGAGAGAAACCATTTCAATATTGCGGGGCGTCGAGACTAAAATGCGCAGAAAATAAAATAGTCCCCTTGATTTTATTATGAAAGATAATTTCGGTATTTTTCTAGACCTAAAATAACTTTAAAATATTTTTTTTTTCATACCACCAGAATGAAAGAAGGTGTTTTCAAAGGAAAATATAACGTTGATTTCCAAAATCACCATAAAAAGTTTATATCACGCAGGATTCAAAAGATATGAACACGCTTAGTATTTAAAATTAAATTAGGGTATTAAAGGGGTTTTGGATTTCGCCTATCAAAGACGACAACACTACATTATTCGGAGCTAATTGAAGACCGACTGGAATTTCCAAGTTAACTTCTTAGTTAATTATTAACGGAATGAGCATTTCTATAATTTGGTACATAACTGCCTTGCAAGTAACAATTTTGTGTGACTAGTGTGTTGTAGGTTATGTTTACATGGTCTTGTAGTTACTCTCAACTTCGAAGTTTTACATTTAGAAATGTTTATTGCATTTCATTTTTTCACCGAAACTTATTTATCTTCACACAATTATTAAATATTTGTTATATTTTATCTTGTAGTTCATTGCTTTAAAATCGTGTTCAATGTTATCCCACGCATCCATTTTTTGTCGATTCGCTTTTCCATTTGTCACTTTATTTTCTATAATAGAAATGCACTTTCTCATACATTTGATGAGCACTTTTTTCTTCAACGATGGAAATTTCGCACTCGCCTCTCTTTTCCCCATTACGAAAAATCAATAAAAATAACTTCCTTGCACCAAAGTACAAAAGAGAACCAAACAAACAAGGTTAGTTATGGTCACTGGCTGGTTCATCAGGGTCCAGCATTGACAACCAACTCTCGGGTGTATTTAAGTTATACTTCAATAAGTATTGATTTAAAGAGGGTGGTGAAACGAAAACAACGAAGCACGACTTAAAACGTGTCTTAAAATTAAGGATGACTGTGCTAAGTCACACTTCAAAAGTATTTGGTGAAACCGGCCGTTAGTGGCCTCAGTGGATGTTTTGAAAACAACTGCACCTTCATATTTCCTACTGAGCATCAGTTGAAATCAATTATTTTGGCCCCTTACTTTATTACAAGTACAAAAGTATCCAACTGGCGGTAGATTCTGAGTCAGTTGGTGTCATGCGGAACTGTACCCGCAGTGCGCATGAAGTTGGGGTCTGGTTTGCGTGTGCCTCAAATACACTAATACATTACAGTTCTGTGAGATTTATAAAGTGAATATTGATATTGTGGTGAGTTTTCGTTGGCATTTACAATTAAATAATTATGAGTCGTCATTGCCAACAATATTGTTTATTACACGTGCAGCTTTTGATGGCTTAGCCATAATCAACATTATCATCATCATCATCATCATCAGTTGTCTGCAATATGGAAGTCACAAAAGGACTAGCAGTCGCTTTGTGGCTTCCATACAGCAGAAAACAGATGATGGCTAAGCCATCAAAAGCTTTTGTTACGGTAACTTCTGTTAACCCGATAACTTCTGTTACCTTTGTGGACGATTTTCATCCAAAATTAAAAAGAAACAATACATATTTAATTACATTAATTATGTATTATTTAAACTTTGGCTGTCGTGTTTGTGATCAGAATGAGCTGCTCACCAGTGTTGTCACCTGTACAAGGAACCTTTGCCCAATATCCTGCTCTTCAAGGTACGTTTTGTTTTTGTGCAGACTTGAGGGGATTAATGAGTGAATTGTGTGTTCTCTATAATTCAGATGAATGGAAATTGTTTATAGATCCTTAAAAATATAGTTTCAAAGCAGTGAAATAATTCCACAAATGAGTAATGCAAAATCGAAGGGAGGAATTTTCATCGGCCCGCAAATCCTTAAACTCACGTCGAATGAAACTTTGGAAGAAAAATTGCGAAAAATGAGTTAGCAGCTTGGCAATCATTTAAAAGGGTTGTGCATGCATTTTTCGAGACAAAGAAAGAAGACACTTACAAAACATTGGTCACAGAATGATTAGAAAGCTGCAGCTTGGGTGATAATTTAACATGGTGAAAAGATTCATCAGGATTATGTTACAATGGAGAAGAGATAGCGAGGGTGTAAGGATCCTGGCTTGATGGAAGATTATTGCTGATTTCTTGTCAGAGAGAGTATGCTGGAATACAAAAGAAACTGACAAGGCGCAAAACATTTTTAAGAAATGCTATAGGAATTCCTCTTTCCGAGATTTTTCAATATTATTGCGCGAATATGTGTATTCCATTTTTAACTTGTTCTTACCATATAAAGCATGCTTATAAAAAAATTGTAGTAATATAACCGATGGTACAATACGGAAATTAGTATAAGATTTTTTAAACCATTATTTTATTACTTTATTTTATTTTTGACGTTTTTAGCGTCATCTCAGAAACGAACTCGACAAACACTAAAGCTCTAAGTATTACGTTCTACAATATGGAATGTCAATGTTCTGCAAAACTGAAAAGTTGGAATGTCAATGTACATTAATAGAATAACACAATTGAAAAAGAATTCAATTCAGTTGCGTCAAATTGGAGATGAGGGTTTTGGCCACTTGAACGTGAAAGTGAGTCCAGATCTGTGCAACTCTCATGATAATGATCTCACTGAAGAGGAGCTTCTGGAAATCGCGAGAGAAGAAAACCTCCTCTAACGTAATGATGAAGTAACGGAAGCGAAACTGATTCTTGGAGCAACTTCAATGTCAAAACTCTTAATGGCGTTCTAAAACTTGAACAATCTCTGGTGGAAAGGTCATCCGAATGTGATCCGAACATGGAAATAACTTTAAAATTTAAGAGGAAATAAAAGCAGTAACTCTTCCATATTTGGATATTACAACAACGAAGAGGGTGATGAAACAAAATAATAACCGAATCTTGTATCCAATCACTTTCAACATTGAGATAAGTTTCATTGTTTTATTTCTTCTCTTTCGGATGTTAATAGTGAATTCTGTTTGTAGTAGCGCTTACACAGTTTTACTGCAATTGTTTCTCAGATTATTTCTTTATTTTTTAAACAGTTTTTCGATATCCAGGAACCTAACCTACCTTTCTTCATTAAAATATTGACTCAACTTTCGCGGATTTCACATTCGCTATTCTAGTTGGGAACCCAACTCTCGCGAATGTTGAGGGATTACTGTACTTACAGTTGGAGATGAGGACATGCCCGTACTGCGTGGCCGTCTTTTTAGCGTCATCATCCAATTCTTGGGAGTTTGGTCGTTTGTGCCAGTCGACACGACAGCTTACAGTCTGCAAAGAAATTCTTTTTTGGGTGTTACGAGCCGCGGCGTCGCTGGAGAGAGGAGGAAGGCCGTTCTCCCTGAAGTGATAGACCTGAGGCCTTGCAAGAGGCGAAACCCATGTCCGGTCCCTTGGTGCACTGACACTCGATACTCACTCGGTGGACTAACTTGGAACACTGCGACTAATTGCAGAAATCTCCGCAAAATTCAGGAGCGCTAGAGAGCGTTCCTGACCGGTCTGTACTCATCGGTGTTTCGCGACGGACATGATTTGACGTATGACAGATGTGTGTTCAAGGGTGATTACTCCTCTCGTTCAACGACAAGAAGATTTGAACGTTGTTACACAAGTAACAGAATTTTTTAAAAAAAGAATTAAAAACTCGGAGTTGACGTATCCCGACTTTTAACTTTTCTTAATTCATTTATCTACCTCCGAAAAATTGCATAACCCCATTGCATCCCGGTCGGCTTTTCTCCAGAGTATACAGAATAGTTCGCCCATGGATCAACGCTTCCAAGATCGCCCTTTCATTTTCGTGTTTCATTAACACAAAGAACAAATGCTCATTTTAACGTTGTTCGTTTTATATTACTCCTGTATAGTAATGGTCCGATAGAGTAAGAAACACTTGTTATTATGGAATTCAACTGTATCGAATGTTCCTAATTTATTGAACCTGATCTCTACGTATACCATGGACTGCTCCAAGAAGGAGAGAAAGGCGGCCATGGCTATTCCTTTAAATATACAGAATTAAAATATTATATTTTTGTTAGGCCACATACACATTTCCGAAAATTCTTCCACGTCCTGTATTCCATGTTTTCTCTCGACTGTTTCAAGAATATTTATTTGCGTTACTCGTGAATGGAAACTTAACTGAATTGTTTCCTCCTTGACCCTCTCAAAACACCAACTGGAATGCAATCGGGTAGTAAATTTCGCAATGCAAAGCCTTCTCAGGAAGTCAGTTTCGAAAGGGGATAAAGAGAAGCGGGTGTGAGGGAAACACGACCGCGGTACGCAATCGGGAAATTCCCGGCGGAGCGCAGTACATAGTGTATTGGCAGCTGGCTGTTGTCAACAGCTCGTTCGTATGTAGTGGTCCCTCCAATTTACGTAACAATAAATTCGTGCACTCAATATTTTGGTATGATTTTAAAGGAAAAATATAACAATAATGTGAATAATCAGTTTTTAAGTTTTTGAAGTTCGCCGTCTCTCAGAAATTTAAAAACATGCATTAAATACAAGTACTGACATGCAAATACACGAAACATATGTTTTCGTACTTTCACGTCTTAAAGTAGCCTTTGTTGTACTATTAATCGTCCATTAAGGCCAGTCCGAATATGTATCGGCAATGTAAAAATGGGGAGGGGAGGGGAGAGGGATCGTGGAACATTGGAACATAGACGCTGGTGCTACCTTAGGAATGGAAGGGCACGGTCAAGTGACACTGAATGTGAAGTTTATGGTAGGGTGTATGGCAACGCTGTCATTGACTTCCCCACATTGCCACACATTCTGCAATTCAGTTTAATTTACTATCTATCTTTTATATATATCACTTAGCGTATAGCCTATAGCCGTAGTCTATAGTACAATTATAATAGTTTCGTCTTTAATATTTCTATTAAAATTTGATAATAAGCTATTGATTCGTTTTAACTTACACAATCTGAGAGGAACGTAAGCGTAGCCACGGCCGTTTCTTTTTTAATTCACCCCAGACGCTTTTCGTCTTTTTCAAAGCTTGGATGCGCACTATCTCAACGACATCGCAGGCGTCTTACTCCACCGGAAGAGTGATAAAAAGAATCCCTGAAAAGAACAGACCGGAAGTGACGTCGGCAAGTAAGATACAACTTACCGGGAACCTCGTGGTCCCCACAAAAAAGGGAGGAGAAAAAAGGAGAGCGAAGGGAATGATATACTAGAGAAAATCATCGATAGAATCGTGATAAACAAGCGGCATATTTAACTTGGCCAGATCCGTGACTAACGGTTACCGACCTGACAGTTTACTTTAAAAATGATCCTGATAGACCAACCGTGTCCCCGGAATGAGTTAAAACAGAACGCTTAGCACTGGTCAGGACACAAGGACAGCTTAAAGAAACAGTTGAAAAATAAGGGGTAATACACGTCAAAATCTCATCTTGTCGTCCAGACCTGGTGTGAATCATGTTTACCTGTACTTATTAGTGAATTAAAATATCTATTTTACATACACTAATTTATATAATTAATTAATTTTAATTAATGATTTTATTTATGTATTTGATAGAAATATTACAAATGGCATACGGCGTTTGAAGTGGGATGAATCAAAGAAAGCGGGATGAATCGAAGAAAGCTCATGTGAACTTAAAAGTTCTTTATTTTTAACTTCTTTCCGAATGAAACCGAACATTTCTTTCGTTGCAGTGAGGTATTCCATTTATTTCATATTTTCCAGACTATGGGACCTTCAGGCATAGACTTCCAGCGAAAGAGGCAGGATTTCATGAGATTTGCATATATTACTTACAATTTATTCACAAAAAATGAATGATCTACTCTTTTTTCATACCGTAAAGAAAAAATAAATGTAGATATAAAATTATATCTGATTAAGAAACGCAATTGCCGCATACAGCGCCATTTTGAAATCGCATTCTTTATTTCGTGCGTAACACATAAGACAAATTACAATTCGTTCCATCACAATGTCTATCAAACCCATATACATTCTGAATGTGCAATGTCATCCTAACTGAGCTAGGGTAATGAAATGGAGCAGTGGCGAAATAAAGATGTAAAGAATACGGGAGCACCCCGACAAAACCTGCCGCATAAGCGATTTCTTCACCATAAAGTCCACATAGATCCCATCTTACAGTTTTGCACCTCCTACACTACACGTAACCGTAACGTAACAACAGCACTAAAATGAGGTGGTGGTTCACGGCATAATGGCTAGTTATTTTCCCGCTGGGGCTCGGGTTCCATCCGCTCCCAATGCAGGCTCTCACAGACCGGTGCGGGAGATTCGCGGAGGGTGCGGCGCGGAACGTTCCGCGCTAGACGCGGCGGCGTAATCCGCGGGACCGTTCACACCGGAGGGTCAATTATGACTCTGCGTTTGATGACAGTTTTCCTCACCCGATAATCAAAAGCAAGGGGAGCTCGACCCAGAGGGGAGCGAAGACTCCTGAAGGCAGGCGGACCTCCACGAAACTCGAGCAGCAGCGGTCGAAACGCGTCCGACTGCGTTCCCAAATACGCAGGTTAGACGACGCTGCCAATCCGCTGCCGCGACGCTCGCCTGCCGCGCAGGTCTGAACGAGCTCAGAAGGTAATATGTGACGCGAAATTTCCACTCCGCGTTCGCTGCGGGTCTTCCGCGCCGGCCTGTGGGAGCCTTACATGTGGAACTTGCGGTGGGCAAAGCGAACTATCGGTAGGTTTTCTCGGAGTTCTCCCATTTCCCCCCATTCTGCATTCACTCCATCATTCGCCATCTACTCATCACTCGTAGGCCGAGATGACCTTGGTAGTCGAAAGGCCCCTAAACCGTAAATGAATATAGAATTATGAGTGTGTTATTTATTTTCGTTTCACTAGTCGTACTTTTCTCAGTTTTTAGACTATAAATGTAATCACATTCGGAAAATTCGCATACTCCGATAAAAAATGTGATAAATCATTTAACTTTACAATTGTCGAAAATTTGGACCCTCCCTCCCATCACGTTTGCACGGCTTGGGCATTAACCTAAAAAATTCGCGAATAGAGCAATGATGGTACAATTATAATGTCCTCTTGTTATTTCGATATCCGAAATAAAATTGTTTCCCATATTTAATGAAAATGAGAGAACAGCTACAAATTATGGTTGCTCTCTGACCTATAAACTAATATTTGAATGTTATGACAAAGTTTGACATGAGATATGAGCCGATCCACTATTGAAACTAAAATACAAGAGATCGTTTGTTTCAAAAGTTTTAATATTGAATTTCGTCATTGCGTTTTAGTGAAATGCCGTGGATGACGAATGGGTGTTACAAATTCCACGCAACCTTTTTTATTAGGTCAAATGTTTTTAGAAAAAAGTCCTCTGACTGCCCTTGCATATTTCACAAGAATTTAATTTACCGAAAATACTTATACATCCAATTAATTTTTGAGCATATTGAGAACTAGCATGTTCATCATCGTTCTTATCTATATTACAATGGCCGCAGAAATTAAAAGAAAGCTATGCGTCATCCAGTCATGTGAGAGATGGCCATGGTCCGTTAAATAGCACTCAGAAACTCAGGAAAAAATCCAAAAACAATTGAAGTTTCGATTTTACCTGAAAAGTGCAAATATTTGATTAGGTTATTCCGTCAATCATCATACTATGCGTACCGACTGAATTCTCATATTTAGTGAGTCACTGCTTACGATACAGCTGTCAAGTAACAAAGGCTCCAAGAAGAAGGCTCGGCGGCATTGAATATTTGCTATCCAAACGTTGCGTTAGGAAACAGCAAGTTTATCATATTTTTTGGAATGTAAGGAACTGTTGTGAAGTGAACTTGAAATTGTATTTTAGGTTGTTCTTGAGCAGTGTGCGTGCTACATTTAGGAAAACAATTTTGAGGATTTGTTCAGTAGCATTTTTGCTACTTTAGCCCAATAGTATGATACAGTATTTTATCTTACAGTTTCAGGCCTGCGAAATAATATACGTATATTTTTAGTTCCAAACAACCATACAAATTAAGAAAATTTCGTATAGTGAGAAAATCCATTCGACTTTCTCATCCTTCATTATACACACACTTATGGATTTTACGCAGTCACCAGGGAGTTGTTTGCAAATTAATTTTCCCTCAATCCCTAAGTTTTTATCCTTTTTGTTGTTCTCCTTGCTCTTAAGTGAGTATTCGCCGCGACAGGATGTATGTATGAATGAAAATCACGTGACGTCAGAGAGATTAGGCGTCGGCTTCGTGGAAACGGAGGATGTGACCTCGCGTTTGTTGACCGCGGGCCAAACAAGGCTATCGCGGGAGCGTGCGCCGGCGCCCAGCCCCGACCAGAAACAGGTGGCGACCCGCGCCGTGGTCGCAGCCGCCGCTCCGCTCTTGCGCCACGGGTCAAGCGTTCACACATTCGGCTCAGGGCAACGTTCGGATCAGTCGCCCCACGCTCGACTCACTCCGACGCTCGGCTCACCCCGACGCTCGGCTCACTCCGACGCTCGGCTCACTCCGACGCTCGTCTCACTCCGACGCTCGGCTCACTCCGACGCTCGGCTCACTCCGACGCTCGGCTCACTCCGACGCTCGGCTCACCCCGACGCTCGGCTCACCCCGACGCTCGGCTCACCCCGACGCTCGGCTCACCCCGACGCTCGGCTCACCCCGACGCTCGGCTCACCCCGACCCTCGGCTCACCCCGACCCTCGGCTCACCCCGACGCTCGGCTCACCCCGACGCTCGGCTCACCCCGACGCTTGGCTCACTCCAACGCTCGGCTCACCCCTTCGCTCGGCTCACCCCGACGCTCGGCTCACCCCGACGCTCGGCTCACCCCGACGCTCGGCTCACCCCGACGCTCGGCTCACCCCGACGCTCGGCTCACCCCGACGCTCGGCTCACCCCGACGCTCGGCTCACCCCGACGCTCGGCTCACCCCGACCCTCGGCTCACCCCGACCCTCGGCTCACCCCGACGCTCGGCTCACCCCGACGCTCGGCTCACCCCGACGCTTGGCTCACTCCAACGCTCGGCTCACCCCTTCGCTCGGCTCACCCCGACGCTCGGCTCACCCCGACGCTCGGCTCACCCATCGCATTTGCTCACCCCGACGACGTTCCAACATCCTCTCCGCGACGTTCTGTCTTTCCCGTCCCTGCCATTGTTACTCATCTCGCTCATCCATAGTATGGCTCGCCGGAAACCCTTACTCATCCCAACAGTCTGTTGATCAAAAAACAAATGCAGATAATAAACATTCAGTTTCTAGAAAGCAATATAATATACGTTAAAGCGAGATTCATCCAAGTGCCAAAAGCTGCATGAAATAATTGTTAATCAAAATTAAATTACAATTGGAATTAGGAAGGATTGCGAATGAAAATATCTCTCTTCCCTTTTAAGATTCGGAACGAAGGTGGGTTCAGAATGAAGTAAAACAACGAAACTAAAGTGTGGATACGATAAATTCTCAGAAGATTGACTCTGGCTATTTTTTTTTTTTTTTTTTTTTTTTTGAATACATATTAACACGTGAGAAATGAAATGCACTTTTGAGAGTGATAGGGTAAGTTATTACGTTTCAAAGTTTTCCAAATCGTTCCAATTACATCTAATAATAAATATTATGTACCAAAGCGGTTACAATGGACGTTTTCAATAATATAAATAACAATAGACTCGAGATACGAAAAAAGAGCGAAATATAATGAGTAATGTAGTACATGACAGAATACAATTTACGGTATATTGCGTTTAATCGTGTAATACCCTTAAATGTTCTTTCTCATCAGCATTCACCAACTTGCATCAAAATCAGTACATACGCTATCTCACAAGCTATCTAAGGAGTTTTTTGGGCTAAAAATTGTAAACACATTTCGTTGTAAAATGATAACATTTGTGTTCTTTAGATACACATGAAACGAAGATAGACATATGCCTAACTAATCGCCTCCTTAAAACTTTTTCCTTTTTATGGTGGAATTATCGCAGTCTTTTATGAAGTCTAAGAAGGTCGACCGACCCAGGGCAGGCGCGTTTCCCTTCAAGGCGGCCATATTCCCTGACCGCCGACGCGCATTTCCTTTACGACATCTGTGGAGACAGGCGTCATCGCTGGTGGCGCCAGACACTGAACTTCCACTTTACGACGGACGAATTAGCGTTATCGCCCCTTTGATGACTGCGGCTTCGAGAAGATGGAACGGATGGGAAATGCAGCTCCTCAGAATAGACTTCGACTGCACTAGGGTGTGGGGTTGCGAGACCAAATGAAGCTTCGTAGACTGGAACGTTCTAGGTTCGAGTTCCGCCAGTGGTGGATTAACAACTCAGTGGTTGGGTCGCGTCAGGTTGTTGCCTGGATGAGAAGTCGAGGTTCCGTCGAACCAGTCTGCTCTAATCTATTGTTTCCCAGCGATTTTATGATTATTATTTGCATGGCAATGCCAAAGCACTGTCACATATTTTCATGGTCCATAAACGATATTTCCTCTACTCAGTTCCTGTGCCCACCTACAGAATGATCCCCATTTTCAACAGTGCATGACCAGCGTGGTTTAGAAAGACTCTCGAAGTACACACTGGATGTCATGTCGAAGGGAGCTCTACCACTGTAGGAAGAATAAGAACGATTCCCTTCGAGGATTGGAATAAGTATGTTACGTATAATACAAATAAGCTTCTCAAAATCCCAAAAAATTATATTTCAAGATATTCCTTATTTTCGTATTTATGATTAAAGGTCCTTCAATTACTAATGTCATTGATCCCCATGAGTGATGAGATAAGTGACAATGATAAGGCAAGTGACGCTGGAGAGTGGTGGAATAAAGGCACAAAAACGGGAGAACCCGGGAAAACCTGCAGAGAATTCGTTTCGTTCTCCACAAATTCTACCTGAATTGGTCATCGAACCTGGACTCCAGTGGCAAAGGTACGCCACGAGCACCCCCCTCCCCTATGTCCATGACGTTTTAGGGGTATACACCATTTTCGGCGATCAACACCACACGAATGCCGGAGAAGTACAAACGGACCATGGAGCGCAAATGATGGTTCCTTCCTCTTCTTTGACCTATAATCACCCCTTACTTACACACACTTACATTTACGTGCACTACTCTACCACACATATCGAGAGGCCAGTCGGAGCTTCGAGCTTATCCTAGCTGGGGCGGTGCCCTGCGAGTGGGAGATACCTAGATGGGAAAATATGTAAGTCGACATGTAGGTCGTCGCCGTATCTCGCCGTCCAGTATAGGAAGAACGCAGTCAGCCCGTGATGAAAACTGCACTACCGTTACAGGACTAAAGGAGACATAGGAGATGATGCGCCCGGAAACAGGAAATATTGAATCAGTAAATAATTCGATTTAGTTTACCCGCCTTTTCGGGGGACTCCAGCTGTTACTCTCGTAAATTGAAGTTGATGATAAGGAATCAAATCCATTTCTTACGTATGGAATGGAGGTATCGGACAAAGAGTTTCTAGAATACTTTTGACAACATCATTGTAAGCGTACTTAGAACCATACGATTTAGATTCGTGGGGGTGATTAGCAGGATTGAGATACACAATGAATCAGACTGTTTTCTATTGTAATGGGAAGTAGATGATACTGACTGTGAGAATGGCGTTGAATATTAAAGTAATCGAAGCTACCCGATTTTGTGGTACTAAGAGAGTGATCAGACGATTTTCTGGATGAATGTGGTTTGAAGTGAACTTTATTTGTGAAATTTGAAAGGCTTCATTGGCTGGGACATCTTCAAAAGAGCTTGAAGAAAATCCGATCCAATACGATCAAATCGACTCGATCCAATCCGACCGATCCAATAAGAACCATTTTAATGCTAATTCAAAAATTACATACACTCGCAACAAAACATGCCAAAAATGATACTGCATTTTTAATTGTCGAGATTACTATTAGGATATCATAGAAATCATACTCAAGATAAACGTTACCATTAGATAAAATATCGAACTTCTGATACTTTGAATAGGGTGAAATAATCGATCAAACATTCGTTTAATGAACCAGGGGCATGAGGAAATGAAACATCGAATGTATTCGTGTCAAAGCGTTGACAAGTACTTTCTTTGGCTTAAGCTTAAATACGTTATCTCATTGTAAACCTCAAATTTCATTTTTACAATCTATAATCCTTTTGACACAACTCTTACCATCTTAAATGTAGGAAAACCCTAAGTTTAGAAAATGTTTGAGAAACGCTCCAATTTGCATCTATTATCTTAAGTTTTTCTGCCCCAGAATTGCTTTCGCAGCACAGAGATCGACAATGGATCGACAATTTGGGGAAATGTAAAATATTTAATACTCAAAGAATGTATTTGTGCACCTCGAAGATGTAGTGATTCATGTGTGTGTGTATATGTGTGTGTGTGTGTGTGTGTGTGTGTGTGTGTGTGTGTGTGTGTGTGTGTATATATATATATATATATATATATATATATATATATATATATATATATATATATATATATATATATATATATATATATATATATATATATATATATATATATATATATATATATATATATATATATATGCCGATCAGATGGCCGAGATCGCTAAGGCAGTAGTGCCGGAGTGGTTTCGGACCAGAAGATCGCGGGTTCGAGTCCCGCCTCGGGCATGGATGTATTTGTGTATGTCTGTATGTGTTGTCGTTTCACCCCCATTATCATCGTATCATCATTTCATCTTCCATACCCCCAGGGCTAACAACCGTGGGGGATAAAAATCGGATCCAGCTAAAAATGCTGGTCCACCAAAAAAGTTGTTGCAAGCACCTGCCACCGCGATAATAAATAAAAACTGAGCCACGGTAAATGGATGCTTGCATGCGTGGTCCTAGTCGGCCGATTAACGAAAAATATATATATATATATATATATATATATATATATATATATATATATATATATATTATATATTATATATATATATATATAGAGAGAGAGAGAGAGAGAGAGAGAGAGATATTGCTAAAATAGGATTTTTCACTCACTTCATTCAAATGCCTAGCGGTATTGAGAGGAGGTATTCCTGGAGGTATTGAGAACTCTGTCCAAAATATCGAAAACGCAGTCAAACACAGAGGCGTAGCTACTAGGCTGGTGCAACCGGTGTGCAGCACCGGGACCCCGAAGTCAAGAGCCCCGAATGGAAGACACCCGCCCACACGAAATAAAGACGGCAGTGGCAGTGGCGGGGATTCATTTAAGGCGGCTCCACACATTCGGCATTCGCCGAGCAGCGAACTACTGCTATCCCAATCCCGAACAGCTTATGTGTTCGGCGAACGTACGCGCCCTTTGATGTGTCCTAAATACCGACACACGGTGGGTTGGAGGAATACCGAATGTTCGGCACTCGGCGAATCGCAAGCAACCCGTCCACGCTACTCGGGATTCGGCGAGCGGTTGCTCGGGATTCGCCGAATGCCGCAAGTGTGGAGCCGCCTTTGACCTTTGCACCGGGACTCCCGAGACGTAACTACGCCGCTGATGTTAAAAAACCTGTCTGCTTTCATTCAGAATAAAAAACATACTTAAACAGTTTTTACTGAAAATTTTAGTTCATATAACATATACACCGATTTAAATATAGTAGCACATCAAGGTCACGAGCTGGAAGGTGACAGGACATTCTCATTCAATCGAGAGCTTCGTTATGACTTAAATTTTTGGTATTGGAGCTCCCGATTGGATGACAGTGTCTCCCTCTCCGTCCCGCTCGTAACCTTGAAGTGTCACTGTGTTTACATCGTATTATAATGCCATTAACTCTAAGGGACAAATATATTTTCAGACTCAACAAATGGATTAGAACTCCGTTAGAAAACAGGGTAATGATGTGATGAATTCGTAGGATATCACAACTCGAAAAATAAAAGTTTGGCATATATAGGCACACATTATTATTATTAGTGAAAGATTGATATTCGACAAACATCACGATTACAACAAACTGCAACATACATTTTCCGGGCCATGACCATGATGATTTCGCAATCTTTTCACGAAGCTAGTTGTTGGGACGCAGAGTTTCAGGCGGTGCGGCGGGAAAGGCTTTAGAGCCGACGGCGGCGGTGAGCGGCAAAGAGAGCGGTAGTGGTAATGGCGGTGGTGTATACAGCGGTGACGAAGAGGAGAAGGAGACGGTGGCAAACAGGAGGAGACGGTGGTGGCGGAGGATATAGCGGAGGCGGAGAGAGCGACGGTGGAAGGGGTGGCGCCGGAGAGCGTGGCGGAGAGGGCAGTGAAGAGGGCGGTGAAAAGGGGGGCGGCGGAGAAGGTTGCGGAGGAGACGGTGGCAGCAGCGGCGGAGAGGGCGACGTTTGAAAGGGCGGCGGCGGAGAGGGCGGCGGTGGAAAGTGGGCGGCGGCCGGAAGGCAGGCGGCGGAAGTGCGGGGGCGGAGAGGGGGCAGAGGAAACGTTTGCAACGGAGCTAGTGACGGAGACGGAGAAAGTGACGGTGGTGGTGAGGGTGGTGGCGGCGGCGGTGGTGAGGGAGGCGGGAGCGGAGGGTCGGCCGCGGCTGTAGTGGCTCGTGTCCCCACTGCGGCCTCTCGTCTCCCAGACAAGGCGCGATGACCGTCTAAAAGCGGAGCAGAAGCCCCGCATTTCTTGGACTGGCGCAGTGCGCAGCTCGCAGCCGCTGGATATTGTCCCGCCGCATGGGCCAGGAAACAACTACGCACTTCTCTCCCAGTACTCACACAGAACATCTGGAGTGTGGCGTCGACAATTTTCGGCTTTCTTAATTTCTCAAGTCGCGTCTTTAAAAAGTATCTATTTTACAACAAAGGAAATGATATAAATATAAGAAAGGTTACATCTTCACAAATAGAGCTCAGTTAACAATAATATCAACACTTGTAACTGTAAACAAACCAACGGCACACCATCTTCATTGGCACAGTTAAACGAATAAAATGACATTTTAAGTGAAGTAGGCAATGAAAAGTTTCAATGACTGCGTTCTAACATGGAAGAAATGGAAATTTCTTTAAGAGTTCTTGAGAACAAAGGGAATATTAATTAATAAGTAGAATCTGCACGCAGTAGATTCTTGATATTGACATTTTTGTGTATGATGGCGGAGAAAAGATGGTAGTTTAATGTTTGGTTTGGAGAAGAAAATGGAAGTAGGTAGAATATTCTGAAATGAAAATCTAAAAATTCACGTGAAAAATGTATCATATATTGAGCAAAAGAAGAAACGTGCAGACTACGCCTACACTACGATGAATATAATAACAGAGGACCGTTTTGAATATCCAGAAGTGCACATCCTCATATCATTAAATAAATTATTATAATTAAAGATAAAACAAAAAACGAAATTCGCATATATTTAGCGGTCGCTACCAGATAATTATGAACTATTGTGTAATAAATGGAAAGGGCCATTAATGAATAAATACTTCTACATCTCAATACGCTACGTGTAAAATATTATAAAAAACTAATTAAATTAAACTCTGCTAAAACGAATTAATATGCCCTGAAATTGGTAAACGTACAGATTGGATACTTTCTTTTAATTTATAGTTACTACTACTATTTACTACTATTAAACTTGTGATAACAATACTTCCTCGCATTATTCTTAGGCGCTCCGCTATAATGTACTACCACATAAACCTGCATAAGTGTTTTCAACCAGTATTTTTTTGTTTCCGCACCGAGACTCGATTCCCTGCAGAGCAAACTCGCAGTCACCAATTCCACTACGCTTGAGAAAAACGCTAAGGCCTGAACTCGGCCCGACGCTTATAAATGTAATTGTCTCAACCCAACTTCGACCTGACTATTTCAAAAGAAAAAAAAGGTGATGTCATTCAGGGAGAAATATCATATCATGTCAAAAATTGTCAATGAAAACAAAATTCTAGAGCAAGTTCTCTCCTTCGATTACTTACGGTGCAAAATTAGTGATGATATGGATGAAGATGTAAACAGAGAACTGATGAAATATGAAACAATATGTGACACTTTACACATTACCTTCAAGAGTAAAACAAGCCCAGAAGCGAGAATAACATTTTATAATACAATGGCAGCTCCTACATTACTCTATGAGGGTGAAACATGGGTACCTACTCAAAGAACTTTAACAAGAATACAAAGTAGTGAGATGAAGTTTCTGAGAAGAATAAAAGGATGTACAAGAAGACCGAATGAGAAAGGATAAAATAGGAAAAGAGCTAAACGTGATTGCAGCTAATACTAGAATGCAAGACAAAGATAGCTAGAAAATGTAGAGAGAATGGGGGATAATGGACTTCTAAAGACAGCTTTGTGTTACACACCAATATGGCACATGGCAGATGACGCAGGAAGATGACACATAGGCATATCTGGATAGGAAGGGATGGAGAGAGACTTTGGAAAAGGAATAGGCAGTAGCCTAAACAATGAAGCGAAGAAGAGAAAAAAGTCTCAACCCAATACTTCCAACACACCATTTTTGCAATTTTCGAAAATGCGGAGATTTCGCCTAAGTGGGACTAGCGCCATATTTTTCACCGTCCACTGTTGCACACGAGGAGAAAATTTAATGAAAAAATTGTGCGGTATATGAGAAAATAATGTTTATAAAAATTGCATATATTTTAGACACAAATTTCGTGAAATTTAGTCGTGTTTTTAAATATTGAACACGATCTTTTTTAAAGAGATAATTTTTTACAACAGACTGTTTAAGGCAGAACGTAATCTTCAATTTTGTAGTTTTCAATTTTTTTCGAAAATGGGGAGGGTTCGCCGAAAGTAGGACCAGCACCATACTTTTTTAACGTACTATCTTCACATACACGAGGAGAAAATTTAAAGAAAAAAAATTGGAGGAGTTTTGAGAACATTTTTTGAAATTGCCAACATTTTACACTACACATTGTGTCTTCACATTGTCCAGGTTTTAAGGAATGTTTCCAGATAGAAAGAGATTTATGCCAGAAGAGAGAAAAAGGAAAACAATGGCGAAAATGCAGGAAAAGCACAAATAAGCCAAAATCCCAAAAATAGGCGTCAGAATCTAAAATAGACAAAAAAGGAAAAAATAAAATCTACTAAAACAACTCCAGAAGAAAAATTAAGTGATCCTATTGTCAAAAGATATAAAATCGTAACAAAAATAAAAAGGCATTTTTCCAAACTTCCTGGAGCTACTTATAAAAAATAAAGAAAACCTTGACATCGTGCGTGTATGAGCGTTGGGTCAGAATACGTTAAAACGTAAGAATCCGGAGCCAGTTATTATTTTGTATTCGGTTCTGCCTACTACGTGCTAATCCGCAACTTGTAGTCCAACAGCGTCTAATGTTGTGGTGTGGGTGGTGTTCCGTCAGCCGGCCTGTTTCCGTTGTGGTGGGGGATGTGAGCCAGCATCACCTCGCATCACATTCCACTCCCCGCTTCAGCCCGCTCCGCCCACCAGTCATTCATTAGAGCTTAGGGAGTGCGAGCGGCGCGAACGCTGCCTTTGATAGCCACTTACGCACCTCCAGCCGTGCAGCCCGCCGCGGAATGTGTCAATGGCCCGGTGGAAGTGCACCTGAGCCGGAGATGCGTGTGGCTTTATCGGCGCCGCTTTTACGGCCCAGCCCAACTGGCTTCTCGAGCGGTTCACCTAGAGCGGAACACCTGAAATTCGGCATGGTGGAACGTTCGATGACTTCCATTGTGCAAAGCTTAAGATTGGTATTCCCAGTGACAGCTTCCACGGCCGGAGTCAGTATCTTCATAGCTGTTCGGAGACGCCAATTTTTTCCAGCGAAAATTTGCCTGTTTCCGGCACACGATAACAGTTCTTTCTCTTCTTACGAAGTAAGGCGAGAAAGTAAAATTGTTCATCCCTTGAATAAAGGTAGGTGAAGAATAAAGAAGACGATGGTGATGATGATGATGATAATGATGATGATGAAAAAGAAAAGGGAGTATCTTTCAAAAGACACAGTAACATAAAAAAACAGGACGAAAGAATAATAATGAATTATACAATATTTTTGACGACTTTCTTGCAGCTTATACGCGGATAGAAAATAAGTTTTCATCTGCGGTCAAAGACATTGAACTTTAAAAGCCCTATTTTTTCCTCGGCGCGTCGACCACTTAGTTCTGCAGTGACGCGATTGTTGTACTTTTCTTCCTCGGGTTGTTCTTTCTTGCGGCCGCGCGGACCATCCGTGGCTGCTCTTGCTTCTTGCTGGTGCTGCAGCCGTCGCCAGTGTCTCATCTCGATGCTGTCGCGTTTGATGCAAACCACACGGCGAACTGGACCAGGATATGACCGAAAGTACGGCCCCACTGAAAAACATTGGTCGATACTGTCCTCTTACCTCTTGTCCTAGAAAAATCTGCTTAATGTTTTTCGAGATTTCGACGGAAATACACGTTTTGGGGTCCCCTGATACCGAAAAAGGTGTTTTTTTGAACGTCCGTCTGTCTATCCGTCCGTCCGTCCTTGTGTCGGTGAACACCACGAGCGCCTAAACCATGCGTAGGATTTTCCAAATTGAAGATATGTGTCGATCTGTCTCGAGTCGAATCTTTGAGATTTTGAAAAAAATCTTTAAAATTTTGGGGTACTTTACATCAAGACCCCTAAACATTTTTAAAATTTTCTCCAAAACCGCTCCAATTTTTTTAATTTAAATTTCTTGTAAGAATAGTGTAACGTTAACATATAAAGATGGCGTAGGTTCCATTTTCAGGTGAACTCTGAATTTTCGAAATTTGAAGATACAGATTTTCCTTCAAATAAAATTTGACCTCCATAGTGAGTTCTTTCATTAAAGTTCATGTACAGTTTTTTGAAAATTTCAGTAGTTTTCGCGCAATATTGCAAGTAATATGTGCAATTTTAAAAAATTACAAAAACAAAATTTTCTCAAAAACGGCTACAAATTTTTCCTCTAAACGTTTGGTAGGGATAGCGCTAAATGTACTCTATAAAATGACATAAACGCTACTTTTCTTCATTCTATTGTTTTTTCAAAAATAACGAAAATGTCATTCTTTTGATTTCCCTCTCGTATCGTTAATATTTATATTAGTGTCAATTTGTTAACATTATTTTATTTATGAGAACATGTACTTTAATGTCATAAAGCTTCCCAAAACTCTACCGTTTTCTGTGAAAACTAGCTCAAAACTCCGCATTTTCAGAAACGCTCAACCACCATTTTCTCAAAAACAGCTCGACTGTTCTCTTCAAACGTTCCGAACGGATAGTGCTAATTGCATTCTTTAATATGACGTAAAGTTAATTTCGGTATATTTTTTGTTTGTTTGTTTTTTCAAAAATTACACAAGTGTACAATTTTTCAAAGAAAATTGCCGTTTATGACAATGTTTTACTGATAATTAAAATTCTTATAATAATATTTACATTCTACTATTAGGAAACCGAAAAAATTAAGAAAATTTCAAAAAAATGTACTTTGGGCAGCGATAGATGGCAGCAAGCAAGAGTAAGTGGTAAGCTCGAATAGCTAACCGAGACCATAGGAAATAGAAAACTACTACGGAAACTCTGTGCCATTCTGTAGACCCATTACTTTTAAATCACAATAAAACATCGTGGCATTGTATTCATTTGCGTTCTGGCATTGTTGTCAGACCTGAAGAGACTTGACACATGTTTCTCTATATAGTGCGTCAAGACTTCAGGTCTAATAACAACCTCCAAAAACAAAAATACAATTTCTTGATGGTTTTATGCGATTTAAAAAAACTGGACGTCGGTGGCGCAATCCTGGCTTCAGATTATGATTTGGCGCGTCGAAAAACATAGAGAAACATGTCTTAGGGTCTAGCAACTTTTTTTGGGTGTGCCTGTGTCATTACCTTGTAAGTCAAGCTTTATTGTAGCACAACAAGATACATATTTATAACAGTATTACATGAAATTGTGTAGGCCAGTGTAACTAAGAAATTTTGAGGTATAGTACAACAATTGTAACGTATTTAGTGAACAATTTTTAATCAATATGTATTTCACATGCATTTTCCGCTTAATGCATGAACTGTAGCACAGAATCCTCATAATGAATAATACAAACTATATTTTCATACGAGTCAAAAAGGAAGGTAGCGGTATGGATTTATCTTCTCATAAAAATAACACGAATTTGAAGGAGACTAGAAGCGAAATATATATGCATTCGTTTCCGATAATATTTCGAAAGACAAACAAATAAACTCAAATAGTGTATTAATTCAAATAACTGTTTTATTACTGTATGCCTATTGGTGGAGAAATGTTCATGAAAACATATTATCTGCAGTTTAAGTCATATTTTTTAATATGCGTACGATACAGCCTACAAAAAAGGAGTGATGCATTAACTAATGAAACAACGAGCTTTGTCTCATCAATAAGTCCTTTTTCTTCCATCGCTATCAATATGAGAAAGAGCTACACTTACTTTGAAAAATATAACACACTTAATAAATAATCGTGCTGATGACACCGTTCGGTCAAAAG
The DNA here is from genome assembly GCA_038098605.1 of Gryllus longicercus. Classification (NCBI taxonomy): domain Eukaryota; kingdom Metazoa; phylum Arthropoda; class Insecta; order Orthoptera; family Gryllidae; genus Gryllus; species Gryllus longicercus. The sequence continues at coordinate 718,283 of JAZDUA010000339.1, read as the reverse complement.
GTCATGTTGAAGGCGTAAGTTATTCAATATTTTCTTTAGAAAATATTTTAAGATAACTGTTCATAATTTTTCGTCCTTTCATAAGTGATCTCTCGTTTTAAAATTAATTTCAACTTAAGCAAGAGTAGCTGCTGTGAGAAGAGCAGCGGCAAAGAAACGCAAAGCTTGGCAAAAAAACGCCAGAAAAAATATTATCGCTGAGCAAATCTATATGGTACTTATTTAAAATATTGCACGAATCCTAATTGAAAAATATTTCGTAATAATGGGGAAATAATAAATATGAGTAAAGAATACACAAGAAATGAAACTTAATGTTATAATCCTCACATACCGTAATTAAACCCAAATTGCTTTATCCCAGAGTGTTTTTTTTTTGCGCCTCCGAATTTCCGTACCAACCCGGTAAGCAATTAGTCATTTCTTGAGGAAGGGCGATACTTCCGTTTTTTAAATATTAATGCGAAGATCCTTCTTTCTCTTTACTTTCCTTCTCTATTTAAAATTTGTGCTGGGAACCTCAAACAACTTTAGGGGCTGTTTATTTGTGTTCACGGCACTCTTAAAATAAAAGTCTACCATTACAGCGGTGCAGCCCCCGTTGTAACCCATGCTTTCGTTTGTCGACAAGCACTTGAATGCCAATGGCTCTTAGGACACATTTTCACGGCTAAGAGGCCGCCCTGGAATGTCTAGAAGGGTGTGGCGCGCCACGGCGCCCCTACCTCCACACCGTTGCTGCTAGGCCTGGATTAATGCATGCGCTATTAAAGGGGCACGTACAGGAGTAGGCGGTCGCACACCAGTATCAGAAATTGTATTTGTTCAGCCTCAGTATTTTCACAAACGTAGTATAAAAAATCGTATTTTTTATTTTAATAATATAACAGTACACTTTTGTTAGCAGTGTCAAGTTGAATTTTTAGACTTTATCCTTCAGCATGACACATTTTGAAGGTAGTAATGCCTTTTCATTCTGTCCCCGTTTCCGAGGTAAAAGGTACCGTCAGATATCGAACTCGGGACCATACGTTGAAAAGATGTTCAGAATTTGTTTTTTCGTTTCACGTAATTCCAAGATTGTAAACTAAACGTTCATCTATACATGATCATAGATATATTTTCATTTAAGACCATTATCCATTCCAACTTACAAACAAAAATATTTATTGGTACAAATTATTTGTTTAATATTTTTCTTGTTATTCTTGTATGCTTTTCTCGGTCAAATCAATTCTGAAATGTAATACATAAAAAAGATTCTCTTGCGTATGCGACACATTAACTGAATGAATCTCCATATATCTAACTCCAATTATCGGAAAAGACATGGATTAGTTCAAAAGCAGATAGAAGCGGATTACAACTACAGCTGAACTACTCTTAATAGCAGTAATGACTAATATTAATTTTAATTACTATAAAAATATGTAATGAATCTTTATGTATATAAGAATAAAAAATAATGTATATTTGCACGTCCCCGTCGCGATCTTAACTACAACGTAATTGTTTTGAACCCGACGATCTCTGGAAAACACATACTACAGTCACCACCACAAAAAAGAATGGATGTGAAGACCTCGAGTTTCACTGAATTTACTCAATATAGATATGTTTGGAACCTGAAGTACCTTTGTATCCGTATCTCTGGCATCAGCTTTCTGTCGTGACAATTAATAGAATGTAAATTGAATGTTAATAACGTCGACGCCGACAATAATAAATATTAAAACGAAAACTGGACAGACAGGGAAGTTGGACTGGAGGATTGACGAAGACTGACTAGTACGCGCAAAGAGGAAGGCAGTCATTTATCAGGAAGCAATTTAAATAATATTCATAGGTTGTATTAACACTCCCATCCATAATTTCAGGTTGGATTGATATAAAGCATGTGATTAGACCCCACTCCACAATTATGGACCCAAATAAGATATATTAGTTCATTAATACGTAAAAATAAATTTAATTGTAAGATAAACAGTAAAAAAATTAATAATACAATTAATGGTTTAAAACATAGATAATGCATTTTTAAAATGTTCACGAACATAAATGAAGGGGAATGCTATTTTGAATTGTACTTTTTATAAATTAATTTTAAAGGTTTCGTGGTAATAACAATCCATATTTAGGTACTTCATAGAAAATAATTTTAAAAATTTCAAGAGATATACGAGGTAGCACAAATGCTTCTGTTCTCTTGCAATTTTAAGCACACCAAGATGGAATTTTAAGTTTCAATGTGCTATAATGTCAGAACTCGAGCTCTACAATAGTACAGTGAGGGCCAAAATCTAAAATATCATCAAAAGCGGACCTTGTTGTTTTTTCTAAATTGCAAAAAGTGTTGTTTATTTTCATGTTCATTTTAATAACGAATGTTCAATCAATATTATTTAGAGGGCGCTCGCTATAGAACGAAGATGCCCGTATTAGGACCTCGTAAGGTAAATTAATCCAGCCCCGCCCGATAAAATAATATGCACAGGGAGCTGGCTCTAATCGTGAAGAAAACAGGGCAGAGCGAGTTCGCGTGGCCAGGCGCTCAGGAGCAGCGAAGAGCGAATTACGCCGGAAGAGGACGTGCGCAGACTCCGTGACAAGCTGCGACTGCGCACTGAGCACGCCAATCCGGCGATCCCAGCCACACGCATGCGTTTCCCCACTACTAATCAAAGAACCTCTAAGCACGTGGTGAAGACAAAGACACAGAGGTCACGCATTACTAATTGGTCACGTGTTCCTAAAGTTTCAAAGCCATCGTGGGAGGAAAGGGAAATGGCCAAATTACATTTTTAATATGAGTGTTTAAATGGTTAAATAAATTGTATAAATATTTCATTATATCATATTGTAACTTCTAGTAAATAATACTTAATTATTGATTACGAAGAAACATACTTTTAAAGCTATTCGAATTTAGAGACATAACATAACTTGAGTCTTTCGTCATCCATAATGACACAGTATTTGACCTTGATAAATGAAATATAATCGAAGAAATAAAATCGTGAAAAAGTTAGGTAAAATAAAAAAACAATTCAAAAGAAAAATTTGAAGAAAAACAAGAAATGTAAAGAGCAGCCTATTAAACTATAAAATGATTTTGACTACAAAAAATAGTCTTTAGGCGAAAAGATTCAGAATCCACTCCTTCATTTCAAATACGACTCGTAATTAAACGAATTGAGGTGGTCTGATGTACTCAGATAAGTAACACTCTGCTCCTGCTCGAAATTCGTACCGGGAGAGGTAGCTCATGGCATTAACTGATGTCACTGCAGTACCGCTGACTGAGAGCTCCTATCATTATATGGAGAGATAGGTCAAATACAGGGAGACATAAGGGAGAATTTTAGTGGGTGGCTGCCCTGTTCGGTAGTTTTCCATGGTTTCTTTGATCACCACCAGGCGACTGCCGGGACAGTGCCCTCACAAAGCAGATCACGAACAGCACGTAATCTTTCCTTCCCCTTCTTTGTTCTATCCTCACATCTTACTTACACACACACATCAACTACACTAGTACATGTTGGGAGCTTAGAGCTTGTGCCGGCCGGAGAGGAGGGATATACTGGTTGGAGAAATACTGGTTGCAAATACTGGTTGAAGCCGGCTTTGACGTATAGTTTGGCGCCTGCTCTCACCACCTAGCGGGGAAAGATCACCGTCACCTCAAATGATAAAATATGTACTACACGTACGGGACTAATGACCATTGCAGTTGACGCTCTCGGAAACTCTAATCAATAAATCTATCAATCAATCAATCATTCTTAATGGGCTATATTCGGAACATCCCAAACGGCGAATGCTAAGAACGGAACCGGCAAGACAAACTCGAAAACTTTCATATCAAAATATTGCTTAAGTCTTAATCTACTTGCCTCGTCATAACCATCGTGATCTGTCACACGACTTACTATAATGCAATATGAAGTAATATTTTAACTCACGCGACTGGAGAATTTTAAAAAATTCATAAAACAACGAGACGCAGAATTTTCTTGTAATCTCTTCCTTCATGGTGAACTATAGTGACAAAAAGCTCTGGCACCTGCCAAGGGAATTCGCAACGGCTTCACAATCCAATTAGTCGGCCCATTGTACCCAAGATAAGATACTCCGTATGGCAAGCAATTACAACCCGCAGCGCAAGTGCGGAAATGTTCACGAAGTGACCGCCTGCAACTGCGTCTCTATCTTTACGTCCAGCGCCGCCGGCGCCGCTCCTTCACTTGTTTGTGGCCTCCCGCGCGCGCAGCTCACCGTCGCCAGTTTTCCTTGCTCCTGCGTGACCTGTGCGGCCAAAGCGGAGGAGATAACAGCTGCGCGGACATTACATGTAAGTTTTCAGGTTAAAGTTGGTAGCAATAGTTATTACTAAAATCTGTTTTAAAAATGAGAGATATCCTAGTTAATTAAAGACAATCAACTCTGATTTCCTTAAATAGGGCATTATTTTTATTGCATCATGTGTGTAAATAACAAAGTCAAATTTGGTTTTACAACGATTAGTGTATTAAATTCGGTGGAAAATTTTCTTAAATATTTAACTTTGGGTCATTGTTTTCCACATGCAATATTTTAAAATTTGTATTGTGGTCAAATGTGTGTGTTTGTTATCTAGGAGATGAGAGGCAAAATTAGAGTGTTCTTGTTGTAATCCCCATGCTTCAGTATGTTCCTTGATTCTGCAAGAGAATTTCCTGCCAGTTTGACCAATATAGGCTCAGGCAGTCCATAGTCAGCCGTTACAATTTAACTGATATACTCCATCTTTTTCTTCTTTGGGATTTGTATCTTTATTGGCAGGGAATATTTTTTTAAAATTTACTAGTGGCCTTGTATGATTTTTTTTTGAGAAACGGAACCGGAATATGGGATGATGACATATATTTTTTTGCCATTGCCAAGTAAATTTTGGAGGATATTTTTAATTAATAATTCATTTTATTTTTTTATAATTTTATCTATGATCTGCGATTAGAGTCAGTACAGTCTGAACAGCTATGGATGTAATTATGTTAATTTCATCTGCGCAATCTGATTTTTCCATGGGAAGTTTTCAAAAGCGATGGACCCAAGAGTAGAAAATTGCTAATTTATGCTAATGAATGTACTTTGAACTACTTGGGATGATAAAATCAGTTTGCGTAGGTTTTCTAAAAACTTTAAACATGTGCTTATTGTAAGAAATGCGAATAGTTAAATCCAGGACGTTTGGTGTATGATTCTGTTCAAATTGTACTTAAAATTTATATAATTTTTATTCTTCTAAGTTTATTTCAGAACAAACATTTTTTTCTAGTTTAATGTATGATGTTATCGGGTAAATACAAATCTGTCATTTCTTCTAGTTTCCACGACCCCCTTAAACGACCTCTCGCGTGCAAAGTGGCGACCTTCCTTTCAGGAATGCCCGCCGAATATGATAGTTCAAACAACGCTCAAGCAGGCAGCTTCTGCTCCACCTCGAGCTTCTGAAGCAGACTCCTCCCCCTCCAGCGCACTTCATGTCACTGGACGCGACTCGGACAGTGTGTTTTGAACTTCAAGAAATCTGCAAGCGATGTGTCATGTCAAGCAGCGGCTTTTTGCTCGCAACCGGCAATTAATCACGGCCGTGAGTCAACGAAGTTTGCTGCGCAGTGGGGCTGATAGTGTAGCGACGTGGAGATTTTATTGCAAATGCTCTACATTATTTAATTCAAGAAAAAATTATTTTATTTTTATTTAAGGTCACTTTTTAACTGCTTGGTCATAGCGACCACTATGATTTTTACCAATGGGGTCACTGTAAGCGGAATGCAAAAGGACAACATAAACACACACACAAACATCCATTCGTGGTGCAGGATTCGCACCCGCGATCCTCTACCCTCAATGGCTTCGGATATCCAGGCCGGCTATTTTAATTTTGATTTCATTTATTTTGTCAAAGAACAGTAAAAATGTATGTGACTTAGGTGTACAAGTACAGTCTGCGCACTGTGCGCACATTTTCTTCAGCTGCAGAATTTCCTCCCCACCTTTTAACCAGAAATAGTAGAATGATGAATAAAACTTTCAAAAAAGCAGAGTTAGCAACTTTTAAAAGTTAGACATTTTCGTTGACGATTTACATAAAATTGATTTACATCGGTAAATGAACTATAGATTTGATTTATTAAGTATTGCTAATAAAATAGTAACCCATTTCCGCGGCATTACTGCCACAACTAGCAAATGGAGATCTCAAGAAAACGTGTTCATGGTGAAGCTACGTATTTGCTACTTGCTACATAATCTTCTGTACGTAGATTAGTTTCTATGCTAGTCAAAACAGAGGCGGATCTACAAAGTTCGGGGGGAGGGAGATTCCACTTGGGATCCTCAATGAATATTTTTGAAATAATATTATTTTAATTGTAAGCTTGTTGCGTCATTGACCCAACACACTCGCTGCGAGTATTCATAACCTGCAAAGGTTATGGTGGAGTTGGGACGTAAAGTCGATCGCACAAATGTACTGTTGTAGTGCATTGTTTTCAAAGCAAATGACGAAACAGTAGAATAATAAGTGACGTCAAATTTGTGAACCTACGTGTCTTTTGAACTTTAGATCCAAATCATAAAACACCATCTATAAAAGTATTATTCCATTAAAACTGAATTTATTAAACATTTATTGGCATTTACGTCTCAAGTGTGGGTAATACTCGCACAATCTCAGTGTAGAAAATACCTTGTCCATGCTAAGATTAATACATACAAATAACGTGGACGCCGCTTATCGTAATCACGGTTGATGTTATCCTTTGTCTGTTATAATTTGTAATTGGTTGGGTAGAAGAAAAATGTGTATATGAAACAATAGTAAGGATTTGGGCACCTGTAGAGGGTATTTTCAAGAAGGCGAATTTCACATAGCAATATTTTTTCATTGACAATATCCATTAGAATGTTTAATCTATTCTTATAAGTCGATCAGAGAACCTTCCCGGAATGAATACAATAAACATAATATACCAAATGAAAATCCTCTCATCAACCTCATTGACACATCATACGCTCCGATCGGATCACTCCACCGCTACAAGGCAAAACGAAGGTGAAAAAAAAAAAAACACTCTGGCAAAATTGCGTGATGCGTTAACGGCATCTGCTCACTGTACGTGGGTGGCGGGTGGGTGAGTGGGTGGGTGGATGGATGCGGTGTCGGCAGCAGAGCACGCGCCCGCGCGCACGCGTGCACAGTGACCGCAGCGCGGCGGAGGCGGCGGCGTGGCCGATGCGTGGGTGGGCAACGGATGCACAAGTACGAGAAGGCCGTAGAGGACGCAATGTCGCTTCCTCATAGAAGATGATTCGTTTCGCCGGCATTCACTCTCAACCAGCATGTTCGTGAATACATCTCAAAATACTCCTTGGACGGTTTCCTCGTATACATACTGTTACATATAAAAATAATATAAAATTAGGTCTGCAGAGGCAAAAATGTTGTTGAACAACCCACAAAAAACTGTTTCCGAAAGATGACACGTACCCCGCTGAACCAAAAAATTCTCTTATAACACAAGAATAAATTAAATATTTTAACACAAACAGTCTTCACGCAAACTTCAATAACATAGTATAGTACATATTCAACAGTCCTTCACGACACAAGATATAGGAGATGATTCCAAAACGCAACAGATGAATAGCAACTTTTAATGGCGGTCGGATTCTTCCTTGGAGCCTTGCTTTTGCATATCAGCTGTACCGTAAGCAGTGAAGCATTGAATATGCGAATGCAGTCGGTACACTTGTACGTAAAAAATCCAATGTGTATGCATGGCTCATGGCGTAATTTTGCATAAAATACATGCACTTTGTAAACAAACATCGTGTTTTCCACTCTATATATTTTGTATCTGTGTATTTTGTGTTTGTGTTCCACTCTATATATTTTGGCCCTCCCTGGAGACACCACCTTAACGTAGCACTGTCCGTGCGGGTGGCGAGGGTTTGCGTGTACCAATGAAACAGAGAGCTATGCCGGCGGTAGCGTAGCTACTGGTAGGGCCTCCCAAGCCGGACAGGTCTCTGTCGAGGTGCCAGACGAAGTGTGTCCCACAACGACCTATCCTCCCCAACCCATCCTTAATTCCTAACCATTTTTTCCAGGTCACCATAGGCCCGGCGCAAGACCCATCGTCGCAGGACTCCTGTGCCATGGAAAATCAAGCTTCGTGACTGTGACCGAAGCTAGCGGGAAGCGTGAGTCGTTAGCTAAATTCACACGCAGCTTAAAACACAATGGATTGTTCTAGTGGAGCAAAATTATCCGGAGTTAAAATACCCTCCCGATCGGATCTCCGGGGGAGGGTGTCTGCTGGAATAACTCATCATGTCAAGAAAAAATCTTTTAACTTCGCAGCGTGGAACGTCCGTACTCTACAGGACAATGACACTTCAGAGCATGCGGAAAGGAGAACAGCAACTATAGCTCACGAATTGAAACGCATGGATATAGACATAGCGGCACTCAGCGAAACTAGACTTCTGGAGGATGGTAGCCTTGAGGATAACAACTACACTTTTTTCTGGAAAGGCCTCCCGAACGGCTCTAGGAAAATTCACGGGGTCGGCTTTGCAATTAAGAGTGAGCTTATTCCATCGCTAAGTGAGCTACCAAAGGGCAATTCTGAACGACTTATGTCCTTAAAGTATCAACTCCCCGATCAGACCTATCTCACCGTAATTAGTGCTTATGCTCCAACACTGGATGCGGAGCAGGAAACTAAAGATGCATTTTATGAACAACTGGAAGAAATCCTCCGACATACTCCTAAACACCAGCGGATATTATTACTGGGTGATTTTAACGCCAGAGTAGGTCGGCAGGCCGAACTCTGGCCTGGAACCATCGGCAGAAACGGAATCGGGAATGTAAACGCAAATGGGGAGCTGCTTCTCAACAAATGTGCCGAGCATAATCTCGTCATCACAAACACTATTTATCGGCAGAGAAATAAATGTAAAGGGACATGGTGCCACCCTAGGTCAGGGCATTGGCACTTAATTGACTATGTAATAGTTAAGAAATGGCAGCTCGGAGAAGTACACATTACGAAGGCTATAACGCACGTAGAAAACTGGACAGATCATCGTTTGGTATTATCTAAAATGTCTATGAAGCTCAAACCAAAACCAAAACGCAGGAAAATGTTTCCTAAGACGCGGCCCCCCCGCCTTAATCTGGAAAGGCTTTCTTCTTCCTCAGAAACTAAGAAAACCCTCTGTCAAAATATAGAGGGAAAGGTAACGTCGCTAGTGATAAATAGTGAACCGGAAATATGCTGGATGGAATTACGTGATGTATTATACAAGATAAGTGAAACAACGTTGGGGACCACAAGAGCGCGTAAAAATCCTGACTGGTACAGTGAAAATCAAGAACAAATTGAAGATCTATTAGATGCCAAACATAAAGCCTTCCAATCTCTACAAAATAAAGCAAATGATCTCCACGCTCAAAGTCAATATAAGAAACTTAAACAACAGGTCCAAAACCAAGTGCGAGCCATAAAGAATGCGTGGTGGCGTACTAAAGCAGAGGAAATCCAAGGCTTTGCTGATCAACATGACCAACGAAGCTTTTACAATGCAGTAAAACAAATATATGGTGTCTCCTACAGAAAAATCTGCCCTATAAAGGACAAAAATGGAAATCTTTTAACAGCGGAAGAAGAAATCAGAGAAAGGTGGAAGGAACACTACTCCTCTATCCTAAATCTGAAGACAAATATAGATAAAGAGGTCATTAACCGTATTCCTAAGTACGAACCCGATCAATCTCTTGATCTTGAAATATCCGAGGAGGAAATAAAATGCGCCATCGGGGCTCTTAAAAATCATAAGCCCCAGGGAAGGACAATATTCCAGCAGAAGTTTATAAAGTTCTGGGGGATACAACTCTGGAGCATCTGAGGTCAGTCTTTAATTTAATTTGGACTACTGGGACTGTCCCACAGAACTTCAGGGATGCGCAGATCATAAATATCTTTAAGAAGAAAGGTAGTACCTCAGATTGCGATAACTATAGAGGCATTTCTCTCTTATCAACCGGTGGCAAGATTTTGGCGAGAGTGATGGCATCTAGACTTCTCAAGCACATGGACCGCCTTATCCCTGAATCCCAATGCGGATTTAGACCACAGAGAGGAACCATAGATCTTATTTTTACACTAAGGCAGCTTCAAGAGAAAGTCAAGGAACAACAAACACAAATGTATATAGCTTTTATTGATCTCGCGAAAGCGTTTGACTCTCTAAACAGAGAAGCCCTATGGATGATCATGGAATCATTTGGAGTACCTAAAAAATTTCTGCAGATTTGCAGGAGCTTACATCAGAACAATCGTGCTAATGTAGTGCACAATGGAATACCAACCGAAGTTTTCCAAACAATGACGGGCGTCCGCCAGGGCTGTGTCTTAGCACCCCTACTTTTCACTGTATTTGTTACAGCATTATCTGTAATAGTCGATACCAGGCTGTGTACAAGAGGCCTAGAAATAAGACATAGATTTGATGGTGGGCTCTTTAATTTGGGGAGACTACGAGCTAAAACTAGAACGAAATTTATCACGGACCTTCAATATGCTGATGACTGTGGTCTGATATCCGTCTCAGCGGAAAATCTACAAGAAATCCTTAAAACATATTCTTGGGCATATCAGGCACTTGGACTAAATATTAACATCGATAAAACGAAAGTCATGTCCTGCCCTCCTAGTGCAATGCAAACGAATATCATGATAAAGGACAGAAAGGTAGAATATGTTGATTGTTTCAACTATTTAGGCAGTGTAGTTAACAGAACTGCGAATATTGATGATGAGGTACGATACAGGATAAATGCTGCATCCAAGACCTTTTGGAGACTACGTGAACGAGTGTTTGACAATCACGATCTATCTGTCCAAACTAAAGCAGCTGTTTATCGAGCAGTGGTTATTCCAACAATGCTCTATGGGTGCGAAACTTGGACACCGTATAGAAGACACATAAAATCTCTCAGCTCGCTACAGCAGAGACATCTACGGCAAATCATGAGAATAAAATGGTTCCACAAAGTCCCAAATAAGATTGTTCTCGAAAGAGCCAAATGCAGGGATATTGAGATGCTGATGTCACAGGCACGACTCAGATGGATTGGTCATGTGTATCGCATGGAAGAGAATCGACTACCGAAATGTGTTCTTTATGGTGAACTTGTGAACGGCCAAAGGAAACAAGGAGGACAAATCAAAAGATATAAAGATGTTCTCCACGGCACGCTGAAGCAAGCGCAAGTGCAAGATTCTTGGGAGACGTTAGCATTGGACAGACTGGAATGGAGACGAGTGTGTAAAAACTTTAGTGTTGAAGTACACCAAAACAGAAGAAGAAGAAATGTGCCCAGTGAAGTGTCCGAGTGTCCGGAGTGCGGTCGGGTGATCTTCTCGCGGATCGGTCTTTTCAGTCACCGTAAGACGCATCAAACTTCATAGCCATGGACAGTTTTTTTTTATTGTCTACATGAGTGTAGTTCTTAATTTTTAAACGGAAGTGAAGGTTATTCTTCTTAAACTTTTTAAACTTTTTAGACATTTCATTTTATATATGCAATCCAAAAAATGTGTTTTTATATACTCGATTTCGAGTTCAGCAATGTATGTATGTATGTATATATTTTGACCTTGCTTTGTTTTACATTTTATTGATTCCTGGTTTTTGTGACTTAGCTTTCTTTCAGAATTTTCTTGTGGATATTGGAACTTGACCCTGCTATGTTTTAACGTTGATTCCTGGTTTTTGGTGACTTCGCTTTCTTTCGGATTTGTCTCGTGGATATTGTAATTTGACACTGCTTTATTTTACATTTTATTGATTTTTGGTTTTTGGTGACTTCACTTTTTTTCGTATTTTTCTAGTGGATTTTGGAATTTGATATTTGTTTCTTTTTTTGGGAAGTTAAAGGTGAGTAATGTTAAGGAAGTTCTTTGTACTTACAAAAAATAAGTGTGGTTCTTTACCATTCTGTATTGTTAGCGTATTATTCTTACAGATTTGGATCGTTGTTTCTTCATTATTCTTGCCTTTTACAGACCTAAGAAATGGTGATGTTTTATTTAGTTGTGCTGGGAATACTTTTTATATTAAACTGACTGGTAATAATTTTGAGTTTTTTATATTTTATTCTGTTTTACTTAGTATTCGCCGGTTGTACTTGTAGGTTATATGCATGCACTGTTATGTTCACTCCTGTACACAATTTGTAATTGCTGCTCTTGATACTTTAATAAGGAACGTTGCATTCATGCGTGATTGAAATCCTGCGGCAAGTAACTGATTTCCAACAGAGTGTGGGGACACGTTGGGGGCTACAGGTTCCTCTCTCGGCGCGGGTGCCGCACGGCCTACCAACGCTGTCCTCACAAAGCATCGATCTAGGCATTCGTCAGTCCTTCAGTTTTTAAGCTATCAATGATATTCTTTTTAACTAATAGTTACATCCAAATAAAGGGCATTACTTCTACTTTGAAATGTATTCAATAATTTACATGCATGTATAATATTTTGGACAATAATTGTCTTTTAAACGCAGCAAATATGTTGACAACTACCAATAAAGATTACCAACTACCAACTTTTAATATAAAAGTTTGCAAACAAAAAAAATCAAATTAATTTATAAAATAAAATAAAACAAATAAAGGAAATTTAATTTACTTATAATTATTTTTACAAAAGTGATCACTCAGGCAGATACAATGTACGAAGTTAATAGGAGTAGAGCTACAAAAACCTCAAAGAAACGGCATATACACAAATACAAAATAATGTTAATACAGAAAAGTACAATCAAGTATAAATAAAAAGTGAATGCTATTGTACATCATCATTTCAAATTTATGAGAACAAAAGTGTACTGGGTAAACAAAAAGTGAATGCAACGTTCCTTATTAAAGTATGAAGAGCAGCAATTACAAATTGTGTACAGGAGTGAACATAACAGTACATGCAAATGACCAACAAGAACAACGGGCGAATACTAAGTAAAACAGAAAACAATATAAAAAATCTCAAAATTATTAGCAGTCAGTTTAATATAAAGAGTATTCCCAGCACAACTAAATAAAACATCACCATTTCTTAGGTCAGTAAAAGGCAAGAATAATGAAGAAACAACGATCCAAATCTGAAAGAATAATACGCTAACAATACAGAATGGTAAAACAACGATCCAAAGGTCTACCAACACTGTCCTCACAATGCATCGATCTGAGCATTCCTCAGTCCTTCACGGTCGTCCCGAAGTCGGTCTTCGGCTATGGGAATGCTCGTCTACCGGTCGCCACCAGCACCGACGTCTCATCACGGTCAACGTGATCAGCAATGCACCGAAAGGACCATCCGGCTTCGCGCAGACCAATCCGCCCTCGCTCAAACTGGTCCAATTGCTTAAAGGACGAACGAGTGCGTCGCCGTGGCACATTTAAGTCCCGACTAGACTTTATTGCAGTAGACAGTGCCTTTGAAGCCACGGAGTAAATGGAATGTAATGGTATTTCACCCGGTGTCAGTCATCCGTGAAATGTTAAACATGGCTTCAACCAATCCTCCAATCCCCAACGTCATCGCCTATTTGACTGCTCGTGCCCTTACCGGCTTTTCCGCCAGTTTATTTATCCCGGCGATATTAACGTGTGTCATTAGGAGGATAAGTATTTTTGGTTGTATCTCTTGGTAAGACAAGGTTGTTACGCTTCGAATTATATATTATGGATGATGATAAAGGGTGAAGTGACAATCACCATACGAACATACCATACGACTATGCCTACGTAGGTCTTGAACCTGCAGCCTTCTCGGCGCAGACGACGGCTGCCGCAATCGCTTGCGCCACGGAGGCGCCTTATTATTATATTTACACCCCAGGATAGTTAGCCCTAGAGGATGGGATGAAATTGTGATGATGATGATGATGAATTATCAAATAGGTACATATAAACATACACAACACAACCAAGCCCGAGGCGGGACTCGAACCCACAATCCTCTGGACTACTGCACTACACTACTGCCTTAGCAATATCGGCCATCAGATCGGCTTTTATTATTATTATTATTATTATTATTATTATTATTATTATTATTATTATTATTATTATTATTATTATTACTTGATAAGTCACAATGTTTTTCGCATTACAATGTGAAACTTTCCTCATCAGTTAAGTAATTCCGTTAATCATTGTTTAGGTTTAAATTGAATATGTGAAATTAATTCGGCCTCTGGCGGAGGAGTGAAGCGAGAGAGCGAGGCGCCGGAAGCGGTGCGTGGGTGGGCGCATGGGTGTGCCTGGAGGGATGAGTGGGCGGGCGAGTGGCAGGCGCGAGCGAGCACACACGTCGTCCTGCCTCGCCGTTGGAGTCCCTGTCTGTGTCGGTGTCGGTATCCGAGACGGTGCCTACGCTCATGTCGGGGTGGAGGAGGCGGAGACGACTGAGGCAATAGAGATCGGGAAGCACGGAAGGAAAATGGCGTTATGGGTCGTAGAAAAGGGGACGAGGTAGGGTAAAATAGGGAAAGCTTGCGGTAAACAGGCGGTAACATGACGAAAGCGAAGTCACAGGGAAAAGGAGCTGCAGCTCTAGATGCACGGGAAACGAGGTCGTATCGATAAATGTGTTGGTACATACCAATAATTAATCCAGATATCGTCTGTAACCAAATTTTCGCCAATCCGGACAGCTGCGATTTGCTGAGGCAGGCGAACAGAGGCGATCTCGGTCCGAGGAGTGGAGGATTACTGTTAGGCATGGCTGTTTCCACGGAATGGCTGTTTCCACAGGCTTCCCATTTCTCCATCGCCAATCTTTCGAACCGTGTCCTTCCTATCACCGCCTGCCTTGGGGATGTTTGGGGCTTGCGTTGGAGGCAAGAACACTGGAACCTTAGCGGTACCATTCCCTGATCATGTGTGTCGCGACATGATAGGGCACACTCCACCACCGTGTATTTCCTGCTAAACTCTATTTTTAGCGTGCCAGGCAGATACCCTCGCCCACAAACGCCTAGCCTAGCCGAGATAGCCCTACGGGATACCCCGGCAGCAGTAGCGTAATGAAATGAATGCGGGCTCGCCTGTAAAACGTTTATCCGGACCCCCTTTAGGAAATTGTACAGCAAACACAAGTAGTGTTAATACCTTTAATAATAAAAATATTCATTAACAAAATTCGAATTCATTAGTCAACGATTAATAACCAATAGTGAAAAAATCTGCCTTTATTATTTAATTTTATGAAATTAAGAGACTTATATAACCCAAATGAGTTACTTACATCTATTGATTTAGAAGAAGTGTTACACAAGCTATCGAAGGGGGGAAATACTGTTTTTAATCTTTTATTATATCAACTATCACAAAGTATTAGAGAAAGTATCAAGTAATTAATATTTCATACATTCGCAAAATCTACAGCTTAAATGTAAGCCCTTCTTTTAACTGAGCCCGCCCGCATTCCGGTCTTTGGGCCCGAACGTTACGCCACTGCCCGGCAGCTCCCACTAATTTGAACAAAAAAAACTAGTGGCTCTACGACAGCACGTACTTTCTAGCGATATTGTTAATGGTTATGTAATATTATAATATGGCAATTTATATCTGACACTTCAACCACCATTTGAAAAATTCCAATTTTTTTCAAATGTTTAAAGAAAAACAGCTTTCTGCCACTGAATTCAGTGTATTCACGTTCTACATAAATGTACTAACGATGCCCCATGTGTTTTTTAGTCGTAAATAAAATTATTATTTTATATTAACGCGAACTAACGGCGGCCGTCATTATCGCTTTGTTATAAGTGCAATTTAAAATAGATTTAATTATTAAATAATATTAAACGTAATACGTCTTTACAAGATTCGAATGTATAACGTAATGTGTAATGTATACGAATTAATATTAAATTAATTAATATTAATTTAAACTTTCAGAAGGAATTTTTAGAATATTTAACTGTCTCTGCTTCTCAAATTTATTTTACAGACTGACACCGCATTCAACGAAGAGCTGGAAATTCGAATTATTTCAAATACTTTTCCAATTTACGCAAAAAATACATTTTTGAAAAATTGAACATGACCTTATTTGAAGATGTTTTCATCAACATATTTCATTAAGTAAAAAATGTTATCTTCATAATTGTAGTTGTGTGAAGACGCCGAAAACGAGTTGCAACTTTTGCAAATACATCAATACATTCAAAATGCAAATATATTCTTGAAAACAGGAACAAAAATATAAATTACACTGTTTTTGCTACTCGAGAAAATCAAGTGTACCAACCCTAATTCGGGTGTGCTGATTACCGATCTGAAATTATATTTTTTATCACAGCACAATTTTCAGAAAATAGCATTTTCATCCGTTTATTCGCAGTGTGAAATGATATCAAATACTAAATTAGTTGTCTTTTGATGATTTTGTTAGTGAGTTGTTTTAACAGTTTGTCAGTGAGGACTCTTTCTTTCCATTGTTAATTTTTCACTGAAGCGTGTAATTTTATGTGATATCAAAAAATAACAGAAGTGACATTTTGTAAGCTGTTCTATGTCCATCGTAAAACTGAATTGTATGTAAATATGTATGCAGCTATGCATTAACAGTAAAAATATTTGAGTTACACAATGAACGTTGGAAATAGCAATGATCAAGTGAATAATGGAAGGAATTGGAAGGAGGTGTAGAATAGTAGGCGGAGGTGATGAGAACGAAAGAGGATATCTTGAAGAAAGAGGGGAAATTTATGGAAATGTGACGTTGTTAGTGGTGGATGAGGGAGAGCAAGGCGAGGACTTTGTCGAAGGTGGAAGAAATGTTGGAAGATTGTAGCGGCGTTGATATAGAGGGGTGGTGTAAAATGTGGAGAAATTGGAAAGAGGCATATCGCAAGAGAAGATTCGTGAGGTGTCATATCAAAACAACGGTGAAGCAGAGTTTGTGAAGCGACATTGGAACTGCCAAATGTGAAAAAGACGATGTTAAAAGTAACGATGACATTTATAGGGTAACGTCAGGGAAACTCACTACAAATCACACACAAGAGCTCAACTTATTACAGAGGTTTGTTTAAAAAATTACAAGCAATAATAAATTAAAATATCTATATTCAGTTCTTGTAGACTGACCCTGTATCGCAAGAGCGGTCTCTAACTACTTGGAATTAATTGCTTGAATCATGATCCTCGCCACTAATGAAAGACATACGCACACAGTGTTTCGCCATGTGACCACTGTCACAAGTGGAATTGATATTTCACTTAGACTTCCTGGCACACGGGTATCGCTCGAGCACGGCTCGTCAATGTACACCCTGGGCGTAAGTTTCGTCCATCCGCACGAGGTCTTCGACTCTGCTCAACGCCCACCCCCGCAAGGAGAAGTATGAATAATCCGAAGATTAATTTTCGTTCCACATTAACAAAGTACAGTCAGATACATGGGTTAGGGCATACGTCACGGCAACTATTTTTGTGCGAATATGAGCACGAGTAGAAAATGTGAAATACACACATGAAAGGACAAGGTATGAACCAAGTGCATGGGCATTTAACGACACACCAATATGTGTTTCTCATATTTATTAAGGTATTTTCAATTATTATAATGCTTTCATGTTCCAAAGCATTTTATACGAATTCAGAACATTCCAGAAGCATTCCTTTCTAAAAGCCCAATTACGCAGATGCTCGATTACCGCTCGTGCCACATCGATCCGCACACGCACAGGTCATCACGTGTGTTGCTGATCCCTGGTTGCTACGCGTCCTCCAAGAAACTCTCCTGCTCATCTCGCGACTGTCCGGTATGGAAGGGCTTGAGCTTCCATCAATTGCCTGTGACATTTTCGCGCATCTCTTCCATTCTATCATTAATGGCTATCATTGTATATGAGCGTTGCTCGAAACAGGTTACATTCATATCTCATAGAGGCAGTCAGACAACTGATATTCCATTGCTCTCTACGCTAATAGGCACACTCACAGAGCCATCTGTTGTTGTGAACACATTAGTACAGCATTTCTTTCACACAACAAACAAAATTGCCTAATCCGATAACATTTATTTTAGAAAAAATAGGTGTCATAATTTCTGCGCCAATTCTCGTAAATTAATAAAGAAAATGTGTGTTTAAAACATTAGAATTCCTAAAGCAATCTACATAATGCATTTACGTTCGAGGCGTTGATGGCGGAGGCGTTTGAGCCAGCGGGAGGGACGGCGACGGCGCCGGCGGTGGAGGCGGCGCACATGTCCACTTGTCACTCGATCGCCTTGGTGGGGCGCAGGCGAAGCCGAGGCCGCGAGACGGAGCGGAGTTCCGCGCCTCCGACAAGATGCAACAGATTACACGTTACGCTACTTGCACCCCATATGGGGCGTTTTTATGCGGCTCAGGGACTCGCCGCTGCCCGTCTCCGGTACAAACCGCGCCAAATCTCAGTACACGGCCTCTGCATCCTCCTCACCCTCCCCTTTCCCGTGCCCCTCCATTCCGTAGCACGCGTGCGAGACTACTCGGCGTTCCTAGCGGTGCGGTACGTCGATCCTCTGACGCCCGTCTCGGTATTCGATTCGGTTTGATTTATTTAGTCACAGAACAGTAAAATCTGAATGTGACTTCTCAGGAAGAAGTATCATCTGCGCACGTTTTCTTTAGCTCCAGAACCCCTTCCCAACAGTCTAAATATAAATGGTTGAAAGATGAATAAACGTTAAAAAATAAAGTTAAACAAACAAAAAAACAAACAAAATAATTACATATAATTTTAAAAAGTTCGATATTAACAACATTTGAAAAACTAGACATTTTCGCTCCCCAGTTACAGAAAAAATATTTGCATAAGTAACCGGACAGCATATTTAATTCCTTTTTTCTTGGTTTTGTTTTTGTTTTGCATTTCTAGCGAAATACAAACACCCCGGCTCTACTCCTACCACTCCAAGCAAAAAGAGAGTCCCAAAAAACCTGCACATAGTGAAGTTCCATGTACAAACATTCTCTAGGCTACGTGTCATGTTGCTCAGTCGTTTTGAAGCGCGCCAACCAGATCGACGAGAGGTGTGCCAAGCATCTTCAGAGTGCGTCAGCGTAAAGATTCCTCTCGACTACAATTTGAATCAGCCCAATTGAGACAAATGAATTAAGTAGAGTTTTCTTTCGTGCTTTCTCAGTGCGGTTGCTTTACTTCTTGTTTTCCTTATCTCAATGCTTATTTATCATTTTATACCTTACAGTGAGAATTAAAACTTTATAATTTCTCTTTAAGCAAATTTACATTTACGCGTGTACTCTTTAAAAATGCTAGAAAACTTTGGATGTCCAATTCCAAAAAGGAAAATTGACGCAGTCAGGAATGAACAGTTTTCCTAAATTATTCATCTCTACAGAAAATGTTATAGAATAAAATGTTTGCAAAAATGTAAAATAGTATAGTTTACGTTCACGTAATATTTTTTGGGGATAGAGTATTTTCCCCCAAAACACGCATATTTGTTCACACTTTCTCAATTTTTTAGTCCCCAACAGTGTAATTGAAATATGATTTTAAGCATATCATAGAATACTAAAATGTGGTAAACGGGTAACGTCAAAGGGTATCTGCACGTTCTAATCGTCTGTAGGTTGACTGCACAACTTTGTGCACTCACCAGCCTTAAGATGACGCCGTTCACATTGTTTATAGTAAGTTTCAGCGTTATCCCCAATTATTTGCTTGAGTTGTTGCGACGTAAACATGTCTGCACAACTCTCCGTTTGCACATATAAAGAACACGCTTTCATAATTATTTTTTGTGTTCTGAATGTGTACCAAAAGCTGAAATCTTCAAAGGTATTTTTTAACAATTATTTTAAATTCTAAAACACGGCTTCAAATGTTTCCTTTAAATTTTTACCACGTATGTATTGAAACCCATAATATGTGTTTCATTACACTAATTAGATCATTAGTGTAAGAAACCAATTGCTATTTTGAACTGCGCGGTGCGCGCGCTGAGCGCGGCGCGCCGGGGCCGGCGAGCAACCGCTGCCGCCGCCGACGGTGCCACCGCCGCCGGGAGGCTAGCGTGTGAATTTCGGTTGGAACTGGGCACCGCGCACGTGCAAAAGTTCGTTACGAGAATCGCGGACGAGAGCCGTTGGGACAGGCAGTCGAGCCGTGCCGCCCGTCGATGCAGGACGCGGCCGGCGTGCTCCCGAGCAGGAAAGAATCGTAAGGAGAATCAGAGACGTGAGCGGAGCGGCGACAAGTGCGGACGTGCGGCGAGAGTTCTCCGCCGGTGTATGGACGCATAGAACATTGCGACGTATTTTACGTATTATTAGGAACCGCAAAGTGATTGATGTGTAAATAGAACATTAGAAGTATCAGTATAGTGAAAGATTAGTGTTGGTAGAATAATTGATGTTGTTCTTATTAGTTGGCGCGGTGGAAACATTCTTGAAATTGCGCGGTACAGGACTGTGACCAGTATACAGAGTAGGCGCGGGTTGTGTAATTAAACCCACTGACGGACAATGATTCGAGGAAGGTGCGAAGCCGAGGTGTCAAGATCCTGATCGGGGAAGAATTGGTGGAGCATCAGCCGTGGGCGATTACCACGCCATCCGACGCTGACGGCCCGCAGCAGTAGCAGAGGTCGACAATCCTGTCGGCGCGAGCGGTCCTACGAGCATCATAGGTATTCAATCGGGGCCCCGAAGGTATGAGAAATGCATTTCACTCTTAATCTTGGTACCAAGGCAGAGTGTAAAAACGTTGTCTGATTATGTAAATAACAAATTTGATTTAAAATAAATCTTGTTTATAGTTGTATTTCAATTTATGATTAACCACCCCAACGTTGCACCAACTTATCCAGGGACCCATTCACGTAAAAGATACCCTCTCTTAGTGTTGTATTGCAGTGAGAATACCCGGCACCACCAGGTATGTCACAGTATCAAAGTACGCTAAAAAAATTTCAACTGGTCCCATTATCGGCCAACTTTGAGTTTCAAAAATTGCAAATAATTAATATTGTAAAGGTACAACATTAAAGATAGACGATTTTGTCTTATAGAAAAACTGTTCCAAACAAAGCTTTAAAAAGGTCAAGAACAATGTTTTGAAAAATCGAAAAGTTTTCATGTAAGTTTTACATAAAGTTAATACAAATTATAAAAAGAACAGTTGCTCAAAAAAATGCTCGCAATTGTTTCTTCAATTTTTCAGCATATACAACACGGAGCGATTAAAAGAATGGCGCAAATCTCAGTTTCGTTGAACACTGAATTTTCATCGGCTGTTGATCACGATATTCATCAATACGAAGTATTGCTGCACATCTATGAGATACAAATTCAATTTTTCCATCGGAAGTGACCATTCTTATCTAGCTCTTAAATATTTGCTCAGCAAAAATTTACTGACCTCAGTCAGCATTGAAACCGTAAACATAGAAATGAAATTACAATTTCTTTCTTGTCGATAGTATTGTCAAATCATTCGCCACCATTTTTAAAACTTATCTGCAGAAACAGGAATGCACTGTGCATACTACATAGACTAACGCAGAAGATATAAACTCTAAATGGCAAGACCAAATTGTTGCATAGTAGGTAGCTGACGCCATTTACCCTTTTTAAAACTTACAAACTTAAGAAGACAGAAAAAAGTACAAAAGAAATGAGTCTACGTTCAGCCGAAATGAAATTAATGTTCCATTCATCGTTAAAATTCCATTCCCTTATTTTTTATTGGTTGGTCACGCACAGAGGACTTGGTGATGCTTATTCAGCGCTTGTCATCGCGGCCATCTATTCTCAGCCGAAATGAATCCTCATGCACTTCATTTGTCAGTTATACAGCCTTCGTGGAAGCAAAAAGTTAATGTTTGTGCTTTACTTTATCTCTACCCTCGACACCGATCTGGTCATCCCTTGAGACATTAAAACCGATGCAGCGGACATTGTGGTCCCGTGACATTGATTATTAGTAGTACGAGGAGTTTAGAGACTATTCGCAGCACGAATGTTACAATTAATTAGATCTTGCACACAAAAAATCTCAGAGAGGTTACTCGTTCAGGTTTCTTCGATCTGTTGAGTAAATGCGGAGATCGCACCTTGCATCGGTTCTGGACATAAACGTTTCTCCACCAGCGCACGATTTGGTACGCATTCTGTTCTGATTGCAAGAAGAATGGAACTGTGGGTAGTTATTTCGTTAAATCTACTATCTAGAGTCTTCTTAGTTTTAGATTTTATTTTTCACAGGGGCGAAACATTCGAGTTTCCAGTGTTGTCAAACACGCTCGGTGGCAACTTTTCTCAAAATTCCACTGCGTATAATGTAAGAGATGGGTGGGAGCTTAAGAAAACGTACGAAGACTGTAGGACTCCATACATCAGATAACATTTTGAACTTATTTTTGACTATCAATTAGTTGAGTTAATTTAGTTTAAATTAAATTAAAAATACATATATAGTTCACCATTAACTTATATCGGAGTGCGCAGGTTTCTTCTCGGATTTCGTAAAACAAACACGTAAAGGTTGACAATTTGAAGAAAGAAACTGTGGGAAATGTAATTGGTGTAATGGAATTTAGGGTCATCTTTATGTGAAATGTTTATACTCTTTATCATATATCAGCTTTTCTTTTGAGTCGCTTCTTGTGCTAATGAACTCTCACCAATGAATTCAAGTTATATTAATCGTAACATTGTATTAAAATGTTTCCCATATCTCCAAAAGGTTTTTATAAGATACACATTTTATTTTGCGACTATTTTATGCGTTTACAATCAAAGATAGCTACCAATGGTGTGAAACACGAAACGTCTCAAACTAATTCGTGTTGCGAAATTAATATTTCTTTGATGTATCTACATGAATACTTCTGATAAACCAATTTAAAATGTGAAATCCCTATTAATGTAATTAATTATAGAAAAGTGTCCCCAGTTTTCCCTTACAGGGTATTTAATAACTGGAATGCACTTTACATTTTGTGGATTTTATATGTGAGTTTTAATGGAAAAATCAATGTACAAAATGTGAGTAACTCTTAAAAATAAGTGAACTTATTTTATGCAATTTAATTTATATTCACATCGGTATATTGTATGTTTTGTTCCTTGCACCCATGCGGTTGGTAATGATGAAGGTCTTTGAAAATATTATCAAACCAGAATAACGGTCAATTATATTCTTTCCTGGTGCTATATTGACAGTAATTTGTAATCGCTATATACTTCATTTCGTTTCGCAAAGTAGTTTCTCTAATCTCCATTTTCTGGACTTCAATTTCACTACCACCTCGGAAACGTTTTGTTGTGAAGCTACAGCTCCCGTTTTAAAAGACTGGTGATATGTAGTACTGGTGTATTTGGTTACGCGTTCGCTCAAAGCAAACATATTGATGTTTATTATTATTATTATTATTATTATTATTATTATTATTATTATTACCACACACATACAACATCAAAGCATGGCAACTGATTTGTTTTACTTTTACAACTTTCTCTAGTTAATATAATACAATGCAAAATATCAAACTTGAAATTACAATATATTAGCTAAATTTAAAAGCTTCAGAACCTCACATGCCCAGCCATGAACTTCCTGACTAATGAGCACGTACTGATGATGACTGATTTCTGACGAGCGATATTACTCTAGTCCATACCTAGGTCGTCTAACGATCTGCTAAGAAGTTTTGGTACGACTTTGGTTGCTGATAGTTCAATTGGAACAGTTTTACATCAGCAACGTGCCACTGTTCTCTCACTGCATATGCTAGCTCTCGGTATTTATCGATTTTTACTTGATATGTTGGCATCATGTTGCTGGTATTGATAACTGCAAAATCGATACATCAAACTTTCCTGGCAGGGTCACCTTGGACAATGCCACGCCTTATGTTTATTTTATTGATCACCGTCTCATTTTTTGCCGGACAGTAGTCTTCCATTTGCTCATGGTGAATTTGAGGAAATTTACTTTCGTTGGATTAATACGTTTCAGTGACAGTATGTAGGGCAGCCAATCATGCGGCACCATGTAATAGGCGTTCTCATAGTGAATAAAACAAGTGAACAAGTTGCGTCTCTTACATTCTTCAGACATGAAGCTGTCAGTGATAGGTTGTTCTTTACATCCAGGGAACCTTTGCAATATCCCCTTTGCGTTTCAGCTATGATAGAATTTGCTGTGCAGTGATGTTCGATAATCTTTAATAAACAACTTGTGATGATTTATTATTATTATTATTATTATTATTATTATTATTATTATTATTATTCGTATGAACGGTAAATTATTTGAATGATGACTTGCGGAAAGACGTCATACACATACTCGTACGCACATCGCGGCTGTCGCGACGTGGCGTAAGGTCTTCCCAGCACTGCCTGTGCATTGAGACATGATAAAGATCATAGGTGCGGCAGAGAGGGGAGCAGGGGTGCCATGGACCTCCCGAAATTTTTCAAAGAGGCCCCATACCCGTAATTTTTTTTTTTAATTTCCGTAAATACGTTCAACCCCACGTCCCTTATTTTGACCTGACAATTTAGGGAATTGTTACGCGTCAACTGGCATTCTGTAAATGTTACAACAAAAAATCCATTGTATTTAGTAATTAGTATAGACAATATTAACAATTATTGTTTCATTGATGTTATATTTCACTATCCCTAATATCTTATTTATTTACTACTCAAATAAAACAAGAAAAAAAAGTTAAATGGAAAATTGAGTGCAGAAACATACTTGCTTCTTCTCGTTTTAGGCTGCGCTCGCCTATGACAATAATGACTTAAGAACAAGCTATGCGAGATCTAATGTACACGGTGATGGAGAAGTTAGTGGAGTGAAGGACTGGCGAAATGGGAGTACTCCGAAGAAATATGACACGCCTACACGTTGTCTACGACATGCTCCACATTGAGTGGTCGGGATTTGAACCCGCCACTCACAGATGGAGTATGATCTGGCTGCTATTGTATCGCTAGGCATACGACCAGATGAAGGTATTTTTTTCGCATTTATTTTGCCTGTTTTGGTGCAATCGATCTGGCTGCACATTCCGAATTTTACCAACATGTGCAAATTAAGGAAAATTAAGGTAAATTTCGAAACTAACAATATACCCTATATGCACATGATTGCGGTTATTATTTTTCATGTTTTCTAAATTAAAAATGTTGCAAATATAATTACATAACAATTACTCCTCTTTCTATATATCAAAGCATTAACAGAATCTGCGTAGCACATGCATTTTGATTGAATTTGCTTGAGAAAGAGAACGAATTAGTGTGTTATGTTTTACTTGATTGGTTATCTCTGTTGTGCGCTTGCGTGTTCGCAGTTGGTCGGTGCGAGCCACAGGCTCCCGGCACGACGTTGCTATGGAAACGGAACAGCGTCTTCTCCCTTCTCCCGATCAACCGTCTCCTTGCTCCGTCTGGACTCCTTGGACTGGCGATCTCGTTCCAACCTGTTGCGTCGATAGTCGGAGGCTGCCTCTCCCACTGGTGAAAGACTGGAATCTGAGTGACTGAAGTGCTGTAGCGAATTCTCCTCTTTAGCAGTATGAAAGCAGCAGAAAGAACAGTTCTCAAGTTCGATTCAAGTTTCGATTGATATTTCAAATTTCTTATAATATAAAGAAATGTAATATAAATACTCGTATAAGAAAAAATGTATTACTTAAATAGTTAAAATACATATCTACTGTCTATTCAGTCTCGTGGCAAAGCAGTGAAGCTTGTCTGTGTTATTGCATGGAAGTTTCTTGTAAATATAATATTACAAAACGCCATTTTCCTGCTCATCGTCATCTTAACAGAAAATATGATCAGTAATGGAAACAAAAACAATTTGTTTTTCTGTTTATTATTAACAGACCAAAATAGTCACTATTTCCAATGTACCACCACTAACACTACCACCGCAGAGAAATTGCGCACAGCGGAGTTCCGTTGTTTTGAGTGTTATCGGATCCTTCCTTATATATTCCGATATGCACCTACCCCAATCCTCGACCCTTCTCCTGTTGCAAAATTGACACGACAATAGCATTTTTTAATTAAATATTGTAGTTTTCCAACAAAATCTGTATAAACATGAACACAATAAACAATTACAATTATACAACAATGTATTGCGAAACAAACTTTCAAAGGTATTTATTGCAATGTGAATGATATGAACCCAATGGATGGGAGTGATGGTTGCTTGACTGCAAAGTTCGCTGAGGGATCAGCCTCGAATCCCAGTTTGTATTTTATAAACCTATAATATATATTTTATATACGACGTGCGCTAACACTGAAAATCGCACATATTTTGGTGTTATGAACGTCATAAAGAAATGGGAATTATTGATTAATCATAACACTATTTTCTTAGTCAGCAAAATAACAGAAAATAAAGTTAATTTTTAAACAAAACTGTAAACATTTATTTTAATTGATAAGTTTTTACAATTTTATATTACTCGTATTTAATGCAAACATTTCAGATATAACTACGAACATTTATGATACACATTAACAGTAATATTTTTGCAATGCTTCATTATATCCCCAGACGTCGACTCATGTCTTGAAAATCATGTAATTTCATCTCCCTTGGAAGTTCCAGGGTTAGATATTTCGCTCAAAATTCTTAATTGCATTGCAGAAACCGTGATGCAACAATTGTGAATGAATATTCTTTGATCTTAATCACGTATATGTCTGTGTATATGTTGTGCGAAGCATTCCGCAACCTAGGGTCTATTGTAATCTGCCCTACTGATCTATCTTAGGGTTTCAGCTAGTGTGAGTAATTCTAAATTTCCATACCGTCCACTCTTCTGTTACCTATCGCACTACTCTGAACGACTGGAATTACGAGTATTACACAGTAGATATAACGTTCTACGATATTCGTATCGTAAATTCTTCGGATCCTTACTTTGTAAATAGCCCATCATGGTCAGCGTACTAGCCGTGGTGCGATCGCGAGTTCGATTCTCGGGATGGGGGCAAAAATAGAACTGTAGCTTTTCATTACAATCATCTCAATTTTTGTAGCTGTTTGACGAAATAAAATATCAAACAGGCCAAGTATGCTGCATAAGGTGAAGAGAATTCAAAATATTCGCTACGTGTCTCCCTTACCCCCAGGAGTGTATAATAAATAAAAACACGGCCGAGCCTGGAAACATCACTAGCTGGCAAACGTCGGATTAATCGGACCCTAACATGCCAAATTCATGCATACATCCACACATTTCGTAAATAACTATTATACTCGTAGTTGTTTTCGGTTGGACAATGCTGGTGAACAGAACATATTCATTCTTCTTGGGCTCGTCTTCGCACGGCTCGGAACTACGTGTCGTCTTTCCATGTGCTCGTTTTCGATGTACGGCCGACCACGTCACTCATTTTCGAGCTACGGCTATCTCAGAGTCCTACATAGTAAAACGTAGTAAGACTCAGAAGGGTTTTGTCGCGCGCGCCGCCGTAGGTAACTCGAAATTCAACATTAAAACCCACCGCTAGAGCGGCTATCAGTCGAGGGTTACTGTCAGTCGCGTGGGACTCAGCGCCCCGCGAGTCGCTCCCTCCAGGCGCTGTCAATGGATTCAAATCGCGCGCGCCCACACCCACCCACACACATGTAGACACACATACGTACACACATACGTACATATATAGGCACAAATAAAAACATACATACACATACATGTACACATAAGACAAAAGACGAACAAATACCCATGAGCAGTGTTTCAAGCTTAAGACCTTCCGAACTAAGGGGCTGAATTCGTTCACGCTGTACACGACCCTGCTATGCACCTTCAAATATTTTCCGCATTTCACCCTTTCATTTTATTCTCAACAGCCTACTAAATTGTATTCCGGTTAGTGCACCGCAAAAAAATAAAAATCTTGAAAAACCGTTTCCAGCTCTGGGGGACTGCAGCGCTTCCGCTGTATAAATCTTCCTCGCTGCGTGGCGTGGCGCGGCCTGGCGTGGCGTGGCGGCCAGAGCAAAAACGTGCAGGGCGCTGGCTGCGGGCGCGCACCCTTTCCTGGCGGGTGGCTCGTGCGCGGGCGTGGCCACGAGGGTGGGAGGGGGGAGGGGAGGGGTTGCCTCTGCGGCGGCTTGCCTTCCTCCCCCATCACGTGAATATGAGCATTGTAGACGTCGCGTCGCGCGTCACCCCCCCCTCCCCGAGAAGAACGGGGGCGGAGGGGGGCGGCGGCTGCTACCCCTTTGCCGGCAGCGAAGAGGCGAAGACAGGCGCTTCAGTGTCTTAAGAGGTGAGGGGTGTGGTGGCGGCGGCGCGCGGAGGCGTTTGCGGTTGCGGAGGCGGAGGCGGTGGCGGTGGCGGTGGCACAGGCCCTCTCGCGAGAAGGGGAGACGAGATGTCAAGGGTGGCGGTGGTGGTTATCAGAGGAGGTATATTTTCATTTGTTTTAGTTATTTATTGAGAAAACGTCGCTATGTAGCGCGTGGCCCCATGATGGCCTATTCGCGAAACTAATAATAATAATAATAATAATAATAATAATAATAATAATAATAATAATAATAATAATAATAATAATAATGATAATTATAATAATAATAATAATAATAATAATTGAAATCCCAGAGCAGTATTGTATTGGAGTTTTCGCCCACCTTGATCTTGACTGGCTGATGCTTCCACCATTGATCAGTGGCCTGCATGTCAGAATTTCAGCACAGATCGCACTCTAGCATGGTGGGCACTTTCCTGACATTATTGTTATTGTTATTATAATTGTCATTCGACACCATGTACGTATCCGATCTTTCGCGTACCCCAAATATGGTGTACAATTTCGTCATGGGATGATGGTAAAGCATTCTGTTGAAATGATAAACGACTGAATAAATAAGAGTAAGCCGAGAAATCTTGCCATAAACTTTCTTTATCATCAACAAATTCCACGTGAAGTAACCGAGATATTAGTCATCCTTAGGTTCAAAATGTATGCGCTGGTCGCTTCTTTAGGCACATTGCTCTGCAGACTACAAATTAGCAGTAGCCGCACGGGTGAGTGTGGAGAGAGTGGGTGAGTTGGGAGCGAACCGCATGTTATTGATACAACACGGCGGCAGGGGCGGCAGCAACAAAGTCGATATAATGCACACGGCTCCGGCTGTGACTGCACAAGGAACAGCGACCGTGGCTCCGGCTGCGGCGGCCACCCGTCACAAGATGATACGAGAAGGGGTGACGCTGTTTAAGGGTTCGCACCGCCCATGTTATGACACTCCCTAGGGAGATGACAAAGCTGTTTATTCAATAGCCGTTCGCCACCCTGGCACGACCCACCGCCACCGCATGCCCTGCCCAGCCTCGCCGACACGCCGCGGCGGTCACTTCCCAAACGTATCGAATGAAGGAGTTCGGAAGATGGAAGACACCCGGGCTCACTTTTTTGTTACATTAGCTACGCTAGGATGATATTCGTTCTCGTTTGTGGAATAAGGGGGGTTATCGTGGGGACAATCTAGTCATGAGGCTTTATCTGTTCCTTTCTTCAAGCACTAAAATCAACAATCTGCCGTGGAAATAGTTGAATTTAGCTGACATTACGATAGAGTTGGTTTACATTCCAGTCTCCAGGTCACTTCTCATCCGCACAGAATATTGGAGTTTGAGGAGATGGATCCCACAAATACTCTTTGTTCCTACATTAGCTTCGCCGTAGAATGTGATTCGTCGTGATTTGTAGAATAAGAAAGTTTTATTGTGGAGGACAATCGACAAGGCTCCTCTGGGCCTGCGTTTCTAATACGAAGGCCAGCAACCTGTGAAAAAAATAAGAGCACAAAGTTGCCAAAAACAATATAATTGTAACATCGTTTCAGATATCTGGTCTTTTCTCATACTATCGAATAAATCCGAATGAAGAATTTTGGAGGGTGGAAGTTTTGGGAATTTTATTATCAGCTTCACTGCGGAATGGGTTGTGATTTATAGAATTTGTAAAATTAATACTGAAAGACAATGGCCCGGCCTCTTTTTATCTTCACCAAATTACTTACCCGTACGTTCTTGTATTTGAGCCTCCCTCTTTTTAATTTCAGGTTTGGTACACAACATTAAGGGAAGTTTATATCCGTAGGGTATGGCGCATATAGCCAATGTTCTTGATATCGCTTACCGTAGCCTAGATCTGAATAAAGGGTTACTACCAAGCGTCCTGTTGATGTCTTTTGCCACTCTAATTCACTGCCAAGCAAGAGATTACAAGAACATTCAGCGTCTCATTGTTTGGTGAATTTTTACTTTCTCGCCCTTAAAAAGGTACTTTTTTTATTTACGGTCCCATCAACTACTAGGCCATTAGCGACCACTATTGCCTGTAACGGTATGGTAACAATGACACGATATGATGATGATGCTGTCAAAGGACGAACACACTACAACTATGCCCGAGGCGGGACTCGAACCTGCGATCCTTCGGTCCGAGATCGCTACGGCACTACTGCCTTAGTGGTCTCGGCCATCCGGACCGAGGAAGGTACTTTTGTAAGAAGAGAAAGCTGTGTAATCGTTAGTCGGAAAACAGTAGAATTTTAAAAATTCTCCCATCGCGTGAGTTAAACTATCGCTTCACTTTGCAGTATAGTAAGTCACACTTGCGCTGCGTCACAACCCGCACTTGCGCTGCGGGTTGTAATTGCTTGCCATACGGAGTATTTTATCTTGGGTGCAATGGGTACTAATTGGATTGTGGAGCCGTTGCGAATTCCCTTGGCAGGTGCCAGAGCTTTTTGTCACTATAGTTCACCATGAAGGAAAAGATTACAAGAAAATTCTGCGTCTCGTTGTTTTATGAATTTTTTTAAATTCTCCAGTCGCGTGAGTTAAAATATTACTTCATATTGCATTATAGTAAGTCATGTGACAGATCACGATCGTTATGACGAAGCAAGTAGATTAAGACGTAAGCAATATTTTGATATGAAAATTTTCGGGTCTGACTCGTCGGTTCCGTTCGTAGCATTCGCCGTTTGAGAAATTCCGAATATTGCCCATTAAGAATGATTGATTGATTGATTGATGGATTGATTGATTGAAGCTTCCGACAGTGTCAACTGCAATGGTCATTAGTCCCGTACATGTAGTGCATGTTTTATCATGGGAGGTGGAAATGATCTTTCCCCATTCGATGGAGAGAGGCGGGACGCGGGATATTCTCCAACCAGTATCTCCCAACAGCGGGGTACCGCCACAGCCGACACAAGCTCTAAGCTCCGAACATTGTGTACTAGTGTCGTTGTAGTGTACTAGCGTGTATGAGGAGAGGACAAGGAAGAGGAAGCAACGATCACGTGAGGTTCGTGGCCTATTTTGTGAATGTACAGCCCCGGCATTCGCCTGTTGATCAGAGAAACACGGAAAATATCGATCAGCTCAGCTGGACACTAGAATTCTCTCTCATTTCCTCCTGAATTCGACCTAACTATCTAGATAGTGTCGAAAATACTACCAACATCGGGACTGGAACCCTAGGCAGAGTCTCTGCAATGACATCAGTTGATGCCCTGAGCCACCTTAGCCGGTTTCCAACAAGAAGTTACTAAAATACCCTACCACGTGATATTTGTAAAGTTGTTTTGAAATGGGTCTTGAAATGGTCTTGAAATAGTCTTGAAATGGCCGCAGATATAACAGAGGGTTAACTAAAATTTAGACAAAGGGTAAACTAAAGAAACAGTGATAGCTGAAAGAAAAAGCGATAAACGATACTAATGGAAGATCACAGCCTTTTAAAAAAATTAGCGCTTGCAGAATGCAATTTTTTACGCGCTTCAAGTACAACTCAGTAATTCTGGTACTAGCAAAGGACGTCTTGCCAGTACCGAACCTTAACCCAGAACCACCACGTAAAAGGTGGCGATACACTACACTGGTTAGTGGATTTTCCTTCAGAAATAATGTTATGAAGACATTAAACATCAAAGTCATTGTATACAGTCTGCAAATATCAAGCAAACAAAAGGGAAGAAAACCTAAGGCCAAATGCACGACTAAACAAAAGAAACAAGCCCAGAGAAGAGATTACATTTGATTTATTTATCGTCACAATCCTTCATATGGCCTGCATGTGATGTATGGGGGAGAAGTATAATTTGCACACGAGACGACGAAATCATTCTTCAAAGAGTTTAAGGTCGTAAAACCTTGCTTTTTTAGCGGTTTTTTTTGTCTTCTAAATGACGAAATAAAAGTCAATTTTCGGAGATACTTGACGCTTTTTTCGCTACTTTTTGAAAAATGCTGTATTTATATAGCATATAAATACATCAATATTTATATTGTGTAATTAGGTGGGCTATATCTGGAACAATTTTAACTTACTCGCATAGAACGTAGTACAAAAAGTTACGTAATGCTGCAATTGAGGTCGAATTTTGTCGGAAATACACGTTTTGGGGGTCTCTCATACCAAAATAATATTTTAACTACTTTCTTTCGTCTAGCCGTCCGTCCGTCTGTTCGTCCGTCCAGCCATTTCTCCGTACATCTTTCTTAGCCGTCCTTCCGTCTGTCCATCTATCTGTCCGTCCATCTGACCGTCCGACGGTCCAAATACGGCAACTTTCTCCTGTAGACAACTGGATGTGTTGTGCACTATTTTTTATAATTTTTAATGAGTAAAACCTAGGCTACTTTCAGAATATATTACTTCAATTAACTAAAAAATGTTTTGAGATATGACTGGATCGATTGCTCATTCAATATAACATGATTTTGAATTCATAACTTATTTGGAATTCAGTGTAACATGATAGTCCAAGTGGAGAGTCAAGATCATAAGTGGAGGAAAGATAGTTTAACAAGATTGGTGTCAATACATTTTATATTATTGGATTATCGTTGCAGAAGTTCCATGCAAGTTTTCAAGATTTATATCGTCAGAAACTTATTTATCGTGTTCGTCTAACCCTTAATTCATGATTATATCTCAATGAACTGAGCTATCGATATTTTATTTTAAGTTACTAAATTATATAAATCTGCCAACTTGCTCTAGATCTTACTACTTGTCTTAACTGTAGTACATAATTTTACATTTAAAACACTAAGGTTTTTATTTAGAATGAAATGTGAGTTTTTTACTTAAGCAAATTTCGTTGATGTTTTTTAAATTTTATTTCACATTTTCTCTTATAACGATGAGGCCCTCGCGGTTACGCTCACTGGTCAGCGTGCTAGCTTTCCATGACGCAACTCCGGGTTCGATTCCCGGTCGGGCAAGATTATAGTGTGCTTTTTCTTTGCAATATCACAGTGTATGTTGCTGTGTGACGATGAGAAAACTCACTTCTCAGGTGGAGAAAACCAGAACGCGGCTTAGGGATGCATTCGTGCTAACCACACGCACCCCTTTAACCCATGGCCGCGAGGCCGGGACGCTGCTGGTACGCCCTGGCGCGTTCACGGGCTGTCGCTCCACATACAGACAGAGGCACTCGCTCTATAAGAAAGAATCGAGCTGCAACTTAGCACGCGACGCACTAAGAGTCACAAACAGGAGAGCGAGGATACTCCCAATGGAGACCTCAAATAATCATGTTATTGTAAGCGATGAAATGGGAGACGAGGGGAATAGGTTACAATTTCAGGAAGACAAAAGTTACAGAAAGTAAGTTTGGGAAAATCATGTGTTTCTCTTTAAGGCGGTTTAAATATATCTTTTGGTAATCTGATTTGATTCTTCTGCTTTTGTTATAGGTTTTTCCTAGATTGAATGCGGAAGTTTGCAGGGGAAGATGATAAGGAAATAAAAATGTATTTGATTGGTGACTGATATAATGATTAATCGTGTGAAGAACAAACTCTCTGTGGAGTTCCTTGTTTGACACGTACCAAGGCACTTTGACGTCAGTGCGAAGGATTTTATTTTGGAATGTTTGTAGCGTTTTACGTACCGAAGGGGCAGCTCCTTCCTACACAGAACATGCATAATAAGTATGGGACGAATACCAGCTTTGTAAAGTAATAGGGAGAGATCTGTTTTAAGAGATGACTTTTTGTTTATTAAGGAATACGTTTTGAAAAGTGCTGTCTGTGCCTTATTACATTTATTTAAAATGTATCCAAGTTAGTCTGGTGTCAAGGAGCACTGCTAGACATTTTATCGATTTATTGGGAGGATTCCAAGAAAGGTTTTGATTGTTTATATATTTAAGTGGAATTGTTGATGAGCCGAAGAGTGAATATTTTAACTTCGATTTTGGATGGGGTTAAATCTCCATAAAGATGCACAACTCTGAAAAATGTGTTGTGCTTGTTGCAAGTAAAGTATGGCGGTGGGACGCTGTGAGTCCGCTGCATTGGTGGCTGTGTCGTCCGCATAAAGTGCCGTTGTGTGCTTGTCTCGAACGGGTATATCTGAGGTGAATGTATTAAACAATGTGGGAGACAGCGGAGACCCTTGAGGAACCCCATCGAGAATTATTGAGGGGGTGAAGTGTAATTAATTAATTTGACTGAAAAAGAGCGATTAGAGATGAAACTATGCATTATGATGAATAAAGAGTCGGGATTTCCTATATGTCGTAACTTGTAAAGTAAGACTTGGTGTCACACACGATCAAACGCTTGTGCGAAATCTAGAAAAGCGGCTGATATGTAGTTGTTATTATGAAAGGCCTGGGTGATGTCTTCAGAAATTCTTAAGAGTAGGTGATCTGTAGAATGGTTTGACCTGAATCCAAACTGACAAGAAGGGATGATGATGTTATTAGCGAGGAAAATGTTTAGTGTAAATAATGTTAGTTTCTCGAATAATTTTCTTAATACGGATAGGAGACATATGAGTCTGCAATTGGCGGGGTCATTGGGGTTTTTGTAAGGTTTTAAAATTGGAATTATTACTGCTTGTTTCCATATGCTGGGGAAATAACCAAGTCTTAGGCATCCATTAAAGATGCCTGAGGAAGGCAATACTGCCTTTAGAAAGGTATTTAAGGGCCAGAACAAAGAAATCGTCAATTCCGTGGATTTCTTGATTTTCGAGTTTTTCATTAGTTCTGCTACCTTGGATGGAGTATTGTAATTAATTAAAGGAGGCACAGATGAGTACTGCTTATCGAGAAAATGAATGACACTGTTCTTGAGTGATACGTCAGTAATAGGATATTGTTTTAGATTATTACAAAAATAATCTGATAATATTTCTACTCAATCTTCAGTTGTGGTTGCAGAAACGTATCCCGCCTGCTCAATATTCAGTTGTTGTTGCTAAAACGTCCAATCACGTATGCAGCCCCTTCAACAATAAAACACATCCAAACCCTACAAAGTAAAGTCCTCCGCACAGCCTTAAATGCCCCATAGTACATTTCAAATGTATAAATTCAAAATGACTTAAAATTCCCTCCAGTAGTCCAGCAGATCACTCGCCTCTCCGAAAGATTTTCCAACAAGCTACATAATCTCCTTCTTCGTCATTCTCATTAGGAAGAAACTAATCCTCATCAAAATCTCATCCCCTCCAGATTCCCCAAATATAAATTTTGTAACTCCAATTCTCTCCTCACATCATAAGCCCTGTTACCGCACTCATTTCACAAACCACCAGCAAAAGCTTATTAACACCCTTTTCATTGTGTATTATTATGTACGTACATGTATCACAACCAAACAATCCTGTAAAGTGGATATGTACGCTAAATCAAAAAAAGTATTTAATAAAAATGTTGTGGTTGCTCTTTTATTGCTGTATTCTATAGGAATGGCGCGTAATGGCTTATTTAAATGCCTGTAAATTTTCGTGAGATTAGAAGAGCCCTTGTTTAAATTGGTGTCTGTTGAAAGTTTTCGAATTTAAACTCTTCTACAGCAAAATGAACTTTGTGTGTTAAATAATTCAAGGTTTTCTTAAGATGAAGATATCTATATTCTTGCCAGTTTCTGGCGATTTTTCTTTTTTATGATTCAGATTTTTACGGAATACTTATTACTTGTGACTAGATGCATTGTTAATTGCATTTTTGCCATTTCATAGAATTTATCGATTGTCTCATCTATTTCGTGTTCTATCTTGTTCGTGAAAAACGGGAGTGGTGTGGTGAGAATATATGTGAGTGAATTGAAGATTTGCCAATTAATAGTTTTGGGATGGTATCCGCGTCATTTCAGGTAGGAGGATTGTTATTGAACGTAAGGAGGGCCGAGCAATGGTCTGAATTTGATTCCGGAATATTGATAAATTTGTTCTTTTAATTGTTTACCTACTATAATGTCCAGTATATCGAGCGGTATCTGTTGATTAAATGGATAGTGAGTAGGTTGAAGAGGGGCTATTATATTACAATTACAATTCTGCGCAAAGTTGAACAGAACTTTTCGTTTATGGGGAGATTGTGCTATATTTCCAAGCTCTATGTTTAGCGTTAAAATCTCCTATTGCTAGCGTGAGGGTGGGGTGAGCGAAGAGTTTTTGTAGTCGAGTCGAATTTAGCGGGATATTGTGCGGTTTGTACACTGCCGAAATTGTAACAAACTGTACGGTTTTAAGAAAGGTGTAGTATTTTCTAGGCCGGGGTGATTGCCAGCAGACCTTGGTCATGATGAATAGTCGTTTTGATAATTAATGCCACTGCACAAGAAATTTTCGCAGAGGGGCAGTCTAATCGATAAACTTTGTAACCTGGGACTCGAAAATTTGCTGTGGGTGCTAAATGAGTTTACGGAATGACTGCTAGATCGATATTATATTCTGAGAGTATGCGTCTTAATAATAATTTTAGCCGTAATGCCCTTTGCATTTGAGTTTCATAGAATTCATTTTTGAAGTTTATTTATATCCATGAACTGGAAAGTAAGAATTATAAGAATTAAGACAGTATTGCAGACTCGGTTTTATACAGGAGTGAATTATAGGGATTAGAGCATTAATGATATAGTGAACAAGATCAGAAGAATTTGGTAGAGGCGGAGGTGAAGGAAATGGATCCTGGATGCTTTGGGAAGGACAGTTGTAAGCAGCATTTGCCCTTTGCAATGCGAAGAATTTAAATTTGCAAAATTTGGGGGAATTGGAGGTTCATGAGGCGTTTTTGGAGCTGGTTGTGACACAAGGTTATTATTTCTAATTGCGTCAGCATAGGACAATTGAGAGGAATTTCTACGTTGGAATGACTTTTACCTTACACTACAGAATGGACACTTGACTTGACCACCGGTACAATTTGGCCACCGGTACAATTGTAACATTTAGGACACTTTCTTGCTAGGTTGCAGTTTCCTGTTTCATTATTTCCGCAATATAAACATTTAAACACAACTTTACAACAGTTTTTTTGTGTGTACCAATTCTTGACGTTTGCACCAAACTAAATCACCATTTTTTTACGAAGTTGCACTAAGACAATTGATTTGAACAGTTTGTTAATTTTAAATAGTTTTTCGAGTTCAAATAAGTCATGGACTTCTATCGCACAGAGCGTCATTGGGGTTTTGCGTTGACGAAACAGACGTGTAAACGTCAAGATGTTAATTTCGTGAGCCGCAAATTCCTCACCGATTTCGCTTTCTCAATAGTCAGAAGGGACATTACGTATGATAGCAATTTGGATCATTTAATAGAGTTATTGTCTTCCTCTAATCATCTGGGGAACTGATAGACACTCGAATTTGGGAATTCTTTAATAGAGTGGTGAAGTTATTACCAAAAATATTGTGAATTCCACTGGGCAGTTTTTGTAATTGTTAACTTCGTGAATGAAAATTGGGTGCGGTTTGCTTATGAGCTGCGTTTGAATAGGAATCATGTCTTCCACGGCTATCGATTTTTACTACTTTAGGGAAGTGGTTATACATACTTACAGATGGAAATGAGGACAAGCCTGTATTATTATGCCGTGGGTCATCGTTTTAGCGTCACCATCAGATTCTCGGGGAATATGTCGCTTGCGCGGTTCGACACATGAGTTTGAAAACTGCAATGAAATTCGTTGTTGGATGATATGAGCAGCGTCGCTAGAGTGAAGAGGAAGGCCGTTCACTATGAGGAGGTCGAGCTGTGGCCCCGCCAGAGGCGAAGCCCCTGCCCGGCCTGCTGTCGCACTGCCACTCGGTGTTCACTACAGAGACTAACTTGTAACACTGTGAGTAATTCCACAGCACTCCGCAGAGACCAGGAGCGCTAGCTATCGTAGCTGACTGGTCCGCACTCGACGGCGGTTCGCGGCGGAATAATTTGTTTAAATGAAAAATTAAAGGTATAAATTCAGATTGAACAATGAATTTAATGAAAAGTGCGACGATTGGAAAAGTATAGTTGACAACATTTTTGATTTCCATGTTAAATGGTAAGTTTGTCACCAGGTAAGGTTTAAAGGTAGTTTCAAGGTGTCCCGCCGTTATACTAATGACTTATCATCGTCTGAGTAATTTCGGTTCATTCCTATTTTCAGGGTGAGATGTTTGCTTTTTCTTTGGTTAGGGGCATGACCGATGACTAGAGGTGACTCGAATTTGGATGAATTTCGGCTATATAATTATTGAAACTAAAAAACGTAATTTACCACGTTGAGTTTTAACAAGCCCTGTTAACTTATTTACTTTCGTTTTGACGTCTAGCCTTCGAGTAATTTGATAACAGCGTCTCATTTTTTTTATTTATTTATTAAATTTCGGATGTTAACTGGGATTGGTTTAGTGTTTGGCGAACGACGAAGTCCAGTTGACTGTTGAATGTCATCAATAGCTGCTGTGGAGGATATATCAACTCCACTGTCCATGGCGCGATTATTACTGATCCTTTTGTCTATGAGTAATATATAATGAAATTAGATAGTACACATGTTTGGTTTTTCGATTCCACTTACTTCATTATCGAAATGGATTCCATCGATTTGTGCCGATAAAGACATTGATATCGGGCAGTGGTAGGAGAAGAGTTCTGGTAAAACTTGTTGATGAATGGGAATATTAATATTATTTTGTGAGTGCTATATCTAAGGTACCCGGAACGATGTTTGATGTATATCTTATTGGTTCGTTTGGAACTAGTATTGGTTCAGTTGAAGCTGTTATTTACGGTTGCAAAATCTGGTAGCTTCTGTCCTTGCCACAATGCCCAGTTACAACCCCATGCAATATTTTAAGTGTTGATATCACCAAGTAACAATATCGGGTTGTTACCATTGAATATCTGTATGAGTTTTCCTTAACGATTCTTTTGGGAGCTTTATATCCTGCAGTAGTAGTTAAAGTTTTACCATTAATTTCAATTTGTATTCCGACAGGTTCAAGGTTTCTTAATGTAGGTGTCGGAACTTGTGCGCGTTTAACTTTCTTCGATATAAATATAGCTACTCTGCCTGATGCTATATGAGACGTTTCTCTGTCATTACGATACGAAATGAAATCGGGTATATTGAATCTTTCACCTCGAATTAAAGGGGTTTACGTGATATAGCCAATATTTATGCGGTAATGTTTCAGGAAATATCTGAAACTATTTTCCTGATTTTTAGGCCGTTTGGCTTTCCAGTTTAATAGCGTATTTACCTTTCCAATATGTATATTGATGTAACTATAGTCTCTGGCATATTTTGGATTTGTAGAACTATTGCAAATACATATTGGGAAACTATTGTTGATATGCACTGAAGAGCCAAAAAATTGGTACACCTGCCTAATATCGTGTAGGGCCCCCGCGACCTGGCAGACGTGCCCTAACACGACGTGGCATGGGCTCGACTAATGCCTGAAGTAGTGCTGGAAGTAAATGACACCATGAATCCTGCAGGGCTGTCCATAAACACATTTTTCTCTATTTATGTTGACGTACTTAATCCGATTCTGAAGCCAGAATTGCGCCAACACCCCCCAGTTTTTTTTAATCGCGACAAACCACCGCAAAATTGT
The DNA here is from genome assembly GCA_038098605.1 of Gryllus longicercus. NCBI lineage: Eukaryota > Metazoa > Arthropoda > Insecta > Orthoptera > Gryllidae > Gryllus > Gryllus longicercus. The sequence continues at coordinate 678,269 of JAZDUA010000339.1, read as the reverse complement.
AAATTTCATTGTTTTTTCGCAATTAAAAACAACTGGAAGGTGGTGTGGCAATTCTGGCTTCGGATTCGGATCCAGCGCTTTGACATGCACAACGAAACATGTGTCAAGTCAAACATGGGTCTGACAACAACCACCGAAAAAAATACAATGTCACGGTAATTTTTCAGGAATAAAAAAACTGGAGGGTGGTGGCGCAATTCTGGCTTCAGATTTGGATTCAGCGCGTTGACATACATAGTGAAACATGTGAAAAGTCATTGGGTATTTTTTATTTTACTTATTTAGAACTTTTTTTGTGTGCCTGTGTTATTGGTTCGGGACGAACTAAAAATGTTATATTATACAACATTGTACACAATATTGAATTATATTGTTAAAACTGTCTTCTCCAGAAAGGTTATGTGTTAGAAGAATGGATGTGGAATTACAGTACTGGTTACGATAGAGTCGGATATTGCTTTGTGTTGTCAAATATTCCACGTTCCATTTTTAATTTTTCATATTTTTATTGAATCATAAACATTTAAATAATAATCACCATTTAGAAACGTAATTATCGAGTGAGCCTTCCCCCCCCACTTCCGCACCATCACTGAAACGCTGTACGCCCGACGTCGCGTCCGGCACTGGTTTTGCTCTGAGGCTCGGTTCCGAGCTGGAGAGCAGATTTTTGTGACGTCACAGAGCATTGCGTTGGCAAGCCCTGTATCAGTCCGTTATTTACGGGGAGCCAGCAAGAAAATCCACGTATGATGAGCTCAAAGTTAAAACTTTTTGAGAAGTTAGCCAGTGTTATGAGGAACATTGAAACGCAAGTATGGCGGCCTGTAGGTACTGACGTTGGTCTGCACAATCTTTTGAATGTGTTGAGAGAAAAAAAACTATGCCACAAAGTACAGAGCTAATTCTTGTTGTATATTGTTCGTTAGATAGCCAAAAAGTGAAGGAATTGTATGCAATACTGATGTGGCGTCTCAAACTCTACGCCATATTGAATTAAAACTGTCATTTTTAATGACATCTTGAAATACGAGCTCAAAGCTAATGTTTTGCTCTAAAGGTAGAAAATTATTTTTCATTGCCGATTATGACCACGCCATATCTTTTCGGCGTCTGTAAGTAGGCGCCATACTGATTGAACGATGTCCAATCTGTCACTAGGCCATGTATGTTCGTACAAGTATGGTACAAGTATGGCAGCACGTTTTTTGGACTCCCCGTGATTCATTTTGATAAATAGATGCAATACCACACTGATGAGACGTCATCAGTTCATCATAAAATGTTCATAAAATCATTAGTATCATTGCAAAATAATTGTATATTCTTAACAACAACAAAAAATTCAAGTAAATGGTTATTTGTAACGTTTTATGGCAAATTAGGAACAATTTAATCTATTAAAAGAAATACTATACGGTATTTTTATATAGAACTTTTAGATAGATTTATGTAATATCACTGAGATTATTCTTGAATATTTTCTGGGTTGGTTATTCAAAATGGTTGGTCTGTCAAAAATGTATTTTTAACAGATAAAGAAAATGTAATATTTTTTGTCTTTAATTGTTGTGATTTTTCCGACTGTGGGACAGACAAAACGTGCTTTTTAACAAAACATTAAAGAACATGTTAATAACATTAAGTAGACAGGCACACAATTTAACTCATTTCTCGATATCGACTTGATATTTTCATTATTTTAATTTTCACAGCCCTGTCATTTTGGATAAATAACCCAGAAAATAATCAAGATTAATCCTAGAGATATAACGTATAAAAACACACAATAGCATTTATGCCACGTTGGAATTGAATTTATTCACAAACATTTATGACAGTGTTCTGTCTAAAATAAGAATACGGTAAAATTATACGGTATTTATACTTTGTGATATATTCTATTTTCCTTCATTTGTGTAAGTGTACTCCTTTCTAGATCTGTTTCTTCCCAATTCCATCCTTGTTTATTTCTACTTTTTTTGCTTGATTTCATTCTTAACTTTCTCAAATGATAATGACTATTTTTTTACGTTAATATGTTGCCTCTCAATTCATAATTCCCACCTTCTCCTTGAAGGTAGGATGTATATATTTACAATGGGAATGTTTTTCCTTGCTTATATTTATATTGCATTTAATTTTTAATTTTTTGTATGCTATTTAATTTTGTAACGTTTTTTATTGATAACATATTAATTGTGAAGTGTTTGTTAATTGTTAAGTTCCTTCCCCTTTATATATATATATATATATATATATATATATATATATATATATATATATACACACTTAGAGACGCCGAAAATATATGGCATGGTCATAATCGGTCATCAAAAATAATTTTCTACCATTAGAACACAAATTTGGGCTCGTAATACAAGATGACATTAAAAAATGATAGTTTTAATTCAACATGGCGTACAGTTTGGGACGCCACATCGGTATAGCACACAACTCTTTCACACGTTGGCTATCTAACTATCAATACACAACAATAATTAACTTTTTCCTCATTCCCCAATGACATAGTTTTGTTCGACATAATAAAAAAATTGTAGCGCAACGCCGACACCTACAGGCCACTATACATGCGGTTCTCTGGTTCACATAACACTGACTAACCCCTCAATAAGGTTTACGTTTGAGTTTGTATGTGGATATTCTTGCTGGCTCCCGGTCTATTACTTGAGGCGTTCCCAGCTAAAAGGTTAGGGGAACGGTCGGACGGTTCAATTAACCGGGAATTTAAACAGAAGTATTTCACAAGTCTCAAATACAGCATGGCCAATGTTGATTTTCTTCCCTTTGAAAATACACGCGCCTCAGCCAGGATGAAACTCGCGTTCTGACGGTTGAAAGGTCAGTAAGTGAACCACTTACACAAGGTGCGTTGACCTTTGCTTATTACAACGCCTTGTACTTCGAAAAGTAAAACGCGTAGATAAACTCTGCTTTCATTAACTGTTAGAATTTACTTTAGACAACATCCCTGCGCTACATGCGACATACCTTTAAGGTTCATCAGTTCATTATTTATGAACACTTAAAGCAAATCACAGAATCTTGTTTAGAGCAATACACTTGATAAAGTTTATACAACAACCCTGCACTTATTTCCAGGAATTGGACCAATCGAGAATAATGAAGATTACTTGACCCCGACAGAAACAAATTCTTCGTGTTTGTGTCAAACGCGGAATCCATTACGAAGCTAGAAAACATTAGGATAGTGATAAATAATATTCCGCCAAGACCTTCTTAGCCTAAAAATTCCCGCAGACGATAGCCTCCGTCGCCTGTCAGATTGTTTTCCGTCGCACATATCATGAGGTCGACAGAGCGTGGCGTCCGTGGCCCAACATTTATCACTAGTTGGAGCCCATTACCACAACCATTTTCATTTCAGGCAGACGGACAGAGACGTTTCCCGTAAACCAATTTTTTACGCATTGAAGACTCACAAAACACGGATTTTGGCTACACAAGATGTCGTTGTAGAGAAAGCAATTTACTACATATAGAAACAAGAATTATCCCATTTTTCCATACCGAGGACCCGCACAAAGAGTTTTTTCTGTCGTGTTTTGCTGCAGCATTACAATACTTTCCATATACAACGTAAGTAGTAAACGAGAAATTAAAAGTATTCAAACCCAGTTATTTATATTTATAAGTATATGTCATATAGGTTTGTCATCTGAGAAGAAGAAAATTGCGGTCTCAAAAATTATTTGCTAGAAAATTTCTAATGTAACCAATTTTTTGATGTCGTTCAATTTTATGGTCAGTGCTTTTGAATTTTATTTACATATATCAAAGGAAGATGGAATTGATGGATAGATAAATAGATATCAATAGAAGAAACTAATTATCTCCTGACCTGAGTTACTGATGTCTGTTGCTGTGTCCTTTGTAGTCACAGATCCGTAGCGGTGAGTAAACCACTAGCCCACTTTTACCCTACTACAAGTCTGGACGCCGCATCACTTCCCCCAAGGCAACCGCCGCAAGTGCTACTGAAGGAAATTGCCGGTTGCTCGTCAAAACTATTTTTTTACTCACTTATTTAAATATATATATATATATATATATATATATATATATATATATATATATATAATGTATCATTATTTTTATCTATTTATACATTATGATTTATTGCGGATAAAACTCTGTGTAGTTCTATTTAAAATTCGTAATTATTTAATGACATCAAACATTTTTTAAAGAAATATTAACAATATCTCTACAGCATACCATTGTCATGACCGCTGTGCAGAGAAATGTACTTTTCGATATCGTATGTAGTTTAGAAGGGTCAGAAACGGTCCGTAGATGGTGGAACTTCTTGTATAACCAATATGATCTGCAAGATGAAACAAACAATGCATGCGCATTTAGTAGGAAATTTACCTTGAACTTGCATCCTTTGAAAATGACGAATGAAGTTTCATTTGTTAATCAGCAGACGAACAAAACATCAAGCCGTTGCTGAACATTGCAATTAAAACTAAAGTCACACTCCTGAGAGCCGCTCTCAACCAGGTCGTAATAAGTAAGACATAAGCATTACGTGAAGAGAAAAAGCATTTATTTTTTTTCTCTGAAACAAAGAAATCCCACCATGATATGATTCATTGAAGTGTCAGAAGAACTACGGAATCTGCGCACAAATTTTGAAGGTATTCCAGATTAAAATAAAATTAACAAATTCAATAAACAGAATACAGAATAAACAGAGAAATTGGTCTCTGTGTTTGTCATGTGTAAATGTGAAAATTTATCTCCCATATTGTTTTAAACATTTCACCTTCAACATTTGCAAGTCATGTATTTTTGTGTACATATATAGAATTTTGAAGTAACACAATGAGGCTAATTATGGCTCACATAAATGATAGTGATTGTGAATTAATATAATGATAGTGAATAAAAGTTCTAAAAGAACTTGCCTTTATTGGAATAATATTGTATTTTAGATATCACTAAAATCTACGTTCTGAATGTTCTGTTATGAAGAATGAATCATTAACGCATGAACATAAGTACAGAAAATACTGCGAAAGGGATCATCTCATTAGCATTACATTATAATTCAGCAACAATAATCATATTCTGTGAAATAAGATTATAACAGCAAATATTATCTTTGAAATAAAGGTCCAATTACAGACATTTGTACTAGATGTAATGTAACTAATTCATGAAACAATTACATTAGAAACAAATAACAATATACATTACAAAAAAAGATATATGACAAAAATACTCTGCTTGTTTATAAAAAGGTCCGGATGTAAAAAAATAAAGAATACCACAAATGTCCAATTGGAAGTAAAATATTTTTCTAAGTTCTCACAAAAAGGATTGAAAAGTGAACTTTGTGAAAAACAGATCTTTCAATAAAATATGTATTAATACATTACATTGTAATACCAATATTTAATATTTTATCACAAAATTCTTGCAATACGTAATTCACATTAATGTTAACAGCATTCATTTGAAATCGCAATAGGCATACAGGGGAGGGAGTGACTGACCCTTCTCAAAATTTTCAAAGGGGCCCATAGCCTCACATAAGAAAACATTCATTTCCATAAACATGTTAAAACCTAATTTTCCACTCTTAACCTGACAGTTAGGTAAAATATTATATGACATTCAGGGAAGACACTCTTCATCTGGTAATCCTATAAATAGTTGAGCATAAAATCAATTGAATTTATTAATTGTATCATTAGCCATAATTTCATTCTCCTAGTAGTAAATTTTATTTATATACTAGTAAAATCTGTCATATGTAAATAAAATGTTTAATGGCAAAGAGGGCCCAGAAATATAGTTTCCCCCCAGCCCCCTCTTGAATTTGACTGCACACCTATGGAAATTACTAACTCAATATGGAGCAATGTACAATTGTGATCTTTGTAAAGTTAAAATACTACACATATCAAAAAATAACCAATCAAATGACTAATGCAATACAAATGCAGCCTTACAAATATCCATACAAATATTTATTTATGTTTAATACGAAATCACACTTTAAGGCATGGCCTAAAACACATGAACAAATAATATAACACGTTTTATGAAACAGTAGGGGTGAATCAATAATTACAGAAGAATGAAATACCAATTATTAATAACTCTGGAATTAACATGAAAATTGTCTACTTTGAAAGGCTTACATCTATGAAGAAGAAATATTGGAGACAGATGTGTGTTTTACTCGAAAACCTCACATCATTAAGTCTACACATTCTAGTACTTCATGGAACATAAATAACAGGAACAGTTCTGTAATATCAGAATATTATCATAATACTTTAATTGAATGATTTGTTATACACTCCATAACTAATATCTGAAAAATAGAAAACTCTCCCAGGGAAAGTGCAGTATGTTCTTTATATCCTTTCAAAACCCATTTATTCTCAGGTGGTTTGTACTGCTTTTTAATTTCACAATTCATACAAAAGTAGAACCCGTAAATTTTGTATACTCTTCTCCATGCACTCTAGAAATTTTTAATGATGTTAATACATTTTTAATTCCCTTATCACGTCTCTTAAAAACACTTTTCCAAGGAACCAAAGATCAGTGAGAAAGGGATTTACTTAAACATGATGTATAAATTATGTTAGGACTAGAGAAATTAAAACAAATTCATAGTTGAGGTAATATAATAGAAATTTAATGGTTATCTGTATCAGTCAAAATTTATCAATCATTTCTACTACATGAGATTTTATCACCTCATATTACTTGTTGCACAATAAATGAAATGTAGTAGGACCGACCTCATAATAGAACATTGCAATTAAAAAAAATAATTTATGATCAATATAAAATTGAGCAATTCTTGCAAATTCTATGGAAATCTAAAATTGTCATTAAATTAAGTTTAAAAGAGTAGATGAAGTTACTTATTGTTCACAAGATGAAAAATGTAAGTATAAAATTTATGTGTGCAATTATATTTAATAAGTACTTACAAGATTCATTGTATCAACAAACCATTTAAATTCAAGAACATTTCCAAAAAATTAGTTCACTTTAGGATATGATATATATCTGTACATTTTATAATTATTTAAGCAATATTTCACATTTTATTGTAATGTTTAAGATGTAATGCACCTTTCAAATGTAGTGACAGAGAAAGATTTTTTTTAAATAAAGGCATTATCATTTCCAAATACAGAAATTCCATCATTATGGAAATTTTATAAGTACAAAACATTTTCATAGTTTGTGCGGCTCAGTTATATTAATCGCACATGTGATATTGCACATATCTTCATGAAAGTAACAATATGAAATATCATTCAATAGTTATATTTATTAGTATGCATTAGGGAATAATATCCTCAATGCTTAATCATCTTCACAAGCACAAATTGACATTAAAATCTTGGATTTTTTCATGTAAATTGGGTGTTAATGATGCACATTTCTTTCTTCTTGATCGCCAGACGAATATAGAAACAAAATCAGCTTTCACAATGATCTCAGAATCAAATATATCTGGCAGATCACTGTGAAAACCGGGTTCGTCTACGTAGTCACGATGAGATGGTGTTTCCTTCAGGCAGGGCTGATTCTTGACCCCAAGCAAGGAGAGGTGGTTGGCAGCGAAATTAGCAACAAAATTTGTTACTGTAAGATAATATGTAGAGCCAATCACTACAACTTCCGCCTAAGAGTACATACTCATGGTCAGCGGCTCATGAATGAATATGAAACCACGCGATAAAGGCAATCTCAAAGAGGAGATATCTTCTTCAAACACTGAAATGCAGACATTATTAACATACACCATCACTAAATATATTTCGAAATCTAATATACAACCACTTACTACACTAATATTCGAGAAAATATTCATTTTCTAAGCACCGTAACAATAGTAAAACACACATACAGAGACGAAAATAATCTCCATTTGACACCGACTCATCGAAAATGTGTCAGTAAACACTTGAATGCACTGCGTGAAAGTACACCCGTATAAAGCAACTCGAGTGTTTGTCAAGTATAATCCAACTGTATCACAAAGTAAAATCTGGAATTCAACGTCCCTCTGACTTGTGCGGCTGCTTTACTGACAAGAAATGAACCTCGTTAAGAAACTGAAACTGTTTACGCAACAAGGATGTTTTATCGAGCAGGACTTTTATTTTATCGGGTGGCTACTCATAAATGAATGAAATATTGTGAATGAACGTTAAGACAATTGTCAGCTGCTTAACAAGGGCAGACGTCTTCTGACGTCACTGCCTTTGGTTATCACGGGTCGCGCGTAGATGACGAGCACGCACAGGAAGTTGGAGAGTCACGTGATTATTATATCGGGTTACTAATAAAACCAAGTCGAGGAACTTTTTTTTTGTCTATTAAGGCGAGTCTATTATAAATTCTGCGGCGCCGATATAAATGTGCAGCAAGAGAGAGATAAACACGAATACCAGACCTCGATGAGTCATGTTTTTCGAAGATTTTCTCATGAAATCTGTTTGAGGCGCTATGAAACTTCCAAGTATCTAAAACACTAAGTACGAAGTGCAGCGAATCTTGAATGAGGTGCGATCTTTGTTCAGTCATGCTCCAGAATAATTTTTGTAAGGATCACTCTTGAGCGGTTGAGTAAGCGTATAGTAGTATATTTTAGAAACGACAGTGTGTGGTCCAAAAACCATGGCCGCAGCGTTACACTCCCATAGTGATCGCTTAAACATTTGAGAAAAAATTAATAATGAAGATAGTGATGGTAATAATTTGAAGGGGAAGGGGAATTAAAACTCATGAAAATTTATTCAAGACAAGCTCTCTGAAGTTGAAGAGTTCTACGCACCTATTAAGAGACCTGGAACAAAGAGAACTATGAAAATAACAATTCACAGAAATTTTAAATATAATCATCATAAACATTACGAACAACGCAGCCAACTCTCTTAACTGTACTAAATGTTTTCCAAATGAGTCGAAAGTGTCGCCGTTACCTCTTTAGTAGTAGACTAAAACGAATACAACTCCCCTGAAAATTTCCTGGAAAACAGCTACTTATAAATTTTGGCTCTAGAGGATCATGAAAGTTGCAGGCTCTATTACTGTTACTGTTTCATTTGTGACTGATTAAAAAAACTAACTATTGGAATGAAAATATAAGCTCACAATTATTATAAAAAACATACCTATACCTGACTGTTTTTTCTTGACTCGTTTTATCAAAGACGTCATCACTTCTTTGCAGTGTAATCAACGAAAATCCTCTTGTTCCACCGGTACGAGCAATGCCATTCATGTCCAATTCCTCTTTCAAACAGGTACCACATTAACTTCTCTGTTCTGAAATCAAAAACAAGCGCACTAGGTTAAAAAAATTCGCCATTATTGTCAAAACTTTGAGATCACGAAGACGTTCCATTTTCGGCAGTGTATGAAGTGTGCGCTCGCGAAGCTATAAAAAATTAACCTTCTCAAATTACTTTCGTGCGCCAAAGAGAGCTGGTCCACAAAAAGAAAACCGACTTGAAACAAATGGGCCGCGGGAAGCGATATATGTTAGTTTTTCCTGGGCCGTTCCGTATCATTGCAGAGGCTACACTCTTACAATGCCGCCAGCAAGGGGAAAAAAGGGGGAAAAAGGGGGAAAAAGGGGAAGGGCGACACGGAGGGGTGCGAGTAAACCAACAAGGTCCTTCGAACCACCCACTGACGGACATCTGCCATGCGCAGCTAATAACGCTGATAGGCAGGATCGCGTTTCGAGGGAGGGTGTGGCTAGGGCCCAGATTCAATTATGGCCGTTACGGCGCTGAAGACCGCGGCACGATGGCGAGTGAGCGGGGAGGGGGGCGGGAGAATGCAGGAGGGAGAATTTTACAAGGCGATGTGGGCCTAGGGTTGAAGACGCACGCATGGATGGTAGGGAAACGGAAGACATGAGAAAGACAGACAACGAGAGGCCGGAAACAAGGGAGAAAAAAAAAGTTCTTCTAGTCATAGCTAACGTTCTGTAGGGACTGATTCTGTCAATAAAGTTAAAAACGTTCCGTAGGGAACTGGCTTTCTTAGGCATGAATTAATAATCGATGATCTGGATAACTTATTTGGGCATGCCGTTGCTTCCTCTCTACGAATATAATTAAAACGTATGCTTTATGCGGGACTAGAACCAATAATCCTGGTTCTAATTACCAATGTTCCCGCCTATGTTATTTTTGAGAGAGCGCATTATTTCATAAATGAAAGACACATTAAAAGCAAAAGACAGAGGTAGGCGGGGAGCTTAGTAAAATAAAAGGCTGAAAAAGAGAGCAGAGATTGCAGTATAAACGTAATCTGTACAAACACACAAAGAAAAATAGAATAATTCAAAATGAAAGTCAGGGATGGGATAAAATCTCGTTTTGCCAAAACATGCGCATAATGCAATTTATATACACTTATAACTTCACATAGCCACGGCTTAATTAACTTGTTTTTCTGGCAGAATATTGTGTTTGTAGCTCACTACCCATACACGCCAAGCGGAATTCTTAATTCGCCTGGCACCATCGACGCACGTTAGACAATGGCGTGTGGGTTACAGACACGAGACGCACCCAGGGAGGATGGTTCGAGTAAAACGCCAGACGACGCGAAAGAGGGCGTATCAAGGGAAATGGTGATGAGGGCGACGCACAGTGGGCCAAAATAGCATCAAAAGCGAACAATGCATATTTCCTGTAGTTTGGAACATTCAAATGACAGGAATTAAAATATGTAACAATAAGAACTCCTTTTTAAAGCGTATCTTTAATTATATCGTGTTTTCCGTGCGTGTCAACGACTTTCGTCATTGATCCCGCAAGTATAGTGCGTTATAATGGGATGTTGCTGTGTCCTTCCCGGTGAGATAGTAAGAATAGGCGCCGACCTATACGTCGGCTCTCAGGATCCCCCCCTCTAATTATCTCCCAAGAGCGGGACTCCGCCCCAGCCGGGACAAGGTCTACACTCCCGGCTGGTCCCGTATCTCCGAAAATTCGGCAGTTTGAGGTAACAAATTGCACATCCATTTTCGGTAAGCGCGCCTTGTGGCTCGTTTCGGAGCAGTGCGCGACGCGGGCGGCGGTGGGGGCGGAGACGGGATATTGAGGGCGGGGGCAGGGGTGCGGGCAGGGGTGGGGGCGGCGCCGAAGGAGCTCCGCGCGTTTGACGTGCCGCTCGCCATCTCCAGTTTCCGGTGCCACAAAAAGCAGCCGCCGTTGGAGGAGGCGGAGGAGGAGAACGACGACGTGGCGGGGGCGCGGAGGAGGCGGGGCCCCTGAAAGGACGCGGGTGCTGCCACCGCGGAGGCCTTCAACCTCGGTGCACTCGTTCAGGCGGAGAGCTCGCGGCGCCTGCACTCATTTGTTCGCGACCGCCGCGAGAGAGAAGTTTGCGGTCTGCGCAGTCAAAGGACCGAGGAAGGAGAGTCCATTCACCACACACGTCCCGACGAGTTTCTAAAACACGTCGAAAAAACACGCGTCTAAAACACGTCTGGGCCCAGGCCCAGACCGTAAGATTTTGGAGGACACAAAGAGTGTAGAATGTATGTCTAATTTATAGCTTTGTAGTTGAAATAAATGTACGACCATTTCTTTGATAATTGTTATGTTTGTATTGTGTTGTAAAATGAATAACAATTATATTGTGATTATTCTTTACAGGAATGTATTTAGTAGGATATTTTTACACGTCTATGGTTGAAAGTATACAAATGGGGCTCCGAATACCAAACACTCCGAATGCGAAGATATTTTTACCTACACTGTAGTAAGGAATGGTGATGTTGACAACTAAGAATTCAAATCAATGTCTGGCACCAACATGTTAAGGTCCCAATCCATGTACTACTTGGAATACAGAAATATGAGTGTTTCCAAACCACATAGAATTTTTTTTTAAAAAAATAATCAAATCATGGTTTTTATTTTCCTATCAGAGAAAAAGAGTGTTGGGTGGTGAAACATGAAGGGATATAGTAATTAGTGTGTGATACATATGTAACACTATGAACCAACTTCTCAACGAATGTGAGTCATAAAAGAGAAAGAAAAAAACATAATTAATTTCAAATTATTTCTCCCTCCCAACAGAAACTCAGCAAGAATTTGCACCAGATATTCCAGCAGCTTAAGCAACCGACATAACATAGAAATTGTTCAAGTTCATAACATTTCTATACAGTTTAAGAAAATTGTAAACAGTATGGTTTATAGATAAACTACATTTAAAAAATATTTCTTTGGCAAATAAAAAAGAGACATTGTCTCTGAATCACACTTGTCAAGCATTACGCTGGAAATATAACCTGTTTTGTGTTGAAGTCCCATCTGCTCATATCTACATGAAATAAACCTAAATAAACGCGAATGAGAAAAGATATAAATACACAGGCGGCCGACATCTTTGAAAAGCACGCTAAGAATCCAGGGAACGGCAGGGCCAGAGGTCCAGGCAAATCGAACGGCGCGCACGAGAGAATAAGACAAAGGCCAAAAAGGCGTTATGAACCAACACTTTTTCCAGCACATTGTTACGGAATCCTTTGGAGCGCGTCGGAGCGCCGCGGTGTCAAGATTGTAGAACAATACAACACCTAACAATGCAAATGACACGTCGGGCGTGTTGATGACGCGGGTATTTACACTAGGCACGCGTGTGTGGCCGGGTCAGCGGAGGAATGCAGCCCGCGCTGCGCGGCGCAGGGCGTTGCTAAGCAACCTGTCATCTTGTCGCATCAACAGGTGTCAAGGGGCTGCACCGGAGGCGCGCTGGCCGGGGGCGGGGGCAACGGGGGCGGCGGGGCCGGGGGCGGAGGCGCCGACGGAGGCGCGTGGACGCCGCGCCGGGGTGGGGGTGGGCGGTTCGGAGGGTGAGGGGGTGGGAAGCGCCGCGAGCGGCTGCAGACGCCAGGAATCCGATGTGGACGTTCTGGATGAGCCGCTCCAGGAATTCGTGGCAGGCGTGGAGAGTAGAGCAGCCTCTGCATCTCTGCTATCCTCTCATGTGAACCGTAGCAATAGCCTGGAAAAAATGGGCCCGTGCATTACCAATGGAGGGCGGTCTCCGGAGTCCACCGTTTACATTTTGCTTGTATTGACGATTTTGATTTTACTTAATTAATAAATTTATATAACAACTAAGAGACGACGGGATAGCAGGCCTAATGACCTAAGCCTCGCCACTAATAAAGACATTATTAATATTATTATTATTATTATTTTTATTATTATTATTATTAAAATACACCTGCATTCTTTTAAATAAAAAAAGTATTATTCACACGCATTTGCTATAAATGAAAAATTATATTTATCGTTTCAATATTTGTAATTATTGACAAAACTATTACTTTTTTTATGTCAAATAAAGGTCGATGGATCTTCGCGCAAGGATACAATGCATACAAAATTACACTACAACCTAAAATACTACAAATATTTTCAAAATTTATTCTGAATGTTCAGTTTTCGAGTGAATAGTCCCGTATTATTTCATTCATAACCAAAGACTGTAATTATTCAAATTTTAAGAAATACTTGTAGTACATTGCGTCTTATTTTAAAATGCTTGACTGTTGATCGAAACTGTTGATTCTAACACGTATTATACGTTATGATCCTTCTCTAAACATGCAAAGCTTTACTACATTCCCTGTTCCTCTTCGCACTTTAGAATATTCTCTCAAGTACGGAAAAAACGGCATTCGGAAAGGAATATCTAGTTTGAATATTGAAAATGTAGAACAGGTTCGAAAGAATTGAACCACGTTTGCCTACATTGAAAGCAAAATCACGCAAAAACTACTCATATGTTTGAAAATTTGCTCGTAAAAATTCTTAAAAATCTGTCTTTGAATAGCAGATTTCGTAAATTCATTCAATCTTGCAGTTGTAGGAAGACGCGGAAAATTTTGAACGTTTGCAATTTTCGAAAGTCCAATGGTCAACGAAAATGAGACCTGCGGTATTTTCACTAGTGTAATTTGCTCAATTCGAGAAAAACTTAATTAAAAATAAAAATTGTGTCATTTTCGAGAAACATTTGAAAATGTCGTTGAGGGTTCATGTAAAGTACCTACCCCAAAACTTAAAATATCCGTTTCAAATTAAAGGGGCTACAATCGAGCAGGGAATTTAATTCCCATTAAAATTCTGCATACGGTTTAGCTGCTAGTATTGTTCTCATAGAGTTAGACAACCGAACAGTCAGACCGACGTTTACCTAAAACCTTTTATAATGGTATCGAGAATCATTTCTCTAGGAACCAAGGGTGACGACATCCCGTCATGAGTATGGAAAGGAGAAATCATGAATTATAAGAAAATACGTAATATATTAAATTAAATAAAATAAATTCAAAAGAGACGAGGCATATACTAAGCAAAGAAGACCACCAAGGCACGAATTCAAACCCACCACACGAAGCTCTGCTAGCGAGCAGCGCGACAGCAGCGGATGCTGAAATGGAATCTACGAAGAGAGGGGCGGAGCGCGTAGTGGCGGATGTGGCGGAGACGGCGTCACTGGACGGATGGACAGCGCCGGAGTCCGGCGGCGTGGGGCGGCAGCGGAAGAGCGGCCGAGTGCGCGAGGGCGGGGCCGCGGCGGGGTGGGGGCGGGGCCGGAGAGCGACGGCCAGGGTGGGCCCAGATGAGGGAGGCCGGGTCGGGAGACGCAGCGTCAATGATGAATCACAGCAACTGCGGCGCCGAGAGGCTATCTCCCCGCCTCTGCCTTCCTCACCGCTCTCCTCTTCACGTCCTCTCCTCCACGACCCCGCGCCCGCAGGCCCTCTGCCTGGCCTCGCCCTTTTGTTCGGCGTCATAGAAATAAAGAAGACGACCAGAACCCCCTTCACGATAGGCACAAGCCAGATTAACACTCTCCGCCCGCCCACGCCGCCGATCGCCTTTCTTCTGGGAGGGGCCCATGAATGAGGCGCGGACAGACCCGCGCGGCGTCACATCTCTGCTAAGAATTCGAACAATGCACTTGGAGCCATGCTATCACATTCCAATGACAGGTGGGATGGGAAGAAAATAGCCTGAGAAATCACGAAGTTTCATAATGAACAAAATTACGGAATTTTAGAATCTCTTTATATGACCAAGTTACCGCGCATAGAATGTATGGTTTGATTTATCTAGCAAATTCTAGAATGATAAGTGAAGGAACTGGGCCACAGGCAACCTTGCCTCTTTGGTCGCTTTGAATTCCACATGAAGAAACCGGGATTTGAAATCTGGAAATTAAATAAGGTACTGGTATATACACATAAGTTGACGTGTATGATGAACATAATATCCTCTATAGAAATGTGGTGGCCAATGCTTTCGCTTTCCACCTGCATTTTAAGCGGGTATTGTTTCATTTAATTTGATTGATTTATCGTCAACATCAGTAAACGCTGTACATGGCGTATGGCAGGAAATCTGCACACGTTTTCTCGAGACATAAACTGCACCCCTCCTTCCCCCCACCCTTACACTCAGTTGAAATGATGGAAAAAAAATGACAACAAAGCATGTTTAGTATCATTTAAAATCTAGAAATGTTCGCTCCCGAGTATCAGAAAACGTATTTGCATCGGCAAATAAACTACAAATTTGATCTTATAGTATTTGCTAGCAAAATAGAAACCCACACTCCCGGCCCTACTCCTAGCAAAATGAGAACTGAACAAAACGTGCCCATAGTGAAGTTACATTTATATCCAAAATCAAAACAAGAGACCATCTCAGCATTTGCTCAATGCATCAAGGGAAACTGGGACGAAAACCTGCCCGAGATCTGGGTCATTGACACAAAGGCTGATGTTCAATATTTATCATAGGATATTTAGTCCTTAAGAATTAAACAGTACAAATAGTAGTTAATGTATTTTTATTCTTATTCTTCTCAAAATTATTATTAATATTATTATTATTATTATTATTATTATTATTATTATTGGCGAATAGGACATTACTGACCACGCTACACGATTAACGTGTGTATTTTTTTAGGGTCAGCTTTTTAGTGTAATCCCTCAGTATGACAAGGTTGTTACGCCTTGAAGTGTGAATTATGAGATGATAGGATGATAATGAGGGCTGAAGGGGCAATCATAAATACAAATACATATTATTATTATTATTATTATTATTATTATTAAATTAAGTATTTGTTTTTTGTCAGTAAATTATAATTATGTACACGTAGAAAAAGTTATGCAGCAGCAACGTTCAAAAAGCTTTGATCGCGGCCATTAATTTGGGAAACTGTTGCCGACAAAATGAGATACTGACAGCACGCTAGACATTCAACATTATCTCGATCTTTGATCGTTTCCTGAAATTATTTTGATTTACTTCTGAGTGTCACGTCAACTTGGCCACAATCATTGTAACCCCTTGACAATCCTTTAGCGTTCTTATCCTCAAAGCAACCGCTGTCAAGACATTTACAAACAAAATAATACGTTATTAATGATTCAGCTACTTATAACCATACATATTGCTCCGAGTACTGTAGCTAATATGGAATTACTCATCACTTACAATACATTGAGCTATTTATAGTATCTAGCTAAATCATTACCGCTGAATGAGAAACAGTGATCCCTCTCTAACAAAATTATATGTAATGAAATACAGAGTATTTACGTATACCAGCATATTTAACGGCCATCGTTTAAAGCTAAAATTCCAAATTTTATATTCCATAACAGTCCGGAAACTCTCATTTTTATAATCGAGAAGCCTTTCTAAATTAAAACTTATCACGTTCTTTCTAAAGTGAACCGAGAATTATTATTGTATTGCAACAGAACGAAGAAGAAATCATTAAACAAAATATTGTTGTTTGCAACTATATGGTCATTTTCGAAAATCTGAAGGCAATCTCATAAGTTCTTATCGTGAAGCAATCTAAAATTGCTAAGAAGCCTGTTCTCACACATAATTCATTCGTTTAACGCAGCTAGATATCATAAGATTCAGGTTGGAGCACACCCTCTGCGTATAGGAGATGCGATAATACTCTTACAACATAGCATAAAGTGTTGCAACAGGAATGGGTACTTGGTGGACAGACACATTTATAGTCATGACTATTGAAAGAATTTATGGTCGTTTCAATACTTTGTTGCTAAAACGTGTTGCTTTCCTTAAGGGCACGCTCAAGGCGTTTCATAAGTCTTTCACGCAAGCACGTTCTGTACAATGAGTGACTGAACAAACATGTAAAATATATGAATTGAACCTTAAATGCAAGAACGCACACGGGCCTGGCAGATCGCAAAGTCGAATGCAAACTAGCAAAACGTGAGAAAACAAGATGTTTTCAAAATGTTCATACAAAATAGCACATCCATAATTCCGATCCTTCTGATTTTGTAAATCAAGAGAATATAAAGGCGTATCATTTCATTTTCACGGAAAGTTCTAACTAGATTAGCTCCTCTTCCTTATTATCATCAAGCAGGGATCTTATAGTTTCCATCGCATTCAGTATTTTTAACTTTCCACATTCATCCATTCCTATTTCGGGTATCTTCCCGATTCAGTTTTTCGGATTGCTCTTTCCATGCACTGTATTCCTCAGATGTGTCTTACTCAGAAATGTTTATATTTACTCAAATAAAATACAGAAACGATGCTAATTGTAAGATGTATAAGAAAATATGAAATTGAAAATTTATTATAAGAAAAAATACATATTGGTGATAACGATAACAATTTTAAAGTCAAAATTACACAATCTGTTCAGTGAAATGCAAATTGATATTCAATATAATTTCTCGTTTTTTCAACTTCGAAAAGAATTTAGTGGATTCAGCGAGCTATCCGAAAAACAGTCCGAAAACGGAGAGGAAACCGACTGTGTAATTTAAGAGCAAACGAAACGGGCAAAGGCGCAATGCTGCCGACACGGCACACACTGCTCGGAAAATGACTCATTCCTATGCAAGCCTGACATCACGCCAATTAATTTATCACTTTTAATTACCTTTTAGTTCCACTACACATATCATTTCTGATATGGATTCTTGCCGCGACGCAGCACATTATTAAAGGACAAACACGAGCTCTTTTTTGGCGCGACCGCGACAGCGACGGGCAGGGCGGAGCGGAGAAATCTGTTGTATGATCTCATTCTTCGCGCGTCGGTCCGTCGCCTCGGTCTATTTCCGCGAAGACTGCATGAAGGATCTTGTTAAGGGGGCGGTTTCCCTTGTGAGGCGTCGGCAAGAGAGCACGTGCTCGAAGACGCCGCTGCAACGATACATCTTGCACGCCACCCGCCCGGGCATCCGACGCCGCCGCCGCAGCAGCTGCCTGTCTGCCCGTCGCTCCCTTCCGACCCGTCGGACTCGCCCTCGGAGAAACGAAAACACAGAGAGCGAGCTGGGCCCGTGGTTGGATTACAGACAGAACGCCTGACGAGAGGTACATTCGATCCAGTTCATGTCTACAATAAAGCAGACGCTCGGGCATACCATACTTAATTCGAAGCGTGATTGGTAAAAATGATTTCCATTCGTTTGGCAATATTAGCGTTGTTGGGTAGTTATCGACCGGTGAATCATTACTTTAATGCCAATTCAATCGCGAGTACGCATCGTGCGCAATTAAGATTAATTTAGTATATGTGGATTCGTACGATTGAGAAGGAATCAAAACATTGCAACTAAAGTGCTAAAATTATAATAAAATTTAAAATGCTAAAAATTATAATAAACAATGGATAACTTACTTTTAAATACATATTTTTAATATTTAGTGACGAACGTAGGTGGTTGAAAATTACATTCGTTGATAAAATGATTCTCGATATCTTAAATGAAAGAATTGATTTGCCACGATTACGCATACAAAACTACTTTCAAAATATAAAAAGTGTGTGAATTAATCTGCTGAACAACGTCTGCACAAGACATGGCGTGTCATTTACGTATACGTGTATTCCAGGTATTTCTTCACTCTGCTCTACTAGTTCTGACAGCTGCTCGCATCTTCCTCACGTAACGAATCTCCACCTCTGTAACACACAAAAGAAAGAGAAATTTAGTCAAATTTGTTAAATTAATAGAAATGCATAACAAGAAATGTTTATAAACTCCAGAAAGCAGTTTATGAAAGCAGTAACAGAGAACAAGATGTCTCATCTTGTCAACCTTAAACCCTTCAGACACAAGAACCATAATTATGTATATCAATTTCCAGTAAAGGCTTTTAGGCGTCGCGCCCGCAACTACATTAACCTGCCCAATATCTGGAATACATTTATGTGTTTTTCTGGTCATTTATGAGACTGTGATGGAAATAATTGAAACTTTTCTAATTGATGGCGGCATAAGTTCCGTCTGTGAAACGTACTATGTCTGTTTATTTTGATTCCAAATAATGGTTTTGATCAGCGTACTATATATTTCATATGAATGCTCATACAATATATATAAATTGTTATAATAGTTATACTTTGATTATTAACTCTGTTGCACGTAGTTAACGATGCATGTGCAATGCATCATTGAGACGACTGTGTATAAAATGACATTATTCAGAACCGGTCTCAATGATTGCAAGCAAAACAGTTTGCGGTTATTCAAATGTTGCGAATGAAGCAAATATAGGTAAAGTAGCTGTAAACTGATAATTTAGCAAAAAATGTTGTGAATTTAGTTGGTAATTTTTGCATTATGACAATTTGATTTACGGATTATTGCTATTACATTCAATATAGATATTTTTGCCTGCAACAAAGTAAAAACGTTACACACGAAAAAAGGTACAATCGAAAAACACACCTTTTCAGTAATAAATGGTGTGCACATCTCTGTATAATGAAGGATCACAATTACTTTGTCATTTTATATCGATCGAAGAAATAGAAAGCTTTGTAATACATTAGAATGTTTTGTAAAACTTCATCGAATATTTTGGGTTAATTGAAAGTAAACAAATCTATGTATTCCATCTACTCGGTGTTTTGCAGCCATTGAGACGTAATAGAGAGAATTATGCACTTTTTTGAGAGTGAATCAAAACATTAAACATTCTGAAAATATTGTAGACTAGTTTCCTTTAGGCATATAAATAAAGACAATTCTAAACAGAATTTTTATCTTTAAAATCATTCTGGTCTGATGGGGTTAAGTTGCATTATAATCAAAGTTGCAAACAAAAGTTAAAAGTTTATTACAAGAAAAACCGATAAGCGAGAAGAGTGAATGCTGCTGCCAACTCGTTTATTAACCAAGAAAGAGTTTCACACTTCGCTCTGCGCTCTCGACCGAGCAACATCGCTCCGAACGTTCCGCAGAACAGTGGTGAAACATTTATTTCAGTGTTTGTACGAATCAGTATTAAGTTGACGGAAGTGCGTGTTTAGTGTTAGTGCACGATACTGATGTCAAAAAATGATCTTCTCAGCACAGGGCATTTAGTTTCTCAAGCCCTAGAATCAATTTACAACCCAGAATATTCAACCAACATGGCGGTCGCAGAAAGCAGCCTGAACTTTACGGGCAGCAGCATGGAGTACATCGAGGACAATACGTCCCAGCCTCAACAACATTCTCTCAACAGTTCTCATGTGACTGGATCATCGTCGGCGCCTGTCGAATCTCGGCAAGTAGCATCACAGCAACAAATAACCGGATCAACCCATTCAGTGACGCAACAAAACAAGGTAATGCAAGGCAAGCGAATCCGCGAGGACAGAGGCGACGCCAGTGACAGAGACGCCAAACGCATGACCTCGACAGAACTTTCCTCAGAACTGAACCCCGATAACAACTTGCAAAAACACTATAACGTAGATGTGTCAAATAGATTCAGTTTTTTAAACGAAGAGTTACCTGAAGTACCAGTAGAAGTTAAAAAAATCCCCCCTATCTATTTAACAGGAATTAACAATCATACTGAACTTATAAAGGAAATCAAATCTAAGTTAACCGAAAACTTTACCACCCAACTCAAGAACAATAAAATCAAAATACAATTCACGACTATATCCGACTTCAGAACTGCAGTTAAATACTTTATCAATTCTAATAAACAATTCCATACCTACTCAGACCCCAGTGTAAAGAAATATTCAATTGTGATAAAGAACATTCATCCCACAATTCCGGAAAACGAAATTTTTGAAGACATCGCATCTCAATTTCCATCAGTTACAAAGGTCACGAGACTAAACAAGAACAATATCCCGATCCCAGTAGTCGCTGTAGAATTCAACGGCACCGAAAAAATCGAAAGTGTTCTGGAATTAAAATACATTTGCAACTCCGTAGTTAAGCCGGAAAGAAGAAGGAAAACTGTAGGTCCAATTCAATGCTACCGTTGCCTAGACTATGGACACAGTAGAAATAATTGTAACTACGAAGTTTCGTGTGTGTTCTGTGCAAAAAACCACCTTTCAGCAAACTGTCCATCAAAAAAATCAACTCCTACTTGTAAGAATTGCATGGGGAAACACAGGGCTGACCTCAGGTCTAATGAATGTTCATATTATAAGAACATTGTGGAAACTAACAGCAAAAATGTAAATTTCAGTCCCAGATCTCGACAACCGCGCACGCCACCACCCAATCATGACACAACGAACTTTCCATTCTTGCCTACAACTAACAATATTCCTAATTTCTCGCAAAGAATTAATAATCGCTATCAACCAATAAATGCAAATAATGTTCACCAACAATATCACAATCAACAAACAAACAATCAATTTAACCAACACGACAACAATAACTCCTTCATAACCAACATCACACAATTTATCACCAATCACATAGTTAACCTCATCAACTCGCTAATTCCAACAATAATACAAAGTATTCAGAACTCCATCACCTCCACATTTAGTAACAGCTATGGCAGATTCACATCATAAAGCATTAACCATTCTTAATTGGAATGCTAATGGCATAATAAGCAAAAAAACCGAACTAGAACATTTCCTACAGGCAAAAAAGATAGACATCGCATGTATCACAGAGACGCATTTAAACCCAAGCAAAGCATTCACCATACCAGGATTCAAAATTATTAGAGCCGACAGAAACGAAAACTATGGAGGTGGTGTCTTAATATTGATAAAGTTTAGTATTCAACACCACCAAATAACCTTTTCACGCACTCCAGGCATTGAAAAAATCGGGATAAATGTAACATATAACAACAATCAAACACTAACTGTAGTCACGACGTATAAACCACCTAACATAAATATAAAAACTACCTCTATCAATAAATTACTACAATTGCCCAACTCTTTCATCATAGTAGGAGATCTAAACTCAAAGCATTCTGCCTGGGGATGTCGGACCACAAACACTGCCGGTGAATATTTAAATAGAATACAAAACACAATGCAGCTTAAAATACTTACGCCCACAGAACCAACCCATTTCCCATATGATCCCAATAAAAACCCAGATATATTAGATATAGCAATAACAAATCTCAAAGACCCATTATATTCCACAGCTCATCATGAATTAGACTCAGACCACATTCCTGTTATTATAACAACTAAATTAATAAAATCTCCATCCCCCCCTCCACCCACACTGAATACTTACAATATAAATTGGAATTATTTCAAAAATTCTGTTGAAAAATTAATACCAAAATTTCAAATCCTCAACTGTCCAACTGAAATTAATCAAGCAATCACTAAATTAAATAACATAATAATCAAAACAATCAATGATTTTCATTATAAAACACTAGACACCAGAAGAAATCTTAAAAAACCATTGCCTCCCAGTATTACTGAACTAATAAAAATTAAAAACAAAACCAGAAGGCTATGGAACACCCTAAAAATCCCAGAACTGAAAAAAGAATTAAATCACCTAACAAAAATCTGCAAAAAGGCAATCAGTAAACACAACCAAGAAA
The DNA here is from genome assembly GCA_038098605.1 of Gryllus longicercus. Classification (NCBI taxonomy): domain Eukaryota; kingdom Metazoa; phylum Arthropoda; class Insecta; order Orthoptera; family Gryllidae; genus Gryllus; species Gryllus longicercus. The sequence goes on along the minus strand of JAZDUA010000339.1, from coordinate 655,326 downwards.
AATATAATCAATTTATCGAGGGACTAAATACCAAAACTAATTCTCTTTGGCAACTCACAAAGAAAATTTTAAAGAAAAGGAACAGCATTCCCCCACTTTCAACTGAAAATGGGAAAAAATACTCGCCTATGGAGAAAGCAGAGATTTTAGCAGCCCATTTTGCTAACACATTCACTCCTAATGACTCCATAAAAAATTCCAAGCATGATGAAATATTAACATTTTCAAACGCTCCTCTATACAACGTTCCTCACAAAATTAAATTCATCTCTCCCTATGAAGTTAAACAAATAATCAAAAAAATGCCTAATAAAAAATCCCCAGGTCACGACCGAATTAATACTATCATTCTCAAAAGATTACCAAACAATGCCATCGCATTTTTAAACAATATATACAACTCCATACTAAGAACAGGTTATTATCCCCAATCATGGAAACATTCAATAATACATCCAATAGCAAAACCAAATAAAAACCATTCACATGCAGAAAATTACAGACCAATCAGTCTTTTACCCACCATGTCAAAAATTTTAGAAAAATTAATTCTCACCAGACTAAACAAACATATAAATAAAACCAACTCAATTCCACCTCATCAATTCGGCTTCATCTCTCAACACTCAACGACGCACCAGCTATTGAGACTAACTGAACATATCCACTCTGCTTTCTAAAAGGGATTCCACACCACCACTGTATTTCTAGATGTGTCACAAGCATTCGACAGAATATGGCATCCAGCCCTATACTTCAAATTAGTCAAAATCGGTACGCCAAATTATTTAATTCAAATAATCAAAAATTTTTTATCTAACAGAACCTTCTCAGTAACAATAGATGGTCACTGTTCTAACCCCAAACCAATTACCGCAGGGGTCCCCCAAGGTTCGCCGCTATCCCCAACTCTCTTTAACCTATACACTGCAGACATCCCTACTTCTCATCAAATAAATACCGCCCAATTTGCCGACGACACTGCTTTATTTATCTCCGGCAACTCATTACAAACTCACCAATTCCAGCTCCAACAGCACCTAAATCTTATAACAAATTGGGCAAATAACTGGAAAATTAAATTAAATCCATCAAAATCAGCAGCTAAAATCTTCTCATTAAAACCATTTGCACATCCACCCCCGCTACTTATAAATAATAATCCTATAAACTGGACCCCAATTACTAAACCAATAAAATATCTCGGATTGAATTTAGATACCAAACTCAACTGGAAACAACACATTGAAATAAAAGTACAACAGGCAAAAATCAAACTCATCCAATTAAGACCATTACTAAACTCATACAACCACCTCTCACTCACAAATGCACTAACACTATACAAATCAATCATCCGCCCAATATTATTATATGCATGCCCGATCTGGACCAATGCCGCAAAAACCAACCTCAACAAATTCCAAGTGATTCAGAACAAATACCTAAGATCAATAACAAGAGCACCATGGTTCATTAGTAACAAACAACTTCACAGCGACCTAAACATAAAAGAAATAAATCACCATATAGCATTCCTATCCAACAACTTCTACACAAACTTATCATTCATAAAGGCATCAACCCACTACAGACTCGGCAAAGATCCCAATCACAAAACCAGAATCAAGAACAGATTCCCGCTTCATTCTTTCCTACAGATATTTGCAAATCTTGAATAATTCTCCTGAGGTGCTTTTTGTTTCCTCTCCCTAGATTAAGATTAAGTACAATTTTAACCTAGATTAAGGTAATTAGATTAAGCCACCAAACAATTGAAAAAGTTTTTATCTGTTAACTGATCATTGTAATTCAACAAACGATAAAATAAATTAAAAAAAAAAAAAAAAGTTTCACAGTGGTATCGTCCCGTTTTCGAGCGATCCTGAGCACAACTACCAAGATAGCCCATTCGGCTTCAGTGCAAAGTCTGTATTACATATTATTTACACATTAATATTGAGGGTATTCCTCATCACTTATGCCAGTTGCTACGTCCCCAGATCCGGCTCCTTTATAAAGATGTAAGAATTCTAGAGTTTCATGCGCAGTACGTGAGCGGTGCCAAGCAATTCTGTATTTTGCAGTAGGTATGTGAGACCCGCATCAGGAGTAGGATGCTAAGATGTTTCGTTAGATTTCTTGGTATAACCGCTAAGGGCAAGCAGTGTCCCTCCGTTTCTAATGACTTGCCATTTTCTTGTTTACTGCATATATTATTTATGCATTTATAAAATATTATTCTCATTAAAACGATCATTAAGACGAAATGGTCAATCCTCTCGACACGTGGATCACCGCTGATCTTCTGGCATTTCACCGCCGGGATGACATCGGTCCGCGGGCCACAGCTTCCCGACGCAGCGCCGGCGCCGCCACCCCGACGCGCGAGGCGACGCCCAGACTTAATTACCGCCAGTCGCAGCTCTGGATCGGCCGGTGGCCGCTTTGAAGCGCACCGCCCGCGCCCACCCCCGCCCTCGCCGGTGGCCTGCTGCACCGCCGCCCCCTTCCGGGCGGCTGCTCTGTGTCGCCCCGCGCGCTCACCGCTGCCAACGAGGTGCCGCTGCCGCCAGTCGCGCCTGGCCACACCCCCGCCCGCCCTCGCCACAGTCGATTTGAAAGAGAAAGATTTCTCTTTCTCTCGAGAATAGGACAACGAAGCAATTGCATGATGGTCCCTCTTACAGGTAGGGAGGGTAGTATATGTTGTTAATATGATACTTCTAGGCCATTATTTGACGAATCGTTTCAGTTATTGCACTTATAACAGTAACAGTTAACTGCCATAAGTGCAATAACTGCATCTTGGAACTCTTTGTCAAAAAATGGCCAATAAGTTTAATAATAAATGAGAGTGGCCGGCAATACAGTTTCGAATTAGTATATCTGTGTTTATTGGTTATACTCGACATCAAAAGTAATTATCTACTTGGAATATCGGATGAAATACATTATGTTTCAAACCTCAACACATTTCAATCAAAATACAGTAAACAAAATACATAGAATGATGGAGTGTGATTTATAAGCGATGATACAGCGTCCCTACGAGATACGCGGTAAAAATTGGTGCTTTTGTTAGCCAGGAAGCGTTACAAGTGTTTGGTGACTCCTCAGCAGAGAGTGCAAGTGTCAGAGGGATTTACAGAAACAATATCGATCATTGTTACATAACGAAATTATAAAGTGATTTCTAGACTTCATGCACAAAATGTAAAAATAATTAGAGTATGTTTAGAAAAGTTTAATGCTATAGGAGGTGTATCGTAACAGTAAAAAGCGTTGATTCTAAAACAAAAATTAATTTAATTCTAAATGATTAGAACACTTGTATCAAATATATTAAAAATATAATGATATGCTACAATTATATGGTGTATTTAAAACTCATTTGTCTTTATAACTCAACTTCGGATCGACGACATCTTCAGATCGATCAGCGTAGGACTATCGACTCCAAAGCCCGTGAATTGAAAACTGACGTTACATATAGTTTTTCACGTTACATATAATACTCAGGAACAGGGAGGAAGTATATGGTGTACACTGATCCATGGAATTTACATCGTAAATTTTCTATTCAGATCAAATTTAATAATGAAAGATAGCCCTCCCAGATGATACTACTAAAAAAATTAATCGGTTTTAAACTTTCTACACATTCAAATAAGTCAATAACAAACTTAACTAGAAAAATCTGTCTACATTTTCTACTTTATTGATATATACGATCCATTAATATAAAATTACCAAGTTTCTAGAGTGACATTTTTCTGTAATCCATCGGGCTATAATTTCAATCCCGTGGGATATTAGAGACAAAAATCAATACCGTATGATCATTATTTTGCTACAAAATGTCTCTCTGCATACTTAAGACTGAACACCAGAAATCATTGAAACGAATTATATTTCGGAAAATACTCGGTTGATCACCCATCGATGTGCTCGATTCGTTATAAAATAAGAGCAAGAGTGAAAAGCTTTTTCTTGTTCAATTTTTAATTTCAACATTTCGATTACAACATGGTTTAAAATGTTAATACACGTTACTTCCATAATATAAAGCAGCTATTTTTCTGAAGTGTCGAGGTAGAAGAAAATTAAATGACATTCTCCCCAACAATTAACTTATTCTTTTACGAAATCTTGCTTAGTTTCCTGGCTTTAAAGAGGTACATAATTTTATGTTTGCTAACAATCCCATAACGTAGCTTCGTCATTAACCCATCCTACGATAAATCTTCGTTATTTCGAGATTTTAATCGATATATAACATTACGTTCACTCTCCAGTATCCACTACATTGATCACCACCACTCCGTAACAATAATGAATGTTCGAAATCCTTAATGTTATTAGCATTGTTTAAATGTATTTGAAGTTGCCGCCAGACAGTAATGGCGTTTGTTCAGACTTGCGCACGGCAGAATATTGACAAAAATCCTCATAACTCTAGAGTTTGGAAATACAATAATTGGTAACATTATTGATATTTATTAAATATTTTGTAAAATAACCTTGTTATATCCCAAGCACAAATTTCAAGAGAAAATTGTTTTCAGATTATTAATCCAATACAGAGGAAGGATTTGCGACAAATAATATATAACTGAATGGTAATGCAAAACAAGAGATTTCTCACATTCTGTGAGCCACTTTGCCATTACTAATTTGATATAACACGTCCATAGTTTTAGTAATTGGATTGTACTAAGTTTGGAATACTTTTTTTTTATTCACAACAGTTAACGAAATATTCTGACCTCTCATACGGCATCAGATTTGGGGAAACCAAGCGCATTGCTGAACACGGCGAGAATGGTAGAGTTTGATGCGCTCTAGCGGAGAACGCTAGAACGACGAGGCTCTGCTGGAACATGCGCGCCCTCTTGGAACCACAGTTCCAACTAAGAAAACGAGTTATACTTCACAGTGTTCACAACTTCGACGCTAGAGGGCACTTCACACTACATTATATATGTATTAGTAGTAAACATTGTACTTTCTAAAAAGAAATAAAACAATTAAAAAAAATAAAAAAACACCACAAAACGAAAACAAACAAAAAATCTTAAATCCTGCTGCCAGTGATAAAGGAAAATAAAAATAATAAACCATGAACATTTATTTTCCAAGAAAGTATGCATTTTTGTTTCAAACTAAATTGGTCGGACTTACGTCTTGAGACTTAAAGGAATAACTACGAAGGTATTTAAGTAAACTACTACATCTGCGAGATCTTTTAAGTATGGAAATGCAATCAACATTACTTAAACTTCTGAAGGAGGGCACTGTCTTACACATCCTTTCTGTAGCGCTGCATTTTTTACGGCCTTGGGCCACTTTTCCCCTCAGTCAAGGAGCCTTGTCCGGACTATTATCACGCAGCAAAAGAGAAGGAAGTAGTGAGAGAAGGAGAAGGAAAGAGAGCATTAAACGCGTTCTGAGAGCTTGGGGAGACTTTCATTCAGAAAATTCTTCGTCTGTATGTCGTTCTCGGAAGGAGGATAAAACAAGCTCAGCGTCACGAACTTGCAAACAGTGTTGCCGAGTAGTGCACTGTATTTGACAAAAACATTTGAGATAGATGTAATTTGAGGCGCTTGAGAATGCACGGGAAGCCCCTTCACGTTCTCATTGTGGCCAGGCGGCAGCAGGAATGTTGCAGGACCTAGTTGGAATGTGGGGGCCGCGACGTCGCTAGATTTCGAAACTCATGCCCGCCCGAGGCAGAAGTGCATTCCTCGGCCAGTCATTCCGTCGCCTCTCTCACTCTCACTCTTTGTCGCTTCCTCGCAGGAATTTATAACTCCCCAGAAACGCAGCTAAGGATTCGAGTCTTCGTAAATAATTGCTTGGGAAAGTGTTAAATATTTATAACTTCAACTCTAAAATCCCACTGTTTTGGTATATTTGTAAAATAGTCTCAAAGTATGTTAACATCAAAAATGAAAAACTACTTATTTATAGTAAAATGATTCATGAATTGTTTATTTTTTTCGGAATCGCAAAACGTAACAAAAGATTGATTGCAATTCTAAACTTTCCAAGACCGAAACTACTTTATTCACATTTATAGAAAAATTATTGATTTAAATCTCAGCTCTGCCCTTGCAAATCCGCAACCCACAATAATTCTATACTTCAAATTAAATACAACTTTTGCAAACATCTAATAGTAAGTTGAATATTTACTTTGAGAATGCCAGAAAAAAATAACATAATGTTTAGAGATCTAACAATAATAACACTTAAAAATTGATATACATCGCATGACTATTTTATTATGGTTAGATATATTAATAGCACCTTAGTCATGGCAATTTTAAATACCGAAGAAACTAATATTAACACGTGCCGACAGAATAGCTAGAATCTCAGAAATAGCTCTTGTTCAGACATTCCTATTGTTAACACATGTTTCTTAAAAATATCTTATCTGTCCATTCGTAAATGGAACTTCACGTCTCGAAAATTAAATAAAGTCGTTGCTATTGTTAACATCGCATGCAGATGGGATCGAGGTGTCAAAAGCGAAAGGCCTTGTTGATGCGCCTGAATGTTTTCTCGAAGAACAAAATGAATTCAAGACGAGGTATAGGCGAGGTGCTAAGCAGGAGCAGAAAGGAAGATGAGAGGCGGCCACCGACAGAGATGGAGCCTGTGCGACAGAGACGGTCTTTCCGCATACCTGCACGCCCTATTCCCCGTCTAAACAGTCAGGAATTCAGGTGCTCTGTGGCCAGGGGTAGAGAAAAGTTAATGGAAGCGACTTTCAGCCTTAATGGTGCTCTGTGAAACTTGCCGCTAAGGTCATTGTCCGGTGGCAACCAACCAGTCATTTGCTGAACACAGGAATGTCTTCTGCTACTTTCTCAGCTCCAGAATAAGTATGAGAGAGGAAAACGAGAAGAAGAGAGGAGAGATGGATATATCACAATAAAAAAGATAAATGAAGATAGAAAAACAAGACTACTGCGACTACTTCCATTGACGACTGGGCACTATCATTTGAAAACACATAATCCTTCGTAGTTCAATTAAAGCACTAGAGGCACCGGCTGTAAGTTCCACAGAAACTTAAGTAAATATTTGATTTCAGGCGAGGTTCCACGAAGAGAATGAAAGAAGAAAAAAGAACCGTATTGTTGACGGCATTTAAATGAAACGACAACGTATTTCGAAAGAGTAGTAGTGTCTGTTGCTGAGCTTGCAAACCCAGACTTACGACGCCATGTTGTTGTTTTTTAAATTAATTTAAAGAGACACAACAAGGTTAATGTATCCTAATGGAATGTGACGACACAACGGGACTTTTTAAAAAGACATCAAAGCAAACATAGGAGGGAAAAATGGGAAATTGAAGGAGGAAAGTGAGGGCAATAATAAAATCGGGGTAAAGAAGGAGAACAAAGAGAAAAGAGAACGAAGTTTCTTAGGACAAATTGCATAAACAAGTAAGAATGAAAATTTTCAATATTCCAGGTAATACATCATGACCCAACATATACCACAACAGAATACTTCTTAATGGTAATGAACAAGGGGTCTTTTCATATTTTTAAAATGCAAGAACATCTTCATTTGGCTTTGTGTTGCAAGAAACGTCAATCCTCCGTGACAAAAACTATTGTCCTTATGGACACAATTAAAAACTAAGCAATATCTCATAGTAAAATGTTATCTGAAAGACCGAACGAGTTCGATCATATTTTTAAACTTTCGACATGCAATAGTACTTCCAACAATCAACATTCCCACCAAGACACTCCTTTCAACCTCACACGCTTGCCGCTAGAGCGCTCCACAAGGCAAACAGCTTCCTACGAACTCCGCATTGTTGCCAACCTCGTATTACGAAAAAACTACTGAAGTCGACCCATCAACGAGACGATGCCCTCTGATGCACACGATTCACCGAACTCTTAAAATTCAGACTCGATTTAAACATCTCGTAAGGAAATTGCTTTAAGTACACATTAACGAGTATCGACGAGAGATAACAAACTGTTTCCTATGATAAAAATTAATGGTTTTTCGATTAACGTCAGCAGAAAAGGGAATCTTGTTCTGGGAATCCGGTCGCTAAATCAGCCTCATTCCCCGCCGCAAAAGAAAGCCCAAGAATGGCGGCATGGCCTTTCTCCGGGCGGAGGCCGCCGCCGTCGCCACCGCCTTCGCCGTCCGCAGCGTTGGCGGAGGCGGCGGCGGCGCGCAGGCCGGGGTGAAAGGGTCTGGGTCGCCCCTGGAATGCTGCCGCAACAGCCACTGATCGCCTTGCGTGGTCCACCGCCAGACTGCGGTGGAGCAGGGAGCACCCGTACCGTCGCCGCCGCTACCACCTCCTCCTCCTCCGGTCGGTCGGCCGGCCGGCCGGCGCTCGGATGCCTCGCGGATGCGGTATGTGGCAACCGACCGGAGCCGGGAAGCGGGGACCGAGGACCGGGAGCCGGGGAGCGGGCTCGGGGAAGGCCGGGGAGGGGCAGGCCGGTGGGAGCGGGTTTCGGGAGGCCAGGGGCCCGGGAGGGGGTCGAGAAGGGCCCGGCTGGTGCACCGTGGGTCCAGGAATCGGAGGGGCCCCTGAGTCGGTCCGCAGACGGCATTGTCGGGTCCGCATCCGTCTCGTTCGGCCCCGCACCGCCCCGCTCCGTCCGCGTGCCGCTGCCCGGCATCTGCCCCGCGCAACCCCGGTGCGTACGCAGCCTCCGCGCGCGGAGGTGAGTATTACAGGAAGAGAGGAACGTGCACGGAACGCTCTTACAAAGTCTGGGAATGTTCGTAGGCAGTTCTCGGTTCGCAATTGCCGCCGCTGCCGCCTTCGAAGGCTGGACCCTGCGTAAGAATGGCTCATGTCGAAAACCTCTCCCTCCCGGCGCATCCGCGCACCGCAACCTGCAACAATGAGGTATCAGATTCTCATAACCTTTGGAACGCGGGGACCGTGGGAGCGGCGCGCTGCGACGATTCGTCGGCTGGGAACTCCCCGCCCCGCGCGCCCCGCTCCTCCGCGCCCCGCTCCGCGCGCAGGTGGGCTGCTGCGAGTGGGTGGCCGAAGGCGGCTGGCACTCGCCAGACACCCAACGGTACAACCATCGCCTACAAAAGTACTCGTTCTGACACGATAAATCTACTGCAGTTACGTTAGGATCTTGTGCAATGGATTTTACAACTTAATTGATTCTTCGTAACGAATCATTGATGCACTGTATATTTTGATGAGATTATGTTGCGATTAGTTTAGCGAAGACATAAGCTAGATTTAGATATTAAGTGCAAGTCGTAAGCATATGATATTAATTCCGGTCACACCATTCTGGAACTCGAACGTGGAGTATCTAATATTATGTAAAACAGATCTAAATGTATATGTATTTCGAGGGACGTAATTTAAATGTTATCAAATACAAGACATAGCTTTCCCGAGTCATAGAAAATGTGCCAGACGAGTACGCGAAAAAATGGTAATTACGAAGTATGCACATACACATGATCGTAACGGGATGCATACTTCTGACGGGAACGGAAGGCGTCAAATTCCTCCACTTCCGGTTCCTGAACTTGTTGCTTTTCTGAGCCAATGAGAATCCACCTTCCATCGAATGGAGCCGAAGTTGGCCGATCTATGTCGAAGTGGAATGTCTGAAATTCCAACGTGAACGAGAAGCGTGTCAGTGACCCATACTTTCATAGAGCATCCGCTAGATTGTAGCACACTACGTCACAGTTGTCATGCATAAAATTTGGTACGCAGAGACTGTTTAATTTCTGGTACACCTAATTTCAGAAATACTGAATGATTTTATGAATGGAAAAATTAAACACTCCGATAAACAGCCAAGATAAAGTAAAAACAATATCATTGCCATAATTAAAAATATAAATATAACGTAGCGAAAACATTAGGTTATATTTTATCTCGATGCATCCCATAATTTAAAATGAGAAAAATATTTGCTGGGGCCCAAGACACTGAAACATTTGGCATTTCATCAGGTAATTACACTTCTGATAAACTCCCATCATCAGAATGTGTGCAATAGCTAGGCGCTAGAAAATACAGCAGGGAAATTAAAGGGACAGGTAGTGATACACGTCTTCTCCGAAAGCCTCCTTCACCCTTCCTTTAAAATACCGCGCAAAGTTTACCCGAAATCGTCGGATAACAGCCTGTCATCCTGCAATTGGGGACGCTTTTCGTCTAGTAACAATACGCCGTTGCCTCCTCCGTGTTGCGTAGAGACGGGAGGCAAAAGCCTTGCTTCGGGCTGTACCGGCGCGTTCCCCGGCAGAACTTGGAGAGCTCTCCTCCAACCCACCATCCTCGATGACACGGACGTTCCTATTAGCGTGGCCGGCGACCTTGCTTGGCCCGGCCAGCGCTCCGAACCGCCTCCCCCGCCCGGCCTCCCGCCCCAGACCCTCCCCTCCCTCCCCCTTCCCCCGCCCCCACGCAATTGGTTGCCTGCGCGATCGAATTACAACAGAGAGCCCCGGGCGCCGGCGACAGGGCGGGGCAGGCGGGGAGGCCACGGCGCGGCGCGGGGCGAACGCCCGCCGCGCGGGGAGTACAGGTCCCGCAACTCGGCTTGGAAATGTTTATAAACAGAGGGCAAGCGCATTTTACGATTGAGTCCTCGTTTCTAAAGGGAAGAATGTTTTCACGGAAAGGAAATAATACGAGTTCACGCAACTATGATAGGTTTTCGTAGTCCCGATCCAAACTTAAGTACATTATTGTGCTGGCTCGATATTTCGCCATTAAACAAGAAAAATCATAGGCAGTTGACCATGATACACAGTAAAATAAAACACACTTTAATTTATTAACAGTTATAAATATTGCCAAAAGAACAAGGAAACACTCAAAACGGGAACACAAAAATCATCACAACAAATTGCATTCTAGTTTCGTTTTCACATAATTCATGTCACGATAAAATAACTTTGTAAACGAATATTCCTGCTTTAAACTTTAAATTCCCTAATGAATGAAATTCCTCTCAATGGACGTACTGGTGACATCTACACTTTCATTGGGCTCACAGAGAACGACACTCCTTTTAAGAGCTGCCCGATTCACGGACAAAACGTGCGTTTCTTAAACATTTCACTCAACGTTTTCTTTCTATTTTTACTCCGTCATTCGCGTCCCCATTGCTGTTCGCACATGACAGTAGTAGTTTGTCGCACTGTACCATCAAATCTTCTCCGTGACACTGCAGTGCTTCTGTTGAACACAGTACCTATATTCATCAACAGATGGCAGAAACAAACGCATGCGGAGGTGCAGAGCGTTTATGGACCAAGGAAATAAAATAATCAATCCGAGGGGTCCAAATTCGGAGGCGACAGTTCCTAGTTCTCAAAGAAAGTTTCAGGAAAAGGCTGTTTACAGATTAAAATGAGAAATTAGCATGTGAATAAAATTACAAGACCCAACGCACAATGATTTTCATGACTGATCGCACGCTGATGGGTTATTTCATACGTTGTTCTCAACGAATGTCAGTGGCCCTAGACCATGAATTGTACATACTATATTTATGACAGAGCCTCCTCACAACTCGTCACGCCTGCTAAAAGATAGATTGCTGTTGGTCCTACATTCCAACAACGCATTCCTAAACCCCTCTAGAGCGTGTTTGCTCCAGGCTGCGCCACCTCGCTCGAAAACTGTTCACATCCAGGTTGAGCAGCCTGTTCGCGCGGCGGTTGGCGGTACATTCCTCACAACGCATTCCTAAACCTCCCCTCCAGAGCGTATTCCTTTCAGGCTGCGCCACCTCGCTGGAAAACTGTTCACAGCTAGGTTGCGGTGCCTGTGCGCGCCGCGGCAGTTTTGCCCACCCACACTCAGGCCCACTCTGTCGGCGGCGGCGGCGGCGGCGCGCCGGTCCGCCCGGAGTCCATTTAGGACTTTCACTTGGCACATTCCAAACAGCGCCGCTTTCCCACGCTCACTTTCTCTGTGTCCTCTGACGCCCTCCTCGCGCCGAATCAGGCCCCCTCCCTCCCGGCGTCTGCGCAGTTTCCCACCTCGCCGTGCGGAGAGGGGAGAGAGCGAGGTGGGGAGGGGAGGGGGTGGGGCCGGCGGGAGCTTACAGCCCGGAGGGCGGCGATCAGGACTGTTTTTGATTGAAGTTACTTTGCGAAAGACCGCGTCCTTCATACTGCTCCGCCACTCTTTGAACTCAATAAAGAGGAACATTATATATAATGTTATAATAAGACAGACTGTTGCAAAACGTGCATGATATTGTGATTCATGACCTTTTATATTATTTTCTCCGATAAGTCGTTTTTTTTTCGTGGTCACATACATTGAATTACCATATTTTATAGTTTCCTTGCACATATTTGTATATAGGAATGCACAGCTAATTATCACTTTTAGTTTACAATATATGAATATTTAGTTAGCTCACTATATGAGAACAAGAGAGCCACGGAATTAATGAATATTGTGAACAAATTAAGTGAGCCTCCAGGCTGCCAAATTCGTAAAATTGCAAATATTTATCTGTTGATAATTTTCATATATCATAAATTATAAGTGCTCAAAATTACAATAATCTGTTTAAAACATTCAAACGAAGGAAGAGAATCACCAAGTTCTTAAAATCAGTCTCATCAACGATACGAAAAGTTGCTCAAAACAACGTCCATTTTCGACTCGTGGGCGACCTCTGTTCGTACCGTCATTCACAGAAGATAAGAGCGTGCAGCGACAGACGATTGGCTCATGTGTGCATTGCAACACTTTTCCAGGCGTATCTGAGCCGTTCGTTAACGATTCGGTCAAGTGGGAACGGCGGCGACTGTTGTCGTCAGTCTCGCCGGAGAAGAGTGATCGAACAAACGCCTTCGCTCGCCTCGCGATGTAGACGTCATTTTATTCGAGGCTGTACGCTATCAAACACAAGATCGCGGACGACTAAAAACCCAGCGGTGCCCTCCACAGCCCTCCCGCTGCCTCCCGCTCACCCTGCTTTGCTTTAGCGCCGTATAAAGCGAGTTCAATACATTCCGTTTGTCGACATTCGACCGTGGGATTAGTACATGAGAAAAAGTCGCACGGTCCATGTATGGTGCATGCGTTGGCTGGATGCTGGATGTGTTGCTAGGAGAGAGCGAGAGAGAGGGAGCGCGGGTCGGCGCGAGAGAGAGACGGGTGGCGCGGCGCGCGGCGCGGGGAGCGGGACGGCGCGGCGCGCGCGGCGAGGAGCGGAGCGGGGCGGGGCGGAGCGGAGCGGGACGAGGCGGGGAGCAGGAGCGGGAGGCTCGGAGCGGGGAGGCGGTGGGTCGCGGGGGGCCGGAGGGGGTCGGGAGGGACCGAGACGGGGGACGGGGAGCCGCGCCGCCGCCGCCGCTGCTGCTGCCAGGAATGTTGAGGGGAAGGGACAACACAAGGTTAGGCCTACTGGATGCCATTCCTTGGAAAAACGTGGGGCTGGGACGACATAGAGCGGCGGCGGCGGCGGCAGAGGCGACTCGCGGTAGTGCTGCGTGGCCGGCGCGGCGGACAGGCGGCAAGGCCCTGGAGAGAGCAAGCGCTCGCCTGCTCGTTGGTCCGTCCATCGTTCGTTCGTTCACTCGTTCATCGTTCGTTCGTTCGCTTACTCGCGTGCGCGGCAGCAGCGGCGGTGGCGGCGGCCGACGACGCCTCGCTGCCTCACCGCCTCCGCCGCCTCACACGCCTGCGCGTCGTCGTCGTCGCCGCCGCCGCCGCCTCCGCCGCCAGACGCCAGACGCCGCGCGCGCCAGACGCCAGACGCGCGCCGCGAGGGCTTTGGACCCTGCGCTGGAAAAGCGAGCCGGCCCACTCCTGGCCGCTTCCTGGCGCCGACAGCCCGCCTGCGGCCGCGCACATACGGCGCTCACCACCCGACCGGCGTTTTTCGTACTCGCCGGAACAATTGAGCTGCGTCGCTTTAGAACGGGGCTACTTCGCTGTGAAATATCTTTTTAACTACCAGGTGTACACGGCTGGCTTTTGACCGTTCGAAGATGACACTCGAAAAGTACGTAAATTGTTTACAGAAGACGTTCTGAACAAATGTACACCTTTAAAACATAGAAAGCTCCAAAGATATTTTTGAAATTTTAAAATAGTTTTGCAAATTTACTTCATCGTGTGCTCGGCATTGAACGGAGTTGTACTCAACAGAGATTTAACACCATTTAAATAGACAGTAGCTTCTATACAAACAAACAGACCATTGGTAAATGTTCCTCATCCCGCACGCCCACCACGCCCACGTCGTAGATTGTCAACAACATACGTAAATATCTTTCAGAAAAGAAAGTTGTTTATATGAGGAAGCAATATCCAAGGAGTGGTACTCTTGCCCTCTCGCTCAAGAAAACCTGCAAAAAACCCTCTCTCTCAGAAAATGTGGGAATCCTCAAGTTGTACAGATCACGTTTCACCAGCCCAAAGCTCTTAATGACAGTCATGGAGAGAAGTGTATAGTCATACCTCTTCAACAAAATTAAACACTGCCAGATATCACAATTGTAAGCTTCCTGAAGTGTTAAATAAACGTGTACACATGGCATGCCTTAATCAGTTATTGTTAACAATTAGTTACTTACTGTTTTATTTACTTTATATTGCATTTTCCTACTCTGTATGTACTCATGAATTTTTCTATGTTTACGAATCAGCAGTAATTGAGAAAATATGATAAATAAACTCTTCAAAATATTATTCTAACAAAAGGTAAACGCCTTTTGTTTCACTTTATGGTTGTAATACTGTTTCTCCAAGCAAAAAGCTAAGCGAAATAATATAATTTTTAATATTTAGAATATATTTAACGGAAAATTTCCCATCAACTACAGATTCATCTGTGTTTCCTATCCACACTCGGTAAATGAAAATAGATTGCTATTAATGTCTACTTATTATACTTATAAGAAGCGACTTGACTCATCCATTCTCCGTAAAAAAAAAAAAAAAAAAAAAAAAAAAAAAAAAAAAACATTTCTTATGCAGAGGAGAAAGACGGAAGACGTTCATGAAGCTCCTAGAAAATGGAAGACCTTCATTTCCAGGAAATCAGAGATCAACAACACGGGTCAGTCACACCACGCACGCTTGTCGAGGATCATTCGAAGCCTTCAGCCTTCTAGGAGATACTTTCTACCGCCAATCTTCGTGGACCTCGAACTGATCGAGTTGAAAATATATTATCGTATCTTTCGAAAGTTGTTTGTTTGGAAGGATTTAAATTGAATATGTTTTGTTAAATTCCTTTTTATTTATTTTCAAAATAAATAATAATTTTTATTCCTGCTTTTCGAGTAGATATTATCCTTCGGTGTCACCACTTTTGTCATCGCGACCCCTCCCCAAATATCGACAGATAACAAGCTCGATCGCGATTGCTGTCTCTTTCTGCCTCTTCGGTTCCTCCCTCCCTCGCACGTCCTGAAGCGCTTTCTGCTACCTCCACGCGGTCGTTGGCGCGCTGTTTTCCGCGAGAGCAGAAAAACCCGCGTGTGCTTCGCAGCTACTCCCGTGCAGGCCGGAACGTCTCTTGCCACAGTGCCACGCGTCACCTTCCCGCGTCATTCCTACCGGCTGAAGTGGCTCAGTGCATCGACTGATCATCACTACAGTGCATCTGACCGAGAGGTCCTAGGGTTCCAGTCCCGACGGTGGCAGGTTTTGATGGTATTTAGCCGCTGTCTGGATGAGAACTCGACCGCCCGGCTGCTCTGATCTGTAGTTTTTCGTGATTTCTCCGATCAGGCGCCGGATCTTCCCAGCGGGGGAAAGGACACCGCTACATCCTGTCGATAAACCACGCACTATACTTCCGGAACTAATGGCAATAGTAGTTGACGCGCCCAGAAACACGAAATAATCAATCGAATAATTCCGTTCCAGGCCCAGAAACTACAGACGTTCTTCAAGGAAAGATTAGCAAAAAGGGCAATTTCACAGAAACATTTTAGAATCAAGTTTATTCTTCTGTGTTGATCATTTTCCCTCACAGAAAGAAAATTTATATCGACAAAGCAAATATAGTGTGTTTCTTTAGCTCAGAGTAGCAAACTTATTAAGCAAACAGAAAAGTGAAAAATCGTTCATAATCATGTGGCAATCAAGAGATCAAAGTGCATCTGAAATATAGGTACTGGTCTTACCGACAGTCTCCTTTTCATACATTTCATTGTATGTTTTTTCTAACAGTGGAAAAAATATAGTAAATTTATCCATCAATCATGTAAGGTTATTCCAGTACATACTGAAGTGTTTCACGGTTTCATACAGTATTATTTTTTGTAAGTGTAAGTTAAAAAGAGTATTGCGCTTAATAGTCATTTCTTTCAATTAATACGATTCCTAGGAACCATAAAAATGCCTCACTCAAGCCCGAGTATAATAAAGTATTTTCATTTCTATACGCCGCCATAAGCAATCTTCATTATTCGCAGCGTCACACTAGATACGTACTAACAATACAATGCATATATTTGCATGAACCCATCTGCAAATCAATATCACCCGAAGAGCCAAACCCCCAACGCCTGTTCGTCCGTGTGGGGCGGCTGGCGTGCGCACTGTGGGGCTGGGGGCAGCGACGGTGTGTCGGGCTGCGGGCGATGAGCTGGCTGCTTCAGGCTGGCGACCGGGATGAAGCGTGTATTTAAAAGGCAGGGAACGGGACGTGGATTTTAAGCGTTCGCGCTCGCTCGCTCGCCTGCGCGCGCCGCGGTGCCATTGTCGTCTGCGCGCTCTCCCGGAGACGGGGCGCCGCCGCCGCCGCCGCCGCCGAGGCCGCCACCGCCGCCGCCGCGCCGCGACTCAGCCCGGCAGAATGGAATTCCGCCCACAACGGGAACGCAGTAGGGTCGCGTGGGCGGCGCGGGGCGCGGAGCGGCGGGGAAGCGGGGGAGGGGGGCAGGGCAGACGGGACGAGACGGCCGCGGGGCGGGGTGGGCGCGGAGCGGCGGGGCGGAGGGGGCGGGGGTGGGGGCGGAACGCTGGGAAAGGCATGCGCTTAGCAGGGCCGCCACAAGGTGCCACGGCGCCGCCGCCGATGCACTGCCGGCCCGCGCGGGAGGCTCCGTTCTCTAGGGAACGCAGGGGGCGTTGAAAAGGAACAACGCGCACGCGGATTGGAAAGGGAAATCCGCCCCTTGAAAAACATTCAGCGTGGGTCATAAAAGAATTACCGCATTCTACGGGGTTATAAGACTCACTTTTTTGCGTCATGGTCAGTAGTTTTCTCCGGGCAAGATAATTGTAAAACAATGTAATACTACGGTACGATCGCTTGCATTGGATATCTGGGTCCGTCTCGAACGGAATAAAAATATGGTATAGCTTACTTCAACAAAATTCTAAGCAATCTTTAGGATGCCATGATTTAAAATGAAATCAAAAGTGCCCGTTGTCGGCCGCACGAAATTTCAACACAAACCGGCTCCACTGTGTCCGCTGCTTCAATTCGCATACGCCGTTTGCCTTCCGATATTCTACGCATCCCCTGTCCTGGCTCGCGTCCGAGGTGCAAGCCATGCACCTGCTCGTCGCCGGGCGGGGATCCCAATTCGCATGCACCTCCACGCCACGCGTTTGTCCCTAAAGAGGCGGAGGCGTCTCGCCTGCACAACAAGCGCTGGGCGGGGCGGGTCGTACGTGTGCCCTGTTCTGGGAACCGTCAAGTACCGATAATTCGGTGAACGCACCGTAAATATGAGGAAGGCACGTCGACCGGCACGCCTGCTCGCCAGCGCAGGGCGTCGCGCCGGCGGGGGAGGACGGCTGTGGGGGGATGGAAAAGTAGAGAAAACGGTGAAGCAAGGGAGTCTCGATATGCAGACTCAATGCAGGAAAAGAAAATCCGCATATTATGCCGTAATTGAGACATTCATGACCGAATTTTCAATATATGGAATAGTAAGATGCAATAAATAACTTTTGAAATATCAAAGAACAGATGTCCGTGACTGAGTTTTGAACCGTTGATTTGAGTTTTTGTCCGAGATTGACATTTGTGTGGGTGATGCGTGGGGCAGCGACTAGCATTCTCTATTTTTACCCATCACTACCAGGGTTCAGACCTCGATCACTCAAAGTAATTATGATTTAATTTACAATATATAGAATCAAGAATAGTTTTCATGCTTCAAGATAAGTATTCATGTTTTTTCTCCGCAAGTTACTACGCCCTTTAGTAAGAGCTCGGTAATACTCGTACCATCAGAATTAATAGATGTATTTAGAAGTTTTAAAATGAAACGCAGTCAATAACAATTCTTTTTCGGTATGACGATTCACGAAGTCCAATTGGTCCTAGTTAACGGTTTCATTATTTTAGAAGAAATTCATTGTGTTAATTTTGGCTGCGTTCTTGGGCTCCCTGGCGCGCGGAGATGGCGGCAGTTAATGGGGCGGCCGCAGCCGGTGGCGCTCTCTGCAGGGAGAAATGTGCAACCAAACTTCGCGGCGATGTCTGCGGCGGCCACGGCAGCGGCTCTGCTGGAACTAGGGATGATACAATATTTGATTCGATGTTGTTCTTGGCGTTGATACTAACAGCAAAAATGGATACGATTGTATTGAATTATTAATATCGAAATTCCCAATAATGATTGGTGACGTTGCGATTTTGAATACAAAAAATGATATGAACATTGCATCAATTGAAAGACTTTTAAGAACCTATTTCATGAAAAGTATCTAAGTTAAAAGAACTATAAAAAATTATTTTGCAATCCTGTTCTGCGACTAAGGTAAGTGTATTGTGACTATAGTTAAAAGAATCGATGTAAAGTAACCTATTTTAATTGCAATAATAATTTATTTTATTTTAATACAACTTATTAATAAAATTATTAATGTCATTAATAATGAAAGCCTTATTCAGTTTCCCTCTTCAGCTTGCGCTCCGATGCAACACGCAGGAGCACACATCGGATTCAGAGATTCGCAATGAAAGAATCCAGGCTGGCCACTCATTTCCTACAACAAATTTCATTTTAACTCCAACGAATTGATACCAATTGACTAATCAAAGACTCTTCAAACCAATTTCCCTAAAATTACTTCCTTAAAATCAAGAATAAAATAAAATAATAATGCTCCCACTCCCTATAGAATAAAATCAAATCAGTCATACAATTATATTTTAAGCACGTGCATCTGCGTACGGTTGCCGATACGCCTATATGTATTAATAAAATGTTTAGCTAAAAATCTGCGACACGTAAGGCACTCAAATGAGGGGGACGCGTTACCGACCTACGGTTTATGCAAACACATCGTTGACACGCCCGCGCCTCTTCAGATACACGTTTTACAGTCCGAATTCACTCACGCATTATTTAGAACATACACTATCGATTAAAACGTTAAGTGCGTTGACACGTAGCTATGACGATGTCCTCCAATCGGGAGCTGAACGTCACTAGTGACGTCCAAGCTCCCGATTTGATGACATCTGACGATGTGTCAACGGACATAATGTTTTAATCGAAGTATACGAAAAACATTCGCACCCTAAACGTCATTATCGGTAACCTGGGTTGTCCAATCTGACCGTTCAGTCAATTTGCAAATGGGGATCTCGCGCAAGACACCTACCCACCTCCCAGGAAGTATTTGCCGAAACAATAAAAATAAATCAAGCTCGTGGGATATCCCGCACACCACACCAGACCGCGGCCGCGCCTCTGCCCGTCTCCGGCGCAACCAGGAAAAAAGGTGACGGTGGCGGGCGCGGGTCGAGGTCTGGTGGCGGGGGCGGGGGCGGGGCAGGGCGCTGGCCCAATATCGGCGATGTCTGGGCGATATGACGTAACGAGATCGGGCGGCGCGAAAGAGAGAGAGAACCTCGGCGCGAGGACGCGGGGCGCTGCGGGGAGTGGAGGGAGGGGGGAGGGGAGGGGAGGGGAGGGGCGAGGCAAGCGGGGCGGGCAGTGCAGGTCGCGAGCCAGCGCAAGGCTGAAAGGCAAACGCCCCTGCGCCCACCGCCCACTGCTCGCCGCCTGCCGCCTGCCGCCGGCGCCGCCGGGGCCCGGGCTGCGTTCTTGATCTTCACAGCGAAAGGTGAGGGCCGCTCCTCCTGACTCACAGGCGCCGCCGCCAGCGCGCCCGTCGATCCGCGCCAGACGCACGCACCGCCCCCGGACCGCTGCGCGGCGCAGTGCCCCCAAAGGACCCCAAACGCGGAAACAGCATTCTTCTATGGAATTCGAACCAAGCTAGGTCCAAGTCAGTCGCTGTGTGTAGGACAATTCTAGCGGCCGACACCTCTGATCGGTAGTTTTCCGTGTTTTTTACGACCAAAACCAGGCGAATACCGGGGCAGTGCCGTAACAAACGGGCCACGGACCGCGCGCAATTTTTCCTTCCTCTTTGTTGTCCTATCCTCACCCCTTACTTACACACACTTACATGCACTACACTACCACACATGCCGGGAGACCGGTCGGGAGCTTACAGCTTGACCGGGCTGGGGCGGTGCATCACTGGTGGGCGACACCTGGTTGGGAAATATCCCGCTAACTGACGTTAGGTTCGCGCAGGATCTCGTCACCCAGTGCGGGATGATCACCGTCACCTCCCGAGGAAAACACATACATTACAGTTACTTGACTAATGACCTTAGCACTTTACGCGCCCGGAATCACTAATGAATCAAAATCACATCAGTCGAAGCAAGCATATAACCCAGCAGTCAGTTTTATATGTAAAATAAACAGGAATGAAACTAATACCCTTATTATTATTCTGAATGCTGTCAACTTACAGCGTGAGAGAAATGTTCCTGTATGCAACATTCACCATTTGCTCAGAAATTTCAACATTATAGGTTTCGTTTTTATTTGAATAAATGTTGCATATAATAAGCTTTGTTTCCATTAACTGAGTATTCTACCATCATTCCACGAAAAATGAGTGCAGTTGGAAATGCAGCCGCTGAAATTGCATTATTTTTAAATAATAATTAACCTCACATTGAATAGCATACATTACCTGATCATATTTCTAAAACGTTTCACTTTTCACTTTTTGATGTAATAAGTTTAACTCTTAAATTTTCATTTCTCTTACTTAAATTCCAGCATTCTGTTATTTTTATTGCTGCAGTTTGTGCCCTTCATTCGTACTAGTTTCGGCCCACTGTGAGCCGCAGCAGCCCCGCCCCCGGCACCCGGCGGGCGTCGACGGATGGCCGCCGGCTGGCCCTCTAAAGGAGGAGAAGGAGAAGGAAGGGAAAAAGAAGAAGGGAGAAGTGGCCGCACTGAGGTGCATCGGCTTCTGAGACGATGCAGCGCCACGAGAAAGGTTGGAGGCCAAAGAAGCAGCAGATCGTGTTCCCGTGGAATTCGGTGACGGACAAATCAGGGCGGCGGCGGGTTCCCTCGCGCGTCGCTCAGCCCTCCTGTTTCTCACGCCACCGCAGCTCCATTATTAAACCCCCTATTATTATCGCTGTCATATCACTCATTCATGGCCGTTCATAGCATAAGTTGGAAAGAAGCGTGTTTGAGGAACGTAAATAAATAATTGTTTGTATAAGAATAGTTTTCGTATATATATTGCCATCGGTTGAGGGAATTTTGGGCCGCACCGCCACACTTCTGTTTCCTATTTCAAGAATTTAATTCAGTTTACGAAAATTATAGGTTAATTCTTTCATTGAATGTTTAATTTTTAAACTTTATTTACTCTGTTAATACTTCATTAAGAAGTATTCAAAAGAAGAATAAGAAATGCTCGTTATTAGGACAAATACAAAAACATAGAAGCCGTATAGCTACCGTCAATTCTGAATATACGAAAATATTTCAATAAGTACATTTATTATTATTATTATTATTATTATTACACAAAATACAAAAAATATTGATGAGTGCATAGAGAACTTTATAATATAAGAATGGCACTTAAGATCTTTTTAACTCAAGCATGACCACATACACGTGTAAAGAGAAAAATAGAAGACAAACTACAGCCTTCCAGTGTACGTATATTACCTAAAATAGAGTACTTATACGTTCTCATATTGCCTCAAAAAGTTTTAAGTTTCCTACCAATTATTTCATTCAATCTAAACTTTCATCGGCTGCCTGACAATGAATTTTGTGTCACTCATCACATTTTCTTTCACAAAACTCTCTGGTAGTAATATACATCACACGCCTTAACAAAGAGAAGTGCCAGATTGCTTCGTCGGCTGTTGGTATGAATAGGAAGAACGCTATTTTTAACCGTGGCCTCATTTTTCCCTCTCGCAAACAAGGGACCTGAAATGTACCACTGCAAGCCAGTCTCTCTCACGGTTCGCCCACAACCCGTAAATTCCTCGCGACACCCGGAAGTATGTACATTCTCCGCTGGAGGCCACCCGTCGTGCACCTTGCTGCAGCGTGCCGGTCCGGCCAACAAGGCAAACCCCATCGCGGGGTTTCCCCAATGTCGTCGCGGTTTAGCAAAACAGTTCGCCTTAAGTTCCCGGGTAATTATGGGGCGTTCGGCGCTCAAAACCGAGTAATTTATCAATGGGCGATTATCAACAGCGCGTTCCCTCACGGCGACAAACAGCCGGTTACTCAAAGGACGCGGGCGTGATTCATAAAAAAAAGGAAAAGATGGTTTCCGCGCAACGTACGTGATGACAACCTTGCAGAAGGAGCGGCTAAATGCTCTCACAATAACTGCTGTACCTCGTCGCTGTGCCATACGCGTCATTGCGCTTGTGTCGGGAAAATCCGCATGCTCCTAGTTTGCCAAAGACATTTACTCTGGATGGAGGAACGACCGTACGGGGCGGACCTGATAGCCATAAGCAAATCCATCCTGATCAACACCACTCGTGTCTCATAGACAAGCAAATATCCAGATCCTGTGTATCCACTCTGTCTGAAAATGAATTTTGGGTCTCTCGTCAGGAAATTTTCTTTTACAAAATTACCTGATATACGCATTAGATGTTTCAACAAAGAGAAGCGCCAGAGAACGATACTTTTGACCGCCATTAACAAGTCCTTACGACATCGTATTCTACATCCTATGAACGAGGAAAGGAAGGGAAAACATAAACGTAATTATGGAAAGCACAGGATGAAAAAAATAACGGAAACATTAGTAGTTCAAACCTGATATTTGAATTGTGTTGGCTAGGTGTAGAGTTTTATTTTCAGAGACCGATATGTGTAAGTTTCTAAATGAAACAAGTTGTAATTTCTTTAATATTATTATCGATTCAAGAATTCCGACAGGGCTAAGATTTTATTGGACATAATTCAATCTTAACCGTCAGTTAATATTTGAAATACCGTTTAATGCCCACTAAAATCATTCTGTCAGTAGTTTGAGAATTTTGTCACTGCTTGGTTATAAGAGCATAACGAGTGATCTCATTTAAAGGTCATTTTGTATAATAAAGAACAAACTTCAACTGTATACATTTAAAATGTTCGGGGCCAAATTTTCCATGGAACTAAGATCATTCATAATTCTTACGACATTGCCTTCACCCTAAGAACGAGCAAAGGCAGGATTACTAAGGGAAACAAGGTACGTCTCATTAATGAGATATGCCCTTTTAATGCGACTGACAACGCAGAGAAAATTTCTTCGTCGTTCAAGAAATGTAGATCCTCTGAACGTTCGTGGTCTTCTCCAGAGCCACTAGCTTTATGTCTGAAATCGAAACTCCTCTACGGGCAGAAGAGGAAGAGAGAACCTTCTAAACAGAATTCTGAGATTTATCTAGAGACACTCACGGTAATACAATATTATGCATTACCTGCATGCATATACATTTAAAATGTGTAATTTAACTCTAATGTAATTGAGCCTCATTTTTTATTAACATACTTTATAAATGTTTGAATACCTACAGTCAAAATGTTTCCAATAAAATAAGCGTTCCACTTACAGTAGCTTCAAAACTAATACATTGAAATGAAAATTAATTTACTTCATTTGATACATTCCTTAAATTATTATATTTATTCAGTTTTACCAAGTAGGATTGTCTTTTGGCCGATTTTCCCCAATCTTTCTTGGGTCCGCCGGTGCCCCGGTCGGTACAATTCCACTCACCCACGTCGCTACCACCTGTGCCGCTCCAGCCGCTTGCCTCACAATAACACGAGAAGAATCATTTGGAGAGCGAGATGAGCAGCGCAAACATCCGCAATTGGCAAGGCCGCTGCGCCGCCACCGCCGCCGCCTCCGCTGCCGTCGCCATCGCCGCCGCTGGCCATTATCACTGACGTCAGGGCGTCCGCGGCGCAGCGTGGCGCGGGGCGGAGCGGGCCGGGGAGGGATGTGTCGACGCGGGCTCGTGGAGAGGGGAGAGTGGCGGCGCGGGACGGGGAAGAGAGGAGCGGAGCGGGACGAGGCGATGCAGGGTGAGGCGGGGCGTGGAAGGCAACGACGGGGTGGGATGGGGGAGAGCGGTCCGGGACAGAGATGAGAAGCGGGGCGGCGCGGAGCAGGGAACGGCGGGGCGACATGGAGAGGAAAAGAACGGCGCGGGGCAAGGCAGGGCGAGGTGGGGTGGGACGGAGAAGCGGGGAGAGGAGCGGAACGGGGGCACAGGGAGGAAAGAGGTGTGAGGGGGGCGGGACGAAGAGAGGAGAGGTGCGGAGAGGAGCGTGACGGGCCGACGCAGCAGCAGAGGAAAGCGCACTTTGGGTGTCTCGCCTCCCCGCCCACGCACACACATTCCCCCGTGTGCCGGTAGTCCTTTCCCACACGACACAGATTCCTCAACTTCTACGAATGCGTATTGGCGGAGAAAATACTGCTTCTGCAATGAATACTTTTTCTGCAATGACACTTTGAGTTTACTGTGAGCATGATGAATAGAGTCCAAATTTTGATTGTGTGCCCTCTTATTATTGATGAATCACATATACATTGTATTCGTTTGTATGAGACACATTATAGCAATATATTTTGACCATTTTTAGCCTTTTTAATTTTTTACGTAACTAAGAAAGTGTGCTCAAATTAGTTTGTTAATGTATTTATTTTGCTTGTTAGCTTGATTTTTTGAAATATTTTTTGTCGTTGGTAATTTTCAACTTAAAAACCATAGCATACTATGTGCTACAGTTATTGCGCTATTTCTTTCAGAATTTACATGAAGACTACGAAGTAAATTGGCTTATAACAGTCATTCGTTTAAGACGTACTTCTGGAGTGCTAGAACTTTATTAAGTGAATCTGAAAGAACTAACTGTTAATAAAAGGAGACGTCATAATGGTAGATTTCGCATAGGAAATTAACATAATCTAGGTGAGCGAAATAAAAAGTGGAGATGAGCCTGAAGCATAGGCAACACATCGTACCACCATACGTTTTTGAGCTTTTGTATAAATCAGACATAAATGGAGGAGAATTTATTCCCTCCATTTCCCAGTAGAGAATCGTTTTAAAAAAACGCAGGCATTTTCTAAGCAATAGGCAATTTGCCATACATAGCTGTCAAAAGTGTTGCTCCATAAGGCGTCTACACCCACACTTTTACCGCAAATATATTGTATAACAAATTTCATGTAATTCTTATTTAAAAAGAAAAACAATACCATTTATGTGACATCCTCCACATTTTCATTTTTTTCTGACACAATATTTCAAGCATTTGTTATTTAAGCGAACGCTACAGCTAATATTCCAGTTGCCAACATCACTAGTTCTGAACCCGTCCAGCAAGGCTTCTCCTCTCATATCACAAACACCACCCTGGTAGAAATTGGGTCAGGAGTTACTAGTTTGTAGTCGGGCTTGTCAGAAAATGGTAGAAAATTCCCGAATTGTAATAAATTTCCACAATATTAGTTCTAGGCCTATAACGATAGGGCAACTTCTTAGGGTTGGTACAGGAAAAATATGTACAGTTTCAGATAGAGCACGGTGGGGATACCATATGACGGGTAGCATTTGAAAATCCACAGTGTAAACAGTTCACAGTACCGAACAGAAGAATACATTTGTGTCACAGCCCTGAAAGGAAAACTCACGTCTTCCTTCACACATCTAGTCAGGAAACAAGTGTTTCCTTTGCGGTTCTAGACGGAAATACAATGATTTCCCGATCAAAACTTCCACTACGGCAGCTATTGCCATTCTATTGATGGTCGATGCCCTATACCTTCTGTCAAATAATCTGCCAGCCCATGAATCCCTAAACAATAATGACTTCGGATTTTATTCTTCTAACGTCGGAAGACGAAATTAATTGTGAACATGATTTATAATTCATGACAACGATATCAAGGAATAAAATGTTTAAAGCCTAAAAAGAGTACGTATTTCACCATTAACGCCTATTCGTTCTCTAGCCTACAAATACCTATTCGGTGTACGTGAAGCCGTAGAGACCCTGAACAGAAATTCAGACTGAACCTCAAATCTATTACTATTCAAAGTACCGTAGCTTCGCTTCAGATTAGAAGAAATAATTAATGCACTTTCTTTTACCCTACCATTAAACATGTGAGCTGTATACAACAATTATGAGAAAAAAGTAACTGCAGGTTAAGCATTTATGAGAAGTTACGAGAAATCCATGCTGATGTTTTTATAAAACAGTTTCTCGTAATATGAAATGCATGGAGGGAAGTTATATCCATGTCAATTTAAGCCACCGATAAAAATTAAAGTATCTTTTAGCCATTTAAGAGCTTATTTTAGGCGCACAATAAGAGATTTTGGAGCATAAACACCTGGATATCTACTCATTAGTAAAGACTGTGTTCCACTGCTGTGAAAGAACGTTCGTGGGTGAGCGGGGCTACCATAATCTACGGCCTTCTAAAATTATATGAAAACGTTTTCCACCCTAAAAATCGTTGTAAATGCGATTTCTTCGTCCATTCCTTAATTCTCCAAGAAGCTACTTACGATTTTTGCTTCAGTTCACTTCATCAAACCAGAATATTATCTTTATATTTTACGGAAAATGTCAACAGTCATTGTAATAAGGTTAATGTCAAAAGTCATTGTAATAAGCCATGCAATACACTTCGTCTTTGAAGTTCATAGTGCTCACACATCGCCTTATGCCATAAAGAATTCTAAAATTATTGCATGAATCTTCTGTGAAAAGATTAAATTCTAATATAGTAAGCGAAATTCGAGTGACGTCCTAGTTATATCAAATAATAAGATTTTTGACTGGAACCTCCAACTGATCGTAAATCAACTCTACAGTGGATATTTTAAGAGCCACCATTTCCTTAACCCCCTTCGAGACTCATTGCTGATGCACCTTCGCCTTAATTGGACTGCCATAAATCCACCACGATTGCTGGTTGAAGAGATGGGCTGCCGCCCCTATTGGTGGCGTATCGCAATACGTGGCGGTGGCGCCAGCCGTCTGCAGTTAACCCACATGATGCCACCACACAAAGGGCGCCATATGAGCAGTAGTCTTTAGAGGGACGCCCTTCTTCACAAAGCAATCTCGCAATTTGTATGTAAATATTTATGTGGAAACGTGACGTAATGCATTGTGTGATTTCTCGGAATCGGTAGGCAATACGCAACGCAACACCGATTCCGGTTAGATAGGGCGAATATCAAAGCTCCTTTGATACCTCTGCAGCATTCATACAGCTGCGCGACCTTCGGCGGAGCCCAGCCCCTCACACGGACTACGTGACAGATTGGAGTATCGTACATTATCCCATTGAACAAATTTGCAAACGGCACAATAAGAAGTCAACTATGTTGCAGAAACTCTCCAAACGTACACAAATGCAGAGAAAAGAAGTGTCTATTTCACAACATCGTCATGAATTACTGGAAGGGTAAAGTTATCGACATCTCTAGGAGTTTTGATTTCTAGTAGTTTCTAGTGTTTAAATTCTTCTTGTAACGTTCTTCGAAAAAGATTAATCCAAATGAACACTGAAGATGTTTAAGAGTGAAATGAAACGAAATATAACTATTCATGCTTCAACACGGTAAAAGTTTTATAAAATACATATTCCTATGCCTTTATCGTTCCTGTAATAACTGTTATCGCTGAATGTGTGTGTAACCAATAGTTCCGCATTTTCCAACTGAAAGACGGAACTTTTGGAAAAGCAAGAAAACAAAAGACGCATACCGTGTTTAAAAGAAAACGGAAGCTCAAAGGGACATCCTAAAAAGAAATACACTAAATAATAAACAAATTAATCACAAAAATGAATAATGTATACTATAATATTATTTTTTTTAAATTTATAGTAATTCATATGAAATTCAACCAAGAGGGCATTTATGCTTTTAGTAACTGAAAAGAAGAAAAAACTGCGAAGCAAATTCCAAACTCGTCTAAGGCGCACAATCAGCCAAATAATCCATGTCGAGCGCATACCTAAGATAAGTCGGAGGTTTAGTTTACAGGCTTTTTATCAACTCAAATACTTGGCGCGACTCAATGACTTTCCTCATCCCTCGGCCAGGAGAAAGCGAATCGGTCAGCACACCCAACGCCCGTGGCCGCTCCGCGCCGCGCCGCGCCGCGTCGGCCCCTCCCACGCCCCGGCCAGACCCCTCCAACTCGCCTATTTTTCGCTCCACGCAGTCACTTCCGCTTCGGGGCAGAGGTGTCGCCGCGTCCGCAGAACAACGGCCGAGTTATTTAACTAAATACTGCTTCACAATTTCCGCGGCGTACAATGGTAACAATTCAAACACCAAAGGCACAGCATCAGGTGTACTATATTAGTATACATTAGAGACACGATTTGAAATATAAAGAGGTGGTGGTACTTTTTGTGTGAAAAAAGAAAAGGGGGTGTTCTTGTTTTAGGAATACTATAAAATCAAATAAGTCTGTAGTTTGCCAGTGTCAATACATTTTCTATTACTTTGGAGAGAACATGTCTATTTTTCAAACATTGCCAACCACGCATGTCTGTACATTTATTCACAATTCAACTATGTATAAGAGTGGTAGGGAATCTTGACCTCAAGAAAAAGCGCACATATTATACCTCCCTTTCTATGCATAACATAGTTTTTACTGTTTTTTTTTTCTCTCGAAAAATAAAAATAAAATTATTTTAAATTATTATATTACCAAGCCCTGTAATTGAAGATTGTGAATTCTTCACGGCCCTAGCGTGAAATACTAATCAATCTGAAATGCGTTTCAAATAAGAGAGCTCAGAGATCTATTCCCGTTGTAAGGGCCTATGTAGAATTACTGTGTTGCGAATTCAAAATGGCGAAACATTTAGACTGTAGAGTACACAGAGCCAATATCATAATGCAAATATATTTAAAATAGACTAAAATAAAGTTTTGTCTCTTCGCATCCCAAATTGAGAGTAGAGAGGATATGAAAATAGCAAACTATTACTCATTATTATAGATATATTGATATATCGGTTTTCAATAATCAATCGTGACTCGGGTTAATAGACAATCGTGTCTCGTACCAAAGCAGTTTCCCACGCGTATAATTACAACTGCAAGTCGCATGAGCACATATACCGAGTTTTCTGATGTGAGGTGTATTATCGTTACATTGGAATTCGATAACGATATTCGGTACCTAAAACTCCTCCTTACGAACACATAGTATTCAATCATACGTTTGGAAAATATCTGGAGTAAACCGTACATTCGTTCACACCCAACGTGAGCATGGAGCCAGCCTTTCAGGAGACAACACTGGGCGTGCGGATGTGGTGTGGCTTTTCCACACACAATTACGCCGAGAGGAAGGCGATACAGACGACAGATACTGTGGGAAACTTTAAAGCGGTTATACATTCTACATTAGGCTCTCTGATGTACGTGCGAGGGGTGGGCAAAGTTAAGTCAGAACCAAAATCAGGCCACGTGGCAAGATTATTTTGCCATTTATAAAAATATTCCCTAAAGCTCTGCAAAAGAAATGTCACAAAAATTGATACTCTATTCATTGTGAAAAGAAAACACGGACAACAAACAACAACGTGTAAGGCAAGTATTCGTAGATAGCAATAAGGAGTAAAATGATTCCCTAACATAGTTGCAGGAGAACGTAGAAAACATATAAGGTCATCGAAGTCAAATAAGGGCAAAAAATATTGCATGAAAAGAGGGTTCGCAATCGAGCGACGAAAACAACTAAAGCGATGGTAAAGTAAATTCACTGCCCCAATTCCAAAATATTTCATTCTTTCGACGTCAATTATTAAAAGTACACCAATCCTTCAATGGAATCGTCGGAGAACCCCACGACAAGACGATAGCCTGAGAACGACGACGATGGCGCCGCCGGCGGGAGCCCTTCCACCCTGCCCGCCCGCTCTGTCAATATTTGGCAACACGTAAGGCGCGCGATGTCCCTTGGCAGCAGGGCCGCGCGGCGGCGCACAGAACGACCCTTGTTGCCACTTATCACGCAGTGATACGCCGCTGAGGACGACGACGACGGCGTAGAACGCGCGGCGTCGGGGTGAGGTGGGGACGCAAGCGCGACGGCAGCGGCGCCGGTGGGGGCCGTGAGACTGCCTTCATAGCCGCCGCCGCCGCCGCCCACCGCCCGCCCGCCCGCCCGCCCGCCCGCGCGGCCCACCGCTCTGCCCCACTTCCGCTGCCGCCGCCGAGCGTCTCCCAGACAGCTGGCTCTCACGGCCGGTCGGCGGGCGGGCGGGCCGGGGCGCTTTCGCAGACGGCGGCGGAGCGGTCGTGAACTACACTTCTTTGCAACTCTCTCCCTCCCGCCCGCGTCCCGCCCCGGCCCCGGCCCCGCGCCCGCCGAACCGCATGAAAACCCGCGCTGCACAAAACACCGCATCAATAGCGGCGCCAAGCGGAATGACGCTGTTATGTGGCGGGGCGCCGCCACCGCCGCCACGGCCTCCGCCCCGAAAAAAGACGTTTCCGCACAGAGGCTCACAACAGGAAGCGCTCGTTGTACCGATCTTCGATGCATTATAGCTCGGAGACCCTATCACGTGGTGGACTCAAACGGATGATTCAAGTTAATGGCGTGACGTTGAATGTTGAGAAATGCAGCAGTTGTTCAGGAAGGTAGTGCGAAGAACAGCATTGGAATTGCAGATGGAAATATAGAAACAAGTCGGCTTTCCCGTAGCTTCGAGTGTATATGTGGCAACATTGCACTAATTGGATCGTTCCCAATCCACCTCAATGGTAATGCAAGTCAAATTCTCCGAGTCAATGAACTTTGGGGTAGAAATTCAAACATGTCATTGGTAAACAAGTAAAAAAAATCACGACAGCCGGCACAAAGCAGAGGTACTTCACTTCCTCAACCAAATTCTGTTAATGATTAGCCATGCGTGTTAGAAGGTTCACTTACAGAAGATCATTAGACATGCATGGTAGAAGGTTCACATCCAGAAGATACACTTTTACACGCACGTAGAAATAGGAAATTCATTTAAGAGAATCAACACTGAATGCTACCGCCATGTATCCAAAAATAAGTTCGCAAATATGCCTGTAAGGCAAAAATACAGTTACGAGCTTCTCATAGATACTTTTCGAAAAATTTCTCCTCAAAACAGATTTAGTATGTACTTTTTTCCATCCAAGACCATTTCATTTCCGGTAGTCCGACGATGACACAGTTCTACGCCTCCATCCGATATTGCAACAAAACGAAGTGGCAAGAAAACCAGGGCAGAAACTTGAAATTCTTTCGCCATCCCGGTAGACAAGCAGCGGCGACGGCGCGGCGTGGGAATGTCAAGGAGGGCCACGGAATTTCCCCGATGTTCCGTCTGGTTGTTGTTTTGCAGAGAGGCATTGCAGCAGCGTGCGATTCGCCCAGTGAAAGTTTCGAAATCGAAGACATTCCGAACATACTCATTTCCAAAAGAAGCAGAGCGAGCCGGTCACCGAATAAGCTCTCTGCATTCCTGAGAAGCGAACGACGCTCCTCGTAAGTAAATATAAACCATAAAACGCACACTTTTGGTCACATTTTACTGTAAATAAGAGCCAGAATTGTGGGACACAATGCGGACGGGGGAAGTGCGCTGTTGAAATTTTATTTGAGTCATTTAAATTTTAAAAGAACATTTAAAACGCTGACGAAATGAAACAATGCCAGCATCTGTGCGGAAATTAGCAATACTATGGACAATCATATGCTATATACGTAGTAAAACTACGGAAGTGGCTCATTTAAAAATAAGTTTCCCTCTCGATATATCTGATCATTTGCAGGAATCAAACTTAACGTCCGTGGAATTCACTCGACGTAGACTATACTACTGAAGAGTGAATTCAACGTCAACTAAGCATAAAGCAAAAATCTGAATTTGTGAAGTTTTATTTTATTTTAACATTTTCTAAATACATAGTTGTTTAATAAAATGATATAAACATTATGAAATACACTTTGAAGCATTTCTTGTTTGCATTGCATATGTCAAAATGGGCGATTTTTTGGTTACAAGTCTCTCCTTTACGTTATTCCTTTTCAACTAATTCATCTAAAATACTCTAGTTTTCACTAATGGAAAAAATCATTCTTTAAGGTTGTTTGTCATGCAAAGCTTTAACTTCTATGACTAGTTACGCAGCAAACGTGTTTTGTTTTTACTTGTTACCATGAAGAGGTACATCCTTTCGTAGAAGGATTAACTTCGACGCTGATATTTGAAAAACGACATTATTGAACACATTCGTCCCATTATCTATTAAACAACTGAAGTGATAATTTTCACTTTTTTTGAAGGAGTTTAATTAAGTAATAATGAATACATCGCAGCAAAATAGGTATAGTAAGTTTCATACCTCATGATTGCATGAGGAATCTACTATGAATGAAATGGATGCTATGGATGAAATGGAAATACTATGGATGAAACTACAGAAAAAAATTATGTAAAAGCGTTTACTTTTAGTTGAAATATGCTGTAAATTACAAAAACTCTTCAAAATATTTAAATCTGCTTGCACTGTCATTTATTTACAGCATTCCCACGAAGCCGTTCCTAGAATTTTATATCAGTAGGTTCAATTCTGAGATAATGGGTTAAATGTACAGCCAAGTTAACATAGGAGATACATGGCTATATGTCTCCCTTAACCGGCCATAATACAATATTACCGCATCTATGAACAAAACCAAATAATGTATCGAGACTTTCTTGACCGCTTCCCCTACGGATATTTACACTGAACTTGAAAACATTCTTTTCACAATTCCAAAGGAAATTATTCATGATTTTAAATACATACTTAATTTTATCCAGAACAAATCTAACTGACATCATGAAACCGCAACCTCGAGAGATCAATTTGAGTTTTACAAATTTGTTTCAACAATTCTACTCATTGTATGGAAGAACATAAAAAGAAATGTTATAATCTTCATTAATTTATCCCCTTGATTTGAAATTTCGTACACCTAACTATTAATTATATGATCATTATCTCTGCAACCCACGTAAAGTTATGGCAACATGCTGTGGTTTTCGACATATTTAATTGAGCAAGACGGTGGTGAGCCTTGCGAACTGAATTTGCTCAGTAAGTTACAATCCACTATATCGCAATTTCATTTTTACTTTCTCGCCCTTATTTATCATTGTTATAATCCTTCAGAAAGATCAATCCGCATGAGGAAAGCCTCAAGTTATCCCTAAGCCCATTAACTGTCAAAGCTCACCATGTTTCATTAAATACAATCAAAGATTTATTCCGAAATTAGAAAAGAACATAAGAGCTATGGTAATATATCTGTGAAGAGATGGCTACACATTTCCTCATTACATATATTCCCATTTCAGCCTCGTAAAATCCACGAAAATCCCATGGGTCCAAAGAACCATCCTGCAGTTTTCTCTCCTATCTTCTTACCCTTTGAGCTCTCGTAAGTCAGTCAAGATAAGGCGGACAGAACGCATAACGTCAGGCGAAAGGCACGTCGGATCGGCTCTCATCGTTTTCAGTGCGCTCGGCAGAACACCAAGAAACGGAGCCTGAGTTCCAACGAGCGGGGGCATCATCCCCGATGTACTTAAGAGATCAACAAGAGTCATTAAATGAATGACTCACGGCCCAATTAACATTTCCTTTCCGAGAAGTTGAAACGGCCTCAAATTGTAAACATCTGTTTCGAACGCGCAAAAATAGTCTCCGTCGTAATTTAAAGTACTCGAGTCGCACGCGAGCACGCTATTTGCTCTCTCGGCGACCTTCCCTTCCTTAAAAATGGAATGCGACCGCGAGATATCCGCTTTCGGTCACCAACGTCGGACAAAAAACGAATTCCAAAAGATCTGAAGCTGTTTTACAGTGTTTATCTCTCCTAGGGTGCTACGACCTCACGAAGTTGCATAAAGGCATTCTGAGCATAAATTACGTATATCTTGAACTGTCAAACAACACTTTACCTTGAATTTCAAACGTTTTATATAATGAAATCTAAGTTAATTGTAATTAAAGACACACAGCAATGATGACCAAGCAATGCTATTTTCGTATTGTAATCCCTCCCAATTCACGTTTTTGACTCATTTATGAAATGCAATTAATATTGAAGCACGCTCAACATTGATTTGTATAAGTTGTGTTGGATAAGATGTATTGTAGAAAACAACGGAATACTAACTCGATTCCAACAAGAAAAATATTGACAATAAAAATAATTATTATATTAATTTTTGTTTTTGTTTTTACGTAAAATTGAAATTTATTAGCAAAAGGATTATTAAAGTACCTGATCCAAAAGGAATTTGGCTTTCAGGACCAAATGAGATATACCCCGGTCGTCTAGACACAAACCGTCCTATTTAGTTGAGTTCTCAAATCGGGTAACAACGTCGTAACGTCCTAGCGCGGCCACCGTCTCCACCCCCGCATCCGCCTGGGCCACCGGCAGCCATCCCCCGCGCTGGCGTCGAGTCTTCTCCCGACGCGGGCGCCGCTGCGCTCCGCTCCACTCTACGCGCCTCGCAGCTCCGCTCCGCGTCTGGCGCGCAGTTGAGCAGCTCTGCCCCTTGTGCGGTTCAGCGAACTGGCTGCATTCCAGCGCTGAATTCCTTGTTTCCTCTTTCAAATTAAAATGAGACAACTGGCATCTGCACGTTTACAGAGCTCGGCGAGCAATACTCGTCCTCCTCCTCCTCCACCTCCGCTGCCGCCGCCGCCGCTGCCGCTACCATTACCACAATCGCCAGCGCCGCGTCTAGTGCGCACTACGTCGCGGAACAGCTACATTGTAAGGTTCAAGTTTCCCATTAATGGACGCATGCTCTGCAACTTCCAATAACCTAACTGTACAGCGCAGCAGGTTGAGCCAGTCGCCGCGACGTCGCCGCTGCCGCCGTCGCCGCCGCTGCCGCAGCCCTGGTCGTCATCGTGCTCGTCAGGAGCCTTCGAGATGCTCGTCGCCGGACCACGCAACGGAGGGGACGGGACGCGCGGTGGCGGGAGGGGGTGGCAACTGGCTTCCAAATTCCGAGAAACGCATAGTATCCGTATTGTAAAGAGGCCTTCACAATGTGACCGGCATTCCTTGTGGCGCGCCGGCTCCCAGCCAGGGCATCGAACCGTCATTCATTCCGTTCTGGTTCGTCTCGGATTGAAATCTCCGGGAACGTTCCGGTTACTCGCCCATGGGGATG
The DNA here is from genome assembly GCA_038098605.1 of Gryllus longicercus. Taxonomy (NCBI): domain Eukaryota; kingdom Metazoa; phylum Arthropoda; class Insecta; order Orthoptera; family Gryllidae; genus Gryllus; species Gryllus longicercus. The sequence continues at coordinate 619,745 of JAZDUA010000339.1, read as the reverse complement.
GTTTAACCAGTTCGAACCCCTTTCTTTTGCGCACATTCCAGATATACAGAGCTTGAGAATGTATTCCAAGTAAAATTTTGAAAATTTGAAATGCAATTTGTGTAACTATCGTCGTCAGAATATGCAAAAAAAAAAAAAAAAAAAAATACCGAGGTTGGTTCATTGCTGTAAGTTGAGTAAGCCTTTCTCTCATATTCGTGCATATGGCTCCAGCGGCAACATTTCAACAAGGATGTGGGTTTGTGCCCTGTTTAAAGGATCGAGGTAAGACATTTACCCTTGAGATTGTCGCCGAAAGGGAAGGGCAAATAACGCAATATCATAATAAACCAATAATCATAATTAACATTCAATTCATAAGTTCTTAGTAAAGTCACGTTCTGACACTTCGCCAACATCCCTTCTTAAAAATGTCAAAAAATGCAAGGATCATAATCAACATGGTTTTAAAATCTCTATTGCTAGTTTTCGCACGCGAGATCTCTTTGCGTATGAATCTATCCCTCCAGGCACCATTTCGCACGAGTCTTCCTCGCCGGTGAACGAGTCTTGCATTCCGCACAATCCTTTCGATTCGACACTTCCACGCCCGACAGCCTCGCACGAGTCTCCTACACGGGACAACCCTTTCCGTCCGTGCACGAGCCCAACCCCCCGAAGAAATTTCTCGCACGACTGCCCGCCGTTCTCGGGCTCTTGGAAACGGGCGTCTCCGCGTGCTTCCGGTGTCAGGCCACGGGCAGCAACTCGCCGCACAAAGCGCGACCGTCTCCCCACCGCCCCGGCGACGGCGACGGCGACGGCGGCGGCGGCGGCGGCCGCGGTTGGCCCGGAGCGTGGCGGCGCGGGCGTGCACGCACTCACGCACTCGCTCACGCACGCACACCCCGCCGCTGCCGCCTCCACTCGTTCACTCCCCTCTTCCGCCGACTTGTCATTCCAAGATAGCGATAGAGCTTCCGGTTCGTTTCCTGTGCTGGGTGCGGCGACGAGGCGGGGGGAGCGGGGGCGGGGGCGGGGACAGGGCGAGGGAAGGGGCGAACACGGAGGAGTATGGTGTGCGACGCAACGTGGCGTCGAACTCATGGCCTCTGGGAAGAGCTGTTAGGCAGTGAAACAAAGAGCAGGAGCGGATCCACGGTGAAGGAGAGGAATTAATACCACTAATCAGATTTCCATTGTATACACAATGCAATGTTTTTGGAAATCGATTCTACTAACATGTTGAGTGCTTAATACGACAGCATTTATTGTTCCTCAACAAATCTGCAATCAATGCAAGAAGTCTTAGAAAACGCATTCCAGTACACGTTTCAAATTTCGTTCCTTCCCTAGCGATTCATAAAGCAAACACCAAGGACAGTGTATGAACAGTAAATATAACGTTATTCCTCAGGCACGTCCCATTAATGTTATCGAAAAATTCTTCTGTGATGCACCTCCGCAAATGGGGTCAATTTACTATTATATAGTAAAGGCACTGCGTAAACAACATGTGGTTTTGGTATTATTATATTTATAAAAACTCACTCGCCTGTTACGAACATTATTATTATTATTCAGAATAATTTTCCATTGGGTGAATTTCCTAAAGTCCTAATGTGTCAGTCGTGCTTTTGAGATTTTTATTGCAAATTAATTCATAATTACGCCTGCGGGCATACCATGTTAAGAGATACGAGCTCTGATTTCCTTTTGAACGCGTTTCCTCTCGAGTGATTATTGAGTCATGCGCGAATAAGAAAACCACTAAAGCGTTAATTATTATGGAGGAAATGCAACGTTGTGGAGATAAGCACAAAATTCACAGCAAGAGGAGTGTGACCTCTATTTGCGTAGTAAGAAGTTTCTTAATGGAGGTCTGCATGTGGCCTCCTCGACGATCTTTACTGATTTCTCGGAAACCGAGAGCCTGAGAACTTCCAGTGGGAATTCACTTCTTGAGTAGTTTCACAGAAGGGACAAGCCCACGCCGGTTGTTTCCGGTCTGTGTACACCAAATCAGTTTCCTTCTGGATCTAACCTTCTAGTGAGTTTACTGCTAAATGTGAGAACATAACATGATATAGTTTGAAACTTTTGTATTGAATCACGAAGAAAATAAATTCTTATCGATTGTATTCATTCATCTTGAATTAACTCTGAATAAATTGTCCAGTAGTTGAATATCAAACTCAGTCCTCGAAAAGATAAATATAATCAGCGTCACTTGTACAAATACCGCGCCAACAGCAAACATCGTGGTTTAAGTGCAATTCATTGAATGATTTTCCACCTCTCGAAGTTTATGAAACATTATTGTCCTTTTTTAAAGAGTATTCAATAATATTTGCTTGTCAGTACCGCCAATTATTCCGTCTATCTCAACAGTCGACAATTTTAGCAAACGTACTTCAATTCCACAAGAAATCTTTTATTTCAGAATTTTATATTCTGAACTTTTTATCTCGCAATGCATTCGTGGGAAACAATACATAGAAAGACAATATTATTTTCGTAGTTAACATAGTGAAACAGAATAAGAACGAGTTTTAGAGCTATCCAGAAAAAAATTCTTAAAACAATAGTTGAAGGAAAAGCGTTGTGGTACTTCTCATGAATTTGGGGAAAAAAATCTTTATTTATTTATTTATTTACGTCAGAAACCGTTAAAAACTCTGTGTGTGCCGTGCTATAGGGAGAACGTTGCAAGTAGCACTTTAAATTTCCCAAATGTAATATAGTGAGCTGTAGCATTAGAATATTTTGACGTTATTGAGTAGAAAATTGAATTTACATTGTCGATCTACAACTGATCAAAAGATCGTGTTAAACTTGATGTCAAGACGACTAAAACAATGTTAATAAATTATAAATATTTCATCAACAAAAACATGAATTCGGCTCTTCAAATCAGTTTTGCAGAAAGAGTATGTGCATCTAAATACTATTTTTATATTGTATATTTAACATTATTCATTCCTGTTCAGAGATTCCGTAAGCGTTTCATATTCTTGTTTCTATTAATTTATTTTCGATTTTTTTAACGTTATACAACAATACTTTAAAAACACATTAAAACAAACTATAACTTTACAACTGACACTGTGACTCATTGAGTACGATGTGTACTAATCGTTGTTTCTAGTATATCACTTTTCGAAATCAAACAATACAAAATTCAGCTCACAATTCAGTTTTAAAAAAAAATATACTTTTGAATTCCAGATTTCGATTTTGAGCACTCTGAAGTCCATTTTATTATCTGAAGTCCATTATTTATATATAGAAAATACCAGGGCGTTGGAGTTATTTCGGGCGAGAAAATATTTGTTCGATGACTGTAGTAAAAACAATTATTATTTCACATTTTAACTCTTACAAAATTTTGATAAGGGGAATATTTCATTCACAACTCATCGAGAACAAAATATCGATGTAATATTCGCCTCTAATACACGTTTACAAAAATGTTTTTAACCTCAATGTTTCTATAAAAACATCGATTTTTTGAAGCCGTCGACATCGGATCCTTAGTTTGAAAACCAACTTAGACGAGCGGTTGCCCCCTTGAGCGGCGGCGGCGGAGGCGACAACGCGGGGCTCGTACGCAGTACGCGGCGCAGCTTGCGCGCAGTGGCGGCGGCGGCGGCGGCGGCGTGTCTCCGCCGCGGGGCAGGCGTTCATTCACAAGCGCAGCGCGGCACCGCCGCCGCCGCATACGCCGCAGCCGCTGCCGCCGCCGTCGCCGCCTCCATTGAGAAAATCCAGATTGTGAAGGTCTGGAAACATGTACCCGCCGCCGCGGGCGCGTACGCACGCTTCAATTCTCAAGCTCCGCAGCCAAGCCTGCAGCGGGTAGCGGGTGCATGTGTGTATGCGTGTTCGCGCGCATGTGTGCGTGTGGGTGTGTATGGGCGCGCGCGCGTGTGAGTGCGTGGGTACGCGTGCGTGTGTCCTACATGCGGCCCGGTCTGTCAGCGTCGCGGGGCACCAGAAGAAGTTTGTGAACCACAAGGCTCGAGCGCCCCATGTGGCTCACGAGCTTCAGTAGTTGAACGATGGGAGCGCGGAGGGGGCGGGAAGCGGGGACGACGGCGACGGAGACAGCGGGGCGACGAGCCGCGGAGCCGAGGGCGGGACGGGGCCCGCCGGGGAGAGAAAACAACGAGGCTTCCTCTGGGGAGAAACGCAGGCGGAGAAGACGCGATGGGATGGAAGTGGGATGACGCCACAGGAGCCGTGAACACGAGGAGTGTGTGACGAAGGAGAGTCTGGGGGCTGAGACCCGAGAGTTGGGAATGTAGCAGATTTACGGTATGGTGGGAAGAATGGTACGAAGAAGTGGAGAGGCAGAGTACAGAGAAGTACGCAAAAATCGTAGAGGCGTAAGCGATGAAGCAGATAAAAACAACGTGGTTGAACACAATGAAGCGTTGAACACAGAGGAGAAGAAGACAATGGTACCGTCAAGGATTTGCCAGTCAGAGATGATAGGTGCGAAACGGGGACAGGATAGAAACGGCAGAGAGCAGACAGGAATTAAGTAGTGGAATATCGAGGAAGAGGAGGAATGAGGCGAGGAGCGCCGAGTATGATGTAGTGTCTCGGTGAAACATGGCCACATCACTGAGCGGGAAAGAGCAGGGTCTGAGGCACTGTAGCCGAAACGGACCAACGCAACGGACGGCATGTGGAGGTGAAAAGGCGATATGCAGGACAGAATGAACTGTGCAATGAGGGGCAGCGGGGCCGTATGTATTGGCGGTAAGACAGACGGGAGGGCGGTGTGAAGCGGGGAAGCGAACGGGCAGCGAGCAGGGACACGGGACGGGGCGGGGAGACGCAGACCCGTGTGGGACGATGCAGAACGAGAGAGCATGAGAGCTCGGCGAGGGGTGGGGCTTGGTGGTTAACTGGGGGGTGGGAAGGGGGGGAAGAGGCGGTAGGGTCATCTGGGAAGAGGGCGCGGGCGTTTGACGTACCGAGGAAATGGAAAGCGGGGAGGCGAGTGGGTAACAGGTGTCAGGCGGGAGACCGTGGCGATGGCTGGGGGCGTTGGCTCCGGCGGGGAACGGCGTAGCGAGGCGGGGCCGGGCTGGGCCGGGCGCGGGGTCGAGGAGGCGGCAGCGGCTCATTAAGAAGAAGACGGCGGGCGGCGGGCGGCTGGCGCGAGTGGCTGGAGCGAGCGGCCCAGTGTGCCGCGTTGGGGCGGGCCAGTGCCACGGCGCGAGCGGCGTTTTTGCGCGGCACCGGAACTGGCGCAGCCGCCACCGCCGCCGCCGCCCACGGCCCCTCGCCCCGCCCCCATCCGCCTACGCCCCCGCCCCCGGCGCCCACGCCTCCGCCGCGGGGTCCAGATAATGCCTCCGGTTTTGTGTGCCACATTCTCCCTCTTCTTATGTAAATTTCATTCATTGCGCTGCTGGCGCGGCACGGAGGGGCCCGGCGGGGAGGGGAGGGGCGGGGCGGGCGCCGCCTCCACTTGCGCGGCGCATCGCAGTGGCTGCCGCCGTCCGCAGGCGCCTTGACGGCGGCGCTGCCGAACAACGCACGCGCCAGGCGGCGGAGGGCCCAAGAAATGACTGCGAACGCGGATGATTATGCTTTATATTGGACAACATCCATTGTAATGGACAGATAAATCGATGATGTACTACACGCCCATCATTAGGTTTGTGGTATATGATTTAACTGAGTTGTGGGTTCACTGTCCGCGTGTGGTGTTTGGATTACGTAATAATGGCGTGGAAGGCAAAGGAAGAGCACTATGCTGATGCCTATTATCACATAAATATCATCAAGTATCATTTCATAATTGTTTGGGAAATTGTACCATTTTCATATACAATTTCTTTTTATTGTTGCCAACGTCATGCAAAAATAAGTCATAAGAAAATAGAGTCCAAAGCCATCGGTGATTCTAAATGTGACATTTCCAACCATGTTTGAGGTACATAACTCATGTTTCAGTAAAATTAACTAAATTCCGCAGATAAAAATATTAATACCTATATATGTTTAGTGTTTCTAATATTTCAGTTCAACACATTGTCTTACAAAGAAAAATTCTCGGTGTTCCGGCGCATGATTATATAACTTTCTCTTTTTACGAAGTTTCTTTATAAAGCGAGAAAGTGAAAATGACGTTAGTATGACTCAATTAATCAATTGTAAATATAAAAATAGAGAAACTCGGACGCTCCATAGAGCACCAAAGAGGTAAGTGCGAGAATATTGCAGAAAATGTACTTTCAATCTTTAGGTCTATAGATTAAGTCAAGAGATGCCATCATTATACTAACTAATTTCTGTACGTTCCTACTGAGACCCTCAACAAATAGTTTAAGGTTGAACTTATCAAATGGGCCAAACTTGTCAAATTTTTATTAAGGTAATCAAAGTTATCACTTTTTTATTAACATGAATGCACTTCGAACCAAAACGTGGAAATTTTCAGAATTGCTGTTTTGGACAAGGATTTTATTACTTCAAGGACTGTACTAAATATATTTGGAGATTTTGCTTTGGAAATGTTAGAAATATCAGTTATAATAAGGGGATATGGAATAATCATAGAGAAATGAAAAGGTTTGTAAATCAATTTCACCTAAAGGCGTGCTACCACACCACTCATCAAAATGATCACACTTAGAATAGACTGCTAATAGAAGAAACAATAAAAATTAAGAAAGCTAATTTAATAAAGAATAGAATGCTAATTTCTAGCCTAAAAGAGTGCTTACCCATGCTTCAAAACTAGCACTTGGAGAACTGACTTCAAATACAAAGCGAAATATAGAGAAATCTTGAATCACGCTTTTTTAAGGAAACTGATTGAGTTCCACACTACTTAATATTCAGTGTCACGGTGGATCTCGGCATATTCACAGGCCAGTGACCCCTCGGACCAAGATGCTAGTAATGCAGGCGATTCACGCAAGAACACAGGATGTCGTCGAGTTGCGTGAATATAAATTCGAATGGTTACGTACTTCCTTTCACTCCAGTCTTACGCGCAGTTGACGCTCCTCAGAAAGTCGGAAGAATTGCAGTCGCAATCTTTAGTCGCCGATTCACCATAATAAGGCTTGTTTATGATTGACATTCAGATTTGTAGTCAACTTGACACGGCCATCTCATGAAGCGGAGTAACTTTATCAGATTGACGCACAAACGAAGGGAAAACGGTGAAGAAAGATTGAGAATGGATGATTAAGGGGATGTTGTTCGATGGATTGACTAGAATATGTTGACATTGTTGCAATTTGAATGGAATCTTAGATTTGTTAATTGATTAGTGATTCCGGGCTCGTCAACTGCTAAAGTCATTAGTCGCGTAAGTGTACTGCATGTTTTATCGCAGAATGTGGCTGTGACCTTCTCTCGCTGGCTGCCGAGACTACGACGGCTTGTGGGGATTGCTGCTGCTCGTGGCAATAAAAATAATAAAGTGCAGGTGCAACAAATGATTTAATTAAGAGAAATTGCTTAACTATAATATTTCAAAATTTTATAAACAATAATTCAGAAGAACTAGTTACTGTTACAAGTTCTCCCATACATTTCCATACAAGTCTATTCATCAGAGATTTCGGCAAAGAGGTGGCACGGCCTCGTACTTCATCAAGACAATGCTGTGTGACGAAGCTCGACAAAATGGGAATCGTCGCCTAATCTCCGCTTTCCCTCTAAGGCGGAGCGGAGGTGTCGCAGTGGCGGGGAGGCACTATGGCGGGGTGGCGTGGGTGCGGCGGCCAGGTTGGGGGGCGAAGACCGCAACGGTCAGTGCGAACTCGACACTTGCAACGTGCTCGACGGGTTTCAAGCACTGAGGAACTGAGATAAAAATTCGTTCCGAAATTACTTTCTTGAAAACACCTGTGTGTTTCATTTTGTATCTGCCCAACCCTTCATCTACATGAAGATTTGATTTATTTTCGTCAAAAAAGTTAAAAGTCTATGTGACGTATGGGAAGTAATACACCAGACACACATAATAACACATGATACGCAACACTTCGACCATAATCGAGATATACGCATTTGCAAATAGCTGGTGGCTAGCTGTGAATGGTGGTGGCTAGCTGTGAATGGTGTGGCCTATCTTGATACTGCCCCAAGCCCTTCAATTTTATCCACTACCCTTTACCATTTTCGGCATTTCTCCATATCTTTCTGCTCCTTCAGCCGACTTTCCGGTGGTTTCATTGGAACCAACCGCTCGTAAGTCATTTTACAGAAACCCGTATTATGTAAATGTTATTCATAAAATTATCCTATTGCTCTGTGGTCGTAAGTACTTCCCAAAAGGTTTTCTTTCATATAACGCACATTCTTCATTCACCTCTTTCAGGCAAATGTTCACAAGAAAACTCAGAGATTTTAATTAACGAAATTAAAGCGGTGAAAAAAGTCGCAGTCATGGTGCCCAACAGATTCTAAATTTTCAACACATGACTCAAGATCAAAATGACAGGTTGGAAGCAGTCTAATGACACTTTAAGCGCCTTGATTACTTGGAACTATTATAATCCAATATTCTTAATTGCATTCGCAGAAATACATCGTTTGCGAGAGAGACGCTATGACAAAGAATTCTACAAAATCATCTGAAAAGGGGGCCTGATGAATGGGGATTTGACGTGAGGTGTAAGAGACAAAATAACAAAACAAGAATAGCAGCAAGATTAGAGTAAGCGAGGGTAGACAGTTACTATTTTTGTATGAACTGTCTGTATGTGTTTTATTTGGATACGTTTGAGTAACAAATATTCGCACACAAGAATAAACTCATTTTCTTCGTGCATTGTGCATAAGAGCAATTTTTGACTGCATAAGTTACGAGAAGAGAAACGAACAGTTATTTCTTCCTTACAATTACAGGGCTAGCAAACGAGACATATACATACACACAAATCGTTAAAATTTTAGATCCCGGAAAACGCTCCAAATGAATTATTAATTTAACAGAAAAAGTTATATTTAATATAATTTAATAATTATATATAATACTTAGCAACTACGTAGTATAAGTGGTAGTATTGTAAGTCAACACAATAATATTAATATAATAATGATAATAATAATAATAATAATAATAATAATAATAACAATAATAATAATAGGAAATTAAAAATAGAATTTATAATATTTTATATTTTTCAATGATAATTTTATTATGTTCGTAGTAACGATACAGTTAAATAAAAAAATACTTTTTGACTTCACGGAAGTTGATCGAACTAAAACTCGTAGTTGCCAAGAGTAAGTCATTTTTCTCTATTCTGTTCCTGGAGAACTGGATCGCCGTTCCGTCGCGTTCCGCCAGAAACCATGCCCTGCGTATATATTAAATATAAAATATAGTAAATTAAACAAAATGGGCATAGAGAAGAACACGGGCAGATCGGCAAAGGAGAAGGAGCTGCCACAAACCTCCGAGCAGCACGAAGCCAACGGGTGGAATAGGCGTATTTCGCAAGCGCGCTAGAATCCGCGAGGCCCGGGCGCGGGCACGAGGAGGGAAGCGGCGGGGAGAGGCCGGACGCGGCGCGCCGAGCTGGGCAGGGCGGAGAGCGCGGGTGCGCGGAGGCCGGAGCCACGGGAAGGGGGCAGGGCGCGGGGACCGCGTGGGCCACGGGAGGGGGGCACGGGGGGCGCGGCCGGATGCAGCCCGCCGCATACGTGGGCCGAACAATATACCGTATTCTCCATGGCGCCCGCGCCGCACCACGCATTCCCCCCGGGTGGCGGCGACGGCTGCGGCGGTGGCACGCCGACGGGGGAGCGGGTGGAGGCGGGGCGCGGCGCGGGGGTGGCGGGCCGTGCCGCCGGTCAGCACGCAGAGCACGCGCGACTGAATCACGACATCGCACGCGCCGGAACCCGCTCGCGCCCCCGCCTCCGCCCCCACCCCGCTGCCGTCGCCGCCGTGTCATGGACGTCGTCGGCGCGACGTGATGTGATGTAACGGCGTCTGCCTTGATATTCCCTGCGAAGTCCCCGCGATCCGCCGCCGCCACCCCCACTGCCCACGTCCCTCGTCCGCCGACGCCGACGCCGCGACGGCGGTCGCCGCCACCCTGACTTTCTCATGGCTCTCAAATGGCATCCTGATTTGCCCGGCTCATTCATCTTCATATTACGCCATCATCATCGCAATTAAAGTAGGTTAGAAGGCTGAACGCCCACTCATCCAGCTTGACCCTCGCATTCCTCAGTGGTAAATACTTAGTTCAGCATTCGCCAGAACAATGTGAACAACTAGCCCGACTATATTTAGAAAATTCCTAGAGCTTTGAATTTCAAGAGCACTCATCGCCGCTGGCTTTTTAAGAGCGCGGAGATGGAGCGCGCGTTGTCGTCGTTGGAACTGTGAACTCTGGGTCTAACGTCTTGTGTTTACTGATATCGGGAACGGCGACCCTTTTACAGCCAATAGCAATCTGTATGTTCGACTTGACTCGAAAAATAAGCTTTGCCTGGACTGTGGACTTTGGATCATATTTCCACAGTCGCAGGCATTGAGCCAGACCTTTTCATTGTAACACACAGATACTAACTTCCTACACAGATGTTTTGTTAGTTCTTCTTTGGAGATAATATAAAACTCCATGGAAATATCAATACAGGAAGATGAAGCAACAAGAGTATACGAACAAAAAGAAACGTGAATATTTCTCAAGCATTAAACATTGCGCACATTCACTCTCACAATTATGCAACTGACATGACACTGCAGGTTAATTACCGAACAAGCAATAATGCACATATCAAAGCACACATAAGTACAAAGCAATTGTCATGCATGCATGTTCCTCGCGCACGTGACCGTGGAAGTGGCTCGTTTGTGGATTCCGTGGCCGTGTGGCGTTTCCTGCTCCCAGCCGTCGCCAACGGGGTCACGGAGCTCGGCGGCGGTGCTGAGCAAATGCGGCGAGAAGCGAGTGCATCAGCGCATTCCATTGATCAGAACGGCCAGCAAGGCGAGTGGGACTTCCGCATTGGCGAGATTCAGCCATCGTCGGTCCCAGACCTACCACTGCGAGATCCCCCATAACGAAAAATAATTGGAAAGTAAAATAATAGTAATGATGGTAATAAAAAACATGTTGGCCTTCGTTAATGTTTGACGTACATTCGTCTAGTATGACAATGGCATAAGACGATGAATAATTTCGAACATTCTAGATTATCAAATATTTTGTTTCACAAAATATTTGTCTCAATTTTCATCGATCTTTGTTCATTCTTAAATGCATTTCCTTTGTCGTGGACCCCCTCCGTCGTGCGGGGCCGCCGGCGCGCCGGGAAAAATACGGCGGCGCTCCTTGCACGTGGCGGGGAGACGGCGCGGAGCGGCGCGGCGCGGCGTGGCGCAGCCCGGTGCGGAGGGGAGCGGAGTGGCGTGGCCCGCGGGGCGGGGAGCGTGTGACGGCACGACCCGAGCGAGAGGATGACGCCGCGAGGCGGGGAGCGCGCGACGCGAGCGACGGCCCCCGGGCGGGGAGCGTGTGTGACGCCACGGGTCGGGAAGGAGGCGGGAGGCGCGCGGCGGCGCGGGGCGGGGACGAGACGGGAAGACGGTCCGGGGAGGAGCGGCCGAGAGGATGTGACGGCACGGCTCGGGATGCCGAGGGGCCGGGGAGGGGAGGGGCGGGGGGAGGGGTTTGGAGCACCGAAGCACGGGCGCGGCAGGGCGGAGCGGAGCAGAAGGCGCGTGGAGAGGCGGAGGAGCGGAGCAGCGCGGGACGACGCACAGCAAGGAGGGGCGGGGAGGCGCGACGAGCGACTGTGAGTGGCGTGGCGCCCGCGCGCGTTGTGAATGAGGCTGAGGCGGCCGCGAGGTGGAGCCCAAGGACTCCGAAGAAGAGAAATCGGAGAACGAGGACGGACGCGCAGGAAGAGGGGGACGTGAGGGGGACGAGGGGGAGAAGTCCATTGGGAGAGCAACAGTCAATCAATAATGGTGAATTGATTTTAGCAGTCACGGCAATCGCGAGTATGGCCAAATCAATAGCCTCTCTAAAATTGTGGACAAAGAGAAAATTTTAAAATCGAAACTTCTCGAAAATAATATATAATTACAAAAACACGGAGCGTGGGATTGGTAAATGGAGAGCACAAATAATACGGATATGTAAAATCGGGAAAATGAACATAGACTCAAAAACGAACTCTGTACTTTACCAGCTCGAACGAAACAAAGAAAAGCTGTGGGAGGAATGCGACCGGGAGATGGGAATAACCCCAAAAACGGGCGCGGGCGTGCAGGCTCGTGGATCAACAGAGCCATCCGTTCCACACGGGACGGAAGACACGGATTAACCTCTCACTCGCCTCCTCTTGATCGTCTCCAATGCAAATTGAATTTGTGGCTTCTCCTGATGGGCCCGCAACCCGCAACAGGCACCGGAAATACGCGATTTGGCCGTTGCGTCATCAACGGTTTGTCGACCACCACCAGGAAGTGCGTCACGAGGACACGTGACGTCTTCCATTGAACCTAACACAGGCGCACCACGTGACACACGAGGATGGAGCCCATTGTGGCGGCCCTCCCACAGGCGGCGGCGGCGACGGAGGCGGCAGTGGCGGTGGCGGCGGGCGCCGGCGGCATCGCGTCGACATTCCAGGCCGCAAACAACGGGAAAGTTCCGCAAAAATTGAGAGCGTTTGCGGGACGCGCCATTGCAAGATGTTACGTGCGCAATTTACAGGCGGTTGTAAACTATAAATGTTCGCACAACACGGATTTTGCTCGCAGCATTAAAGGGAACCGTAACATCCCCTTGGGAAAGTAGCAACATAACCTCAAATTCACCAGCCAGGTCGCATAGCAAGCCAAATCTAGCTTAGTGCTAAATGTTTTTGGCAATTCATCGCGAAATTGTAAGAAATTAAGTAAAATACCATTAATGCAATTCCCTTCCTTTAGTTTACTGTGATAGGAAACGCTCTCAACTTTAGGAAACCGGAAAAGTTTCCACCAAGAATTAAATTTAATTTTGTATAAATTAAGTCAAAACCACAAGACTTCTTAGTCTTTTTTACGTTTTTTAATAATTAAATAACACAAATCGAAAACGCAGCTTCAATTATGGATATACGAACTGATGTTTCCATACTGACGGTTATGTGTCGTAATCAGAATCGAAAGAAATTGAATTGATTAAAATTGAATCGTGTATCAAAACAGTAATCACAAAAAGGCAAGAAAATAATATAAAAAATACCTTAAAAGTAACAAAATTGAAATATAGCATTTATTTCCGAAATTACGTAACTACATTTAGGATAGAAAAAAATGCCAACTTTAAACGTAATTCTTGAAGACAATTGATGGCAAAATCGTCATCGAAGAGCCTACATCCTCCTTCGTTTCGATCCGAAGCATTCCCCCTTTGTGCTTCCGTGTCTTGTTCTTTGTGAGTCCGCTTGCGAGATGGCGCCCGTTGAGGCCGCATGCGTGGTGGCCCTTGCCGATCGTTTATCCGATAGCCCTCCCTGCTCGCTCTCTACCCACCCTAGCCGCCCAGCGGAAACGCGAGGGTCTACCCAGGCGGCTGCGAGGCTCAGCAACGGGCGAACTGCCATACCGACCGACCACCCGACCATCCGACCGACCGACACACAGTCAGACGGCCAAGACAGACAGACTAGACAGACGCTTCGCAGACAGCGCATGGCGTATGAGCTGGGAATCGCCGCCGCCACCGCCACCGCCGCCGCCGCCGCCGCAGGAGGTCGTTGACCGCGCCAGTGCGCCGGCGAAATTGCGTAAGACGTGCCGCAGACTGGAGTATCTCTGTGAGTAGAGAAGAGGGAGTATGTGCGTGTGTAGGAGAGGCGAGAGAGAGAGAGAGAGGGAGGGAGGGAGGAGAAGGGAGAGGGAGGGTAGGGAATTAGCCAGAAAGAGGGGCACCGTCCAGGGGCAATGTGGTTTTTAACCCGGTGAGCCATGGTCCGCTGGGAAGTGCCAGAATGACCTTCTGGTGTAGTGTTCCGCGAAGCAATTAAAACGTCTAGCAGAAACCAGAATTGCACATTCGTATTGCGTGAACAGCACCAATGGCTTCTGACGATTTCTAAATGTAACTTTAATTACATATAATTTGAGTAAAATGTCTACACATTTTGTAATCCTATTTTTCCATTTTTCCGACGCCAACCCATGGTCACAAGGCGAGTTCGAGTTTCGAACCCATATTCAGACCGAATATAATCATAAAACTTTTAAGTAGAAGCGGTAAATAAATGTATTATCTATTTCATTTCTTGACTAAGTAAGCTCTCAGTTCGAAATGAACAGAGAAATAAATACTTTACACAAAACTTAACATTTCAAGTAACTTAATTTTAGTCGCATACTACAATGAACACGTGAAAGAAGCTGCGCTCAATTAAAATACGTTCAGTCAGAGTAGCCACTCATTTCGCGGAAAAAATTACCCTGACTTTTCCCGGTTTTTCAGTGTATTTTTAAAAAGAATTCTTGATAAAATTTTTAATATCTTACTACTGAAAGGAAATATTGATTCTACCCTGATACTAACTGGTTAGTGCTCTGATTTCGAAGTGAAAAACTACGAATGAACTTTTTTTTTCCATCAAACAACAAGTAAGAGAAAATAACTTTTCAAAATATATAATTTTATAACCCTCGCAAAATTTTCCCTGACTTCTAACAATTCTACAAATTAACTGATTTCTCCCGTTTCCCCATGTTTTCCAGAAAGTTTCCACCCTGTCATTCCAGTCGTCTGCGAGCTGATTTCCCCGCGGGTTTTCGAAAGGCTAAGGACCGCCGCGCCGCGCCGTCCGCCGCCGCCCGGAGACGCTCGAGCGCCGCGCCTCCATTCACAAGCGCCGCACGAAGGAAGGCAGCACGCGACGGAGATGCAAGAATGCGATACCTAACGGGAACGACTGTTCCTAGCAGTACGGTATACCCGGGACCGGAACTATCGCGGAATTCCTTCGCAAATTCATTTAGAATATGCTACGCTTGGAGAGATGGAATAAGTAGCAGTACAAGGCAATTTTGATCAATGGTGGAAAAAAAAATATGCAAAGAAAATGAATGAAATTATTCGTCTTTAAGGAAGGTTTAAAATATTGCGAATAGACTGCGATGATGTAAAATGCAAAGAAAGAAAGAAAGAAAGCAATAAAAGAATGGTATGATACAAAATGAAACGGACAAATTACGGATATTTAAGAATAGATGCAATGGCAAAAGAGTAAGTCGTTAAGTAGGATAGGGCACAACACATTTTCGCACAAAATCGATAAATACAAAAGTTAATATTAGTACTTTTTTTATTTCTAATAAAAAATGCTCGAGTGTTGAACGGCGTTTGTCGAAAATCGAACCCTTCCTCTACGCAAAATTCAACAAACTATAGAATAAAATTAACTACCATTATAAATAAAACGTACCCTCTCGGGCACATCCTGTCACCCAAATATGAATAACCGACGTCTGGCACAATAAAATAGCGGTTTAATCATTAGCAGCCCGCGTACTTTATTGTGCCTTCTGTTGCCCATTTCAGTCCTTTCACGCGCCCTTTTTGCCCGCCTATTTTAAGGATTTATAGCGCCAGAACTTCCGCCCGCCGCTTATTACTGACAGCTGAGTGCACTTCTGCAGCCACATTCCTGCGCAGCTGTCTCGCTCGCGTCTGGGCGCGCACCTCGGCAGCGGCACGCGCGCATCGGCGCAGCGCAGCATGGCGTGGCGCGGCGTGGCGCGGCGTGGCGCGGCGCGGCGAGCGAGCGCGGACGTGGTCGGCATTCCTGCCTTACCGTTAGATGATAGTGTTGCAAAAACGTTTAATGGAACTAACCAAACCGATGAATCTGGATCTCTCAACGCTTCCTGCGGGGCTGAACTTGGCGGAGTTCACCAGCCGCCACGTGGACGGCGGCGCACAACGGTCAACGGTCGGCAGGCGCCGGCGGAAGGCGCGACGCCGCGTCAAGCGCCGCGGGAACGTGAACGTGAACGTGGACGTGGACGTGAAGAAGCATGGCGGAATTGCGGGTCGCTGGAAGAAACTAGGGAGATTGCGCACCCTCGAACGTTGAAGCGCTATCGATCTTCTGCGCATGCGCAGATGCACTAAAGCGATGGGAAACTTGAACTATCGATCTTCTGCGCATGCGCAGTTCAAGTTTCGCATCACTTTAGTGCATCTGCGCATGCGCAGAAGATCGATAGTGCGGTCCGCTATGGCGTGCACAAACTCCCTATCAGGGGCTTTTTGGGTGGCATAGAATACAGCGAGCCACTGCGATCTCGATTTTCTGCGCACTCCCAAACGCACAAAAGTCATGCGAAACTGAAATTGCGCATGCGCGGAAGATCGATAATGCTGTCGATCGCTGTAACGCTACGCCTTGTTTAAACTACTCCCTAGTTAACTCAAAAAATTACGATCACAAGTCAGTCTGAAAGTTATCTTCGATCGAGATTCCGACGATCAATTCATTGAAATGAACGGGCCACAGGAAAATTATTATAGAGCTGCGTCTTTCTTCCTGAGAAAGGAGACATTCATTCGTGGGCAGCGGTACGCGAAGCGTAAGGGAGCCTGAAAATGAATGGGAGGAATGCCAGTCATAGAAATCAATGCAAATCTGTAGAACATCTTCGGCGGACATTTAGGAACTAACTGAAACGAACGAGCCAACATTAAAAAAAAACGTACCAATTATCAATGTGTCCATTGTCAACAGAAAGTGAACAGAGACATAAAATTTGCAGACATGAAAAATTAAAAGTTCGCTTAAATCACGATCAAACACCCTTTATTTATACTCTTAACACAAAAAAATAACTAAAAACTCTATATGATATATGGGGAAGAAGTACCATCTGCGCACGTTTCTTTCCCTGGAAACCCTCCCTTCTTTCTTCTACTATAAGTTGATTTATAGCAAGGAGAGTTTTTGGCAAAACTTGATAACACAAAATATTCGTTCCCGCGCAATAGAAACTATTTGCATCGGTAAATGAGCTACAGATGTTGGCGCTTATACTTAATCGTGCCCCGCGTGAATGAATCGATTCACTACGGCAAGAATATGAACGGTTGGGTATTCGATGGGTACTGCTGACGAATAAGTAAATTCGCCACAAACGGCTCACAAAGATTTAAAAATGTGCGCAGATAATTAAGCTATATTTGTGTCCAGAAATAAAGGTATTTTTGCATTTCCTCAGTGGATAAAGGAAAACTGTATTATAAAACTGAGCGAGACTGAGTTCATTGACCCCTTAGCTGAAGTAGAATACTTGTAACTCGCATATTTAGTAATTTAAAATAAAATAGTAACTAATTAATGAATATTATTGTAAGAATAAATATTTTAAATTAAGAACATTCTATTAAGCAAAATCGTGGCAACGCAAATGCTGAATCCCAATCTATTTTCCCGAACTGAGGAAACATTAATCTTCGAGGGGCAATTTGTAAAGTGTATTGAAAAATATGAGTTTAAATGAGAGAAATGTAGATCTTAGAAATTATGAAAAGCAGCTCGGAATATTCAGTGAAACGACAAAACTACGAAAACAAGCGAATGACGCAATGTTACAGAAGGACTCTCATATTTCTTTGTACACTGGGGTCAGGATAAGGAGCAGTATTAATGTGACCTTAATTTCAGAGATGTCTGATCATTCTGGTTTTACTTGAGATCTTTTCTGTTGCAGTCATCCGCCATAATCCAACAGAAAATATCTAATATGGTTTGTTTTAAATTTCAAGTAAACTTATTTTGCGACTGACAATACTTTCTTAAAATAATAAAATCCACTTTTGAAAGTTTTCACATATGACATAAATTGAGATTTGAAATATCTTTCAGCATTTGTACAAGCATGTTTATGCATGAGAATCAGAATCAGTCACGGTATCTCTTGCTTATTAACATTTACAGATAGTTTCTCATTCACAAATGCAAGAACCTCACAATTTTATTTCACGATGTATTTCCGAGTCGGCTCTCAATTAGAACTACCAAATACTGTGAATTCAATACATGAACATCGAAACAGACCAATCTCCATTGCGAAATTATTTATTCAGAAATTCGGAATTCTTTCAAGCAACTGGAAATAACTTGTTTGGAAAGCATATGAAAACCAACTACTACGTAACCCGACACGCACATTCCATTCACTGACTATTACTGGGGAAAGCCAAGAACCAGGTGCCAGGTAAACGGTCGCATAGGCATCGTCAGGAAGAGCCAAGACACTATATGATACAGCGACACGAAGAGCATTTCCTGTTTCACAATTTCAGACCCTTTCGGGACCATTAAGCCGTTTGGAAGAAAATCTGTTTTGTGGCTTGTTCGAACGTGCCGCCTAAAGATGTGTCGCCGTCGACCGCCGAGGCTCTGGCGGCCTTTCAAACTGCAGGGGGCTTCTAGCGTTTTCTGCACCAGGCGACTAACCACGACACTCGATCCTCCGAAATGTAGACGCGTCCACTCGCGGGGCTGCTGGCCCAACCCCACCCACCCCGCCCCGCCCTGCACCACTCCGGCCCCAGTCTACTGCGCGCAGTGTTAAATTTTCAGCAACTGGACGGACGAAAATTTTTGGGTTTACCGATCGTCGAAATAATTCTACAGAAAAATTCTTCACTGTACTATTTTGCTAGGAATTCCAGGTCGCCCCAATATATTAACGGTCTCTTTTCTTTTGTGTTACATGTTATAGTGGTGAAATATACAGTTGACATATCATTAAATATACGGTTTATTGACGCGATTTCTTCCAATCCCCCGCATTGACCGAAATCAAAATGATGTTGCAAGAAAATCCTAATATTCTACCGATGTTCTTTTTTATTTTAAACAATGTATAACACAACTCACGTGTATCCACAATAACTCATACGATCGCGCTACAGATATTGTGCAACACGTTAAGAATAAACAATATTTCGTTCAACTAATCTAACATATCGTTCAACTTATCTAACATAATTGAATTCATAGATAGAGCCACATAAGGTTAACGGAGTGTGGTAACTTTAATATACAAGATATCAATCTCTAACACGTTCAAAACTCTCTGTACTACCTTTTATCGAATGGCGGAAAAAGTGACATTATCAACGCCAAGAAAAAAAAATTTCGACCTCTCAGATCGCCCCGTTTCGCACTGTACGCCGCGCGCACCTTCCCACTGCTGCCGGTGTGCTTCGCTAGCTTCAACCGCCCCTGACGTGTTTGAGGTGTCAGTATATCATGACGAGAAACACTTCCAGCTTGTAACGTAAGACCGGCGTTATGCAACCGCTTACCTAGCCTGTAAAGAAGTCAGAATACGTATATTCGCGCGGCGGTGTCGGCGGCGTCGCGGTGAACACCTCCCGCCGCACTGGCTGCCAGGTGCCGCCTTCGCGCCGGCGGGGGCTGCGGGGGCCGGCGGCGGCACGGGGCGGCGCTGGCCTCGGCCGGGAGGCTCCACTCGAGAGGGGTTTTAAAGCGCGCACCGTAGACGCCCAGCGTCGGCCGTTTAAAGCCCCCCCGACTCGAGCTTCTTCCCAAGGGCGTTCACACGTACACGGGTACTTTTTAACAGGAGCTCGGCTGCACTTCACACGTTTCCGCTGACGCAAATCACAATGCCACTGACCGCACTGTTTCCGAGCCACCAGTCGCTTTCCACAGCCACGTGTGTTGCGGAATGCACATGCGACAATTATCAGTACAGCGCGCACAATCTCAAGAAGGCAGAAGCATATACTTACGTTTTGGGGGCAGTGTCTCGCGATGTTCCACACACACACGCGCACAGTCGCCGCTCCGTTCTGAAAAGACGGGAAGTTCATTGTTAGTCACGTCACATCATGTGGAAACAAACAGAACAATATAATCACTTGATATCTGCGTCGGCTTTACCTCAACGAGGATCGCGTTTAGCAAAAATCGCCATGTTTTGTGAAGGCACCCTACAAATCCACGCGCGTACGAGCGCTAAGTGCACGGCGCGCCGGGCGACGACCGGCATCTGGCGGGCGGCGAGGGGGGACTGCCCGCGCCACCGCCTCCGCCGCAGCTGCCTCGTCCGTCGCTCGCAACTCGCGCCCCGCCGCTCGTGCACCGAGTGTTCGCGCACTGCAAGGCATATAGCTCCCGAGCCATCTCTCTCCGCGCACCGCCCTCCCGCTCGTCGGCGCCGCCGCCGCCGCCACCACCGCCTCCCGCCCGCCCGCCCGCGCGCATGCACGCACGCACACGCCGACCCGGCGCGCGGGTCGTCACGCGCGTCACACGCCCCACTCGGCCCCTCCCCTCCGCCTTCTCCCCGCCCCTCCCCCCGCGTGACGCTCGCTGCTGCCGCTGCCGCTGCCGCCGCCGCGCGCGCGCGCTCAGCGCTCCACGCCGCACCGCGCTGCCCGACTCGGCTCCGCTCCGCTCGCCTCGCTCGCCGGCCGCCCACTGCCCTCGCGCGCCCGTCTTTGCACCATATATCCCCGGCGAAATGACTGCCGCGCGCCGCGCCGCGCCGCGCCGCGCCGCGCCACGCCGCGCCGCCGCGCCGCGCAGCGTGTTACTCGCATGCGAGAGCTGTGGCGACGGTCGCGCCGCCGCTTCCCGATTGGCTCGCGAGTAACAATAAGGTGGCGGCCACCCCGCCAAGCTCCTGGACTCTCCTGGCCCCCTCCTCTCGCACTCTCTCCCCCTCCCGCCCCTCCCACTCTCCCTCCCCTCTCCTGCCCCTCCACGTCGCCCTCTTCTCTCTCCTCCCTCCCGCCCCCTACTCTCTTTTTCCTCTCTCGCTTATTTCCTTATCGCCCCCACACGGTGCACGTGCTTTTCTGTCTCTCCCTCTCGCTCTCGCCGCCTCTTTCGCACGCTCGCACGCTCGCGCGCTCGCTCTCTCCGCCAATGGCGACGCGGCAGAAGATGGAAACAATTAAATGTGATATGTAATTTCTACGGCGAACGGAGAGAACGTGCAGACGTTTCTCCAACCAATCCGAGACAAAGACATATGCAAGAGCTCGCGATATGTAGATTTATAGCTTTTGGATAAGCGTGCGCCCATATATGGCCGCAGATTGACTGCATTTTAAACGAGAGAGCAATAACTGACGTCTGGGAATTTCGATATTTCCTAATGATTTCTGATCTAGTAATTAAATGAACCAATACTGAATGCGAACGGACTGCGATACGAATAACAAACTGCTGTTACTGGTCTCAATAAGCTATGTTATCGCACACACGTGGACAATGTCTTGTCTTTAGCGTTCGATTTTAGAACAAAGAAATGCAGATTCATCACACAAACGAATTTGTATTGATTGATTCATAGTGTGGAAGATATAAAATGAAATACGCCACTCCTTTAATAGCGAATGGAGGATTTCGTAACATACTTCACACAGAAAGTCAAGGAATACGATGACCTGATACTCAGAAAGTTCATCGTTGACATGCGGTTGCTGAAAACGAATAATTCGGCCCGTAGAGCACAAACCGGCCCACTTCTACCACTTCCGACTACCCCGCAACATCTATTACACAATTCACGAAGCAGCCGACATCCAGTCACCACAAGGACACGCGAAGAACTTAACGACACTAGGCAAGTACCAGTTTGATGCTACGACTGAGATGAATAACGACGTCCTTTTCTAACAATTGAATGACCAAGATGGTTATGAAGATGGCGATAAAACGAGCACAAAAGACTCTCGAGAAAGATATAAATGGCACACGAAGTGCTTGCAATTCGTTCCAGTACCTCTCGGGAGGCCGATACAATGGGTACACAGCCATCTAGTTACGATTATTTTCAAATCGTCAGGAAAGAGGCGAAAACATAATCTAAATATTCCATTGAAATTTATCGACACTGAAAGTACAGTATTGACCACTGTTAGATATATTGATTATCGAGTACATAAAATAATGAAATACAGTTTCTCCTAAACCTCTACATCCAGTTACAGAAATCAGATAAAACATGGCTAGCATTAAAAAAGAAATGGAATTCGTAAATATTCGTACACTTATACATTCTTACTATGAGTATACATACGTGTACTCATAGCAATGCCTGTTAAACAAAAACAACACTGTCACATATTGGCGTTTCCAAATTAGTTAAGCGAATGAGAAACTTCTAAACGCCGAGGGATCTCCATACAGCGTTTTCGCGATTTCCCTTCGTACTGCCAAACACATTTCGAAGAAATGTTGATATGCCAAGTCAGTCTCCGCGTTAAAGACAAGGAAACAATACACATTTTCCTATTCGTCACTTGTTTCCCGGAACTAAGTATTATCCATTGCAAATAAGGAAACCAAATGAATTATTAAAGCCTACCTCAGGATCGAGTTCTCGAAGTTTCCTTTCTTCAATCCGCACAAAGCTAAATGACATCCAGATTTGTAAATCAGCACAAAAGCATTCGCACCTAGGTGTCGGGGAAAAGAAACTTTTTTTCATTCCACACTTCATTTACTGTTTTATAGTAAATCAAAAATGTTTAAAGTTTCAGCATGACGATAAGAGCTCAGAATTTCCCCTCTAATTGTCAAGATACGCCTGCTAAAGAAGAGTGAATAGAGAGATTATTGAATTGGTTGGAAATTATTGGATGGTTGATGTTGAAACATCAACTCATTTGTTCGTATGTTATGGATTCTTATCAAAAGGAATACTTCGAAAGACTGAAAGAAATGTGCTGTGCATGTAAAAGAGTCTACACCGCCACCTAATTACTGTCTAAGTATTGGTGTTGCTTACCGGCCAATGGCCTTGGATTACTCGTATTTCTTACAGATTTTTCGTCTGCACCTGCGACAGACATCTTCAGTACCGGTGGGGCAATGTTTGAAGTATCCTACCGGCAACGGCTGCTCAGGACATCAACCGAAGTCATTGCAGAGTCTCTTACCAGGAGGGCCGATTTCCGACACTACTTAGACAGCTGTCCTCGCGGTTTAGCTCATTGATCAGTGTGCTCGCTTTCCATGACGCGACCCCGAGTTCTATTCCCGGTCGGGAAAGATTATAGTACGCGTTTTCATTGTAATGTCCCAGTATATGTTTCTGTATGACGAGAAAACTCACTTCTTAGGTTGAGGAAACAAGAATACGGCCTAGGGATGTCTTCGTGCTATCCACACGTACCCCTTAAACCCGTGGCCGCGAGACCGGTACGCTCCTGGTAGGCCCTAGCCCGTTCGGGCGCTGTCGCGCCAAGTACAGACGGAGAGACAGACAGACTTAACAGCTAGGTCTAATTCAGCCGTTGTCTGGAGACTTTTAGCGAACAGATGCTTTGATCTATGGTTTTCCATGGTGTCTTCGATCAACATTAGGCTAATGTCGGAGCAATTCTCTAACGAACTGACCGCAAGTTATTTTTTCTTTCCTCTTCCATGTCCTATCCTCACTCCTTACTTACTCGTACATACACTTTCACTATACTATCACAATCGTCAGGAGCTTAGAGCTTGTCCCGGCTGGGGCGCTGCCTCGCTGGTGGGAGATACCTGGTTGGAGAAATTTCCTGCGAGCCGACGTAGGATCTCGCCAGCCAGCGGGAGCAGATCATCACTATTTCCCGCGATGAAAGCATGCAACTACACTTACGGAACTAATGATCTTAGCAGTTGACGCGCTCCGAAACAATTAATGAAGCATCTCCCTGGTGGTCTCGTGGGTGACTCTTACCCCACTGTTACTGAAGATGTCTGCCGCACGTGCAGACAAAACGCCTGGAATACGAACTGAAATTATTCAACTGGAACACGGCCTATCAATATTGACAGCAATGAAAGCTTATATTCTTTTGTTTCCCAACTGTCCGGCGTGACGACGTGCCAGCACATCACTATGACTCGGTAGAAGAAAATGACAACCGAGTGATGTGACCCGAGTATAACAATTCCTAGATTAGAAACCTTAAAAATAATTTACAACGGTTTTAAAGAATTTAGGACGTAATAATTTAAATGAGCGAGATGATATAACAATTTTATTGAATTGTCTAATTGTGTGAATTTATCTCCAGTACTTGAACAAAACAGAATAAAAATATCAATACGTTTAAGCTAGAATCCAATCTGTCCCATTATTTCACGCTAGGCGAGTACGCACTTTGTCATTTCAAGCTCAGTCTGGGCAGATTCGGGAACTTCTTCACTTTCTTTTGCATGGGCAAGAGAGTTCACATCTCTGACAAGAAATACGAATATGTATGAACGCTACTAACTATGTAAGCAAGAATCTGAATCATAGACTTCCTATTTTACGTCAACATTTCTTGCCTTTCGCGAGCTTCTTACATTGAATAATAAAATAAACCCTTCGGACAAATAAAGAGGGTAGGGAAATAAATCCAACAATACTGAGCACGTCAAACAAAACGGTTTCTTTGGTGTAACCTATTCTTACATCTAAACGTTTGTTGACAAACTGCAGCAATTACGGCCTCGCCAATTCCGTGTACGTATGCATTAGAAAGGAAGCGACCAACCCTTGCCTAATTCGTCTTTATCATTTGAAGTGCCGAAGGGTCTGAAATATTACAAATACTAAACTTAATTTTTAGTATATGTCTGCAACTGTATTTGAATGTGTTTCATCATTTCATGCATAGTTGACTACTCAGAAAACTAACTTCCAGTTCAATGAAAATAGTGGGGAGCTCAATACATTATGTTCTTGGGAACGACCATAGTTTGCGCTCAGTATTGAAGAGATACCTACAGCCCCCAGACCTCCTTAGGAAGCTGGTTGCAACATGGAGAGAGAATTTATATTCAACCGGCACCTAATTCCTTAAGTCGTTAATTTGAAGATAATAATAATAATAATAATAATAATAATAATAATAATAAATATATTATAGATAGAATTTCTTAAAAACACATGGCAACAATAAAATTCATTATCGCCCACGTATCTGATTCATAAATGACTGTGAAAACTTCCGTACACCCTAAAAGAGTATCATAAACCTTCTTTGGCTGGATCATCTATAAAAGATATCGGCTTGCGTAAAATATCTGGCGACCGCTCTGCCCCCTTGGCATCGGAGCGCTCGCGTTGAGAACGAGACGCGCCAGCACAGTTGCTTCTTTGTCGCGGGGCCAACGCTTCTTCAACACTTCAAAACAATTGTGCGACATTTTTTTAGAATATGGAGGTGTCTCTTGCTCTATAAATAATCGTGATAGTTAACTGTTTCTGTAATCAATGTCACTAAACATTTGGTCCCAAAAATCTCTCTCCGTTAATTGTAAATGGTCACGAATATACAATATACGTTTGTCAATCTATCAGCAGTGTTGAAGCGTCCTGTCAAGGTATTGTTTACTATGTAAAATGTCTTTCCAATCTTATATCCATACATCGGAACAGTACTTTATTACATGATTTGGGATCTGTCAACCTACAGTTCTTAAGATTGCAAGAAATAACACAGGCGTAACTTGATTTCAATCAATACAAATAAGTATTGATAGTTGCACTCTTAGAGTTATAAAGTCTAATGACTTCCTGGCAATTCGTATGACTTAACTACATTTCATGTTTAAAAAACCTGGCTTGGTGAATCGAAAATTAAAGCTTTAAAATAATTCGGTGATGTTTCAACTGTGAGTGAGAAAGAC
The DNA here is from genome assembly GCA_038098605.1 of Gryllus longicercus. Taxonomy (NCBI): domain Eukaryota; kingdom Metazoa; phylum Arthropoda; class Insecta; order Orthoptera; family Gryllidae; genus Gryllus; species Gryllus longicercus. The sequence goes on along the minus strand of JAZDUA010000339.1, from coordinate 594,098 downwards.
ATCAAGAATCTAGAATTATGTGGCGCATGACAGAAATAAAATATCATAGATTGAAGATAATTTAGTGCATTATATTGAATTTGGAATAGTTTATAAAACAATAAAATTTAGTATATTATCAAAATATTTAACATTCAAGACCAATATTATTGTTGCTTCATTTTGGATGCGATTGATAAAATTGAATCGATAATTGGTCGTTATTAAATGTGTCTTTTACAAATACAAAATACATAACTTTCAACGTAATTAATATATTTGTTTGCCGGTCTGTACACAGAAAATAATACAAAGGAACAACACGCGTGGTAATTGTACACATAATGATTCCTATTGTAAACCAAACAAAAGTGAATCAATTATGTTTATGTACAATTATAAATCCCATATTTTTTCTATAATTTATGAGACTAAATTCCAAGAGATATGGTATACCTGTTGCAATGACGTATTATTGTTTTGTGTGTGTTTTAGGGGATACCTTAATAATACAATTACACGGTTAATTATTCCATTTGATTATATATTAGAATGGGAGGAAATGAAAGAAACTATAGCTGTCGAAGATATACTTGCAATATGTTAAGTAAGTTCTTGTTGAAACCAATGTGTCTTTCTTTTACCTATAGCCAATACGATTCAGTGAACTGTAGACTGCCTTTAAAGAGGATGTAATTTTCAAAGAGGTTTTTCATATACCAAGAAGTAATTGAAAGGCAATGATGTTATCGCACTCACTTCTAATAATAAAGGAAATTTACATCCGGTTAGAGGTTATTGTACAGGAAGTCAAATGTACAATACACACTATGTCATTATTAAGTTTATTGAATGAAATAATCCCATTAAACTTCCCAAGCAGTTTCGTGTAGAATCGGGAAAGTCGAATCTAACGACAAGATATATGTACAATGTTGCGGGAATGAACACGTAATGGAACATTACACAACATTAATTATCTTGGATCGAATAATTCCGATTTCATCCAAGAAAGGGACAAAAATTACTCTAGCAGTGTCTACACAACTATTCTGTAGGTTCAGTCTCAAAGCAGTGTTCGTAATTGTCCCACTTGATTTCGACCTTTTCTTAAAAATTGGACATGACTGCATCAACGCGGTATGAGCATCTCGTTTATTTAAGAGGGGAATACTAACAATGAGATGAAAACTTGACATTTGAATGATAAGAAAAACGCGTTCGGTTGAAATCACAGGAATCGAAAGGTGATGCAAATGTGTCAATCCGACGACTTGACAAACGTAATATAAAGTGTTTCATGACGCCTAGGTCATTTTTAAAAACTTGTTTGACGTGAATGTAATATACTATCTAGAACGGGGATGTCCAACTTGCAAGGCCACAAGGGCCACAAATAAAAAAAATAATATTATTGCAGGACATATTTCAGTACTCGGGTGATCCACACGTGGCCCCGTATTGTTCGCCGCGGCAGTTTGCCCGACTGCTCTGAAACGGTGCTGGCGGGGGAAGGGAATCATGCGAAATATCAGACTTCAGCGTGCATAATGCAGTGAAATACATTGGGATGATTTTCAATTTCTGAATTTACTAGAAAAAAGTCTTAACTCTCAACTTAACCTATTTTGACATATTGGGGGTGTTGACTCTCACAGGGCGCGTGCGCTAGGCGCGGTGTCCTCGCCCTACATGGACAAGGGACATGGACAAGGGACTTGCACATTTAACTAATAACACAATAAATGGTACCACGGGCCGCATGAGGACCGAGGGCAGCCAGTTGGACATCCTTGATCAAGAAGCATCATTTATTCGTTTTATACTGATTTACAGGTCCTCGTGGGTGAGTGAGAGTGCTATTCTAATATACTTATATCTACTTTATAAAGGGAAAAAGATATACATCCGCAAGTAATATCTCAAAAATCGCAACTGTTATACCAATTGCTATAATCGGTAAAATATTACTAAAAGGACATGCGGAACTTTACGCTCCCAGAATAAATATTCCCCAAAAATGTTTACTAATATTGCCTTATTATTATTTTGATGTATTGATTATATTCATATGTGAATTCTTTATTTATAATGAACAATAATATATTAATGGCCAACGTAAACGTATACAAGTTAAATGTCTGGATCTAAGAAACACTAAGTAAAACCTCCACTAAACTGAGGCAATTATCACGAAAAATATTCTCAATGACCATATAACCTATTTTTAATACAAATTATTTACGAAGTATTTAAATGATTAATTTGTTTTTGTAAAGATGTAACATGAAAGAAAAGAGGTAATAAAACATTTACTTTTCTTAATACAGTAACATGAATTTAAATAAACAATTCAATGTGAACTACAGGTTTACCAAAACATAATTCCATCACTGTTAGTAAAATGTATCATATCAAAACTATACGACTTAAACCCTAAAATGGAAAAATATTGTTTGTAATTACATTTTTTCGGACATTTTAATACATTTCTTCCATTATTTTGTTTAGCGCGCGCTCGCGCGTGTTTGTGTGTGTGTGTGAGCGTGAGTGTGTGAGAATGAGTAAGTGAATAGCAATCTGTTGGTGTTTTAAAATCGCTTTATAATTTTAACAGCCCTTAACATGCATTTCGTACACTCGCAAGGTGTTTGTTTAAAGCACTCCATCAGCAACCGCTCATCCCAACCCAGGATTGCAATTTCCCTTGTCTGAGACACACTTTAATTTCGGAACTCTCTGTAGAGGGTAAAGAAGTGGTGGAGATTCCGCCAAAAGAATATCTCTCCCCTAAAAGGGAGTGGGGGAGAGATTTTCGTGTGGCGACTGCCGTCCAATCTTAGACACTACTCCTCCTACTCACAGGTGCAATCGTAAATTTAACTCGCCAGATTGGGGTTACGAGAACGCCGAGATCTATTTTCACTGCGTCGGCCCCGATTAAAGGCCAAAAACTCCGAGACATTGGTTGACAGAACATAGAAATTCGACTGGTATTCCCCCCACGAACGGTGATCGGTGAGAGAACCAGTAGCCTAGGTGAGAATATGTGGTGAGATCTTAATATATAAACTACTCGCGAAGTGTTACTTATATGCCTCAGTCAGCATAGCTAATTGTTTGGTGCAGTTTCTTAAAATTCTGTTTTTTGCTAACGAATTTTTACTTTGGGAGCAATTTAGGTTTCCTTAATTTCACATCAACGATCATTAATTAGAGGGTTTCGCAAGTAACTTTTAAACGACACATAAACCAGTCCCAATTCATCCGTTCACTTGTAGGGAAATATCACAAAAGACAATGATATTTTTCTTGGTTGCGCTCTTATTCATGTTGAAAGCTGTCGAACTATACAAATACTACACAAGCGGGAGCCACATCACCAGAAATTAGAAATACCTTGTGATTTCTAAGTAATGGAATGCATTAAAATCTATTATTCCGGGATATTTCGGATAAAAAACATAGAGAGTTTATTATTTAAGCCTACGCCCATTCTGTTGAAAATTCGGCTTACAAAATAATATTAAAAGAGAAATTCTAAAATTAAGAGAGAAATGCTCCTGGCTTGAGTATTAACGTGGTTCCAGAGGCCAAAATTCATTCGATCCCTTATGCTGGCAAAGTTCGCAGCATAATGACCCAAAGCATACTAACCGTGTACGAGTCCATTTCACAAAGCACCAGCCGCAACATCTTATTTTGGCTTCGGCTTGGCTTTGCGTTTGATGGGAGGCGCCAAGTATTTGCGACGCAGGCCTTTCAAGCATCTCTGCGTTCGATAACCTCAACACTAGAGTACAATCGCTTTTATTTGTAAGAGTGCCAAACTGAAGACGGAAATGCTAATTCCATGGTCACACCAAAACAATGTCAGAATTCGTTCGCTCCTTTCCCTTCTCTTTCTGCCACATACCTTGCGTATCGTCAAGGACTGGCATTCCATGAAGCCGAACATTTGTGTAGGAGACACAGGCATTTATTTCATGAAAAGAGACGAAGCAGTGAAAATTTTGAAACTATACAGATGCGACACAGAACATGTTACACCTAAAACGTAACATTATACAAAGATATAGGATTTCCACGATAGTGTACGGTTCGGAAACATGGGCACCTACAGTACATGATCATAGACAAATTAAGAGATCAGAAATTAACTTTTGTCGATCAGTAAAAGGCTGCACGATATTAGATTATGAGTACATTGGGATTGCCAAAATAAGACAATTACGGGTGCAACCAATAACAGAAATTGCAACAGAATACAAAAGAAGATGGTAGGAATATGTAATACATATGGTCAGAAAGAATCCTCAAGATCATCTTGATTACAGACCTTCCAGAAAAAGAAATACTGGTCGACCGAGAACAGGCAAACAAGCCAAATCCTAGAAAGGAAGAGAAGGCCTAAAACGGCGTGAGAACTCTCGTTAATACATCTGCAACTATCTGACCAGTGACAAGGCGTGTAATAGGAATAGAGTTCATATTCCTCTCAGGAACGTCTTGTGTTTCGCGATTCACTTCTTCGAAAATGTTTTTTTGTTGTAGCATTCATGAATTTCATTCATGCGCAAGACCCCATCTACGGTTGAAAAGTTTTCAGTGAGAGAATAAAAAAGTAGGTCTATAAATGTTGTCTAATAAGAATATATTTTATTTTTCTCATTCATATTTACAACACAGTAACTAAATTAAATTATTTTATGAATTTTATGAAATTCAATTATCTTTCTTGCCAACACAATGTGTAGGAACCGACTTTGCATTCTCTTTGGAAAACATCATAAATGTCACATTGAAATGAGAGCCATAGAGCAAGAGAAACGCACTATGGAAAACTCGACCGTCACTCTAGCCATTCCCTTTATATCTACATGGAGCCAAACCTGTAGGAACTGGTTTAACCATGTCATTGTGCGGAACATAATCAAAGTTTGTTTGAGATTAACCAGAACGGAATTAGTAACGTTTCAGTGCCCAGCTTCCTAAGTAGAGCTGGTCCTTGGCCCATACGCTCGCTGCGAAATCAGGTTCCGGCAGGCGAGGGACAAGAACTGCATGCTCCAGCTCTCGGGCAGCAAGATTTCTAAGTTATGTAACACAACATATCAAACGGAAATTCGCCCAAGAACTTAACAATCCATTGATATGTAAAGACACTAAGAACGCATATTTTTGTCTAAAAATTCGAAGCATATGCTGACATTGGACATCGTTTCCCATTTTAATAGCATATAGTAAAATGAGCTTCAAAAACATTTTTGGTGGCGTTCGAGACTAGTGTTATTTTGATACCCTGTGTATGGGAATGGGAATGTAATAGTAAGTGCTCTAACAAACCTCTCGTCGTGAAAATGGTTGCCATACCATGCAAGCAAAAGAAGAGCTATTAGTTTAAATTCCGCGAGACGCATGAGGTTCCAACACACAGAAAGGCGTTGACGACGTATACTACTCTACAAATAGCTTAATAAATACTATTTAGCAGTGTTTTCATTACGGATAAAAATGTTTGTGTCAAGTGTCTTGATGAACAACAATAGATCCATTGCCGATTACGTGATAAGAACTACCTGAATCCCTAGAGCCGCCTCGTTTGAGACCGAATGCCTGAATATTGCACCCGGGAGCATCAATTACTGATGTAATGAGTCCCGTAAGTGCAGCGCATGATATATCCATGCATGTGGCGGTGTTCTTCCCTCGCTGGGACGTGAAATCCAACATACACGATTGCTGGCGGGTTTTCCCTTCCAGGTTTCTCACTCAGGTGGACACCGCCCCAGCCGGGCAAGCTCTAAGCTCCCGACATTCCTGGCAATGTAGTATAATTTGTAGTAATATGTATGCGCGTGAGATGAGAGGGAAGAAGGAGGAGGAAGGAAAGAACGCGCGATCCGTGGTCCGTTTCTTAGGGTACTGCTCCCGCATTCGCCTAGTATTGAACTATAATCAAGTAGCGAACCCACGAAAAATTACCCTCCAGAGCAGCTGAGCGATAGGATTCTCCTCCAATGTATTCGACACACCAATGTATCTAGTACCCAGGGGCGTCCAGAGAAAACAAGGAGCTTGGGGCAGTAGATCCATGGGAGCCTCTTATTTCCAACAAAAGTTCCCACTATATATTATTATCATTAATTTTTAATATATATTTAAGTGATCTTTCAACTACAGTTAATTTTTTTTTCCAGGAAACGATATTGAACCCACTTAAGTTAGGGTCTGGGGCACGTTGCCCGAGCAGCCCCGCCCTCTGGACGCCCCTACTAGTACCGACAACCCGTCACCGTCGGGACTCAAACCCCAGGGCCACCCGGCCAACAGTACTACAGAGGCGTCGATGTTGTCGCTGAAGCATCTCGTCCTTTAAACGGCCCGCGCGATGCGGACCATTCGCGGAGCGCAGTGTGGCGCGACTGGTAAAAGGGATGCGACTTCGATGTCGATGCTTTCGAAAATGCCGATGTTTCTATAAAAAGAACGATGTTTAAAACATAGATTTATTACGTCCCAGACTTTTTAACATGGATGATTAATTGAATGGGTGAAAACCAGAACGGTATAAGTGACATTTTATAAATTCTGAGATAAACGTATTTATTTTAGGCTATAAGTCAGTGGCAATGTATTTTTTGTGGTTTTAATGAGGAATTGAAATGCCGTAGATTTTATGATGAAAGAAAGCACCACAACTTTACAGTGATATTGACTTTAATAAACAGATTTCTCAAAATTTATAAAATGTCACTTACACCGTTCTGGTTTCCCCCCATTCAATTATCGCTGTTTTCTACGTTTTCGATGTTTTATTTGTAAATTAAAAAGTCTCATAATCACATTTTGTAGAAGTTAAAATATGAAATACCTAAAGAAACAATTGTAAGTTCGCGAGCTCGATAGAAGGGAACGCTGTCTGTAGTGCGTTTATCATGCAGACAATCTCTCTCCTAGGGATGACCCCGATGCCCTGGAATTTCCTACGCCAGTCCTCGAATTCCGCACACGCAGAGGCGGTAACGCAGGCGCTGTAGGCGTGGGGTCTCCCCACTTCTTTTCGTCCACTCCTACGGCGAATTGAGGAAGCTCTGACCCCTTGTGATGACACACAGCACTGGCTCTCAAGCTCAGTTTTATTCATAATTATAATTTTTACTTTGTTCTGTCGGTTAAATCCTTCTAATAAATTAATAAACAATGGCTCTCACAAATTAAATTCTCCTTCATGAGAACACAGATATTAATAGTTTACTAAACCACATTTAATAACATCGATTGATTGATTATTTGGTGTTTCCAGGCGCGTCAACTGCTATGGTTATAAGTCCCGTGAGTGAAGTGCACTTTCTTTTCACGGAAGAGGCGCTCATTTCCACAGCTGGATATGCGGCGCCAACTTACAGGTCGACTCGCGGGATTTTCCCTCAACCGTGCACCTGCCACCAACAGGGTACTTCGCCCGCCAGGACAAGCCGTAAACTCCTCACATGAGTGGTAGAATAGTGAACGTAAGTGTAAGTGCAAGGGGTGAGGAACAAGGAAGACGAAAGAGAGATCGCGGGCGGTACATGGCCCGTTCGTTACGATTCTGCTCCAGCATTCGCCGAGTGTTGATCGGAGAAACCACGGAAAACTACCGACCAGAGCAGCCGGCCGCTACGATTGTCCTCCAGACAGCGGCTGAATTTGACCCGGCTATTTACCCAGTATCAAAAAGCGTGCCACTGTCGGGACTTGAACCTACGGGGACTACCGGGACGCCACCTCAATCGGCTCAGATGGTATAGATATTTTTGAAATATCGGTGTTTTGTTGTCAGTGTCGCTTCGCGTGGTGGCGGGCCGGCCGACGTGGCGAGCGGGACGCGGCGCAGCGCGGCGGCCGGCCGGACCATTCAGTGTGCGCAACGGCCTCCGGAAGAGCAAACGAGAGCGCGATGATGAAGGCGGAAGCGGCGGCGCACAAAGGCCGCGGGGCGGGGCGAGGCGGGGCGGGGCGGGCACGGACGGCGGGGGTGGGGAAGGCATGGGCTGCGAACCATGGCATGCGCCCCCGCGCGTCCCGTTACCCTGGCTCCGTCCCCGTCCCCGCCGCCCTCGACGTCCGGCAGCCGCCAGCGCCGCCGCCGTCGCCGCCACCGACGACCGGATGGTGATTACGAAGGATCCAGGATGCGCAATCTCCCTCGAACAAAGAACCGTACGGTGCGGTATGCGCCTGTCCCCCCCTCCTACCCGCTCGCCCAACACACTTTTTCCTCGCATGCAAATGGGGAAGGATGTTGGTGAGACGAAAAATAATACATTGAAAGTAAGGACGTTTTAGTCCATAACGACATTCACTTTTTGTAAATTCATGGAATTTTTGTGTTCGACTACCGATCTTTTAACGTTTGCTCCATAACAGCCACGCATACCGCGCTTTCCCCAGATTGCGTAGGATTCATCGATTTTGATGACGGATCAGTGCTTGCATATTGATGCACGTTATCTATCATGTCATTTGACAGCACACACGGAGTTGTTTGCTCTTGTACACGTATCATTTCCGTTTAACTCAAATGAAAACCTGTGCAAGCAAAAAATTGACAAGGAAAAATGTGCTATTATTTTCAGAAAATTACGTTCGTAGGATGTCGATGCAATTGTACTATTGCAACATCTGTATTATTATTATTATTATTATTATTATTATTATTATTATTATTATTGTAAGAATACGCAGAACATGCTTACAACCATATTCGTTCTTGGACAAAAATGTCACCTAAATAAGCTGTTAATAAATTGTGACAAGGCGCATATTTTTGTGACAATGAGAAACAAGTATTAGTTATGCATCTGACTATTGTAAGAATACATTCTTGCAGGTAAAATTATATTCATCTCATAAATCCAAAGGCAAAGAGATGGTTTGTATTCTTAGAATATCGCTAAGAAAAGTGGACTATGGAGACTTTGAGATATTTAAATTTCAAAATATTTCGGTATACGCAATACAGCGTAGATAGTATATATAAATTATGAATATGTATTTTACACACGAATCGATACTAACCTACATCGGAATAGCGAGGTTTTAAGGTTCGAGAACATCGACATACCGATTCTTTAGTCCGCTGTAGACATCGATCCTCTATTAATTTTTAATACTAGCATAGAATTCAACGCAACGAGCAGATGGGCACAGTTTTCCTTCCCCAACATACCAGGTAACTCAGAGGATGCATTGAAACCACATTGGGTGGAACATTGTAAACCTAAAGGAAAGAAAAAAATTGTTCACCCACGCACAAACGAGCCCACCACCACCACCATTATCTCTACCACCAATACCACTCTTACCATTACCAATACTATTACCACCACCATGTTCCCTACCTCCACCACCCCTATACTCACCTTTGTATTATATCTCTCCACGGCCAACACCTGTACCTCCACCACTACCATTACCACTTCCTCCACCTACAACATACCCACTTACTCTACCCCAACTCCACTTCTACCACCACGTCCTCGTGCTTCTCTTGCATCACCATCACCGCCATTACCACAACCTCCCTTACTTCCATCACCAATACCACAACCTCGACCACCACCATCACCACCACCACCCACAACAACAACGCAATGGGTTGTTACCGCGTGCGATGGCCTCTCGTCTGACGTAGTTCGTCGGGTTTCGCAGTCAGCAGGCAGTTCGCCCTGTGATGGGCACCGCGCCGCACATGAAAGGCGCAGAAACGCGCAGGGTCGTTTGGCCTCCTTGACCCATCGACCCCGCGGGCGCGCTCACGCAGCCCACGCGCTGGCCACGGATTTAACATGTTGCTTAGTTTTGCCTTTTTATTTCTTCTGTTCGCACAAAAAGAAAACGCGAGCAGGTGACGTCGGTAGGACAGCGCAACTACTTTACGACCCCCAGATGCCGGCAAGTGCTAGTACGGGTCATAGACCGCACAGGACGACAAATAAAGAAGCAAGGAAAACATGAGGTTCTGGTGCGTAAGAACACAGCCTAAATAAAAAAAGATCATTCAAAAATTAGGACATTCTTCTGGGGAGTGTGTAACGACGGGATGAGTACCATACCAGAGTTCCACTTCACATCAAATGTATTGTATTATCAATTAATTTCGTATGGTGGCAATTGCGGTTTCGGGGATGTAGCTCAAGACATTTCCAAACGTCTCCTTCGTGCTATGAAGGTTTCGCCTGAAATAATCCAAACGGGACTCTAAAGGAGCGATTCCGAACGAATATCTTGGCTGGGGAAAGAAATGTTTTCATGCAATCGAGCTGCCTGTAATGACTTCCACTGCAGTTCCATGATCACTAGTGATGGGGATTTTCATTGTGAACAAATACTAATACTCGAAACGCGCTCTCCAAGTGTTCAAATTATCTAGCCTGTAAAGAATCGTCGATATGGACAGAAATTTCATAAGGGAATACTGACCTATCTTTTACAAAAGGTGCAAGTGCAACATAAAAACCTGTGCCCTTTTGCCTTATTTCCATTCTTTGATTACATTGTGAATTTCAATTTAAATAAGAGGATTAAATTCATAATAATAATAACAGTAATAATAATAATTATTAAAATAGTATAATCTGTATCAGCCATTTATGACCATACTACACGTTGTCTTCCTAGGTCTAGTCATATTTTTCCCGCAGAGATTAAGTGTGTCATTATGAAGATCAACTTCTTTTCGGCTGTATCCCATGGTAAGACAAGGTTGTTACGCCTTAAATTATGAATTATGGGGTGATAGAATAATGATGAGGGATGATGGGACAATTACAAGTACGACCATGCCTACACGGGACTCGTACCTGCAGCCTCCTTGGCGCAGACAGCGGCTGCCGTAATGATCTGCCCCATTGGGGCAAGCGTATTATTATTATTATTATTATTATTATTATTATTATTATTATTATTATTATTATTATTATTATTACTACTACTACTACCTAGTGGCTCAATGGGACAGGGTGGGGTGGGGTGGTGCACTACGCTCAAGTTGCGCGCCCCGCCCTGCTTCTACCCCCGCCCGGCCCGTGGCCGTTCATCGAGCGCCCTCAGCGCACGGCACCCATTGTCGTTTTGACGCGGTCGAGTTACCGGCCACTTGCGGTCGAAGGCCGCGCCGCGTCCGCCTGGGGGAGGGGATGGGAATCCTACATCAATAATTAATACATCACTAGCAATTATTCAAATTCGAACTTTACTGAAGTTGAAATGAAAAATCTCTAGTGATGAATTCCAATACGCGCAGACATTTAAAGAAAACTACGCAGCCTCCGACCACGTGAGAGGTACCTATTGGTGTCGTAGATACCCGTGAACTCAGGAAAAACACAACAAAAGTCTACATTTCTAATTCCCAATAAGTGCAGAAATTGAAAGAAAATTACGCAGTCTCCGGCCATGTGACACGTGTCTGTGATTTCATTAAATATCCAGAAACTCGGGGACAATGCAAAAAGAACTACATTGTTTCGATTTTGACTGAGAAAATGCAAATATTTGATTGTATAATTCCGTCTATTCTCACACTGCGAGAAACGAGAGCTCATCCGCAGTGCGTCACGGTTTACGGCACAGCTGATGGCGTGCGACAGGAAAGCTCCGAGAAGTCCGCCCCCGTTTTTATTCACATGTTGCCTATTGGACAGCAATTTTCTTGATATTTTGTGGTACTGTATGAGTGTATGTGCGTATACACCGTTTCTACGTTATTGCAGTATTTGTGAAAACTGGTTTTGTGGAAATATTTAATTTATTGTCGTGTTATTCGATAATGTTTTGTTTGTTGTTGTTGAGCACTGTGCGTACTTTCTGGAAAAAGACTTTTCTGTTCATTGGTTCAGCAGCACTTTTGCTGCTGTTGGCCACTAATTAATAATTAAACTAAAACATAGACATAACAAACAAACTTCACAAGTCAAGAAACTTGTCACATATGCCAGGAATTTAGAGCTTGTTCCGTTGGAGGCAGCGCCGTGGCGGTGTTACCAGAATGAGAGAAACTGGAGTTACCTAGGTGCGGGAAGATTTATAAGGATAAGGTAAGTCGACATGTAGGAAGGACGACTATAGCGGGGACGGAACACCGCCACCTCTTTCGCCTTTGGAACTAATGACCATAGGAGTTGATGCGCCCGCAAACACAAAATGAAATACTCGCTCTCTCAATGCAGCATCGTGTGAGGTGTTGGGATGCAGGCGTGCGGTGCAGGCCGGGCGACGAGCCTTGGCCACCGGATCCCGGACGCCCGCCCTGCGAAACGACGTCGTTAGAGCGCACGTGCAAAACGCACTCCGCACCCCACACTCCGGCCCCCGCACCTAGCACCCGACCCGGCCCGGCCCGGCCCGGCCGCACCGGGGAAAGCGCATTCCTGCGTGGCGTGGCGAGCCGTTAAGGGCCCTGTCACACGAGGCGACCTCCGCCGCCCCGCCCAAACTGCGCGACCCTGGGATGCACAAACAGGCATGCGTACGCGGTGACGCGACGCGGCCGCGGTGGGGGATGGTCGACCGGGCGGGTTTTCCGTGGAACACTCAACCAACTACACAAGTTAAATCTCAGTTCTCAGCGACGCAGAAGAAATCTTTTGTACAAGTTGTAACGTAGAACAGACACAATTTAAGGATTTATTTCCAAACTGACGTGTCTCCATGAAACACAATTTTCAGAAAGGGAAAGTATTGACATTTAGCCTAAATAACTTTAGAGTTCAAGTAGGATTCAACGGTTTTTCTATCACGTTTAATAGAGAAGAAAGACAATTTTTGAGCACATTATTTAGCAGAATGATGGAGTAGCATCTTTAGAACCTATTGATGTGTAGTAATAAAATACGAAAAATAGGTAATAGGCGTTTGTGGATCTGTGTATTTTTCAAAATTATGAGAAAAATAATAGAAAATATGTGAAATAAAAATACAATATAGTGTTTAAAATTGCTCTACATGAGCGTTTTCTAATTTTTTAGCACAAAATGTGGCCGTTCAGACGTTAAAATAATGAACGAACGTTCTAACTCTACAGAAAAACTAAAAGTCTAGTTTTTAACCAAATAAAACAATTATTAAACGACATATTAAATACGTATGTAATGCATATACAGGTACCTGTAAAATGAAATACACCTTTCGTATGACGTCACAATCAGTTTCTTACTATTTTTAACGTAAAAATAAAATACAATGTTATTTATGAAAGGAATGCAGGAAGCTCGACAAGAAAAATATTCAAGAGGTTTCGATTGAGTTAACCATAGCCTCAATAAATTATGACCAAGTATGTGGTGGCAATTATTTCTGCTTTGGAAATATTCGTTCTTCCTTAACCCGAGTACGCAAATTTCCGAGAAGCAGGGGTAAGTTTTTCAATTTACGGCAAACCCGGATGTCATAGACGGAAGCGAAGTAATTCTTACTTCGCTTCGTTTCACAGAAAGACGATTCCAGAATCATTCGTATTTGAATTCAGTTTCGACATGTAAATACGTTACAATGTAACGAAACATGTAATAAATAATAGTAACAGGTAAAATATGTAATTACTCGAAAATATGTTAAATAAAAATGATTTTAATGCAATCAGAATGTAATGCAAACTCTAAAAAATATTGAATGCAGGTGTCTTCTATCAATAAAAATATGATAAAGCAATTAAAGAGAATGCATAAATAAATTTACTGACAAAAATAATCCCATTTCCATTTTATGACGTTATATACACGTACATCCCAACAACGTAATAACTCATTAAACAGTATTTATAAGGAAAGTATTTTAAACTTCTTATTAAAATTCATCTCAAGAAATATTGCTCTCTTCCCTTTTCTAGGACGAAAAAAAAAAACATGAGAGGGGAAAGGCGACATGTGTTTTGGAATGGATTTAACGCATAAAATAATTACTGTCATAAGACATTGGCGCTCAAAAATGTCACTACGATTCCACACCTTCCTGAGTTTCGGCGATCGTTAGCCGCCCAATAAACCTCATCCTCCTGCTAGTTGTCCACGCCTTCGTTCTCCCAACCCCCCTCATTTCCTCCACCTCGTCATCCTTGCCACTTCATCTTCCTCACCTCCTCATCATCATCGCCCCCTCCCTCTCTTCCTCCCTAGCCGGACGCCAGCCCGCAGGATCAGCGGGTTTCTCATTCCCAACGCCGCCTCCCGCTGACCATGCCCTACCCGCCCGGCGCGGCGGCCGTGCGTTGAACGCGCCAGCCTTCGCGGGAGAACGATCGGAAACGAACAATTTATCAAGTCCATGGAGTTTGTGGTTGGCCGCAACGCTGTGGCGAGTCCGCGGCCGATGCTATGCGGCGCTGGACCCTGTCAGCACCGGCCGCGAGGGTCGCAGGGGCGGCTGCAGTCAGAGCCGTCTTAAGCACAGGCGGTTTCTCCGAGGGACGAATGTCCTCCGAACGGATTTCCTATTTCTAAATGAAATTAGCGAATAAAATATTTGTTTTGATGTAATAGGTAAAAGGTAAATAAAGATATGTACACGAGTATATATACTTGATACTAATCGGGAAATTTACTTTGATCGAGCTTCAAACAATGAGGACTTTGAAGAGACGAGAAATCGATTGGAAATCGCTGTGAGAAGAATCTAACAACCTTTTCGTCTCTGTGTGTTAATCGTACATTTCTCATAACGCTCCTGCGGCCAGAAGAGGATATGTTTATTAATGGAACACACCAGTCACGGGAGAATCTCCCTCTCTATTGCACTATTGTTGCAACACTACAGCACCGTTGTAGTGTAAGAGCTCTCTGGCATAAGTAAACTATCTTTCGGTACACCTAGCAACTACTTCACAAGGAATTATACATAGCGCTTGATGTCGAGTAGAAACTATATGCAGTACAAGTTCAGTTTTGAGAAAAACCTCGCGCTTAACCCCTTTGTAAGGGAGTTAGCTTTTCAATTATAAATAACTTGTATTCAGTAAAATATTCATTCTGCATTTACTGAAACGTAAACTACTGACGTTTGGGACAAAACTTAGGTGTGTAAAAAGTTTGGATTGCACTTACTTTTTTAATGTTCTTTGGGAGAAGCTCCTGTTGACACAGAATAGTCAGGCGAAGAACTCATAACCTGCAACAAAAATGTTCCGAAATTAAATATATTTTCTCATGATCAGAAACACATGATTAGAGAAATTACATAAGATTATATTCCAAAAATTATCAACACACTCAAGGGCGGTTAATTAATTGTAATTTGTCTTAGTAGTATTTTAAATAAATAAGTGTTGAATGAACTTAATTGGAAGTCAGCCCTAAAATAAAGTATTTTGTGTAATAAAAGGTTGTAATATTGCAAACTATTCCATACACTTAAATCGAATCACGAAACAACAAACGAACATAAAGAAAATCACAGCAGGTAACATCGTATCTCATAAACCAACATTAAGAAATGTGGAATAACGAAGACGCATTTTGTGTTAGAACAGTAATGAAACTCCGTCTAAATTTTATGACACCTGAGGAATGATATTTCAGGATTTCAGAATATTTTTGCAATTCAAGAGCAATGATCCAGGGTTGGGAATATGTGTTAGTCACATTAAGATTCATAATTTTAGTCATAATTAAGAGTGTATTTGACTTGGTAAAAGATAATAAAGTTGGAACACGATATTAATAATAGTAATAAAATAATAATATAAATTTAATATTTTTTAATTTCTCCAAGATGAGTACATGCTCATGGAAAAGGAAGGACAAAGCCACATCCAGACCTCCCGTTACGACTTCTCGAGACCAAAAAGGGTAAATCCATGTCGATGATTGTATAAAATCATCCATGGATTTAACGAATATTTTCAATGTTCTTGTGGGTTCCATATATTTTTGATTGAAAAAAACTACCAACTGAAAAAATCTTTAATAAATTTCAAATATCCATAAAATGAACATTTTGAATTAGAAAGTGACGAAAATAAACAATTAAAATCGAGTTTTCCTCAGTAAATAAAGTTCATATTATTTTAAATTATCCAATCACATTAATTTTTGTTGAATGCCCTTATCAATTTTTAAAGTATTTTGTTAGTAAAATCTCAATAAACGCCAATACCTTCCAATTCCCCCCTTAACATTGATTAGTCAGTAATACAGTTAAAAATAAGGTTTTAGACATTATGTTTTAGGCCGATGTTATATTAACTTCGATTATTAAATCTTGTACATCAGTGTTTTGTTGTGCATATCGCGTCCCTACCCCAGTCACAGTGCAACCAGTCCCGTAAGATTTGTTATAATCCGATTTCATTATATTGACTTCTGACGTTTACCCAATTGCACGCAGTAATCCAATCGGAAGCTTCGTTACCACGTAATTTTTAGTATTGAAGCTCCCTATTGGATAAACGTGTAACAGCTGATCAAAAGCGAGAAGTCATCACTATTACATGGGAGAGCAGTGGAGCTGACGTGCGTACTTGTCTCGTGGCGCGCCGCAGAATCTTTCCGGCGCGGCGCGGGGTGCCGTGCGCGCGTGCGGCAGGCGCCGGCCGCGGCGGCGCCGCGACGCCGCGACGCTACGTCGCTGGCGCCGGCGCCGCCTCCGACGCGCGCGTGCGTTCGCCCCAGCGTCACGCGGCTGACGATTCGTCGCGACGCGACCCAACTCGACGCGACGCGACGCAACGCGTCACGAGCGCGTCACCAGGTGAGGTTGCGTGGGCAGGGCAGTGCGTCACGGTGACGCGCGCGACGGCGCGTGGGCGGAGCGGGGCAGGTCGCGAGCAGGGCAGCCGAGAGAAAATCCCGGCCCCGGTGCAAAGGCGTGGAAGCCCTTATTAAAATATTGTAGTCATGAATATGGGTATATTATTATTTCTTGCAATCGACTTTTGGACCGTCCATAAATTATGTAACGCTAAAAGGGAGGGGGTTTAGGGCAAAGTTACGCTGCGTTACATGAGGAGTTACGGTTTATATATATATATATATATATATATATATATATATATATAAACTAATGCTGAAAGTATTCCTTTTTTCAGTCTTACGCTAAAATATTAAAATATTAACAAATTAAATCACAATTTAAGCTGGATTAAGACGTTATGATGTATAAAGATTAAAATAATTTAAACTATATTTTCATCGATGGCATACTAATTAAATCTTAGGTTATGAAGAAAATATTCGAAACTGATCTTTATATATTCTAGAATCCAAATAAATTGACACAGTAGGTTTTCGCCCATGCGACTTCTATGACACTGCAGAAATTGCACTTGTCAGAAATTTTCTCACCTATAATAACAAATTAAGCCCTTCCGACACTACCTTCCGACGTGAAGAACTCGGGAACTTATGTCTTCTATTGGTGAAGATTAGAACGCCCATTAATTGTATATTACATTCTCGAATAATATGTCTAAAAAATAATAGTCGAAAATTGATGTACATCTGTATACTAGATGCTTTGAATTATGAAATATTTCCATAAACCTGTACATGAACATAACTTTACAGAGCGTGTCAAGATATGAGGTAGGTGAAATTTTTAGAAGGGATTAGGTGAAAGACTGGTTTTATCGATAACACAACTACGCATAGAGAAAAAAACACGAAATGCTAGATTCCGAAACACAAGTAAACATGCCCAGATTACTGTTACGTCGTATACAGGTTTTACTGTTTCTTTGACGATAAGTAAATACGTAAATAAATAGGTTAGTTTCCAAATAGATCATACTGGTCAGCTGAAATAGTCAATTGGAAATTCATCATATCGGTTTCTCCGTTTGACCGACCTACACATAACTGAGACGACGAATCGGAGGTTTGAATGGGATGAGATGAGCGGGAATGTCGGGGCGTAGGGGGTAGCTGGTGCCCAGTGGCACACGACGGCACACAACGAAGAAGAAGGGCCCCAGGAAGGACTGTCGCAATCACGGGGCGCCAGTGACGCGGGGAAGCCGAGATAACGCAGGGAAGCCGAGATAACGCAGGGGCGGACTGATCTGGGGTCTGGAGTCGGCAGAGTGAACTGGAGGCAGCGCGCGATGCGGTGAGGTGACGTAAGGCGAAGTACAGCACGTACGACGGGGCTGCACGTAAGAGGGGGATAGGGTAATAGGGAGTGTAGCGAGAGGGGCGGTACGGCAGTGACGCACGGAGGGTACGGCGAAGGCCGCGGGGGCGGCATTGAGGCGGCAAGGCACAAGGCGGGGGGGGGGGGGGGGGCGACGGACAGAAAGATAAAGAGCGGAAAATGGCTGTGTGAAGGGCACGCGGAGAACGGGTGACGTGGGTACCGTAGAACGAGGGGGAAGCTATGATATGATTTGAATGAGGATGGATTAAGAGTAGAATGACAGGTAGATGAAACGGCAGTACCCCAAGAAAACCTGCCGCAAACCTGCATTGTCCACTACACATTCCACATGGATTTGAACCGCGGCCCCAGCAGAGGAAGACGAAAGGTCTGACCGGCTTTGGTGGCTCAGGGCATCAACTAATGTCACTGTAGTGCCCATACTCCTAGGGTTTGAGCCGCCGACGGAGGCAGGATTTTCCACTCAAGTTGGATAGCTAAGTCGAGTCCAGCCGCCGTCTGGAGGAGAACGTCGGCGGCCGGATGCTCTGATCGGTAGTTTTCCGTGGTTTCTCCGATCAACACCAAGTGAATGCAGGAACAGTATCCTAACAAACGGGCCATTGACTGCGCGCGATCTTTCCTTCCCCTTCCTTGTCCTATCTCTCCTTCTTTACACAAATTACACTTACATTCACTACACTGGACTACCACTTGCCGGGAGACCAGTCGGGAGCTTAAAGCTTGTCCCAGAGGGGACGGTGCCCCTCGTATCCTGAGGCAAACGCATGCACTACACTTACGGGACTAAAGACCTTAGAAGTTGCCGCACCCGGAATCACTTATCAATCAAAAGCAAAAGCTGATGTTGCATTTATCATTGTTTTTCTCCAAATATCTGCAACCGAACTCGTCAGTTAACTGATTACTCTACAGCTTTGGGAAAATGTCGTTAATGAAATTGAGTTTCAGAGATCAGAGCTCAGGGAAGTTAATAATGAAGGTGTTACATAAATGAATCAAATGGCGAACGATGGTTGCGATGCGATAATTGGGGTTGTGGGGAGAATGTGAGCATCACGGCGGTCATCGTGTACGGCAGTTCGAGCAGGCAGTGCAGGGAGGGCAGTAACTAGGATGTTCGCATAAATCCACAAATATCTCCACTTCACACCCCAGATGAGGAAAACCAAGATATATTGTTCACAGAGTATGCTATCCCGTTCTATTAATCGATGTTTTATAAATGATTATCACATAGAGGAAGTCCACGGATTGATGTCCAACGTTTTTCCATTTGTATTATATCGGCTAATATGATCTTAAAACAATATACATTCCAACAATATAAATCTCAGGAAAGTTTTAGAATTAAAAAATTGGTAATCCATAAAATCTGAATTTTTCCACGTTTTGAGAGAATACGTTTATTGCCAACGATTTCTTAAAACATGAAAAATATGAACAGTTCAAAGAGCATTGGGTAATGTGTCACGGATATCACAGGACAATTGCGTCGAATGGACATAATCGACAAAATATATCTTGCATAAGAAACCGGAGATCACATCCTTTGTTCGATGCTTAGTGACTTTCAATACCCGGCTGATCACTGACATATTGGGTTTTATAGCTAACAAAATAGAAGCATAGGGGTCAGCGTCTGGTCAGGGCAAGATTTTGATCCCATAACCGTCCCAGTAAGTTTGTATTCGCAAGATTGACGCATGCATTACGAAAGAACGATGAATAGCTATTTATGGAAAGTAGTTTGTTTCGCCTAATTGTCAACATAAATATGTCTTCTGAAAGTCTTATTACTCCATGAATCCACGCGCTCTTCTTCGCCTTGAGATTAAATAGCGAACACACAACCTATGGCCTTCAGTAAGACAGAAAAAACACGCATACACTATAGCTTCAAATTTTATGCAGACATATGTTTCAAATGCAATGACTTTAATAGGGTTTACTGCTTATCTTCCTTGATGAAAAACCTTTTCGAGCGAACAGTACACATGCCCCGCAGGTCTAAAGTCACTTTCAATCAAGTAAATTGCGATAGATCAAAACGACGTTCGGAAGTAAAAAAATACAAAATAATAAGATTTAATTTAGTGTTCCCATGCTATTTTGCGCACGACAATCTCCTTCCAATGACATCTGCGGGGAGGTAATGAAATGTTCGGGAAAACTGAGAACTATAAAGCAAGTGTTATGTTTCTTGAAGTATATTTTTAAAACAAAAATTAGTAAGTAAGAGCAAGTAGCAGAATTCGAGTCTCTTGGATTTAGTATTTAAAGCAGACCACAGTTGCACTCTGAACAGCGCTGTAAAGACTGTAAGTATTGGAAAGGGCTCATAGTGCTTAGCTCAAAGGGCTTAGTACTATGAAATCAAGAAGTGAGCTGGCAGATCTTACTCATTCTTCGTCCACAACCCAACGTCTAAAGCGATGCACCCAGAGAGTACGAGCTATGACCGGATGTTTTCGAAACACAAGTGTCAAATACGTTCATGCTGCATCATATTTCATCCCACAAACGGCACTTGGAGCAAAATACGAGACGTTTCTTCCATAATCCATTGTGCCGTCACGTCCCTAACCCCTCCCACGTCAGGGAGGCTCGAGTTAGAGTTGGAAAACAGCAGAGATTGCGTCTTCCACGAGAAGACCCAGCGACGTATTGTGACTGTCCCAGCGTAATACTCACGCACTTCATGAAAACAGAAGAGGAGCGTAGGCGTTTAACGGCCGAAACGAGCGGAAAGCGAGGTGAGCAGTGCCGGATACTCCGTCTCGGCCGTCGTACGGAGCCCCGGAGGCACGTGCGTGTTTGTCGCGGAGCGCGTCGGGTGTCGTTAGACGGAGTCGGGTGTCGTCAACGGGCGGCGTCAGGCGTGCCGACGCGGCTGTGTCGCGGCGCGGGAGCGGAATGGCGGGGAAAGCCACATGTGTCGAGGGCGAAATGAGGCGCGCGACTCCCAGTAGCGGCCGGGAGGCGTGCGTGGAATGGAAATAATGACACGTTCAGATGCGAGAATTCCAGACTGGAATTCTCGTAGGTGTCACGCGTCAAGTACTACTTAATATTTATGGAGAAAAATTTGATTTAATTATATACTTTCAGGAATTCTTGCGCAAGTAGCAACGCCATCAATGTATACTACAGGGCATTAACTGTGTGATGATGACATTGCAACTTATCCAAGTATTTAATTAAATCATATTTTCTACATAAATGGCAAGGAGTACGTTTGGTGCAAGGCCATGTAGAAATCATTGACTATTGTCAATTATGATAATAAATCTTTCTTCCTAACTTCATGTCCACAATACCCCAGCACAATAAGCATTCAGTGCATCGGTTTATTCGAATTACAGATATTTTTCTTTCAACTTTTATGTTGATAAATTTGTTTCGACATATCGGAAAATGCACTGCATTTTTGGCCATACATATATTTTAAATGAAACCGAACTCAACATAAAAAATTGCAAATGACCACGACCTCAAAAGATGGTCGAAACGTCGGCCCACAGACCTCGACGCAGCGTCACCCAGACAGCCAGGATCATTTGCATGATTCTGTCCGCGGAAGCTTACGACTTCCATCTAAAATTCTTTGCCGTCCATGCCCTTGCATGCTCGATCTGCCATAATGCCACAATGTATATAATTATAAACAAAAATTGCGAGAAATTTAAAAGAAGCTATTACACGTTATCTTTTGCTTAGTGAATTGAGTAATTTATAATTTTATTCGATGTCCATATGCGACAATATTAATGCATCAATAGCCGATTATTCATTATATATTTATTACGATTATTCACAATACATTTATCAGAAAATGTTCAGAACGCAAGAAGATAATCTTAAATTAAAATTTCGAACATTATAACAACACACATTTAAGATTATATACCTTCTCCAATAACGATTGTTTCATCATGATTATGTTGACAGTAAACTGTGAATATCAGTTTCTACTCCATTTTCGAAGTTAAACATGAACCATTCAAGCTTATTCAAACCGTGGCAAGAGATAAAATATGCATTACAAACGTCATCAAAAGATAGCGCCAAACGGAGACGTCGAGTACATAAAATTAAATAATTATTAAAATCAAGTTTGAAATTTTAAAATATGTTTTGTCTGCCTGAGTTATGAAACACAGTGTCTGATATTCGTATAACTGATGAATAAAAATACTACTAAATATTTGCAATTTTAAAATAAATCACTTTTAAATTTGCTCCTAATGAGTGATTATTTAATAAATTCTAATATATGCATTATTCACTACTTTAATAACGACTAGGCAAATAAAAAATGAGGAGTGAATGCGAACATGACGTATGCCGACTGATAATACTCTTTAATTTCAGGCAATAAAGTAACAATTATTTATTTATGCGGGATCCCCTGATGTGATCGCCAGGTGGTGAAGGCGGGGGTGAGAACGATGCTGGCAATGGCGGCGGGCGTGGCAGCGAACGTCTGCGCCCCGAGGTGGGCAGAGAGCTACGCGGCGCAGCCCGGCGTCATCCTAGCACGTGCGGCTGGCGGGCGGGCGAGCGAGTGGGTGGATGTATGGATCGGCAGGTGAGCGAGTGGGCGGGCTGGCGGGCGCTCGGGCGGGCGACTGGGCTGGTAAGCGGGTCGGTGGATGGATCTGTGGTCGGGCGGGCTGGCGGTGTCGGCCGAAGATCGTGGGCGGAAACACCCGCAGAGAGGGTGGGAGCGGCGACAGACGCCGGGCAGGGGCGAGCGGAAGCAGGTGGAAGCAGGTGGGAGCAAAGGTGGCGGTGGCGGGCGGCGGCGGGAGGGGGGGGGGGCGGGACTAAGGTGAGGAGGCGCAGGTCGGCGGGGAACCGGCTGAGATAGCCCTCAGCGAGAACTGTAGCCACTGCAGCGTTTCCGACCGAGAGGTGCTAGGGTCCAAGTCCCGACGGTGGCGGATTTTCGACACTAGCTATACAGCTAAGTCGAATTCAGCCGATATCCGGGGGAGAATACAAGCGACGGGGCGAGAATACTAGCGGACATCGCTCAATATTCCTCGTCCATGCCCCCTCCCCTTCCAGTATACAAACACACTCTTATGTTCACCACCCTACCAGATATATCAGGAGACCAATAGGGAGCTTAGATGCATACGGAGTGCCTCGCTCGGCGAGGTACCTGGAGAGTCGAAATCCCGTAAGCCGGGTGTAGATTGATGTCGAATATCACGATTCAGCGGGGAGAGAACACCACCAACTCCAGGATACAACACGCACTAAATTTACGGGACTAATAACCTCTTTAAACTGGAACGAATTACCTACAGTACAGCTAGAGACTTTACCTCAAAGTGGGGGAAAATTCAAAAATAAATTAAAAACAAAAGTTAAAAATACTAATAATTGTACATATGTTAGACTAGAGCATTCAAGTTTTGTATTCATTTAGTATTAGTCTTAATTTGTAAAAAAATGTGTTTAATATACTTAATTTAACGTATAACTTGCATGTAATTTGAATGTAATACTTGATGTACTTAAGGAGAGCTGCCACCGGGATCTTTCCCAAAGCAGTTAATATATTATTTTTATATTATTATTATATAGATGTTGACGAGCCTGGAAACACAAGGTAATGAATCAATCGTCGCAGAAGGCCGCCGCCGCGGACGTCGGCAAAGGCGCCGCGTGGCTTGCCGCGTGGTGCGTGGGGAAGTACCGGGGAACATAACTGCCAATCATCCCGCTCGTAGGACCTCCATGAACGACTCGTGTGTCGTGTGGGTGTCACGCGGCAAAGGCGGCGCGAGCGCCAGGTGAAGTGGCGGCGAAGGTGGCAACGAAGGCGGTAGCGAAGGCGGCGGGGGCGGCGGCGGGGGCGGAGGCGAACGTACTGCTGACATCGCACGGCGGGGGCAGCGAGAAGAGCTCCTGCGACAAGCTATCTCCAGGGCACCAGGATCCCGTAGTGTAGAGGCTAGCGAGATAGATTTACATCTCTGGATACCGGCAGTAAAATGAGATAAATTAATGTTACACGAATGGGTGAAAACCAGAACGATATTAGTGACATTTTATAAATTCTGAGAAATCAGATTATTTAAATCAATATCACTGTATAGTCGTGGTGCTTTATTTCATCATAAAAACGTCATTTCAATTATCCATTAAAACAAAAAAATACATTAATATTGACATGTAGACTAAAATAAAAAAAATTATCTCGGAATTTATAAAATGTAACTTATACCGTTCTGGATTTCACCCACTCACACTGTTGCACAAAGCGGGTTTTCCTCTAGGTTTGAGTCGGATTGATGATTGTTAGATAGATTTTTCCCGGTATGTCAACTGTTATGGCAATTAGTCCCGACACTGTGGTGAATGTTTCATCCCGGATGTGGCGGTGATTCATTCGCAACTGCACGGTGCGATCCGGCGCCGACCTGCACGTCGGTCTCTGGGTGATTTCGTCTTGGTATCTCACCTCCATGGGGCACCGCCTCAGTCGGGACAAACTCTAAGATTACGACATGTGTGGTAGTGTTGTGTTGGTGTATAAGGGGGAAGCATAGGACAAGGAACAGGAAGGAAAGATGGAGAGATCCATGGCCAGTTTGTTGGAGTACTGTTCTTGCATTAGCCTGGAATTGGTCGGAGAAACCATCGAAAATACCGAACAGCAGCCGACAGCTAGAATTCTCTTTCATACAGCAGCTGAATTCGCCCCAGCCATTTGGCGAGTGTTGACAAACCGCCGGCGTCGAGACTCGAACCCTAGGATTTCCCGGTTAGTCAAATGAGCGCACATACTATTGAATCATACATATATTCACCAGCGATTTAATAAATTGAATACTTTTGATTTGAAACATCGTAAACATAATCAATATAATAATCAATGTTTTAAATTTCTACCCGCCTACAGCAGAAACATTCTACTGAATAAAACGATATAATACGCTTTTTCAAAAAAGTAGAACGCTTACTGCTCAAGAGTTACAAATAATCTTGTTTAACACTACATTGTAATAAATATTTTAACAAAAATGATCTTCATGAATACTACAATAATGTAGTATAGTATCTACGGATACAGCGCACAACTGTTCTTTACCTGCCTTATATATCAAAAAAGTCGCTGGTCCATACCGCAACATATGAATCGGAAATATTTTATGACGGGCAACCTCTTCCTTTGCGCCGTAATGTCACATGACGTGTCGTTAGTGACATAGTGAAATATTTCCAATGTTCAGTCAAAATTGAAAAGGTTTCATTGTTTTTGTGTTTTTCCCGAGTTTCTGGTTGTCTGGAAAGTCCATACACACATGCATATGGTCGGAGACTGCATATTTTTATTCAATTTTTGTATATAAAATATGTACTCGTAGTATAAAAGATTGATTTAAAATTTTTAAAGTAAACTAGTCTAGCTTATTAGTTTCTTGAGACTTCTTAATTAAATAGGCCAGGACCCCATGTTGCCAATGTAATGTTCGTCAGACGGGATGGTTGGGAGAAATCTGGGAAGTTACAATGAAATCTACATAGCAAGTGACTCATACATACCCAATAGGTTTACCGGTTTGGTAAAGAAAAGTGTTTAACGGATCTACATGTCAATTACGAAATGTTTTAAAGAATTTAAAATTGTCGTCTTAATCATGAACATGCGCAATGACACGATTCTGCTTCAGAGATGATAATCTAGCGGTGACTAAAAAATGGGCAACAACAAACCGTATATTTTATAGCAAGTAGAATGCGTGTTAGTTGAATCGTGGTATCTATCCCTTTAAGCAAGTGGCACGTTTCCGCAAGCGTAACGGAAACGAGAAAGGAATAGATGGCGGTGATGAGTAACACACGGCGAGTCGGCAGGTGCGTTGGTGACTGGCGGGTGGGGAGCGGAGTGGAGGCTTCGGCAACGGCGCCTGTGCGCAAGGCGGCGGCGGATGCAGGCGTCGATGATGGTGGTGGTGGTGCCGGTGACGGCGGTGGCGGCGGTGGTGGCGACGACGGTGGCGGTGGCGGCGATGGTGGTGGCAATAGAGGTGGCGGTGGTGGTGACAGTGGTGGTGGTGGCGACGGCGACGTCGGTGGCGGTGGGGGTGGCGGGGGCGGTGGTGGCGGTGGTGGCGGCGGCGGTGGCGGTGGTGGCGGCGGCGGCAGAGGCTGTGACGGTGACGGTGGGGGTGGCTGTGGCTGTGGCGGTGGCGGTGGTGGTGGCGGCGGTGGCGGCGGCAGTGGCGGTGACGGTGGGGTGGCGGTGGCAGTGGGGGTGGCGGTGGCGGTGGCGCTGGCGCTGGCGTCTAGCCGGCGAATGGCGGTAGCAATATCGCCGGCGCCGCCGGCAGGAAGTCGGCGGGGGCAATGGAGCGAGGCGGCGGAGAGTGCTAAACGCGACGCATCTGCCGGGCGCATCCGTTGAATGCCGCCGACGCGGATGCCACCGCCACCACCGCCGTCCCCGCCATCGCCTCGATGTGCGCACCGGGCCCGGAAGGAACAGCGACGCCGGCGGCGGCGGCGGTTGTGGTGGTGCGTGGGGCATGGAGGTGGCGATGGTGACGATGGCGGTGGCACACTCTGCTTAAAAAGTCTGACCAGTGTGAAATTTGAGTGGATTTGCGTATAAATACGTTTATAAGGGTTTTTCAGGCCGCTGAATTGAACTTGAAATTTCAAAATTCAAAACGGTGACTGCAAAAAAGCCGAACGCCGCAGAAAATGAACCCATTATGCGTAGAAATATGCATCCACTAAAGGATATCCAGGTCGTTGATTTCGAAAGCCACAATGACGTGTCAAAATTCAAAATACCGAGTTTAGAACGGTGGGCAGACTAATAGAAAATGAGGCGGATATGGAGCACATAAGGGTTTACGAGGTCGCTGAATACAAGCGGCTGCGTCAGCCTCGCTGGGCTGACGGCTATGCCGGTGGCAGCGTCGGCGATGCGGATGGCGGAGGCGGTAGGGCGGTTGGAGGGGAGGGAGACCTACCGAAAGCCGGCGCCAGCACCTGTCGGGGTCACCGAACCCAACAATCGCGCGACAATTACACGCACACGCCGCGCGACGCCAGACGCTTCCCCCCCCCCTGCCACGACACTTCCGAATACGCGACCCACATTGCAACCGGGTGGCTTCCGGTAACCTCCGATGAGGGCAGCACGTGTTATTGCCGGAAGCCTAATCGTTTCCCAAAGCACGGAGGGTCTTTGCTAGTATTATAAGGTCACGGGATGAATCAGAAGAAAATCATACATTTATACGCAATATATAATTTATATCAGTATTTAAACAGTTTTTTTGAAGTTCATTCTTCATACAATTAATTGTACTTTTACTGACACATGTCAATGGTAATTCTTGAAAATATATGTGTATAATGTGATTTTACAAGTTTAGGTAATACGTACTTGAACAAAATTGCATTGGCCTTGATAAATAGTAAAAAATGAAATAGAAAAATGACAAGGTATGAAGTTTAATAACAAAATTATATCGACAAGTTTTACACATAATGGTGAGAAGAACAATATCTAACACAGTTGAGAGAAACATTGTCTGTTATACGTGTGCTATAAATGTGGAACAAGGGGTATGAAGTATTTCCTTTCCTACTTCGACATATGCAATCTGCATTACATAAAACCCTCTGAATTGGGCGTTTTAAAGTTATCTTAAAATTCTTCATCCCCATATTCTTACTGTGCAACGAACACATTATATATGTAGTACATATTCAAATGAGATGTCGGGGATCATTAATGAAAGGCAGATGGCAGCAAGGGAGAAATAATCTCCATTCGGAGTGAAGTGGGTATCCATTCGGAGTGAGGATATTATTGAATTAGGCCTTCTAGCCGACATACAAAATATAACAAATTCTTAACCTGAACGTTAGGAACGAAATGTGGAAATTTTGCTCATCCGGGAGTCATTTAAAAAATTAAAATTTTAAATCTACAGGGGCAACACGTGCGTCGGCACTCGAGTTTCACCAGGCAGAGCAACGCGCCTGAGTCGCTGGGCGCCAGCTGATGGGCGCACTCGCCTCCGCCTCCGCTGCCCCCGCCCCCGTCGCCACCGGTTCCGCCTCCGCCTCCCCCTGGCGCCAGCGCCCCCGCTTCAGCCAACGTCAACGCCAGCGCCTCCCCCTCCGCCACGGCCCCCGCCTCCACCGCCCCCGCCCCCGCCTCCGCCAGCGCCGGGTGCTCCGCTTGCACCTGCGCCCGGAAAGGGCCCGGCGCCATAAAGCCGCCCTGCGCACGCGACGCCATGCCACGCCCGCTTCCGTCGCCAGCCGCCTCCGCTGCTACCGCCGCATGCTGCCAAACGTTTGTTCGCTTCCTCGCTCTCGGCCAGCAAGCCGCCGATGCACTAGGGATGCTGTTTTGCTCACAAAACAGTGATGTTTCCAGTCATCGATGTTCGGAATTAAAACATTTAAGTCGCATTAAATAATGTCAAAATGTTGATGCCATCCAATTAATGCATCGC
Source organism: Gryllus longicercus (assembly GCA_038098605.1). Classification (NCBI taxonomy): domain Eukaryota; kingdom Metazoa; phylum Arthropoda; class Insecta; order Orthoptera; family Gryllidae; genus Gryllus; species Gryllus longicercus. The sequence goes on along the minus strand of JAZDUA010000339.1, from coordinate 565,485 downwards.
CTCCAAACCATCGATCTTTCGTAAACTCGATCAGAACACACATCGTTAATGGCGAGGGGTGGAGGAGTATTTAATATGCCAGTGGTAATTTATTATTAAGATTTATAAATAAATCTGAAAAAATTACGAAAACTCGATCTACTTTACTTTCGCTGTTGATGACTGCGGTCTGAAAAAAATTTCAGTATACTGAGCTGTAAAATTTTGTTTTTGTTTTTAATAGTTTTTTTAATATTAATAATTTAAAAAATAGACATCGACACCGCTGAGCCCCGTCGTCACCGGAATTCACTGACTGCCACAACCACTCTCCACTGTCCGTTCCTATTCAGTCCCGTCGTCCATTACCGCCACCCGCCACATTTAGCCGGCGCCATTTGCTGCAACTGCCTCAGCTCCAGCTGCTACAGCTACCCGCCGCCACATGCCACCGCTCGCCACCGCCCACTGCCAATGACTACTTAATACACCGATCGCCAAATTCTGTTTCCATCATCGATCGACATATATAGCAGCTGTTCTGCCCTGCATATTCTCTTAATCTTGACACAGTCGGAATCGCTCATCGGAGTCGGGTCATCACGCTCTGCATACTGGTGTCCCATGGTGCGCTCAGCCTCAATTACTGCTCTCTGCTCGTCCGTCTCTTTACGCTACCACAATTAATCAAACAGGGCAATAAGCGGAAAATTCAGTGTATAACTCGAATAACTTTTAATTATGATAAAGTTTACAAGTGAGGAATGGTAAAAATTGCCAAACAGATACTCCGCACTTAGGTTGAATATCTTTCCAATTCAGTGTTCGTCGCCACTTTCTTCCTCCACAGTATGCTATCGCTCGTTATTGTAGTGTCTATTTTTCCAAATCCCAGCGACTGCGACTACTCACGTTAAATAATTACAACAGAAATAATACATTTAGCTGGTATCAACATGTAAGAATGATCTGTTTTTATGAGCATTAACAATGTCTTAAATTACGTTTCTCAAGTGAACGATATCAATTCCATCACGATTTCTCGTTATCGGTTCTTTTTAAAGTAAAAAACGTATTTTATTCCTGAGCTTTTCGCTGGCAGCACTTTTTTCATTACGATAGTACAGATATATATAACTATATAAACAAATGGATATTATAATTTAAAAAACTATATTGCAATAATAAAGAATTAATTTCCCTTCTACGTACTGAAATCGAACACCCACTTTCAATAACTATTTCTCTTATAAAGAAGTATTTTTTGCAGTACTGCAAACCCATTTGCCAATGGCAGTTGCAATGAAAAAACTTTCTTTGGACAACAAAGCTCTTTATTTGCTAGAAAATTATTTATGAAGCATGGCGAAACCATTGCGTTAAAAGCTGGTACCGGAACGTTGATAAAAATTGCTCTTCAGTTCCCTTGTGAACTCGAGCCGCACAGAGCTAGAGAAATGCATTAAAATCACTTCGTTACAGGTTACATCGAGCTAGAAACGCATTTGGTTCATCTCGAATGTTTCGGTGTACTCTGTCCCATACTATCTCCGTGGACGGTAGCCATGCCATGCTCCCGTGGACCGCGTCATCACCACGCGAACGTAAAATCAGCGGATGACAATAAGTATCCTGAGAACTGGCTTATCACCACCACCGGATCTATCACTACTATCCCTTCAGCAAATAAGTATTAATTCACAAATAGGTCATTTGACACGCTAAAGCATATTTGGAACATTTTGAAAGAAATGGCCGTTTGTTATAACATGTTATGTGAACACTGCATTGTAATTTGACTAGACATTCTAAAGAATAGTACCTGGGAGAAAAAAATGCATTATCGTTCAAATTATGCATGGTAATTCCGCTGTGTAGTTAAATCTATAGTCTCTTTTTCCTCTTATTTATTTGTTTCTACGTCATTGAATGTTCGGGCACACCGGCTTCCGAGGTTTCATGGAATCGCATTGTCTGTAGATGTCAGCAGTCATTAAGTATGTGATATGAGAACTACATGCAAAGTTGCAACACGTATGTATGGATATGTATGGATAGATAACATTAATTTTCTTAACTAGCCACAAAGTACTACGGACATGATAGAGGTATTGCGGCAACACAAGTTGACATAACACGAAGATACCATCCAGCGTTTATTGACTTGGGAAAACGATTTTCTAGAAGGAAATAATACGTCTCGCCAAATTTTGTAACTTTTTTCATTTTTAACTGACAATATTTAACGATAGAGTACACACTAATAAAATATAATTTTGCACAAAAACAAAAAGAAGTGATCAATGAGCTAAACGTTAAATAAAATGGCGTTTAGGGAAATGAATTTTAGGGTAATGCGATTCTTCCGCCAATCTCATTAATATTTTTATTCGAAAATAACAATTATTTGTATACGGCCAGTATTAGTGAGTGAGATACGTTCTTTCAAGTTTATCCTTCTGCACTAAAAGGAAGAGATACCAATATTAAGGCATTTTGTAAGAAGGAAAGCAGAGGTAGTAATTTACCTCAAAAAGATATACATTATTCAACTCTTTCGGTGAACTAATGAATTACCTTATTGGGCTTAATTGTAATCGGGATCTCAGAAGTAGGCAAGGGTCAAATTATTACCGAGTTACAACATGAAAATATCAATAGTAGCATGGACTCGAATAGTAGTCTGGCATATAAACTATAAAAAATACCTACATATGGATCCAGAAATTGAAGTGATTAAAAGTTTAAAAATCTTGTCCGTTCCCCACAGTTGTTCCTGGTTCAAAAGATGACATCTATTGTTTCAATTACGTATGAAATTGGAAATATGATCATGGAAGCTAAAAAAGCTGATTGATCATATCCAAAGTGATATAATTTGGGTTGTGAAGCATGACGACGAGCAAGAGAAGAATGAATCGGACAGTTTTGTAAGTGACACTAATGATTCGGAAGTTTTTGAGAAATATTGAAATAAGGTATTGTAACTTTTATATATTTTTCAATTAGTAGCCCGGGCTCCCAATGCAACCAGAATCTATAATTAGTTCAAACAAGATAATGAAATATATTATTTACCTTCAGCTAACAACGACCTTCAAACTTAATACACTCCCTTACATTTTTACACATGATTTCAATGTTACGACTACTCAGTAATGTCGTTCTTGAACACGCCACATGCTCACGGTAAGTCTCAAATTCCCCTAAACACAGGGTCACATCCGCGGTACTAAAAACACTTAATGGGAGATGCTTGTTCACATGATATGTTTGTCGCGATTAACTTCTTGTAGTCGAGTTTTCAAAAAAATTGAAATTGTTACCTAATATTCAACTTGTTATTACAATTACTTTGGATGGTGGAACGAGACCCGAAGGTAAGGCGTCGAAAAAAAAGGGCTGAGCGTGTACATCATAATGAAATTCGTTCCAGAAGACTTCGAACACGAAAGCTACGTGCAGAATTACGCCTGCCAAAATTCGCTGCGCTCTGCTGTTCCTCGAAGGAAAAAGAGGCAAAAAGGAAGAGTCGTTCTCCGCGCAACGTTTAAAGTTCGGGAGATAAAACGCCCTCAAACGATCATGAGATGTCCAAGTATGCATTTTTTGTGCAAACTCCATAGAGCGACGTATCAAACATACAGTATAAATTAATTTATCCATAAGAAGCACAAAAGGAATCTCTGGTTAAATTAGTTCGACCGTGCGTGTTTAGGTACCCTATTCGTGTTTAGCTACTTATAGCCTATAAAAAGGATTGTAGGATCCGATAGCGCGTAAGTTATGGATGTTAACAGTTTGTGATAGTGACATGGAGGTGAAGGTAAACCAGGTGAAGGTATCTCAAACGTTATATCCTGAAGTTCATCATCCATCATTTTATATTCGCGCAGAAAATTCAAATGTCAATTTGCAGTGCTGTGTTTCCAAAACTACAAAATATAGATAAAGAAACAGAATAAGAAAGTAGATGAACAAGAATAAGAAGAGTAGAAGATGCAAAAGATGAAAACGAAGACAAAGACGTGACCTGAATGGGGAAGATGGCGCCCTCCTCGGATCCGCCACTGAAAGAAACAGCCTAGTGCCCGCGTTGCGGCTGCAGCGTCCGTCGCGCCGTCAGCACGAGCCGGCTCCCCCTCCCCCGTCTCGCCGCGTGTCGTCTTCTCGCCGCTTCTCTCGCTCTCCGGAGGCGGCAGGGTAATGAAATCAGGAATGCAAGGACAGCCGAGCCGAAGGAATGCTCCTCGAGAATAAAGACGAAGAATGCGAGTTTCTGAACGTACAAACCTATCCACATCCGGACAACATAAAAAAAAGGAAAATAAATATTTACTCGACTTCCCCTCCCTCGCCACACTACCGCCGCCGCCGCCACCGCCGCCGCTGCCGCCGCCGCCGCCGCCGCAGCCGCGCGCGTCCACAGACACAGGAAGTGGCGAGACTCCGAAGGAACAGAACGCGTGGGCCGGAAGGAGACGAGGAAACGTATACACACGTTCGAAGGTATTTAAGAAATCGGAGGCGGGGCGGGCGGAGACGCGGCGGAGCAGGAGCGGGGCGGAGGCATGGGGGGGAGGGGGAGGGGCGGAGTGCGATTTAAAGACTCCCGCAGCCGGAAAGACATGCGCTGGCAGGAAGCGGCGGCGGAAGAAGACAAATTTACGCGCGAGCCCGCTTTAAACGCGCGCCCGAAATAGACGAAACACAAGAGGTGGCGTGAAAGGTGGCACGAGAGAGACGCCGGTCGTGGGGGCGGGGGCTGCGAGCGGGCTTGCGAGTAGACCGACAAGGCAGCTGCGTGGAATAGTGATGCGACATCGATAACGAAACGTCGATGCTGACAAACATCGATGTTTAAAATTAAAACTGGGAATGGCATGTGGTGGCTGTTAACATTACATTCAGCAAAAATCATCGAAGTTCTTAAACATCGATGTTTTAAATCTGGCGCAGTAACTTCTAACATGAAATTCGTTCGCAAAAAAATCGAACTTCGAAAAATTTGAATACGCCCCCCCCCCTAAGTAGGAAGGAAAGACGAAACAAATACCAGGGCATCAGGATCATCTCGAGCAAGGAATAATCTGCTCGATAAAGGAAGTAGAAACCGCGCTCCATTGGTTAGAACACATATATAGTCAGTGGAGCCATAAGTTATTATTTAATTCAACTTTGACAAAATTGGGATTACGTGTATTTTTCATCCACGAACAGAACATCGCCCACGTCAAAATATCGAGCATAAAATATCGACATTTTTTTATGAAATCATCGATGTTGCAACCCCCTTTCGCTGGATGGAAGGCGCTCGTGCACGTTCCGCGCGGCAGGGAGCGATTGAGGTAATATGGGCGAACGCATGATCTCAGTAATTGGCGATGAAATGTGATTGAAATGTAAATATAACCTTTATTATTTTGAGAATGACACAAACTGTCAAATGGTTCTCGCAATAAGTACGGTTATATAACAGCAAACTGTCCCACAAACACCGAAGAACGCACTTGCTGTACGAACGAATTACTCCTTCATAACTAGAACTTAATGTGGTTCCCATCGCACTCACACAGGCTAGAACACAACAAAACAATAATTATTTATTTAACGTCAGAAACAGTTCAAAATGGTGAGTAACGTCTAAAGAGGAGAAGTGTATTCTCTGCAATTCTGGGATCTCTACCTTAACCGATATATAAAATTAATTGTGAATATAGATGTAAATGAGCATTTTTGCCTAGAATAAGTAAGAAAATATTTATTCCCGTGTTTTGGGTTTTTATCACTCATCGTGCCATTTGTAAATGAATCGACTGCTGCGAGAACATAAAGAACGATTATTTGATGAACTTTATTTCCCATTGAACTCTAGAAAACGTACACAGGAGTTACATTTATGTCCAGAAGTAAAACAAAGGGCCATCACAGCATTCGCTCAAAGAATCAGGAAAACTACATGAAAAACCTGATCAAGATGGAGATCTGTTCATGGATCAAGGATTTTTTCGAAATAATTTTTCATCAATTCGTAGAGAAGTCTGATGAGCCATCCGGCTGACCGAAAATATAATAGAAGAGTTTACTTGTTGCAGAATGTGATATGCTATGTAGTTGCAGAATGCTGGAATGTTTTAAAATGCAAGTAATAATGGAAACGTTTCGAACATTCACAGAAATTCGACGGTACAGACGAATCCAGAAAATACTTTTAGAGTAGAAATTCACGGAAAAGGCAACTTGAAATTTGTAAGAGTTAGAAATCATGCAATAGCCTATTCCATTTCCATTCAGACTACTTAAATTTACTGACAAGTGATATGTTTTCCTCATTTGTGTAATGAAGAGTAAGTGCGTTCAAACGAATCACGATTTAATTATTTCGAAAAGGCTAATTGGAAAATTGCATCGTTTTTTCACGGGGAGAGAGGATCGGTCCCTGGCTACTGTGGTAGGTTAAGAGATGTGGCAACAAACTCTGGGGACGTTTGGCGAGCGGCAGGCCCAACCGGGAGCGGAGGAGGCGGGCGCCGGCAGGTGGGAGCGGGTGGCAGGAGCAATGACGAGTAGCTTCCGGCAGCGGGAAGCAGCCGGCGGCGGCGGGCACGTGGGCGACGGCGAGCGACGGCGGGCGGCGAGCGGAAGGCGGAAGATGGCGGGCGACCAAAAGCGAAGGAATGTGGCGGAATCAGAGAGGCCAGCGATACGCCCAAAGGGCGGCGCAGGGCGACGACCGTCAGGAATCAAGTAGGCCGTGGTTGGCTAGAAAGAACTGATAGCGGGCGGTCGATGGTAAATCCTTCCATTATACGGGAGAGACGTTTCATTAATTAATTACTTCGTATTTGCGGACGCGTCAACTGTTATAGTGATTTAAGTACAGAGGTTTTTATCACGGGCGGTGGAACTGTTCTTCCCCGTTTACTGTACGTAAACATATGGGGAGAAGTCTGCGCACGTTTTCTTCAGCTTCAGACGATATAGTCACGCGATGATTTCATGATGGCAAAGAACAATTTCAGCCACCTTCAGAGCCTCATTTGGCGAGTGACAGGTAAGGAGTTGCGAAAGGGCTCTTTGCCATTAAATTAAATCATGACCAGACTACCGTACACCGCCGTCCTTATGTCGTCTCAGATGACCATTGCAACCGCCGCGTCACCTCTCCATGTGGCACTTTGGAGGTCGGTGCAGTGGACGAGAACGAATGAAACTCCAGTGGAAACGGTTTGCTCATAAAGTTACACACAGGAGTACTGGCGGATTCAGGAGGGGGGCATACACCCCCCCAAGGCCTACAGCTTTCGTTTACCTTCATTTGGCAAAATTAATTGGTTAAAATATTTATTTATGTTCGAATTATGTAATAATTTAAACAATAATATTCTATAATATCGTATCTTCAGTACATAAATAACATAAAATATTATAACAAATATGTTTATTATTTAATAAAAATCTACGATCCCCCCCCCCAAATGATCGGCTGATTCCGCCCCTGCGCAGGACGTTGGGGGAAGTGAGACCTAAGTTTGAGCGGGGGAGGGTGGCTATGATCGCAGCAGCGGCTGTCGAAAACCGAGCGACCTAAGAGGGCGAAAACGGGAGTAAAGACGAGCCAATCGAACATATTGCTAGCGTTGCAATCGATTGGCGGCGGGCAGTCGGCGAAGAGGACCCTTCGACATGCGCCGAGCGGGAAAGCCAGGGGTGACACGGGTAAACGAAAAGGCAATAGGGAAGTTCCAGGACCAGTCGGAGCGGGCGAGCGCGGCGGTGACGGCGCAGGCGGCGCCTTCTCAATGTGTCGCAGGGAGCCGGCCGGTCGGCCAGGCGCCCCAAACTGGTTTATCGCTGCTATGCCACAGGTTAAGGAGCTCTTTTTCTCCAAACGTCCCTGCACCCGCGAGTCGCCTCGTGGAACAGCATAGGAGACACGCGAACAGAGAGGGCAGAAGGCGAAGCGAGTTGCTCTTGCTAAGTACACTCGTACCATAGAAGAAAGATATTAGATAATATTTCCCGTAAGTATTTCCCGTAGTATCTCTGTACTATGGGGAGGTGATCGGTCCGATTAAGCCGGTTCCGACATTGACGTTAGGTTCGGTTAATACTGTCTAATGTCAACAACTACAATACGAAAGAAAAAATAAATACAATACTCTAGTTTGAATCAAGTACACTTCCCAATATCGGAGTTTAAAAGTCAATATGCTCCGCAAATTCATTTTTTTTAAATTTAAAATCAGACCGGCAATATCCAGCGCTAGAGTTTTAAAGTGAGACAACAGCTCAAGATTTTCTCCGTTACAACCAACATCTTTTAAAGCTAGTTCCGTAGTAGTACTGGGTCATGAGTGTATTTTTTATTAGGAGCATGAGAATGTTCTTTTCAGTTCCGCTTGTCAAATTTATACGCATTCTGGTATACTTGTGCCTTCTAGAGCAATATGTATTCGCAACAAGTGATACCAAGCAACGATGACTGATATAAAATATAAAACACAGGGATCATCTGGACTTTCTGAAATACAATAAAATTAGTTTAAAAATGAATCAATACCCACATCAATACTCTGAACCAATGTCTAAATTCGAAAGGGTTTTTTCATACTTAATTATGTAATTACAAATGATTAAATGTTCACTTAGTCTAATTACATTGAAAGGTTTATACAAAATAAAAATTAAAAGGACATTTGATAAGAATTTTTTAGAACATGTATTGTGTAATTCTTTTCAAATATATTATTGGAAAAAATGCAGTATTGTCAAGAGTACTATCTGCTTATAACGCCTTGAAATAATTTCAGAAAATAACATAGGAATAGTTTTATTTACGTTGTTTGTTTTTGTGTAATAAAAAAGCCACATGGATGACACAATTAGTTTTCACCATCCACCAGGATGTATCAACTACCAAGAGCTTCCTGAAGTCGGTGTTACTACATTTGCAAATTATACAGGAAATCTCCATCTACGATGACAAAACGAAATGTATCACCCCTTCTTCAACCAGTACTTTAACAGCGTTTTCTTCCTTTTTATACTCAACGGCATCTTGAAATATCGATCAGCAAGAGCCCCGTCAATTAAGTAGTTATGAAGCCATACACGAAGAACGATATGAGTGTCGAGACGAACTTCGCAGGCGAACCGCAGAAACGCCAAGAGCATGAGTGCGTCAGTAAATGTGTTGACTTAGTGATAAGCGAAAATGGAGTCAACCCAACTGCCATAGTGGGAAGCAAGTTAAATTTCAGCGCTCCTATTCTTGCAAAGAGAAAGTTCTCGACAAATGACAATAAATGCGAACTTTCGAAAAGAGAAAATATGATTTATTTTCCAAACTCGCTTATTGTTTCAAATGTTCCAAATCATACGTCAAATTGAACATTTAACTATTAAAGTTTGAACGCAAGTGATTATCAACATAAAATCTCTTGTATCATCCTCATTATCGTAGAAAATGTGCATACAGTTTAAACGTTAGGTAAAATATTTTTATACAAAAAATGCCTTTCTGAATACTGTGGTGCCTGTGACAGTAACCGCTCCGCACAGTAACCGTAACCCTTTTGTCATAGTGATTTGACAGGTAAAGGTAAGTCGCGTATGATATACAATCATCGATAAGTATAATATAAACTGTAATTTCATTATTATAGAGGAAAAGCCAAATATGTTTTCTTAATGAGTTGTCAAACAATGGATAGGACCCACGGCAGAGAAAAGTATAATAAAATAATGCAAATATTAATTGAATTATTAATTTAAAAATGTGATGTAAAATCGAAAGAGAACTTTACCCAGAAAGCATCTAACAAAGGAAGAGCGTTAGCGTCTCTAGCACTTCATAGCCCAGCACGTGACGGCGACGCGCACGTCGACCCCTAACGCATTTCTGAAGCGTCGCCCGTAAACCGCGCATAACACGAGGAGGATCCGAGAGACGAGGGGCCTGGGCGGAAGTGCCCGGCGGGGGCGGCGGGGCGGAGCAGTTGCGCGCGTCGCGGCGTATTTTGAGCGCTTCGCTCGCGCGGGGCGGGCCGGGGCGGGGCGGGGCGAACCAAGGCGGGGAGGGGAAGGGAGTGGAGGGAGGGGCAGAGAGGGAGCGGGGCCGGGGCCGGGGGCGAGCGCTAAAAGGAAACAAACGCGCGGGGGAGGTGGAGGCCGCACGTGGCGGAGGTGGGCCGGAACGTCTCGCACGGCGCGGGCCGGAAGTGGAGGCGGGGTGGAGGCGGGGCGGGGGGGGGGACGCGGCGGGCCCCGCCGGAGGGGCCTCGGGGGCACGGCCGGGAGGCGAGGCGCGATGTGGTGCAGGGCCGAAGCTACGGGCGCTCCGCCCACTCGCTGCGAAGCTTTAAAACGAGCGGCGCGAAGATTTGGGAAAGTGACGTTTCGTTGCGAGATCACGACATTAATGAGCTAACATTCCCTCGTTACCTTACAAAAATTGAATGATTTTCATAATCGAGACAGATATTGATAATTCGGAGAATTGTATGTAATCCATTATACGAATTTTACTAAATGTAACAAATATTACAACGTTCTGCAGAATCAGTGTCTCCCATGCCGATGATATTCTTCGTCTAGTGTCCTTGAATCCATTTAACAAATGTCGAATAAAACTCTTCTGTAACTGACTGGATGAACTGCATAAATTGCTAGCAACTTCAACTTTTCGGAAAGAAAAGAAAACTTAAACGTAATATTTAGTAATTATTTTACGACCTACTGTAATCAATGCAATTAATTCTGAAACCAGCCGTTCAAATCACATCGCAGATGTTTTCAATATTCAATTCAAGCCAACAACGATCTCTCCCCCCCTATTCAGACTTTAGGCGAACAGACTGATCGTTGATGGCTGTTTCCAAGCAAACGCCTACAGCGTCATGTTCAGTCAAAAAAAAAAAAATAATAATAATAATAATATAAAAAAACTCCGTCTTGCTGCCCAAAAAGATGGGAGAGGTCTAAATTTAGAAAGCTCTGATGAAGTGTTCCTGAAGTGCGAATGCCCTGGGTCGCCGTGTCACACAACACCCGCAGAGGAAGGACAGATTGACGGAAGCGGGGTGACGGCGTGTGGGGCGGCGGCGTGGATGAAGGAGGGGTCGAGGGTGGAGTCAAGGGAAGGGACGCTGTTAAAACGGGAGAACGGGCGGAGAGCGAGCGGAGGATGGAGTGAGAGAGGAAACGGCCGGCCGGGGGGAGGGGGCATGGGCGGGGCCCAGGGCGGGGCGCAGCGGATGTTGTGTGTCGTGCCGCCTGATGGAGGGTGGCGAGGGCGGCGCCGCGGCGCTGGGGAGATGGACACGGATTGGCATGCAGGACGCGCCGTGGCGGCGTGTTACCGATGGCCAGACGGGCTACGGATGAGACATCGATGCCAATGTTTTTAAAACATAGATGTTTCTATAAAAACATCGATGTAGTTCACATTGATTTATTGAGGAGTATGTTTTTTTAACAACGATATTTTGCGGTCGATGTTTTTAGGAGGTTGATATTTTAGGTCTGAATGAAGGATGTAGCATATAACGAAAAATTATATTTTTCAGATTTGTATAAATTGATTATTCTTGCAGAGCAAAGAGACGGAAAAAAGTTTGCATAGTTTTCGCCAATCAATATATTCTATTATTTACGTATTATCCAATCATACAATAAGATTTTTAATTTTTTTGTGACAATGTGTCAATGTTGCGTCAGTTATATCTAAATTATAAAAAAACAAACACCACCACCGTCCAATGTTAGAGGATACTAAAGCAGTTTTAAAAACATCGATGGTATCTGTGCGTTGAATTCACCATGACACACTAAATAATCAATCGGAAGGGTGGGATACACGGGAAGATCCGAAATAGTTGACTGAAAACGTGTCTATTACCGTCGCCGACGCAAACATTTTTGCACACCATTTTCAGATTTGACAATTTGGCTCTACGTGAACGCCAACGTATTTGACTTCAACCAACGCCAACGTTTTTGAAAGATCGCCGCCAAGGGATGACACAACAACGGTCTCAGTCAGATTTATCCATTACCCGTGTCGTTCCCAGGCTAGGCGAATAAGAGATGTTTAGAAAGGGTATTGTCGGAGGATTTAATTTTGCCGGGTATTACCTACAGATTTTTTATTTACTGCAAATTCTAATATAGGTAATAATTTACGTCCCTCCATTTAACAGCTGTCAACAGTGCCACGAGCGTGCCATGGCAGGTAGACTGCAGATTCTTCAACATTTGAAAACCCATTTTTGAAAATTCACAGCCCCCAGTCCGGGTTCATTCCGCGAACATGGATTTTGGAAATCAGTACGCAAACTGGAACCATAAGCAAAAATACATATTTATTTCAATTTTTTCTCAGCGACAGCAACTCGAAACGGAACGTCATTAAACGAACACCTCGATTTTTGGTTATCCTTGACGGTAAATTTCTTGTGACAGAGTGTTTTATCCATATGTATATTACCCAGCGTGGAATTATTATCTTTTAAACTGTGATCATAGGCCACGTATTATTAATAATTGGTGACTTTAAAGCATCTGAGCAAGTGTCTACGGATATGCATGGCAGCTTGTAAGTCTAGCTTTTTTGAGAGTTCGGTTGATGAGTACAGAACGTAACTTATTTGTTGATTGAATACATTTTTTATTTCAGGGAGCGTGAACTGCTATGGTTATTAGTCTCGTACGTTTCATCTCGTCTCGTAAGTACACGGAGGAGGTGATGGAGTTCCTCCCCCACTAGAACGTGAGATCCGGTGCCAACCAACACGTGAGCTTGCGGGCGTTGTCCCCTCCAGGCATCTCCTCAGCCAGGACAAGCTCCAAGTTCGCTGATCGGTCTCCCGACGCGAGTGTTAGTGTAGTTTACATCCACGTGCAATATGGTATGTGCCAACTAAGGTAGGAGAAGGAAGGCCTGAGGAGGGAATACGGACGGAAAAAATCGTTCCAAGTCTTTGTCGCGTTTGTTAAGATACTGCTGCGGAATTGATCAGAAACACCATGGAAAACTAGCGGGCAGAGCAACCTGCCGGAGGAATTTGCCTCCATTTCCGGCTGAATTCGACACAGCTATGAAACTAGTGCCACCAACGGGAGTCAAACTCTAGGACCTCCCGGCCAGTCACTGCAGTAGCAATAGTTGTTGCCCTGAGCCAACTCAGCTGGTAGTTATTTGTTGATTTACCGAGTAACGAATATACGTTCACGAAATTACCAATGCTAGTGTCGGTCGTCGCGGCGGAGTGTGTGGCGTGCGTGGGTGTGTGGCGTCGCGTCGCAGCGTGGCGCGGCGAGGCACGGCGTGGCGCGGCGTGGTGTGGCGTGGTGTGGCGTGGAGTGGCGAGCGAGGGGAGAAGAGGCGCGAGATGCCTCGCGCAGCTCGGCGGCAGCGCTCTGCTGCGACAGCTGCGCCGGACGACAGCAAAAAAAAAACTGGATCTTCGTTGACAGACCTACTTACGTTCCCGTCTTTAAATAAGCAACTCGCAAAGGACAGGGCGGTGTCATAAAAACCACCCGAAGAGGGCGCGAAATGGATTTTATTATGTGGAACGTGCCGGGAGACCTAACAGGATGCCGCCAGAGGACAAAAAGATATTTCAGCGTCGTAAAGCCCCCGGCTTGGGTTCATAACGCTTCGTTTGCATTTGCATCTGTGTGCATATTTTATTGACAATTACTTTTTACAAGATGTTGCAATAACTGGAACTTAGACTGAGCGAAGAGTTTCTCTCCGACAGTGCTTCACAACGCTTCACGACTGTCTATACGAAATTCAATTTAACTTTATAGATATTCCTTAAATTAGTAATACATCAATAAAGGATCAATGAGACATTAAACTTTTGGTCGAAAGTTGTCGGGGAAGTTTACAGGATAATTTCTCCAAGTTTATATTGTTTGTTCGCTTTCATAAAAATCCTTAATAAGAGGCATGCTGTTCTCTTTATTTTTTTTAGGTTTTCCGAGATTTAAGTTACAGACGCTTCGGACATAATTTAGCTTATCTCTTCAAACATAATACAGTTACAAAATTCACAATAAAACGTGAGAACAACTTAAAGTTTCCAATGAAAAATAAAACATGTTCAAGTTACATTTTATACTTTTCAATTACTTTTTAAAATATTTCGTTAAGTTCAATTCTTTGCCTATTTAGTCATCTTAGCTTCCTTGATCCATTAGCACTCCTAGAACACTCATATTTTAGTAGCCTACTTCGGGACTTTCAGTAACGGATTTCGAAAACTGTGAATAAATTCTGGAGCAACTGACCCCTGCCTCAATTTCAAGTATGCCTTTTAATTTAAAATGCTAAATTACAGTATTAGGGTGTACGTTATTTGTGAAGGTATTTTACTGCCTGAGATTGCTATATTAAAAGTAGATTAAGGAATTTCCTTGTCATTGGTACGGTAATTGTTGATAGTGTAATTGTTGATTAATTTATGCCACTCTTATCATAACCTAACCTTAGTATCGATACCTACAGACTATTAGTTTCTTTGGGACGATGTTTCTTTAAGTCCGATGTCCACAATGTATGGTAACAAGGAATGATTGTACTTCCGATATCGGAGATCATTTGAGCCCTTGGCGACATGAAATTCTCTTTTTCCTGCCATGATATATAAAACTATGGGATCACTACAAAATATTAATACAATGCTGGGAAATATAAATTCATATACAATATTAGAAGATTATGTACAAATACTCTTGAGTTTCCTCGATGATGAGGGTAATTTGTAAGGCAAGTATCGCGAAGCGTCCACCGTAAGCACATACTGTGGATTTTCCGGCAGAGGGCGACATGAGTGCTATTTTCCTCTCAATTTCACTTAACGACGGCTGTGTCAGTCCTCTGCACAGAATAGCACGTGGCGGGGGCGGATTCTCGATCTCTCGTCCGCGTCGCCGATGTTATGATTAGGTCAGTGAATCGACCCCTCAGCCGACGCAGGAAGTCGTGGGCGTGCCATCGACACGTGCGTGCTGTGACGCAAGACGCAAAGGATCACCGCTGCGGGTGGCACGTGACACCTTGCGCCTTGAAAGACGCCATTCACTCGTTCCTCGCGTCGTCTTACGAACGATGCGATCGGTTTCGTTGTACGTGACAGTTGTTTTATTTATAAACCTTCACAGTTCGCATAACAATTGAAAATCGCTGATCCGGATACACGTCTTCAATAAATGCCAGCAGCAGCTCACATGAAGTTGATATCCGGAGGTTAATTTTACTTCTGGGGTGTCCACCGAAGTAGGCTACTGAGATATGAGTGTTCTAGCTCTAATGGATGAAGGAATCTAAGATGATTAAATAGGCAAAGGATTGAACGTGACATAATATTTTTAAAATGTATTGAAAAGTATAAAATATAACGTAAACATGTTTACTTTTTATCGAGTGATTCTTATCCAAGTGTTTTTTTTCTCGAATTTTTAACGTGAGTAGCATTTGAGAAAACTTTGATTAACAGACAACTCTTATCATGTTTAGAAAAACTGTTGTCGTAAAATCGTATTGCACAGTAATAACATTTACATGAGATTGGCATACGCCTCGCTACGAGCCAGTATTCGTCTTGTGTTTTTCCATCGCTTTATTGTGGCTGTACAACCTGCCCCTCCCTCTGGTGATAACAACAAAGGAGTCAGAAAATATACGTAAGTTGCTGTTTATGTATTGACACTTGGGAACAGAAACGCCTATACGAGGGTAAAAGATACATTTACTCCGCAGATACAAGACATTGGATCATCGCTGCACTTGATATTTATCAAATTAGACATACATTTCTATTAAAGTGATGTCGTTAGCTGGTAATTTAGAGAGTTGAACAACCAAATATATTTTCATTTTGTGAAATTCGTCTGTATGAATGCCGGAGAACTTAAATTAATTGCAGAAGAAAATCGGTACTTGTGATAACTACAATTCTTACAGTGACGGAGTCGTAAATCGTTGCTAATCAATTATTCTTCAAAAGCATTTATGAGAAAATTTCCCACGCAATATTGAACATTTAGAAAGTGAGAATTTAATCTATTTAACAATATTTTGTCAGTTAAAATATGATATCGCTTCTGTTCACTCGAACAAGCGAATGATATAAAAAAAAACTTTGGCAAGACTTAATAGGAATGGGAACTTCGAATGTACGACAACAAAGCCTGTACGTATCGTGTCTCCTTGCCATAAAAAACGCCATATATTGGGAATGTAACTACTTCAGTTGGAAATTCCTTTCGGAAGCAACGCAGGGGAACTACACTTTGCACTACAGATGCGACATCGATGTCAATATTTTTACAGAATCATCGATGTATTTAGCATCGATTTTTTGAAGCCGAGATTTTTATAATCGATGTTTACAGACCGACGTTTTTACGTGGTTAATATTTTCAAAATGAAAAAAGTTCTTTAAAATTCCATAATTTTCAGATATAAATAAATTGAAAATCTTCAGACGAAAGTAACCAAAGGTAATAATTAATAAAATATCGAGTTTTCGTTAATAAAGAAGCCTACATCATTTTTGAATTATCGAGTAAAATAATTTATGTTTCAATTGTCCTAATGATTTTTTCACTGTTTAGACAGTTAAATATCGATTCAAAATATTAATAAATGATTCCACTTTCAAATATACCCTGGGCGAACATCAATGGTGATTAATCCACTTTACAAAAACACTCATGTTTAATACCATCGACGGTTTGGTTTCCACGTTTTATTAACACCTATGTTTTAATTTCGAGCATTGATGTTTAGAAACATGGAGGATTTGTTGGCGAGGTCGCATCCCTACTTTGCAGTGTTTTTCAACTCGTCGCCAAGCCCAGCGTCTTTCGTCACTTCCGTGATGTAACGACCCCTCGTACATTAACGCTTCCGGAATTCAATGCCTCGCTTGTCTCTCCCGATGACAAGTTGGCGCTTCACTGGAATACCGATGGGCGCGCTTCTACTTTGGGGAGTCATGCTCCTGCGACGAGCGTACCTGCACGTCCCGCCCACACTGCACAGCTGACTGCATGCAGAGCTTACATCGCTTCCGGTGACAAAAGGGGTGTCCCACCATTGGGAAGGGACCATTTTGATGCCGGTAGTTACGTGTTCGTCGAACGTAAAACACATTCGGAATTTGGAATCGAAAAAAATATTTATCAAACAACTGTAATAAGTAAATATTTTGAATTGACAACGGAAAAACAAACTGGAATGTTTCAGTGGACGAAACATTGAGTGTTGCTGTTTCATTCTGCGGAGTATTCGGGGATTGCGATTGTATCACTAGTTATGTTTAAAAGACGTTAAAAGTAAATACAATGCCTAAAGTTCTTCTAATGCACTTAACACGCGGTATATTTGAAATTGAAAGAAAAAGTAGTGCTGCTACAACAGCACACAATTCCTCGCATTATTTGTAAATTCCGCAAGTTTCGAAAATTCAGAGTACAATGAACATTTAAACAAAGTAATTTACTACGAACGTGAATGCGATTTATCTACTTTTCAGATCAGGGACTTACAGTACAAGTCTACTGCCGAACATTCGCCACTTTCCGCTGCAGAATTAGAATACATTTTCTTTAGCACGTAAGTTCGTAGTAGACGAGAAAGTAAAAAGAATTGCTCGTTTGTGAAAATGAACGCCTGGAGTAAGGATGAATTGCTTCAAGAACAGAAAAGTTATCCAGTTAGATGACAGAGTCGACGAGACGTAGAAGTGATAATATTAAACGGGTGAGAGGGAGATAGAGAAAGAACGGTAAAACAGAAGAGAATGTTCGTATGTAAAGGAATGCGGGAGGGAAGCGTAAGTAGGTAGATGCTCACACCGATACGCTGATTAAATAGAAAGAATGTGAGCGGATGGTGTGAAGAAGGGTTAGCGGTACACCAATGAACGTGTAGATGCTAGTGCGCAAACAGGTGTGACACGACCCACAAGTGAGTGTGAAAGTAAACGAGTGAGCAAGTGGGTGGATTGGTGAGCGGGCTGGCACGCGGCACAGTGGTCGAAAACGGGCTGGAATAGCGGTACGGCGGCAAGTAGGTGAATGAGCAAGAACACAAGTATGCGAAGAAGGTAGGTAACTAGTCTCAGTTAAATCGGCCAGATGAGTGAGGGAGTAGAGGACAGTGAACAGAAGGCACGTAGGGGACGGTAGGATGGGTAAAGGTGTGAACACGTGTGGACAAGTCGCTAGTAATAACTAGAAACGTTGATAAAGAGAGAGAGAGAAATATTGGCGGATGAATCATTGCAATGATTATAATGTGCGCAAGCCAGTTGAGATACGTCAGCAAACGAGCTGACAGTCAAGTACAGGATGATCGCGTTACCAACAGTATGGATGTGTGGAGAGCGTGAGGAGAGAGTGGTGTTCGGACGAGGATAGATTCAACAGGCGAAAAGTAGTCAAATAAGCGAACGGGTCATCGAGACGTGCAAAGAGAACATCGGGGAGATGAGAAAGAAGAACTCGGAAAGCGATCGTGTGAGTTAGTGTGTAGGCGGATGAAGACACACGGGCGAGGAGGCGGGTAACCAGGCGGGAATGCGAGCACGTGGGCAGGTGGGCGAGCGGGCGGGTGGATGGCCTGGCTGGTAGGCGGTCGCGCGGGTGGGCGAGTGGGCGGGCGAGCGGGGCGAGCGGGCGAGCGGGGCGGCGTCGCAGCGCGCGCAGATGCTGTGGAAGAACGAGCAGAGCAGCGCGGCGTGCAGACAGGGCTCGTCCCGCGGCGGCGGCGGCGGCGGCGGCAGTCGGGAGGCGCCTGTAAGGTAGCCACCCGAGGAACTCCCGCCCGTCCGCCCGCCCGCCCGGTTGCCCGCCCGCCAGCCGGCCAGTCAGCTAGTCAGTCAGTCAGTCAGCCGGTCACCCAGTCAGACAGCTAGCCAGTCAGTCAGACAGCCATCCAGATAGTCAATCAGTGAGCCAGTCAGCCAATCAACCAACAAGCCAGTCAATCGGTGAGTCACCCAGTCAGCCAACCAATCCACCAATCAGCCAGCCAGTCCACCAGCCCGCAGTCAGCCAGCCAATCAGTCAGTCAGTCAGCCAGCCGGTCACCCAGTCAGACAGCTAGCCAGTCAGTCAGACAGACAGACATTCAGATAGTCAGTCAGTCAGTGAGCCAGTCAGCCAATCAACCAACAAGCCAGTCAATCAGTGAGCCACCCAATCAGCCAACCAGTAGCCAGCAGTCAGCCAGCCAATCAGTCAGCCAGCCAGCTAGCCAGCCTGCCAGACAGCCAGTCAGCAATCCAGCTTACCAGCCGGCGGGCACTCGCCGCAGCCGTCGCCTTCGTCGTCGTCGTCGTCGTCGTCCGCGGCATGAGTCGCCGCACGGACGCCACGCGTGCGTGACAGCGCGTGAGCCACCGAGTCGCTGCGACAGGATTGTGCCGCACCCAACGCGGCGTTCGCGGGGCGTTTTTTTCGGAATTGGAAATCAAGCGGAGGACTCGAGCGCAAAGAAGCGTAAACCTCTCGGTTTACCTTGCGGAATTATCAATGTTCATTTCTTCGGGATTTAAATTATGTTTAAATACTTTGAAGAAACTCGTCTCAGAAGGAGGACTCAATCTAGAGCTTCTATAGAACAACATTAAAACTTCAATATCTTTATATTATTCAAGGGATCTCAGGGTGAAGGTAGAATTAAGCCAGGTTCCGTTTGTTTGGATTATTCCTTTTGTTCTATTTTCTATTCGTTACTCAGAATACATGTCGCCCATATCTGAGGGTTCTCCCTCATGCTACGAAATAGTGTTAAAAAATTACATATCTCTTATGTTAAAGGATGCAGAACATACCCGAAAACAGTTAATTCCTATCTTGAACTATAAAAGGAGGTTAATTCCTTTCTTGAAAATATGTTTCATGGAAATACGTCTCATTGGAAACAGGCTCTTCAATTCGGCCGCGTCCCTTAGCTAAAAGCAACCGAAGCGCTCAACTTTGATCTCGGTGGAAACATGCATTGGCGGCGGTCGACGCCCATGCACTGGGCCGCGTCGCAGCGTCAGCGGACGGCGGCATTCGAGCCGGTGGCGCGTGCAAAGGCGGCTGGCGAGACACGCTTGACGCGCGGCGGCGCAGGCGGCGGCAGCGGGGGCGCCACGAGAAACGTCGGCGGCGATGCTGAGACGGCGGCGAAGGCGGAGCACAAAGGCTGCTGCGGAGACGTGGACCGTGCAACGCGCGGGGCACCGGCGCCGCAGACGGCCGAGTCTAGTTCAGAAGCAGCATTGCCGCTGGGCAGCGATTTTGACCGGGAAGTCGTAGGGTTCGCGGCACGACGGCGACAGGATTTTCGCCTCCACCTGCAGAGCTAGGTCGAATTCAGATGCTGACTGGAGGAGAATTCTAGCGGTTGGCTCCTTTGATCGGAAGTTTACGTGTTTCCTCCAATACCAGCCGAATCTTAACAAACGGGCTACAAATAGTGCGCGATCTTGCTTTCCTCTTCCTTGTCCCATTCTCTCCCCTTACACTTACATACACTACACTACCACATATCGTGAGACCATTCGAGAGCATATAGCTTGTCGCGGCTGGGGCGGTGCCCCTCTAGGAGGATATATCTAGATGGAGAGATCTCCCGAAGGCAGTGAAGGTCGTCGCCGGTACACTCCATCCACCGGGTGAGGAACACTGCCACCTCCCACTTCACTAAAGAAGCGAAACTATTGATCATAGCAGTTGTCGTGCCCGGAAACATCACTCGAAGAGCGGCGTCGGGGCGCAGGCCGAGTCGCTGAGACGGTGGTCTTGCGGCGGGCGGCGGGCGATGGTGGACGGCGGTCGCGGCGGGGGAGGAGCTACGTGAAGGGACACACGACAATGAAACCATGCTCAATTGGCTGCTAAGAGAAGGGCGAGCAGACGGTCGACAAGCAAAGTGTTCTGTAGGATAAGGCATGGCTACTAGATGTCGTTAATCTACATATGTAAATTGATAAAAGCCGAAACATCGAAATTATACGACGGATTTTAACGTAAAGATGCGGAGTTATAATACGATTTCGGGTCCCGCGTAAAGCATCCGTGTTTTTACCATGTGGTTGTAGCGTGGTTGGCTTCTCACTCTTCCGTCCCGCGTATAACATCTCAGCCATCACTCCATCCGATAATCACTTATCTTTCATCCTGATAAAGTTGTAAGCCTCGTCTTCGGCAATCCAGAATGAAATTTAATATTTTTCAAAAATATATTATAATGTAAGTATTGCATTAAAGAAGAAACTAATTCATGAACATATTATATACGTACTATAAGATTTCTGCGGCCAATAAATGTCTAGCATCTAGCTTTCCATTTTTTATCTACTTTAAAAAATAAATAACTACTTTGAAGTAAACCTTCAATACGAATAAAAACATGTTAACCACATAGAAATGGAAACTGCAAGTAAGTCTCAAAAGCTTTCATCAAATGTTAATTTCAAAAATGTACGAGATATTATTTAATATTATAACATATTTCAATTCATTAACAATGGTAAATATTCACAATGTTGATATGCAAGATCGACGTCACTGTTTCAATATAGGCGAATGGAACTAAGATGGGCAATGTTTCGGCAGAGACGTTCAAAGAAATGGCCGATATATACAGGCTGTATCAGAATAAATGTTACAGATTTGTTGGTCATGCGAAGGGGTCAAAAATTATCTCTAATCTCTATCTAAATTGTATGTAATGACATTTGTAATTATACAGGTGGTATCTGCCCCTAATATTTAGGCAACCCGTATGCACAGGTGTTCGGCAGGTCACTTTTGTCGCAGACAAGGAGATTTCGTATTCTTGACGAACATCTGCGCATCTGGCGTTGCCTCAAAATCAAGGTAAAATAGCACATGTATCGATTCATGTACCTAAGTTATAAACAATTTCTCATTATTATATTTTCTTTGACAAAACGTGATCATTTTAACCCCTTTCCTTACAAGTTTGTAAAACATATGACAAATACTTGGAGACAGGGATATAGGCAGTGACTGACAGACAGGGTTTCAAAGACACCAGAACATTGCGGCATGGACGCAATAAAAACAAATTTTAACATGTACCAAAAACTATCATGGTGTAGGTAGTATAACGTCACATGCAAAAAACATGGTGGATTGTTTCCAACGCCGTAACGGTATGAAGCGTAAGTCTTTTATACTTTTCGTAACTAATGCACAAATAAAATAGGAATCAGTTTGGTGTCCGTAATCCAAATGAATAGATTATTAAATTCGGCCATATTAAAAAATTGCTGTCCGCTGAAGGCTTCATGTAGAGACTGCAATTGTTGTGTTTGTCTGAAACGTACAGCACTGGCTCATACCCATGTGTTTTGACGTGCCATCTTTAATGAATGATTTTTTCTCGCTTGTTACCGGTCTTATACTCGTAGGAGGTAGAAATCATACTCCAGATAATAAAATTACGGCCGGCGAGGGCGGTAAAAAGGCCGGACTGCGTTCGGAAGTTAAGTAGAAAGCGAGCAGACACGGCTGCAAAACATTCAAGGTTGCAAAGGTGATGGCGGAGCTCGAGTCTGTAGCCTAGGCTTACGGTTTCAAAAGAAGCGGCCCAGCGCAGGGACTGAGGGGAGGAGCGTGGCCGCGTAGAGGCGCGGCCGGAAGTTGTGTCTGGAGCGCTCCCCCTGTCGACTGGCGGCAACTAGGTCGGTTTCAGCCGCTGTCTGGGGGAGAATTCGATCGGACGGCTTCTCTGATAGGTTGTTTGCCGTGGTTTCTCCGACCAATACCACGCGAATACCGGAGCAGAGTATTAAAAAACAGTACATGGACTATGAGCCATCGTTTCTTCCCTCATGTTTGTACTTTTGCTCACACACATACTTACACTTACATGCACTACAATACCACATCTTTCGGGTGACCCGTCAGGAGTTTAGAGCTTGTCTTGGTTAGGGGAGGTGCCTGGTTGGGGGGAATATCTAGAGGAGGAAACCTCGCAAACCGATGAGCTGGACGGTACCAGATCTCACGTTCTAGCTGGGAAGAACACCGCCACCTACAGAGACATAACATCCAGTTCATTCATTCTTAATCCATTCACCTATAATGAGGAATGGATTAAGAAGGGCGCCTAATTGCATAATACATTCCTGATTGTAGCTGCTAGGCAATGATTGATTTATTACGTTGTGTTTACGGGCGCATAGAGGAGTTGTAGATGGCTGCCTCCGAGTTACCGAAACTCAATTCCTTCCGCCAGGAATATTTTCACTCTTCCATATATAGGATCAATGGTTAAATAAGTGAAGATTGCCACATTGAGAGCTAAACGAACTCAGTACACTACGAAGAAACTCAGGTAAAGTATTAGAAGTGAGCAATTATGTCCGTAGATCGAAATGAAGCGTCTTGGGTTTTCTTCACGACAAGCAAACACGAATTGGTCCGGACATTTTAGCGTCACCCCCGCTCGGAATCAATGAATATCAGAGATGGTACACAAGCCCGGTCGCGCTGTAGCCGCCGCGCCCATTGATTGAGTGATAAGTGATTCCGGGCGCGTCAGCTGCTCAGGTCATTAGTCTCGTAAGTGCAGTGCATGCTTTTATCGCGGGAGGTGGCGGTGATCTTCCCCTGCTGGATGACGAGATCCGGCGCCTACTTACGAAGGTTGTAGGGATTTCCCTATCCAGGTATCTTCCGCCAGCGTGGAGCCTCCCCAGCCGACACAAGCTCTAAGCACCTGGCTGATCTCCCGACATATGTGTTAGTATAGCGCATGTAAGTGTAAGTATAAAGGGAGAGGATAGAACCAGGAAGAGGAGGGAATGATCGTGCACGGTCTCAGGTCAGCTTGTTAGGGGACTGCTCCGGCATTCGCTCGGGGTTGACTGGCCCCACGGAAAACTACCGATCAGAGCAGCCGGCTGCAAGCATTCTCCTCCAGACAACCGCTGAATTCGACCTAACTGACAAGCCAGTGTCTAAAATCTTGCCTCCGTTGGGACTCGAAACTAGGACCTCCTGACCAGAGGCACTGTAGCGACGCGCCTACCGCACCCTGTCGTCCGACTGGTCCTCACGCGTTCCACTCGCCCTGCCGCGTCCCATTGCGCCGCCTCTACGCGCCGGCCGGACGGCCGCTTCTCAGAAGTACGCCACGCTTCGCTAATTTAATTTTTAACGGCTTTCTCCTTAAAGGCAATAAAGTGGACGGCCCCGGGATATTTCCGACTGCCAATGCCGCGAGGGGGAGACTCGAAACGACCTATGCATTT
Source organism: Gryllus longicercus (assembly GCA_038098605.1). NCBI lineage: Eukaryota > Metazoa > Arthropoda > Insecta > Orthoptera > Gryllidae > Gryllus > Gryllus longicercus. Next base: position 541,204 of record JAZDUA010000339.1, on the reverse strand, counting down.
TTTTGTTCTGTTTATGAACGCCAGTTGGTCGGCTCCGCTCATGTCTATTCGGAACGCTCCCCTTGTTCTCGGAGGGGAATACAGCGCGTGGCGAAAGCGGACGAGGCATCCGGACGCCGCTGGGCGTAGCGACGCTGTTCCCCTCGCCGCCAAGCGGGGCGGCGGAGAAAAGAACGGGTGGACATAAGATCGACCCTCCAAGAAAGCCATTCAGCGTGCATTACCGCACCATGTCCAGGATACCAAGTAATAAAGAATCTGGAAAATAACACGAAGTCTTCCAGGTTATTTTCTCATTCTTTCAGTGATACTTCCCAATAGGGATGGCACAAGCATCGAGAGCTGATACTCGGCGTATTTTGCACATTTCAGCTGACTGATTATGAGTGTACGGGATTCATGATAGATTCGTTTATTTCGCCCCAATCACAAGGTGAAAACTTTCATGCCTTACGTGGTATTCGAAACCATAATCGTTTCGCAGAGCGTTTGCCGCAGCAAGTGAACCAGTTACCTTAAATAAAGTTACTCTTAAATAAGTGGAAATCATTCATACTTTACTACACCGCATGTGACGTTCACAACACAGCGGAGACCCGGTGAGGTTGAGGCATCTACTGGGAACTGCAGTGCCTCTGACCCGTAGGTCTTAGGATTCGATTCGCACTGTTGCAAGGTTTTCGACACTATCTACATAGCTAGGTCCGATATCCAGGCTGAGGCGTTGCCCCGCATGTGGGAGATACCTGGATGGGGAAACACGCAAGTATAAGTGTAGGTCTGGGTAGGTTCTCACCATTCAGCGGGGGTAGATCACCGCCATTTCCCGTGACTACCATCCACTACACTTACGGAAATACTACAGCAGTTGCAATGCTCCAGGAAACAGGAAATAACCAACCAACCAAGCGGATAACTGAAACGGGTGTCAAGAGAGCGAAGTGTCATACGAAGCGAGTTGGGTTAAGAAGAGGATAGGCTGAGAGCGAAAAGTGAAGGTGAGGATGACGACAGAGGCGACTGCGGCGGTGCGATTAAGGGCGCAGACGTGGGCGAGGGCAACGTCAAGGGCGAGCGCGACTGAGTCACGGCAAAGCACGCGGACCAGCACCCAAGCATCTCAACCGCTGCCAGCAAAGCCATCTAGTCCGCGCCTGAGCAATGATTCTCTCGCCGTGTGACAGTGTGTGTTTCTTTAACCTTTTCTAGTATTTTACGACGCTCTTCAGCGGCCGTGGTAGATATAAAACTAAATTCGAAATAAAGAAAACATACCAAAAATTACTCAAACCGCTTTGACAAATCGAAAACCAAATGTATAGTTATTTATCGTAAAAAAATCATGTGACGTCTGAGGCGAATACCATATATGCACGTTCTAGCATGGAATTTCTCTCTCTCTTTTACAGGGCATCCTTGAATTACTGTCTAACTATATTCTACTCCGGATTAGAAACAAAATGCGTGCCACCACAGAGTCGCATCAGCACCATTGAAGGGTAGAGCGATATGAAAGTGAAGCGTGAGCAATATGAGACGAAACTCGTGAAGCGCCAATTGCTGCTCATTATTGCGACGTTCTACTATATCATGAGGTACGAAACTCCATATCCAGAAGTTCATCCCCGATAACGATATTCGATTCGCAAATATACGTTGCATCTCCAAAATCTACATGACATGTTTGAAGCATTACATTTTGTAAAGCAATCTTTACAGGCCAATGTTCCACTCCTCGAATTCTGTAAAAGCTAATCTGATCTCAATCTTAATACTAGGGGACGACTGTAAGATCAAATTTGAAAAAAATAATTTCTTCTATAAATTATCACATATTTTTATAAAACGGCAAAATTACAACAGGAAAATAAAAATAATGAAATCACAGCAAAGTACACTGATAACGTCTTGTCTATTCTAAAAGAATTGACTGTAAGAAGTATCTCAGCATATGTGATCCTTCTATCCGCTGTATATCATTCTTTATGTGTCGAAGAGGCAAGTATAAGAGACCTTATAAATACAAATAAACCAATTAAAGATCAAAGTTTCTATTCGATAAATACCTTTTCAAAACACACTGAAATTCTTGCAGTTATATTGAAAATAATGAAATGCAGTTAAACTGCAACAGATTTTTGTAAATAACTTTAGGATCAATGACTCACATTTCTCGCCGGGGGGGGGGGGGCGCCCAGTTTCCTTCAATTTCCAGAGTAAAAGTTGAAACTGGTCCTTGTTTCGCTTTTGAGTGAATAACCGCATGGCAGATGCAGTTTCTTATTGTTTTTGACACTGAAAAAGACGAACTCCGCGGACGGGGCGTCGGGCAGCGAACCAAGCGCCTCCTACGCCGGGCGCCGGGCGTCGGCTGCGCGTCGCGGACGCGCTCCACTTGTTTTGGTTTTAGAAACCAGACGAGCGGTTTTTTGAGATCGAGCCAGACGGGCTGGACAGAGACGGAGAAACAGAGGGAAGATTTTGTCGAGATCTATTTGCGTCTGCCCAAGCTTGTCGCTGCCCGCGTCTAAATATATTTGCCCGCCCGCCACCGCCGCCAGACTGAACCAAAGTGTATTTGGGACGCCTCCCGAGTTATTCACCCTGACCGAGAATTAACAATACCCGCCGACTGTCTGGATTCCCCCGTGAAATGGAGGCCGGGCTCGGCGTCGACGGCGGCGGGTGGCGGGCGGCAGGGGGGTGGCGGGCGGTAGGGGGGGTGGCGGGCGGCGTCGGCGCTGCCTGCCGCGTTGCGTTGCGTTGCGTCGCGACGCGTCGCGTCGCGTCCCATCGGCGATGTGGCGAGACGCCCGCCGCCAGACAGTGGTCACATGGACGAAAATCTTTGCAAGAATCGCGAATACTGATATTGACAAAGACTCGCCTGCTTAGAGAAGCGTCAACATAATATGGAAATGGGTTTGATCTAGTCCTCACCTACTTCAATTGTTATAAAATAGGACATCCAACGAGTTCGATTGTCAATCTTAAGTAAAGTTTGTGGTACAAAATAATTCTCGAAGCTGTAGATGTTATCCTAAAATTTACATAATATAAGTGATTTTTTTATATCGTAGGACCAGGTTTGTACAGCCGTTAAAATTATTCAGACCCTATGGTCAGGAAAATTTCAGACCCTATGGACGTAACGCCTTAACGATACACATGGACTTTTACAAATCAACGGCGAAAATTGAGACAGTACCTTTTAAGATGAAGGAAATATCTTTTTAGGCGAAACAAACCGAAAACATTAACGACGAATGTTGTCCCATAAACTCCCATCTGTTGACGTCAGTTCAAAATATTATTATTGTCATGTAAAATAATGATAATATCGCAGCCTGAGAATGGCAAGGTCCCATCCGACATTTTTTGCCAATATAATGCTTTAACACGATCGAACGCTCAATTGTCAGATCAACAACGTATTAAAACAGTTTTACAATTGGAGTTGAATAAAATTGTACACGAACAAAATGGAATAGAATTTTGAGTATCAATACTAGACATTTCCAACTTTTAAAGCTCTGCTGCAAAATTCCCAAAGTCGGATAGAACCTTGTTTTTCTGGGGCCGTAATGTGTCAAACATACAGATAATTTTACATTGTAAATGGAATTACAGTTCTTAATAAAGAAAAAACAAGTCCAAAACAAATCTGCTGCAGGAACCTATGAGAAATAAATTCTTGCGAGATATACTCGTCAGTGGTCTCTAGGCATATATTTATTAGGTGTAGGGGTCAAATTCATTGCTTGTCTAATTATGGCTTCAAACAATTTTTATTCCAATAAAATGTACTTCTCGGGAAATCTGTCATTTCTCAAACAAGGGTTTCAGTCACTGTTTTGGTTAGTATATGTGGTTTTTTAGGTGTCGATACCACATTGTCCGAGCACGGCCAGTTCGTATGATTTTTAGCGCCCGCGAGTTCATATTTTCAACCAGATCACAATAGGGTTCCATTCGAATTTAATTGATTTAGCATATTACCACACATTTTCATTTCTCAAAGGTGGCTAATTCATTCCAGTACATACATTGTGCGTAATAATATCAATTCAAGGACTCAATTCCAGGAGTACTTACACCGTCGTTACACCGTCGCTGGGGAAAATTATGACCTTTCACTTAATGCAGTACTGAAATGTAATATCAACACATTCTTGACAGTCCCCTTATTACTTTTGACACATTTTTTTTTGCTATTTGTGACATTGTGTGCCGGAGCGTCGCGCCGGAGCGTCGCGCGCCCCTGCCTATTTGTGCCCGAGGTGGCGCCGCCGTGCGGCGCCATGTGTCGCCGTGCGTCGCTATGCGCCCCGTGCGTCCAAAATGGACTTCTTGCATGGCGATATTGCCATTCTTCGCGATATTACCATTTAATAACCTCTAACTCCCAAAGCCGCATGAATTTTGGTTGGGGAAATAACCGAGGTCGAGGTCTCAGAATAAATGTGACAACTTTCTAGAGCATGTAGGGTGTCGAAGGTGATAACGTTTGGTAATGAAGTCGGTAATCTCATAAGATGAAAACACACAAGTGACATTTTCCCGGTGTTCGTGCGGAATCATAGTGTACTCGTGATTGGCAGATACCCGAAATCTCTTTGGCTGTGTGCCAGGCAAACACAAGTGCACAATGAGTTGCCTACCAATAAGGGGCAAATGTCACATGTGTAAGTTACGGTAAATTATATGAGAATTGGTAAATTATATGAGGCCGAAGGCCTTTAAGCCATTACAATACCTACATCCTTTCGCGTTCTAATCTTTCGAATTTTGGGGTGAATACCAGAATTCGAAAGATTAGAACGCGAAAGGATGTAGGTATTGTAATGGCTTAAAGGCCTTCGGCCTAGCCACATAGAATCAAGTAAGCCAAATTGTGTGTAATAATTACCTATTAAATAAATAAATAAAATAATTATATGAGAAATCCCATCACACGTTCACTATTAAAAAGTGATCATCTTCGAACCTCCTACATATCCAACAACTATGTTTTATTTATTCCGTGTCATTCTGTACATTGAATAAGTATCTGCATTTACTTACATGTTTTTTCTTGTTTGTTTTTTTTTTTCCTTTCAAAAAACGAAATTTCAGTACTTCAAGAACGGAACAACAGCGGGGATGAGTTTTCCTTCAGAATACGCTTCAACTCCGAGGGTGAATATAATGAACTGAATTAATTGTACATTGCTTCTGTAATAATACTTAAAATAATTACTTTGATCAATAATTGATTGACCGCGAAACAAATGAACAGCAACACATTACATTGAAAACACTACATTAACATTGTCTTCGTTTCAGCCATGTGATTATGATCTTCTCAAGTCTCAAAAAAAGGCAGAAAAAGTACATAGTACGTTGCATTGCGTAGTGATTTGCCCTGTGTTTTAGGCTTTATTGTTTGAGGTTGGCTCTTTTATATGTATTGACTCAATACAAATGGATGCTTTAATTATATTCTATTTGTTATAAGTAATGAACTACAGTACCATAAGATCTTGCTCTGATGGTTCATTCTTTTAATCTTCAATTTCATTGGATAGTTTCGATTTTACTATGTACTCTTCTTTTTCTTTTTCAGAGACTTGAAAAAGGTCACAACCAAATGGCCGAAACGTGATCAATCTTAATATAAAGGGTTTGTAATGTCAAGTGATGATTTTTAACTGATTGCCTGTTAATAAATATTGGTCGAATTCTTTTAATGAACGGAATGCTTCATTAAAAATTAGGGCAGATAGTTTTAATACATGGTAGGTCACTGAAACTGTTATCCAGTACTTGCACAAAATACCAAGACATTTGTTGCTGCAATGAATTGATAAACATTACAAATCGCTCAAAACTTACATTATATGAATAGATCCCTCGAAGTCGAATGTCATGCAGAAAGTTAATACCAATATTTATTCTCTATAGCTTACTGATTGCTCATTGGAATTCAGTTTAAGATAAAGGGGATTTTTCTCAATTTCAATCGTCCAAACGTTCTCCACTACGGTGGATCTATCGTTCAATGATATTGAAACGAAGTTCAAAACAGTGAAGTAAATATCCCTAGATTTATTTTGGAACAGCCTTCAGGAAATGTGTTAAGAACACTGAATATGCTAAGTGCCTACATGTTTGATGATGGCCGAGGAAGAGACCGGTTGAATCCAGATTTCAAAAGTGAGATTTGAACACATTCTCACGTTACAAACTAGTAAGCCGAGATGTCTCGTTGCGGCGTCATATTCGGTTCTGTTTTTTACATATATTTATTTTTTCATTTGCAATGTGTTCCCTCAGTTTCCGAATGGCGAGGAAATGTGTACGTGTTGATACGCCTGATAAACACTTACTCAAGCTGTGTCAGAATGTATTGGAAATCCCGAGTCAAACTTGAATGTAACTGTCATGTATCAGTATCCAGTTCCTACGCTTCAGAGCTAAAAAATTGTCAACATGATTTTAGGTTACTCATGCTGTCTGAGAATGTTCATAAATATCAATGTTAACTCAGCAGGTGTCAATGCGAATATCAGAGATTTTGTTTCACAGAATGTCACTTACCTTAGATATGTTCAGGCCACCGTCTCTCGAATGCATATCTGAAAGAAAGAACAAATAATTTATAACAAAAAATATAACTTTTTAAGTGAACATTTTGAGGTAAAAGATTTAGTAAAGTTAATTAAAAAAGAGAATAATGGAGGCTACTGAGAGTCGTATATTGCACTATACGAATATCAGACTGCATGGGAAGTGGTAACTAACGGATGGAAGAAAGGAACCTAAATTTATAGTATCAAAAACATACATTTTAACGGTAATCGTCTTAAAAAATGAAAGCCCTTTGATTTTTGTCAACAACAGAATATTAGTTGTCGAATTTTTAACGCATGCCTTCATTACATTTATTTTTCATTAAAAATATAAACTGTATGTTATGAATGGAGAGAATTACAGGTGCCCCAGGATAAATGTTACAAATTTCGAGGGCTTGTAGGCAGTCGAAAATTATCAATTTCTGACAATGAATATACAGTCTCAAATTGCAGATAACGTAGTTTCGAGTATGTACACATGTTACATTTTCCCCTGATTGTTAGGCAACCCAGTACGCGCAGATGTTTGGTAGGTACACTAAGCCTCCTTGACGATAGAAAGTGGTCTGCCGAACATCTACGTATAAGTAATTCCTTAAAAATCTGGGGGGTGTCACATGTGTAACTTATATGAAATTTCCCACTACTTCTTCAGAGCCAAAGTGATCACATTCGGTCACTTTCCATACCCTAGCAGTTTATAAGATGTATTCTGAGACTGAATAAATTTGAGCACGTTCTCTTGACCTCCTAAATCCCTTCCTCACGCTTTTTCTATACTTAGTTGAATGATAGCAACATGAAAACTACAAATTTTCGCTACTGAGTTAATAAAAAAACTTAGAGTGGATAGAAAATTTATTTGCATCGGTGAAGGAACTATAGATTTGATTTCATAGTATTTGCTGACAAAATAGCAACCCACAGTTCAACTTCTACCACAACTAGCAAAAGGAGAACTGAACGAAACCTGCGCATAGTGAAGCTACATTTACACTCAGGACAAAACAAGGTGCCATCTCAGCATTCACTCAATGTATCAGGAGAACAAAAACCTGATCGATATGGGGTTATTGATCCAGAAGATGAAGAAAATTACTTGTTACGGGTTCATAATCTCTTAAAATTATATATTTCACCAAGTGCATTAAATACATTCTTAAAATAAATATTATTTTCCTTTTTGATGGTCAGTGTAGTCTATAATTGTACAGAGACAGTTATGCAGCAGGAAAAATTTCACTTCGCTTTAAACATGTGTATACATTTTCATTGTTTATTATCATCTGTCAATGCGTTATGAAGTAATGTATATGTAATATATGTGGATTTACTTTAGTGAGCTATTGATACTTACATCTGATGAATATGATTCTTTCAACGTGTGTTGTAATTATTAGTATGTCTACTGCATGACAATATGTTCCCACCCTTATGTAAGTCGGTTTTGACAAAAACTACTGATTACTAAATAAAGATGCAAATGTAGGATTCCAAGCTCCCAACTAAGAGAGGCTTACAAGAATCACGAGGATGGTATTTGCATATAATTCATACAATTGTTTTCTGCAGTCTAAAAGTCAGGATGTATTTCCCCAGAATATTATGCAATATCTCATTCGCAAAATACACGCAACGTACTGCATGAAGGGAGACGGATTTTGAAAGACTTCTGAATGTGTAACATAATTAACTTTATTGAGTCTTTCATTAATTCATATAGATATTCCATTTGAAGTTTGACTACATAGAGACACCCAGAAATGTTGTCTTAACATCAGCAAATTGTATATTGTTAATATTCAATGGCGGAAGCAATTGCCTGTTTAAAAAGTAAAACTGCATTGAAACGGTTTTTCTTCTTCACCATTGATTCGCTATTACGACAACTATTTAATACATCTGAAACTGCTCTACTTTTTTCTTTTTTACAAAGAATATTCCGATCATCAGCAAACATAAACGTTTATGCACATACGTATGGACAACGGCACGTATAGAAGAAAGAGATCAGGGCTTTGAAATTGAATCCTCACAACCACATGCTCAAATAGAAAATTGGAAAGATAAGTAAACAATGTTTTTTCATGCCAGAAATACATTTCACCTCTTTGAGATCGTTGTTTAAAGTGAGAAGGTATCCAAACTAAGATAATCCAATCTCATGGAGATGCTTATTTTAATCTACCCTTCGCATTACTTACGTTTCTATTTCCATGCTCTTATACCATACTGCTTCTACTTTTTTTGCCTTATTCTTATTCTCTTATAAATCGCAGAATTATTATTTACAGGAGATTATATACATTCAATTCTCACTAAATGTATCATGGAATCTATATTAAACATGCGCAACGATGATGTAAGAGAGAACTGAGCAACAAATTACGTTTTTACATTTAGCGAAGTCAAAATTCTCAAGGCGAAAATGTTAGTCTAGCGAATAATCCACAGAAAACAAAGAAATTCACATGATGGACATCACTGTGGCGGCGTTACATAGTCAAAAAAAAGTTCAATTTAGCTGAACCTCTGATCCGATATCATAGAGATCTTCCGTATTCGGAACAAATAAGTATTTCTAGCTATTATTTAAAAAGACATTACAATGAAACCAATATCTGAAGGTGGTCTGAAAGATAATATTTTTGCTAGCGGTAGTTTCAGATTTGGTGGTAAATTGATAAGGCAACGTTAATCGATAGAAGTATTTTTAAAATGTTGTCTTGGAATTCTACACCCCTATTAATATGAGCTGTAGTAGCCCACTGATAATTGTGTCGTGACAGCAGTTCCTCAATACAGATAAACGATTTCTTATAAATCTGTGTGGAAAATGTTCAAAAACATTAACATATTCAAAATAATTTTAAAAATTTGTAATTTTCAAATGTATGTATCAGATCCAATATGCGTACTCGTGTGAGTGTCCAACTAACAAGATCTAATAGTGAGATACACTCAATAATATTTTGCAAGACTGAATGTCTGTAAAAGGCCGTTAAGTTTAGGTTTCGTAGCAGGTCTCATCACTCTTACTACAGTAGTTCAGAAATTAACTCAACGACCAAGATCAATACATATTTTTACCACAAAATCAAAATAAGTTCCTTCGTATCACGAATAAATCTGCAAGCCTTGAATATGTAATAAAAGGAACCGACTAGATGAAAAACAAACAAATAATAATCAAGTGCTCTCGTACGAGAAGATGCTGGAGAAATAATTGAAATAATACATTACATCTTAATTAAAGCATTTTTTATCAACATTTAAGGAAAGATAAACAGTAAACTTACTGGTAAAATCAATTAAATGGCTGCATGAACAACCGCACGTATAGAGCAGGTTTTGTCCTTAACTCTTAGTCCTGGTTTTCTAAGGAACAATGTAAGATTGACAGGTAGATTATTTCAGAACTATACAGCAATAAACAAATGATGCCTTAATTCGCTGGACCCTAAGCATAGCATTATATGGCAGAACTCACATTCTGCTTTCATATGGACAAAGATGTACAATCTATAACAAGTATAAAAGAAGTCGCATTGACTTCACTCGGGTTTCCGTTGAACAAAGAAAGTTATCTGCGCCCGGGTATGGCTTCTGCCTTTACCTGCATCACAATGGTCAGCTGTCTGTTGCCATGTGTTGCCATAAACCAATATCGGTAATCAACTCAAAACACGTTCCATTTAAGAACCATGTGCAAAACAATTCACTGGTGGCAAAAGATAACCACCAGGGAATAAATTCTTATATTTATATACTGACATCTTCAAAAAATTAGATATATTAAAAATATAATACGGAAGAATGGGACAAAAGAGAATGTTCACTAATACGAACTCGGACAGCAGAAGAGATAATAAATTGAAATATCGGAAATTCGACAAAAAAAACTTATTTAAAATTGTTTAAATCGCTCATCCATAAGTTCCTTCGATCTTATATTTTAATATCTCAAAAATTGTCAAGTAGTGTGTTTAACCTCCTGGCGTGTTTTTGATTCGTTTATCCACAGAAATGCTCATTTATCCGCAAACTTTGAAGTTGTTACAAAGAGACAACTCCTACAAAGGGCGAATTCCTCCTTCAATAACACTTTTATCTCCTTCCTATTGGGAACTCAAGTCACCATTCTTGAAAGATATATCCACAAATTACGGTGCAATACTCTAGACAATAAAAGACAGAGTGGAAAAAATGGTAAAACTGAAAATTACATAAACGGGGGGAAATAGAAATTAGTAGGGGGCGTCCAAACATAACACTGTATAAAAAAAATAACAATGAAATAAAAAATAAAGGAAAAGCAGAACCGGAAGTAGGATAGCACGGCATAAGACAAAGAGGTAATGTATGATCAAAAAAGGCTACTAGAATGAGTCAGAACAACCAGAAGTAGGAAAAAAATCGCAAGGGAGCCAGAACAAGTGTATGAGTGAGAGAAAGAGAGAGGGCGTACCATACAGAATGAATGAGGGCAGGAAGAAATAAGACGACGTGGACGCATAAGGGCAAGAACGAATAAATGAATTCATTAATGAATGAGTCGTAGGCAAAAAACGCGCGAGAACGCGAGGCGAATGGTGACGCGTTGAGTCACTGAATGGGCACGCCGCGACGGCGAGGCCTGTCGCAGGCGGCGCCCGCCATGCCCCCCCCCCCCCCCGGGGGGAGGGGGGGGGGGGGCTCAGCGCCCAGCTGCGCGGCCTCGGTCGCAGAAGCAGCCAAAGCGAGAAGCCTCGCAAATCTCCGCTCCACACCCACACCATATTCACCAAAACACACACACACGTATTCATGCATGCATTGACGTGCACTCATACACGCACCCACGCTGAGATGGCTCAGAACAACAACTGTTGCCACTGCAGTGCCTCTGATCGAGCTGTCCTAGGATTCGAGTCCAGATGACGGCCGATTTCCGACACTGGCTATATGGCTACGTCGAATTCAGCAGCAGTCTGGAGGAGAATTCTGGCGGCCACCTGCTCTAATTGGTGGTTTCCCAAGGCTTCTCCGATTAATAGGTGAATGCCGGTTTGTGCGTAGCGACCGGCCACAAGCCGCACGCTATCTTTCCTTCCTCATCCTTGCCTTCCGCCTTTTCCCTTACACACACGCTTACATATACATGCACTACACTACCACACATGTCGGGAGCATGTACCGTGGATTGTGCGCTTCTGGCGGAGATGTTTGGAGGGGGAAATCTCCGCATATCTACATACAGGTGGATCTCACGTTCTAACAGGAAAGGAACACCGCTTTCTTTCGCAATAAAATATGCACTACAGTTACAGGAATAATACCAATATCACTTAGGGTGTCCGCAAATGCAAAATATTCAATTTGGACCTTAGTCTGGAGAATGAGAGCCCAGAGTACATTAGCAGTCAAAAAGAGAAGTCTTGCGAAACTTTGGGCTGCTCCAAATCCGCACGAGCACAACACGCGCGCACAATACGCGCACACACATACATACATACACACACGCACGTAAATACACGCATTGACGCTCGCTCCCGTCGCTCATGCGAGTCCACGTACTTGTGCGCCCTCCCTCCATTTCATTCAGCGAATTCCGGTTAAACGGCTAATCGAACCAACTGCTAAATTCTACAGTATAGAAACCAATTGTATTGGAGCCTGCGTACTCAACAGGAGCCTGGCAGAAAAGCCTCGAGAACCTCTGCTCGACTCCCTCCTACGTACGTTGAAGCACGCTCCAACTCACATGCATACGTGTACACATCGCGCAGTGGCGTACATTCAAAGTGCACCTAATGAACTCACACGCTCACTTATACACGCTTGTAGCATACGGAAACTTCCTATCAAAGTACCACCTGCTATTCGCACCGACTTATTTGGGCCAAATCCTGTAGGGAATCAAATGGGAACCAATTGAATTCGAGCCCAAGTTCGCAGAAAAAGCCAAACAGAAAAGCCACACCCACGAATACGATAACGCCCGCTTACACACACACGTTCATCAACACAAATCTATCAAATGCTCACGGGTTTTTGTTCGCGTGCTCTCCGATTGATTGTTCCCAGGCACGTTAACTGCTTCGTTCATTTGTCCCGTGAGTGTAGTCAGGGGGCGGATCCAGAGACGCAATTTGGGAGGGGAAATTAAAATTCTTTGGTCGAAGATGTCATATTACACATTTTGTAAAATGTAGACGACTCTGACTCTTGCTGCAATACGATTTTTTCTGTTTTAATGAGTATCCGAAAATGTTTGCCTTGAAAGTTACCTGACAAGTTAAAATTAATAGTTACTGAAAACTTTTAGGGTGGTTTTCCCTCATTTCCCTCTCCATGGATCCGGGCCTAGTGTAGATAACGTTATATACCGGGAGGTGGCGGTGTTCCTCTCCCATTGGATTGTAAGATCCGGCACTACCCTACACGGTGATGTACAGGGTATTTCCTCCCCAAGAAATTTTCTCCGTTGGGCACCGCCTCAGCCAGAACAAGGTTTAAGCTCCCTACTGGGCTCCTGGCATGTGTGGTAGTGGGGTGCATGCGCGCGCGCGTGTGGGTGTGTAAAGGGAACGATTATGTCATGGAAGAGGAAGGATCAAGCGTGATCCGCAGCCCATTTATTAGGGTGCTGTTCAACCATTCGCCTGGTATTAATCCGGAGAAACCGTAGAAAACTGATTAGAGCAGCCAGCCGCTAGAATTATTTTCAAGACAGCGGCTGAATTCAAATAGTGTCGAAATTCCGCCACCGTCGGACTTTGAACCCTAACGAACTGAATTTGACCATGAAATATCTCGTAATTTCTTAATTGAAATACTGCATCGATTAATCTGGCAATTTTGTAACAGGAATCGCTCAGTATCCCTGAAGTTTCGAATGACGCCCACGAAAGTGAGCATGCAGTCGTTTCTTGATCTACAGAACCATATGAAAATCGCTCATTGGCACTAAAATGCTAGCGAAAAATCAAAACCCTAGAATGTTGCATCTGTAAAAGGTAAAAGAGAAAGGATCGAGTTAGCGTCACAAGAATATGAACTAAGGGTTCAAAAACCAAGGTTCATGTAATTGCAAGTTCCTCGCAAAGATAAACTCCGTCCAGTAGTAGTGCCGTACTTTTCCTTACAATAAAAATATCATCTTCGCCACAGCAAAATTAAAAGGTACCACCACCGTGAACCCGAAAGTTTATAGAACCAAGTTTAATTTGACTAACTGCTTACCCGGGTTTGTCCGGGTATTAATTTACCACCCCGATCTCTCTGTCCCTCCCGTTGCCAGCTCCCTGCCTGTTCAGCATATCCCGGCCGCTTTCCTCCCCTCCCGTTTCGCTCCCACTACCCGCCCCGCCCTGCTCGGCTCCGAAAGGCCCCATCAGGCCTCATCCCCCTCACCCGCCAACGCCCGCCAGCAATTGCGCAGCCTCGATGCATTGCGGGTTGCATCATTTCCTGTAACAACCTTTTTTTTGTGTGTGTAACGGATTTGAGGCAACATTTTGACATCGCATCCACCTCTTTTTTCGGTTGAGGAAAAGTGTTCCAGCACAATTTGAGATCAATTTCTCCAATGCTTCAAAAGTTGTTGTAGAATATACAAACATTCATTTATTCATTCATATTTATCAAAATGTAATAATTGTTACTTGACGTTATCGGGTTATTGGGTGAATATAAACAATAATTCAAAACATGTATTATTTTCTTTCTCTTTCCGTCTCTCTTCACGGTTCCTCACACCTCTCTCACTTTTTCTCAGTTTCACTTCCTTTATCTCTCTCCCACTCCCTCTGACACACACATACACAAACACGCACCCACAAATTGTATAACATTTGTATACTTTCTTACCTGCTACGCAGGTGTAAGCAAACCCTTTCAGACCTGTTCACAAATATTTTAATTGGATTGTATTAATTACAACCAGAATTTCGTAACGGTTAAGTTTTCCCGGATCGTCAAATGTGTAGAGAGAATCCAGGTTTCATCCTGCACCCTGGACACTAGCAAGTGTTGGAAATAAGCTTCAAACTTCAGGCTTAAGACAAATAAAACCACTGGATATTTATAAGGCATAAAAAATGCTAGATACCTTTTTTAAATTCTCATCTAAATTAAATGTTTAGAGAAAATGAGTGTGAAATGACACGCATTCATTCTGCACACTACAACTGTAAACTAATTATTTTATGAATACAAATGAAAGCTCTCCCTACATATCCCGGAAGATTTGTCATAATTCATTTACTGTATCATGAACTCTGTATCTCGAACTCTGTGCGAAAGTCAAAATACGGCGCCGTTAATTTTATTTCAAAGAAATTTCGCATCAACGTAAAATAGCAGCTGGTGTAATCTAAATTAGGAAACTTAAAACACATGATGGTGCATGCAGAACAAACAAGTTCATTATCTGATTTCTCCGCTTCCACACATCATATGTTATAACTTTCACAAATGATTTTTATCTAAAATATACAACTCGTAATGTGTCGGGAAAGAACAACCATGAAAATTCATTTTGCTCGGTGTTATGCCGTTTCCCACTCTTCAAAAAACTATGAAGCAAAGAGAGTCTGGAAATTTTCCCGCAGAACAAAGGTTATTAAAAACGCTTCCTCTACAAACTGTTCTGACTACATGCATATATGTATAGATGAATTATGCATGCAAGTGCAAAAAATATTCCACCAACAATGACAAGGAAAATCCATGGTTACTAGGCGAACTGCAATTGTCATGTCTCTCACCTGCAACGTACAAACTAATATGAGTAGTGCTCTGAATACACTTCCTACAAGAATAGAAAGAGATTGAACACTAGATCACTGTTTATGTATCTTCATCATCAACGGTTTTAAATTATGAGAAAGAACTTCACAACGATCTTTGAAGTACAAGAATATAATTTTAAATATACTTACGAAACAAATGGAAGTTGCTATTGACATACGCAAGTCAGTGAGTCAAGAAAGTATTTACAATTATATTATATTCGAGGAATCTTGCTTTTCTGCTGCTTACAAAGGTGTTACTACTCAATTAATTTTTATTAGAGGTTCGATGATTTCCTCTGGTTGCTAACATTCCCGTTTCACTCTGCAAATAGAATATTATTTTGCCGTTTCTTGTCTTGCTAATACTCTACTGAGATTTTTTTTTTTTGATATTAGGTCGTGTATATTATATAATGTATACGTCAGCTATAAAACCGCCAATGTTTCCGGTCTCTCTTGAGCCTTCTTCAGATTATACTAATTGAAATTATATCTGTTTCTTGGACACTGCTTATCTGCGTACCTTACTACAATACACATTTCACTTTTCAATTTTCTAACATGAACATTTTTATGATCAACCGATATGAAACTTCTAATCCAAACAATACGTAAAGGCTCTAAAATGTTCAATGGCGTGCTTCCAATTTCGTTGGACGTACAACATATAATTTTTGTCTACGCTGTTCCAATTAAAGGCTGATAAATTAGATACTTCCGTTAGACATTATGAGATTTAATATACGAATTTGTACCTAGTATCAAATGAAAAACTAATGCAGATGCTGCAGTGAAGTCGGCGAAAAAAGCCGTTAAAAGAACAAAAATACGGTGTCATTTACTGATTTAAAGACAAGGTCTCAAGCGGAAGAACAGCCAGTTTTAGTAGGCGAGAGCGGGTTTCGACTGAAGTGCAGTCCATCAGGAAACGCGTACGAGGACCAGCACGCACATGCAGACAATGAATAAACAAGGTTATGGCAGGAACACAGTGTCAGTATTGCGGAGTCGGCCTGTACAAAAGACAAGTTTAACAACATCCTGTTTTGATGTTTTAATTCAACTATTCTGTATTTAGATGTAAGCAAGATACAATCAGTGATAGATACTGAACTTCAACATCCGCTGTTTATGTTAGGAAATGATACCCAATGTCGTCTAGAGTTCTTAGAAGCCACCGACAGAGCTGGAACAATAAATCAAATTACTGCGGAATTCTCACTATCTATCATAATATACGTTCTAGCACAAAGCATTGATGGTCTAGGACATTACTAGAGGTACAGGTAACGTTAAGGTAACGATGGCAAAGTCTTATTTAAGCATCAGGCATCACAATCGTCCATATCATGATCTGATACAAACAACGATGGAACAACCAAAATTCGACACTTTGGTAACCAGTATCATTCAATATTTTTAACGAATTGAATAAGCAATACTAATGTTTTCCCCACCTCTTCCAATCCATTCTTTTGTAACGTACGTGGTTCGCTACAGTACAGTAACATTCTAAATCATTCTAATTCGTTACAGTAACATTCTAAATCAGAGATGTTCAACTTGCAAGACGTCAAGGGCCAAAACTAAAATCTTTAATATCGTTGCAAGCCATATTTTCATTACTGGGGCATTCCTTAAGTGACCCCGTATTGTCGACCTCGGCAATAAAAACGGGGGGACGGGGCGGTTGGAACGATGCATGATATCAGGCAGTAGCATGCATAACGCAGTGACACACATTGCGATGATTTTAAATTTCTGAATTTACTACAAAAAAAGGTCCTTCAATCCAAAACATATTTTACATTGACCTCGACAGGGCGCGTGCGCTAGGCACAATATTCTCGCCCGACATGGATGCAATAGATATTAACTTTTTTCTAATAACTTTCGCGGGCCTCAAGAAATGGCACTGAGGGCCGCCAGTCAGGCAAGCCTGTTTTAAAAGGTTCCAGAGACTTTCCACCGCATTTATAAAGTCGCCTGACTCTAGTGGTCATTACGCGACCTACAACGTGTCTCCAACTACCAACGTGTCTCCTGTGTGTAACACAACGGATCTGAACGACTTCAAATAAAAGAAATTGTTGAAATTTTGGATCCGAAGAGGCCAGGAACATGCTGTTCCTAGTACTATTCATTATGTTTCGTAAGATTTAGAAATGAAATTTAATTTGTGATTGTTAGTACTTTCCTACATATTCTCATGTAGAATGTTTTCACGCGTGAGATTAGCTATTGAATGAATATTGAACATAGTAATGTTAATTTTGATGGAAATAATAGTAACGGCAATAATAATAATAATAATAACAAAGGCGACAGTATTATACTTTAAGTACAGAAACGATCACTAAAAAAATTAAAATAAACAATTAATATATTTCACAATTTCCTTTCAACAAAAGGTTTTTCAAATCCAATCAAAATCTAACAACAATATGGCAGTATCAGCCACCCCGTATTCTCCTAATGGTCCGTTCAATCGAGGGGTTTTCTGTACTTTAATGTCTGAAGGGGCAAAAAGAAATCCCCGAACGTTCTGTAATGGGCGCATTGTATTCTAATGGCGTCGCGACACCCATCGCGCGTGGAGAGCGTGGGCTGCACGGAGGATGCTTTGGGGCTGTGACGCCACGTCTTTAAACCGCTCCCTTATTAGGGCAAGCGCGCCGGTATTGTTGGCGAAGCCGCGCCAGGGGGCTCCAGGAATTTGTGGAGTAAGCGTACGCAGGAGGCCAGGGCCGTGGCCAGAGGAGACTTTTATTTGGAACCAATTTTGAATTTGTTGGAAAACGTATGACATTTTGCGGGGGGAGGAAACAAGAATATGTTATGTTTTATGTTTCTTGGTTAACTTGTCTTCATTCTATATATGTATGTAGAACAAAATTGCAAAGATATTAAAATAATTTATAGTGTTATAGTTATAAAATCACACATTCGTTTCTTACATTTCAAATTAAATAACGATCTAATTGATAGTTTGACCGACTCGTCAAATATAAAAAAAGTTATACAGTAGCAGCTACAAGTGAATACTATTTTACGAGTGAGTACCATTTTTGTTTGCAGCAGGAGAGAGGTGTATATGGTCCCCTTGGATCCGCCAGTGCATGAGACCGGTTTCGCCCAGGAAGTGGGATGGTATCTGGACGGTAATGACATCCCCAAGAAAGAATGAAATTTAAAAAAAATATTCCCATTTCATCGTTGAAATTGGATCGAGTCGAAAGAAAAAATGGCGCTGGAGACCGACGTTGTCGTTGGAGGGAGCACCGACTCTAAACCTAGGTTTGAATGACCAGGGGGTTCCAATTTAGGGCGGTCGTGGACATTGGAATCTTGTCTTTTGGGTTGTTAGCTTTAAACGCTGTCGCAGAAGAGAATTGTTGTCTTATTTAACCAACTTTGAGGGTTGATTCTATTCTTAAGGAGATAATTATTGAGGAGGTAATTCTATTATTAAGAGATTTTTAACTATCACATTCCTCACTCCTTCATTTGTCAGAGCGTAAATTTGACATTCATCATAATCTCTCGTCAGAACTATTAAATCATTCGTCGGTTCGTGGTGTACGAAATATATTACCAAGATCGCGTTCATTTTATTTAACGTCGTTTAATTGGTTGTTTTACAGCGCCGTTCGAGGCTGTGTTTACGTTCGCCATTTGCGTTTAAGGCTGTTGAGAATGGTGCTTACAAGTTTATATTAAAAGCACATATTAATTCCTCACGCGTGCGTTGTTTGCAATCTGAACGACCCTTAAACCCATGCCTCTGCAGCTGCGAAGCATTGGCGAAATCGTCCCAACAAGTGTGGGTGGTTGCGCGTAAGGAAGTCCCGCCGCCTAAGGGCGTCTCCACACGGCGATACTCGGTGGCTCCACGGAGGAAATACGGAGTTCTTCACACGCAGCCACTGACGAACGCCTCTCATCATGGGAAAGGAAGGATTCGTGAGTCACTGAAGGGCCGCCGGCGGCCGCAAGGCAGTCCACGTGTCGCAGATACGCAGGGGCGCTGTTTCTTCGGTAGATGCATGATGGAGTCTGCGAGGAAGATGCTTTTCTTTTACTTTTATCAGTAAATAAAAAACGATAGGAACAAATTCCGAATTTGAAGAGCTTCCCACGCTTTACGTTTTTGAGGTTTGTTCGAATAATTCTCCCGATTCGGTATACCATATTGATGGTTGTTTTGTCTATCTCTATCATAAAATCCTGTATTCACTTTCATAACGCTCAGAACGTATGTAAATGATCCGCACATATCAACTGTGAGTGCCATCAACACGACTTCCTATTGTCTACACGACTTATTGGCAGAAGTGAGGCGCGTCCGAGTTGCCTAGTCTGAAGACGCACTGAAAACCGTGTTCTGATGGCGGTGGCACTGACGCACATTTGCGCTGCTATTGGCGGAAATTAACCGCTAAGTGCCAAAGCCACGCGACTATGCCGCTCCAGTGAATACTTCCATTTAAACCAATTATTTGCCATCAGACGTGTTAATCGGAAGCGCTGCTGAGTAGCGCCAGGTGAAGGGGCCCTAAGACGGCAGCGACAGCTGCGCTAGCACAGAGGAGAGCAGGGGTCGAGTGGCGCAGGCGGTTACGCAAGTGGCAGGGGGGGGGGGGGGCTTCGGAAGTGGATTATGGGCGGGGTCACACAGGGAGAGACGACATTTCTCTTTGTACGCTTGGCCGGCAGATTTCTTTGAGATTGTT
Organism: Gryllus longicercus; assembly: GCA_038098605.1. NCBI lineage: Eukaryota > Metazoa > Arthropoda > Insecta > Orthoptera > Gryllidae > Gryllus > Gryllus longicercus. The sequence goes on along the minus strand of JAZDUA010000339.1, from coordinate 521,080 downwards.
ATGGTAGCTGCAAGCATCAAAGAGTGCTTGGGAGAAGGAGCGCCTAACAAGCAGAGATGCAGGCAGAGGTACATTCTCAACGGAAATTTCTGTAAAAAGGAACTCTCAAAAATTAGCCCCAAAAATGCAAAATTTCTCTTATTACAATAGATTTATTTGAAGGTAAATACTAATATTCAAGCACTGTGCCAATAGACTCCCATCCCTTCTCAATACTTCTCAGATGCTATCCCTGGCATAAATACTACACAAATTAGTGGTCTCCTCAGCCTACAAAAACTTTGCAACTGATAATTCGATTTCACGAAATCATCTATCATGATATATCTGATCTTGGTAGATTTCAATAAGATACGTTCATCCTGAAATTCCATCAATAACGATTTTATCCAAATTTGGTTTAATGCAATCCGCACTGCATCTAGGTATTGCGGAGCAGGGGTATGGGCCTGGCGCGCCGGCAGGGCATGGTCGTGACGGGGCGGGAACGGAAGGGGGACGGCGTGGCGTGGCGAGGCGGAGCAGAGGAGGTGAGCTCTAATGGCGGGAATGGCGAGAGGGTGAGGTGGAGCGGAGAGACGCCGGGCGAGACATGGCGAAGATGTACATGAAATTAATTTCATTTTACACTACGGAGACAATTAAATTCTTTGACTGTCAAATCGAAACGTGATAGATAACTATTTTCACAATGCAATATTACTGCTGCTAAAATTAAATAAATAACTGCCCCTTCAATCTGGTTTACGTAAACTAAGAGACCTTTAGATCATCTCTACTTTATTGTTAATTTTTTATTCTCTTTCGTGTAGTATGATTCTGATTACATTCCCTGATCACTTGAATGACACATTATGCGGTCCATTATTGAAAATTATACTTTTTGCCATCCTACGGTTTTCTAACGCTACCAATTAATTTAAAGTTCTAGACGTGTAGCCAGGGATCGATAAACAAATGTCTCAATCATATTTATCCATCAAGAGTGTTATTACTGAATACGAATAATGTCTAAAAATTAAACAGTGCCACCGGTTACCGGTCTCGTGATAGAAATCATGGGTAATCAGTTTGTTCAACTGTGACCGTGCAATGGAACAATCTAGAGATGAAACTTGGAACCATCGAACATCGCGACTCTCGACATTCCCGCTTTTCATGACATTTAAATAATTTTGATAGCAATGTTCGTTTTAAATTTGTGTTTTCTTCAGCATAAAATACCCTAACTATACTTCAACGGGTCTTATTAGATAAAATTGGATCTCATATTAAGACTGACTTTGCGAATCCTCGAAAAAAGCAAAATTGATTCAACCTCAAATAACATTACACGTTTGTTGCGCCCTAGCAAAGAATCTAAGTAAGGTGCAAATTTGGAGTTTAGTATTCCTGTTATCTCAATTAAATCGATGACATAAGAGAGATTAGTGACGGACGACAGCACAGCCGGCGTGTTCAAGCGGCGAGCAATACGTGAAGTGTAGAGAATAAAATATGATTCGTGTCACCAAAAGAAATTCCATTCACGAGTGAAGGTGATTGGGGGCGGGTGATTGAAAGCGGGGGGAGCACAGACGGGGAGTGCCAGGCAACAGCAATCGGAGTGCGGGCACGTCGACCGGAGCAAGGATCGAGATGAGGGAGGAAGCCAAACGCGGGGAGTAAGAATAAGGAGAAAGGGCTGGAAGCACGGTAGCAGGGAAGATGGCGGGCTGCAGGGGGCGATATCGCGCAATTCCAGACAGCGACCTAGCTCTGTAGTCAGTCCCGGACATCTGCCACCACCGTGGGGACTCGAAGCGTATACCCCCCGATCAGAGACGTTGCATAAACAGGGGCAAAGCTGGCTCTGAGCTACACTCAGCCGAGGCAGCGGGCGTTGGCCAGGGATCCCGGGCGGCGCGCCGGGGCGAGGTCGAGGGCCGTGGGCGTGGCCGACGTGCCCGGACGCTTCCGGTCGGCCGGCGCGTTCGTGCCCGCAGTCGGCGCCGACGCCTACTCATTGCGGCGGGGAATGCCGATTATGACGCAGGCGTCGGCGCGGGCGCCGCGAACGCGCGCGGCAGAGCGGCAACGAACGCTCTCCGGAGGTGACCAACGCCCCTGGCCGCCAGCCCTTGGTGAGCAGGCTTGGGTCATCGACGGGAACACCTGTAGCGTCCACTGCGCCAGTAATGGTAACTTAAGAGTACAAAATTTAAAAAAAAGAATTCTGGAGCTTCCCATTTGCTTCAAACTTGCAGAACGTTGTGTCAATGGCTTCTGGGTGTGAGGGTTGGAACGACAAGAACTGATTTCCTATCCCTTACTTTATATTTAAAGAATAAGCTGAACGCATATTAATATTAGCATTCCAAAAATGGAAGTTGAACTGGAACATTGTTTTTGGCTGAAAGTGCCTCAAGAGCGTTCAGGCGGTAGAATATCGGGTGGCCATTTCTGCGTCATGTATCTGACCATGACATGTATGTTACCAACGTGTTAAATTTTTCAAGTACCCACTACTGGATTACAAAGCGGGGTTTGGAAATAAATTTGAAATAGAACAAATTCAAATTGGCCATTTTAATCCACTTGATGGATCTATTCAGAAAGAGGTGTGCTAATCGCGCTGTGCTTCACATAACGATTTTTTTTACTGTTGCACAAGAATTGCTAGGAAACTGCGAAAATGTTCTTAACTATGGCAAACACTGGTGCTTTTACCCTATTAGGTAACGGAGTCTATTGTAGGAAGATGGATCCGTTTCGCCCCTTATAGTATGTTTACTTGGTAAATTGTATACAGGATGAATAATTAACGCTACCCCGCAATTCACCCAAGACTGTAATGAATTGTTCTGATGATCATCAGTAAAAACGTCATTTATGTTTATATCACGTGCAAGTACATTTGGAAAAACGATACATGTTCCACGAAATTAACCAGCAATCTATTCGTAAAGATGTTATTTTTTTCTACTGGTATGAAGACTAAATCCATAATCTGATTGATACGATTTGAACATAGCAGGCGGTTACGAGGGCGATATGGGTCCAAAAAATGGAAACAATGATGTCTGTAAATTGCAAAGTGAAATTTATGAGAGATTTTCTGTAAATTTACCTGAAATTAGATGCATCAATGTTTGATGTATTGACCCAGACATCAAATTAATGAATTTGTCCAAGTTTTGGGAGACAACAAAAACAAAAACTGTCTAATCCCAAAACCATAATACTCAAATTCATACAACCTAAAAAAATATTATTCCAGAGGTAAATACTACTCTCATGGTTATTCATATAAGTAACAACATGAATTAGATCGTTCATGGGAAATACACAGTTTGTCAACTACTTCCATGGAATAAAGGAAGTTAAGCACAGCATGCATTCGCAACTAGACTTATTCAGTAAACTACGACACTTACGTCATCAAAACTCGTAGCAGTACTGCACACTACATACTAAACGACCCAGTTGTTTAAACACAACTGTTACGACAGGGTATAGGTTACAAACTAGGCGTTATGAAGCAGTTTAACGCAAACATCGACGCAATGAGCATGCAGACGGAGCGAATGCTTTCACACACGTCCAATTAAACACGAGTGTTTCCAAACATTTTGAAGATGATAATCACCATTCTCGGCATTAGACTATCACGTAATTCGCATAACTGTAAGAATGAGAAAATACGTGGATAGCCTTACAATTAAGCAAACTACAACTGTTTTGATGTCTTCGTTGTGGGTGAAAGAGATAGCTTGATTTATTATCTAAAGAAATAGGTAATGAGACGGAGCAAGGAATCGAAAGCTTACATTTCTCACACAACTCTGATTTCGGTGAAGCGTAAATTCTCTATTTGAAAGAGGAAGATACATAAGAAGCGATTTCAGAAATTTAAATGAGTAAAGAGGCTTTATTTTTTAAGAGAGGAAGGCAGGAATGAATCTCATTTTCTTTTTGAGTAAGGAACAAAACAAATATTAACGTCCAGAATCTTCGAAGTGATTAAAAAATGTGCCACCCTACCTCATGCAAGACTAATCTACCCCAAGACCAGGGCCAACCAATGCCAAAAGTAGGGTTGGTTGGATCATTTTGACTTGATAACTTTTAACGACTAATTCAAGTTTTCACGGATAAAAAATACCTTTTTAGCCTAATATACTATATAGTTAACATTCATGCAAACAAACTTGTCGAAACTAAACCGAAGTTGGGTAAAAAAATTAAACACTAGCCAACCACCTTCAGTCTCCCTATTATAAATTTAAAGCGTAAAATTACAAATATATGTAAGGTGAAGAGTAATTAGGCAACAGTATAATAACGTATAAAGGGTTTGTAACAAACTTTGAGAAATGTGTCCGGGTAAAAAAAAGGTACATGTTTCCGAATGGGCTGGGCAGCGCGGGCAGGTGATAATACGAAAATGTACAGTAAGCGAATAATACCTACGTACAGGGCCATAACAATAACTTAACCTTACGAGAGTTGTGAATGTTAAAATCTCCGCCAATATTATCTATTCCTCATCGTGGCTCCATACACTGCCACGGGCGTGGTGCAGTGTCCTCGAAATTCACACCGTAGGCTAAATAAAAAATTCCTTCGTGCATCACACACACACACACACACACACACACACACATTGCACTTACTGCCACAATAACGAAACGTAGTCCCTACGATCTCTCACCTCAATCCGTGGCGCCGACGACCCACTCGCGCTGAAGCAACTCACCTCGGAGGGTGCGCGGCGCGGCGTCATGGCGGCGGCGAACCCCACGTGGCCAGTGCGGTGCGGCCCGGCGCTTCTTCCGGCCGGTGCGTTCGCCCGTTCCGCGGCAGGCTGGGGTAGCGGCGGCGGCGCGCGACGTGCCGGGGACTAGCGGGGCTTCGGCGGCGGCGGGCGCGGCGGAGCGACGCGTTTGCCCCGGAAGCCGCGGCCCCCCGGAGGACGCCCCGTCGCTGTTCCCTCCCGCCGCCGCCGCCGCGCCGGCGAAGCGTGCACGGGCCCGGCATTGTCCCGGGGGTCGCCCGGGGCCCTCCCCGGCGAGCCCCGCTTCGCTCCCGCTCCGCACACGTGCAACCCCCTGGCTCCCGGTGGCGACTGGCCCGACCCGACCCGGCCCGCTCGACGAGGGCGCCCCTGCTCCAAATCCAATGCCGAAGACGCCTTTGCGCGGGCCCCCGAGCGTTACGGGTCACGTGACGGAGCGTCTTTAGCGGCGTGCCGTCCCCCTCCCCCCGCCGCCACCGCTCCTCCCGGCGGAAGCTAGGTTGTAAGCGTGTGGAAATGTGCTCTGGTCCGGTTAAAAGTATGTGGTTCACACTCGCACGAATGGTAGCTCCCAAACGGACTATTTAAGCCCCCCCTTCCCTTGTAGCTATGTGCTTCTGGAAATTGAGTGGCGTCTTACATGTTTCAATAGTAAGCTATTATGATTACAAATTCTTAAAATGGCGCGAGTGTTAGATATACATAAATTTTGACAATACGATCGCATCAAGGGTGGTATTGAATTCGCAATATTGTAGAATGCATCAGCGATTGCCACAGGAACCAAATCAGCAACTCAATACAGAACATAATTTCTATATTGGACATTATAATGGAACCAAGGTTGGAAAGTTACGTTTCATCACACCTAGTTCACGTACAGTAAATATTGTTTAATTCTGATGACCTTTCAAATCGACTTAAATATGTGAATGTAAGGATGAGTACCGATATGACAAATGAAGATGGAGCAAAGGTAGGCAGAAACAGAGTAATTTGAGAGAATCCCAATTAAACGAATTTATATTTACCACAACAATTCGTTTTGACGTCTCAAATTTAAATCCTGAAGGAAAGGAAGCCATTTCACTATTGTCATTGGTGTACGGTGATTTTCTGACATCTCCTTTGGTTAGTAACTGGATTATAAACTAAACGTACAAGAATACTAGGTATATTTTATTTGCATTTTCTCCGAAGCTTTCTTCTCATTGTCTAAGATGAAATTAATTGCACCTCCACGATGGAATTCGACGTCCGGAATTACATAGTACGATCGTTTTATTGACAGTAACTTCTCTTAACCAATTCAAATAACATTTCGACACACTGGTTATATTTGATGCCCCAACGCCACTCTTGTTTTTCGGACTTCAGCAAGATATAGAAAAATCTTTGTCCATTCCTACCCCTCGAGGAGGGTACCTCAGGGAGGGCCGTCAAGACACTGAGATCTTGGGAGGGGGAACTAGTATTTCTCTCCCTTTTTCCCTACCCCTGGTTAGACAATGGATCACCCGTTTCGTTCGTTACAATGAGCGGCAAGTGAGCTGCATTTCCGGTTCTCGATGCAACACAGAAGTGGGAGCCTGTCTGCTCTCACACAATGCGGGCTTCGCGGTCGGCGAGTTGCATCAGAGGCGGCGGCGGCGGCGGCGGCGGCGGTGGCGGTTCTGCGCACATTATTGTGCTCGGAAATGCAGCGGACGCGGGGTCGCGGGGCCCTGACTCCCAGGGGGCTAGCAAGAAGCAGGTTCGCGGAAGCGGAGTTGCGTAGCAGGGGCTCCGACCCCTTTTTCTCTTTCGTTTTCTTTTTGTTACATTCACACACACACACACACACACACCTACGTTGGCGGCTGTCTACGATTCTTTAGAGGTTGGTGAGAGAACCTACAGCTCCTTTGTTAAAATTTCCAATCAATTTTATTATTTTTTTGTGGCAAACGTAAGAAAACAATAAAAAAGCAGACACATGTTAAAACTATTTCAATGGTACAATCATTCCATTTTTTAATAATTTTTGGTTAGAACCTAGTTGCAGTATCTTGAGAAATGGCCATTCGCCCTATTCACGTCCAATATTAAGTACAATGACAGCTTTCATTCTTGTTCTGCCTCTGCAGAGACACTCATTATTTCTACATATGAGATTCTTCATGACATTTCCCTCAATTAACTTCTGATCTAATAAAATAAGAGTATAAAAAAGAGACTTAACGAATGGGGTTTACGAGATTAGGAATGCGTTTGAACGTACATATATTTCTAAACAAATTGATAGAATCACTATATCATATACAGATTTAATTAAACATTGTTTGTGTTCGAATAATGTTTGAGATAAACCTTTGTACGATATCGTCGAGTCATACTAGTACGACGGGTTGTTTTACTAATCTCTATTGATTGTCATATTGATATTTCTATCGTGTTTTGATTTAAAAGTGAGAAACATTTTACATTTAATAATGGTTTCCAGTTTGTCAGGAATTCGTTTCAGTCAATATTTCCATTAATTCCTTAACAGACTTTAGTAAAACGTATTTTGACTGGAAATTTGTCAGTAGAAATAAAAACGTATTTCATCTTGAAACATGGCCTCCGAACAATAACAGACCGAACAGCATGATGAACTAGGTACTAATCACATTCAAAAAAAGAAAAGGAAAAAAAAAAGAAATGATTGCTTATCTAAATTTCAGAGTTCCTCACCTTAAGTTCGTCAGTTGCGAAGTTGCGGCTAGGTGCGACCAGGCGTTGCAGTTAGGGGCGAGGTGAGACGAGGCGGGGCGATGCGGGGTCGGGTGGTGTGAAGCCGGGAGATGGCGGGGCGGAGCGGGGCGGAGCGGGGAGGAGTCGGGCGTCCAGACGGTCACCGTGTTCCGTGACTGCGCAGTAGGGCGCCGGTCCGTGACGTGGCGCCGCCCAACCTGAAAGACGAACATCTCACAATTAACTGGCTGCTCCCACGCCGAGCGAAGTCCATACCAGACCTGAAGCCTCATGAAAGGTGGACTTAAAGTGGTATTTCTAGGGGAAGGCTAGAGGGCAAAAGCAATCCTGACATAAAAAAATGCTTAACGTTATGTGACCACCTGGTTATGTCTTTCGAGAGATTCAAATGTTACTAATTGTACATTTATAGTTTAAAGTATATTGTAAATAAATGATACCACGATTCACAAACAACTCATTGAGATGAAAATGTAAGGAAATTTCCTAAATTAGTTTATAAAAATATTAAGTAATAAGTAATATTCATTTTGGAAAGTTCTCAAGGCGCAATTTCAGGAATTTCATTTCTTGAGCTTTTCCCGAAAGAAAATTGCGGATGACAATATTTTCGAGACACTCTCTAAGAATGCTGAGTTTTACTATTAAAATAAATATTGGAATTCATCACGGTTCCGCATAATATGAGCAAAAACAAACAATCGTGCCCATAAACTTATTCATTCTAATGAGGATGCAATTGTGGTATATTGATGGTTTGATTATTTTCTACTTCATTTTTTATTTCTTTTCCCCAGTTTATTCCTTGACACAGCTACTCCTTCACATTCAGGATACGTCAAGACACGAAGCGATTGAGTTTTTAATTTTTCGCCATACTTTGTAAGAATAGAAACTATTGTAATCGTGTGCCGGACTTTAGACCTAAAACGTCCCGACGATTCTCGCCAAATTGGATATTCTGCGATGGATTTGAAGGAACTCGAGGCCCTGTGAGTTTCAAACAGAAATTTTAATTTTTAGAGGTACTTTAAATTAGTCTCATTAAAGTTCTCAAATTGTTTCAAAATGGCCACAGTTTGTTTATTAAATTTTGTTGTATTATTTCAGATTCTTCGCACTACAATATTGATGATAAAGATCTTCTATCTGAACGAATTCTGTTTTTTTAATGACATATTGAAATAAGGTCATGTACAATCCTTCAAAAATAAGAGCAGCTTTCGCGTAATGTTGCGTAAAATAAGGGCAATTAAGAAAATAATTTCTCAAGAAACCTAAAAATTGCTTTAAATTATCTCTTCGTGTGTATCAAAGGACGGTAAGAAACTGGTACTGGTCCCATTTTTGGTGACCTCTCTGTTTTCGAAAGTTGCAAAATGGAAATATTGCAAAAGTACAATATTGAAAATAGGAGATTTTTCTCTTAAATAAAAGCTCTTATAAAAAAGCAAATCTTTAAAAAAGATAAAAACTGGCACAACTCTAATTTTCATTGAACTCTCTGAATTTTCAAAAATCGTGCATTGGAAATAATGAGTGAGACCATTGGTTTTCGAAGCGTCGACAAAAGTGAATGCGGCCGAGAGACAGCATGATGTTGGAATAAAGCGCATGACAAATTACATAACTTGATGGACCTGAGTTCGAATCTCAGTGCAGAGAAAAAAATGTTTGCTGGTTTTAAACACTTGCAAGTTCATGTACTAGTAGAATATTGCGAAGTTCTTACGAATAATGCAAGAAAGTACGGGGTGCTGTAGCACTATTAGTTTTTTAAATGAATATACTGTAGTTTGATTCCCAACACTTGCCAGTATTTATTGCAAGCACCTGTCAGTCTTCAAGTATATGAATTAACATTCCATACTGAAACAATGTATCCAACGGGTGGAATGAACTTCCTGTTAGGAACAGATATTGATTCTGACCTAACGACCGGATGCATGATTTAAGCGAATGAAAGATGGTGCACAATGAATGGAATGCGTAGAGGAGTATTGTGCAAATAATCGCATGAAATATGGGAATGCGAGATATGAATTACCGGGCAGTAACTTGTGGACTCTGTGGGAACGACATTAAAAAACGGTATTCTTTAGATAGAATGACAGGAAAGCCGACTTACAAAGTTAGACACTAATCATAACAGGATCGAACAATGCCTCGCACAATGCAAAGGGAAGAGATCAGCATTAAACTGGTCACACTAGGTTAACTCATCTATATTGAATAGCATAGGAATTCGATGTGAGAATACTTGGAAGAAACACTTGTGTATTCTTGCGTTTTGAAAGGATCCTAACGTTACTGTAATGGTACTCATACCATGGGAGATTTTCTAATATCAGTGAATATACAATTATAAAATCACCATAATCATTGTAATAATTATCGAGAAGCAATAAGATATTTGCGTTTTAGATATAATACGTAAGTTTTTCGATAGAAGATAATATATTTATTCCCTCCAACTCTGTGCAAACCTCAGGAGTTATTCAAGTTATTAAAATTAATTTATTAATCACGATCAATTAACACCAGTATAAAGTAATTGTGAGCATTAGTGTCAATAAAAAAATTGCAAGCAAATCTGAAAATCTTTCCGTAAATTCGATTCCTAAAACAATAGCGCCAAGAAACATTTTCTTACCAATGTAAACGCGAAGTCTTCAAAAGAATTCGTGACCCGAAACCTAGAGAGTAATATATTAAAGGGCTGTGAATCTGAGAGATCGACCAAGTCTCATAACGCGCTCATCCCTAAATTGCACATAGCATGTCACAAGTGTAATGAGTGGTAATTATTAGTGATCCAAATGCACAGTTCCCCTCGGAACGGAAAGTAAGAGATATCTTGCGATCAACTTGCAGAATGCTTCCCATGAGAAATACCCCGCCGACGGCAAACAAACTACGTGGAAAGGAACGAAGTCTTTACGAACTCTGACCTCAAGCCGGAGTGGCGAGATATCAGTGGGAACTCCGTGGGCCAGCTCCGTGAAGAAGCAGAAGAGGAAGAGTGTCGAAAGGAATGCAGTTTTAGAAGCAGGACACGATCCGGAGATTCACATCCCACCAAGTTCAAACGAAGCGAAAACAAAAACGAATCTAACAGATTCCCTCGATCCGTCGAACCCCCCTCCCCCTCGAGCGCTCCTTTCCCAAGATTTTTTCTCCGTCCTTTTATTACTCCTAATTCCCTTTCTCTTCCGTTAGGTCCGTTCGTTTAAGATGGCGCGATCGGCGAGTCCTCCAGTCTTGCTCTAGCGGCGTTCCCAAAAACAGTTTTGCCGAGATGGTTCTCTTAACCATGGAGCAGCGATGGCGCGGGCGGGCGGGTCGGTGAGCCAGCAGACCGGCGGGCGTTCTCTTACGCTTTCTATATGTGCAAAACCGTGAGAGAGTGCAGGACTCCGTGTATCTTGATTGTGGAGGCCCGGCGGGCGGGCGGGCGGGCGGTGGCGGCGTGGGGCCGGCGGGCGAGCGGGAAGAGGGAAGCGGGATGGGAAGGGGGAGGGCGGCGGCGTGAAAGTAGGGTAGGGTGCAAGGCCGAGGTGGGTGATGCGGTGCGCCGCGGCGCGGCGCGGGGGGCAACGCCGTCTGCGGCGGGCGGGCCGGCGGGCGGGGCGCGGCTGGAAAAGGGGGGCGAGGGGGGGGGGGGGGGCTCCTCTCCGCGCGGCGCTGGAGGAAAGGGAAGTGCATTAACCAGCATCGAGGAGAAGCCCCATTCACCGCCGCCCACCGCCGCCCGAGGACGCGGACCCAGACGCCCAGACGCCAACGCCGCGCAGGTGCTGATAACTATGGAGCTTCTCAAACTTAGGCTGGAGTATGGAGTGAGAAGAATCTATCTTTCTCGCACATTGTGGTCCGGTATGATCCTTCTTGTCTAACGACCTTGCTGCCCTTACACGATGAACAGTTAAGAAAATAGCAATTTTTCAGTGTGACGTGTATCTTAACGTACGAAGAAGTCATATATAGCTTATACCTTATTTTCTCATTTGAGAAACGCTTTAAACTGAAATAAAATATATTTAATTTTTTTTAAATGTGCTTTTCACACTCGTCAATTATTATCACATTGCATCTTCCGAGCAACATATCGTATGGCAATGAATTTTTTTCTATAACGGACACATTGCAAATTTTCGAGTAGGATTAGTCCAGTCATGAAATTTTCATCTGTAAGATATATTGCAGGCGCCTCAAATAGGATTTTATAAGGAAAAAAGAGACTGAATAATTTCTTAAATATGCTGTATAATATGAAAATAAGTTTCTTTTTTTTTATTTACACTTATTTTTTAAATACGAGAATGGTATATTGAAAGGAACAAATACAAATACTAAAACAGCAATGATTTTTTTTCATTCAACATATAATATGTGGCACGAGTTAAGAGTGCACAGAATCAAACGACTGTGTAGCTGAGCTGTCTTACATTGCATTAGGTCTTGCATTACACATATTTTAGGTGGCAGTTCAGATAATCCTGATCCAAATTTTTGAGTTAATGATCAATTTGGGAACGCATAACATTATCATCAATAAAATATATTGAATTGTTACTAACGATTAAAAATCTAATACCTCAAGATCAACAAAACTGCATGTGCCAAAAATACCCACAGTAACGCGTATTCCTATTGCATAAATACAGAATTCCTTATTTTTCTCCCTTCATCCAAGAAACACAACTAGGGATAAGCGATCTATCGCTGAAGTTTCTACAGGGCATGGTTTAACAGGCAGAGCAAATTGCGACAGAATGAACTCCGGGCGGAGGTCAATCGTGGAATTTTTACATGATGTCACGACATGAGGAACTATTCTGCCACGGCCATCTACGTTTTCATTCCAGCGCGAGCTGTGTGTGGGAACCCCGCCTGTCCCCAGATGATATTTACAAGGAAACGATGCGGATTAGGCAGCACAGCCACTCAGGGCCGGCCTCATTCTTCTTGCTGTTTGTGAGGCTCCGATGCAAAACGACTGGAGGGCAACTTGCGCAACTCATAACGGCGTGCCTCGATATTGGTGAGTTTTTGCACTGAGTGCAAAAGATTAGCGTAACCGTGAAGCGCCAACTTGGAACGCGGTATCTAATGTTATGTTAGGGTAATATCGAAATACGATATTCCACCTAGTTTACCAGGTCCTGTATATTGGTCGATAAATGTTACATTAATGGAAGTACTTCTAACTTTAAACGGCAGAGAATGACGGTGTAGCTAAACTAGTATAAAGAAGCAAATGCGAAACGTTTAGAAGTGCGAACAAACAGGATATGCCGAACATAGATATTAGCGACGGGCAGTATTATTGAAATTCCCGAACATTTGGATTCTCTTAAGCGGAAGGGATATTTTATCTGTGTTTTCGAGTTTTGCAGTTTCGTTTTTCCTATTTCATTTTTGTGCAGTGCTCGTCAAACCGATATTTTGCAGTTTGATATAATTCACAAACGACCAAATAAATACATTGAAGACAGTGTTAATTTGGTAATACTTGTAATATACGTCCGGTAATACTTGCGATGAAGTAGCCGGGGAGGGCATCCTTGGATGTTCAGTGATGGAGTATTGCGGGTTGCAGTGACAGAAGCTTTTACAAGTGGGGCGAATAAAGGGACACACTTCATTTGTGTTGTGCATAAACAGGAGCTGGGCCTAAGAAAATATATTGTATCGATTTTATAATATTTTGGGTAGAATACATAATAATAATAATAATAATAATAATAATATTGAGGGTAGAAAATTGTAAAAAGATAGTTTGGAATATAAAAATGAGCAAAAGTTGGATTTATAAGAATTTACAATAATTTATTTCGATAGTTTTATTTTTCTAATCGCCTTTAGATCTGACGTACGAGGACAATACCAGTCTATCGCGTTATTACACTAAAACCTGTGAGAATTGCCGGATTACTGATGGTACCATTAATCAGATGCCAGAATTACATCGTGCGCATAGGATGCGCTAAGTAAGTCGTTTGAACACTGTAATTGTTTGTTTTGTGCGAATGTCAAATATGTACCAAGTTGAATTCTCGAGTCGGAAGAGAAATCGCTTGAAAACAACAGTCTTATTTTTTGACCTGTATTTCCTCCCGGTCCTTTCATACCCATGTACCGGCTGAGTTTACCTGAAAGCCAGCATTGACGCTGCCTCTGCAGCTACTCTGATGGGGAGATCCTAGGGTTCGAGTTCTGACGGTGACGGATTTTCGACACTCTACACATTTAGATCAAATTCAGCCGCTGTCTGAAGGTGAGTTACGCGACCGGCTGCTCTGATCGGTCGTTTTGAGTTATTTATCCGATCAATAGCAGGCGAATACAGCAGCATTACCCTAACAAACGCACATTATACATGTCGGGAGACCAGTCGTAAGATGGGAGGGCGGTGATCCGCTGCAGGGAGATACCTTGATGGAGGAAATTCCTCGCAAGCCGATGTGAAGGCCGGCGCCGGATCTCACTACCCTGTGGGAGAGGAACACCTGCCGCATTAAAACCATCCCCTACCCTAACGTAACTAATGACCATAGCAGTTGATATGCCCGGATACGTAAATCAATCATTCATTAATTCATCCCCGTGCGATATCCAACGCGATCCGCCCCTCGCGAGGTTACGCGACCGCGCCTTACATCACCCGCTGGGAACCTAAAGCGGTCCCCCGCCGGCGTGGCGTGGCGCGGCATGCGGCAAGGTGACCGGCGAGCAGGGACGGCGGGGCGGCCGGAACGAGGCGCGGAGGGCACGTTGTGCAACGCACTTGCCCCCGTCCTCATCTCGGCCCTTTGACTGGAGGCGGATGGCGGGTGGCGGGGCGACGGGGTGGGGCGAGCCACGGAGAGCAGGCTGCGACCGGAAGGGAAACCCAGTGTTGCCACCCCGTAGGACACTTTCAACTACGGAATGTTATAGTAATACTCATCTGTAATAATGGTAGGGTATGTTTTGGAATAGACGCTACCAAAAGTACGCAGGGGGTTCACCAACAGTCCTGCAGATGCTTTCACTATTAAGATCTGTTCATATTTCTCTGTAGCACAATTTTGATCAATGTTTCCCTCTCTTTATATACATTAAATTCATACATATATTTATTTTTTAAAATATTTTTTTTAATTGTTAGAGTTTCAGTCAGTTATCTCATTGATATTGATTACATATTTTCAAAATTATATTATTATATATTTATTAAGGGCCCATAACTGGAACAAAAGCATGTCTTCTTATGATCAACTGTAGACTCCAAATTGTACGATAATTTTGCTCAGAAATCGGTCATTTTCACTCCCCAATGGGATGACAATACTGGCGGAGCCGTCCTTTCCGCCTCGTGGGCACCCGTTGGAGCCACGTGCCACAAGCCATGTGCTGCGGCATCTACCCCCACTGGAATCGATTCACCATCTAAAGGAGAGCACGATACACGGTACAAAGACGACAGGGTATTCTAATACGGTCGACGATTGTGTCCACGCTGAATCAGGTACGTCTTTAAACAGAAGGCTGAAAAGCAGGCTTCGCTGTATTTATTTTTATTTATTTCACGACGAAAAACAGTTAAAACTGTATGCGACGTTTGTAGAAGTACAATCTGTACGTTTCCTGGAACACTCCCATCGGTCTTATACTACGTTTAATTATGAATAAAGGTATCAAGGGCGTTTGATAACATGAAATAATCGTTCCGTGTAATATAAACTAAGTACTTGCAACGTTAAATGAGCTACATATTTTGACTCTTATCCCCTATCATTTCCCAATGTAAAGGAATCGACTTACTGATGCGAAACATGGAAAACTCTATCCATTTAGAGTGAAATACGACGGACAAATTGATTTTATTTAAAAAATATTTCCACGAGGTGTCCATTTGGTTGTCAACTATTGCTTATTTCGATCATTGTTATAAATGCATTTCCGAGACCAGGTTCTGTAACTGAAAATAAAACATACTAAACGGAAACGGCACTAAGTTTGGCTGTCGCAGCTCATAATGATTCGATGAAAAATTCTTTTTGAATTTACTGTATTTTAGAAGAGTCCAGGTAACACCACTAAAGGAGCTTTACTGATTGACAGTTTGAAATGAATCCTCCAGAAAGACTCCTATATCGAAGAGTCACTCCAAAATATCAATGTATCTGAATAAAATCATCCACGAGGTTTCTGAAAATAGAAGCAATTCAAGACGAAAACACTACATCACTCCCAAGCCAATCCGCAGGCATTAGGCTTACAAAAACTAACGTTGAGTATTTTCGGTCTCAATCTATTTTAGCCGCCTTCACCGTTGTTCTCCCTCTCGTGGAGGTTTAGGTCGAGATTATTCCGTCTTTGAGAAGGAAACCCGCAGGTTTTCTCGTGCCCCTCCGGTCCTCCAAGACGGGCAGTTTCAACGTAACCTACCCTAAACCGGAACAGCTGGGGTGGAGACGGCGTCGAGCAGCGAGGGAAGGCTGCACGAAGGGGGCGCGATGTCTGGGATTGTGAGACGCGCCCAGGGGGCTACTACCGGATTACAGGCCCCGGAACGAGAAAAGCAACGTGTGCAACGCCGGACGGGGATGACGCCAGCAGAGGGGAACAACACAATAGTTTCCCGGCTCTTTCATTATTTTATGGCCGAAATATGAAGTGGTCAAGCCACATAAGGTTTGCTTTACTTCACGTGAATGCACATTGTTTGACGACGCAGTAGTCTCGGAGTTTCTCTATAGATTTTTGTGTTCCGGACTCCCCACACGTTCGAGGTCTCCCCATGCGTCGACTGTGGGAACGTGAAATACCTAATGCCGTAGGAATGGCAAACCGCCCCTTTTGGTCATTTTAACGCAAAGCCACAAATATATTTAAATCAAAATAGTAATTATATTTAAACAAACGCTTCTTAGAGGAAGAAAGACAAAAAACGCTCACATTAAACAATTTGAAAATTATTGCTAAAAAAAAATCTCAGTTATGGGAATTCCTCGGATATTTTAAAGGGAAACGACATCAGCAAAGAAAATGGACTCTGAATATTGGTATATGGAATGTACAAAGTATATCAAATAAAAAACAAGAAGTAATCCAGGAAATGATGAGAAGAAACATAGATATAGCCGTCTGGTCTGAAACAAAAAAGAAAGGCAAAGGAAGCGAAACACTGAACAACTTTGTGCACTTTTACAGTGGCGTAAACAAACATGAAAATGCCAAAGCCGGAATTTCTATTGTTATTGGTGAAAGATTCGGTAAATGTATAAAAAGTTGGGAGTATATAAACGAACGTCTTATTAAAGTAGTGTTAAAAATCAGAGGAAAATACATAAGTGTCATAGGAATATATAATTTGAATGATGATGCTCCAATGGCTAAGAAAGATGATTTTGAAATGACAGTCAAAGAAACCCTTGATGGTATTCCAAAGTCCCATGAAATAATATTTGCAGGAGATTTTAACGGCAGATTTGGAAGAGACAAGAACAATATTGTGGGTCAACATGGTGAGGAAACTTGCAATGACAATGGAAAAAGACTTATTAATATTTGTGAAGAGTATTAAATGAAAATTAATAACACTTTCTGCCAACATAAAGATATTCATAAGTATACCTGGTACCAACATACAAAAAAACTAAAATCTATAATAGACCTCTGTGTAACTAAACAAAAAACTTCCCTCAAAGTCCAAGATGTTAGAGTGAAAAGGGGAGCCCAATGTAGCGATCATTTTTTGGTAATTGCTAAAATATTCATACCATTTACATTGAATAGTACAGATAAAGAAAATAAGGAGGGATTTGTCATGAAACCTACCAAATACAAATTAAGCAGTCTTTTCGATGAAAGTACAGCATATCTCTACAGAAAAAGGCTTGAAATTAAACTATTGGTTAAACACAGGCCAATAGAAAAAGAATATGAACACATAAAAGAGTGTATTCACCAAGCCGCAGAGGAGGCTTTAGGTACTTGTAAATTAAAACCGAAACAGTATTGGTAGGACACAAGTCTAGAAGAAAAGATTAAGAGGAAAAGAGAACTGTATTTAAAATGGCTTAGTGACAAAAAAACCGAAACTAATTTACAGTACAAAGCAATAAGTAGAGAAGTAAAACAAGAAGTATTATCAAGGAAGAATAAATTATGTCTGGATAAATGCGATTATATAGAACAATTCATAGGTGGAGCACGGAGCTCAGAAGCCTGGAAAGTAATTAAATCTATTAAATCGAATGAGAAAAACAATATCGCATTATCAAACATTGGAATCAATAAATGGAAAGAGTATTTCGAAAGACTGCTTCTAGAAAACAGAAACTTCCAAACACACAAGGAAGTAAAATTTGAGCAAAGGGTAGATCTGACAATTAAAGATTTAGAAAAAGCACTTAAGACAATGAAATCCAATAAGGCACATGGTCCGGGAGATATACCGGCAGAATTACTGAAATATGGTCCCTATAAGCTGCACCAAATGCTCAAACACATGTTTTCAAGGTGCATGAATGGAGAAAATCCTCCTCAGGAGTGGCGAACGTCTTACCTAACACCAATCCATAAGAAAGGATCTAGAGACAATGAAACAAACTACAGAGGAATAGCAGTTATTGGATCTATAGGTAGACTGTATAGCAAAATAATACGAAATAAAATAGAAGAAGAGATAAAAGGAAAAATAGGAGAGGAACAATGTGGTTTTACTGCCGGCAGGTCGGTCATAGACAATATATTTACATTAAAACAACTTA
This sequence comes from Gryllus longicercus, assembly GCA_038098605.1. NCBI lineage: Eukaryota > Metazoa > Arthropoda > Insecta > Orthoptera > Gryllidae > Gryllus > Gryllus longicercus. The sequence continues at coordinate 502,804 of JAZDUA010000339.1, read as the reverse complement.
TAGAAAAGAGAACAAGGAGAGGTAGGGAAGTTCATCTGGGTTTCATTGATCTTCAGAAGGCGTATGACAATGTACCGGTTGCTAGAGTATGGGAAGAAATGGATGGACTTCAAATCAGTGAAAACTTAATAGAAGCCACACAGAATCTATATAAGAAAAACACCTCTCAGATTAAGATCTACAGCAGGCTCTCGGATCCATTCCCAGATAGCAATGGTCTTCGTCAGGGTTGCTGTCTTTCCCCAACACTGTTTAAAATATATCTGCATCAAATTTTACAGCAGTGGGAGAAACAATGCAGAGTAATGAGAATGACGATCCGAGAGGATAAATTGTTTACGTTATATTTTGCCGATGACCAGGTAGTAATTGCAGAAGATGCAGACGATTTGAGTTTCATGATCCGTAAACTCAATGAACACTTTTTAAAAGCAGGACTTAATATTAATACGGACAAATCTGAATACCTGGCAGTTGGTAAAAATGAAATAGAAGATCTTCTTGTGGAAAATGGAGGAAAAATGAAAGGGGTAAACAAATATAAATACCTTGGTGTACTTTTTAACAATAAGGGAAATAGCCATGACGAAATTGAGAGACGAATAAGCTTGGGGAGGAACGTGACACGAAGTATAAACTCTGTCTTATGGAACAAAACCATCACTAACACTACTAAAAGACGTCTTTACTCCTCGCTAGTTAAGAGTGTTACAACATACGGTTCAGAAGTTTGGGAGAACGATAAAAGAACAAAAGGGAAGCTGCTGGCCCTTGAAATGGACTACTGGCGTAGAAGTTGCTGTTATAGCAGACGTGACAGAATCAGGAACGACGACATAAGAAAGAAAATGTATGTAAAGAAATCTATCCTTGACGAAATAGAGAAAAAACAAATCGTCTGGTACGGTCATGTTATGCGAATGACAGACGAAAGATGGCCAAAACGAATCCTGAAATGGGTGCCAACAGAAAGACAGAAGAGAGGAAGACCCAGACATGCATGGCAGCAGGGAGTGCAAGAGGCTATGACGGCAAGAGAAATGCCAGGTGATCTATGGTCCAATAGAGAGGCATGGAGACTGAGAGCGGAGAAACGGCGACAGCTGTAGAGAAACTCCGTACTATATATATATATATATATATATATATATATATATATATATATATATATATATAAAATTATTGCTTATTGGTGGTTTACTTAAGGTATATCACATATCGCTAAGAACACGAAGATGAAAAATTTATTCGTCAGTGAAGCTGCAGAAGTCAGACTGCCGCATATTAAATATCTTATATTAAGAATCAGACAAATATTTATAAATGAAATTAAGATTCCAGGTAACTTTCCGAGTAAACGCATATTTTGTTCACACTTCGTCTAGTTTATGCAGTGAATCACGCCCAAAACGAAACGCAAACGTTTATGTAATTTCTTTCCCCACTCACAGGTTTTCGTTTTATTTAGGTTCTTTTTTCAGGAAGCTATGAATATTTTGGCCTATAAGAACAAAGGACAAGGAAAATCTAGGATCAAAACTGGAAACCCACTCATGAAGTCATATGCAAACCACATAATACTAAAATACGACCAATTGCAGCAACAGTGTTTCATAACGTTGCTACGCGACAGAAGGTCCACATCAGTATGTGAACACAAGTGTGTATTAGAATATACGGCGAAGGGAGATCAAGGATAATAACAAATTTCCAAAATATGACTTTCTTTTTTCTTCCAATTACGGGATGTTTCGAGCCAATAGGCACATGAACAATAGGACCACCGTTTAATCAACTTATATTTCAAATGCTACTCAGAACTAGATAACTAGAACTGTTTCCGCATCTGTCAGGTGTTACGATTTTAACAAATTTTCAACCTTCACCCCCACCCGCACTTCGTTGTCGATTAATCCAGACGTCCGATTTATCGAGGGCCCGTGTTTCGAGCAGGTTTCACTCCGGACCACGTGCTAACTGCGCATGTCCTAATGAGGCCGTCACATCGACGAGTTTGGCGCTCCCTGACCTAGGCAGCGTGGCGGCGGCAACGAAGCGGTGCGGAGGGGCAGAGAGGTCGGTGTGTCTGGGGCGGGCCGGGAGGGGGAGGGGGAGGAGGGAGGAGAGCGGACGAGCGCATGCGGATGCACAGCTCCGTTCCCACTGCGCGGCCACCGCTGCACCCACACGCAACAATGGCCGAATGAATGCGTGGGAGTGCGCTTGAGCATGAAGGAAACGGCCTTCGCGCGCGGGCGCTGCCGCCGAGGGATAACGCGCACCGGCGCGACGAGTACTGGGGATGAAAAAACGCGGAATTGAAGCCGGGAGAGGTCTTCTCGGCCACGTAACGGTTTTTAAACGAATCTGCCGAAGGGAAACGTGGGTCGGTTATCGCTGATTGTAAACGCTTTAAATCAGGAAAATTTGTTTCGCACAGGAATTTAATAAATAATAAATCTGCAATAAGGAACTCTCACGTACTCAGTTTATAAATTTCATTTTTTCTTGATTCAAAAAACATATAAAGAATTAGTAATGAATTGTAACATTTATTATACTTGACTAGAACAATTCGTATTATTTATCAGAGTCAATTAGCACATTTACACCTCAGACGAACCATATTTCGATCATTGGAATTTAAACCCATGAGGCAAAATACTTCAAAACATAATATTTCTAGTTAATTATTCAATTTATAAATATTTTATTTCATAGAAAAGCATGAATTTGTTACTATACTTCAACAAACACATTCCATCAATTCCTTATGCGGGGACTGCATTACAAACGTATATCAAAAAGACATCAAATAGTAGATGAGAACCACTTTCTATTGAAGAAACAGATAATATTAATATAAACATCCAGAGTTCCTCATACCTTTCTGAAGTAAACCGAAATTCGTTTTTAAATTTTCTAAACTTCCCATCATGCAGTGTTAGATTTCATATTGTTAACGTGCACTTAAATTTAGAATAATCGGAGAATCTTCGTATGTGGAAATACATCACGTACGATTCACAATTCTAATTCAATGTCTCCGTTAGTTGATATTAATTTTTCACCTTCTCTGTCGACATAGGCCAAGGTTTCAATTGTTCAGTCGACATAAAATGGTGATTGCATTGTTCGACAGTCATGACGAAAGCATGCACAATGGAAATTGGCTGAGTTTAATAATAAATATCGTTCATAATTGGGAACAATTATTCTCGAAATATATTATTCTAACAACGCAAAAACGTAAAGGGCATGAATATATTCGGCGAGTATCCCCTTAAAATAATAAATATTTCTTCGAATTTTGAAAATGTTTATTTTATGCAAACAAGCAACAGAGTCCCTCACAATTTTACTTTTAAAAACACCCTTTCCCTCCATATATTTCAAAACCTAAAATATTTTACAGTCCAATGTCACTATTAAAGTACATAACCACCACAACGTTTGAAAGTGGAATTTGATACATTACTCACAATTGTCTGGAAGCATGAGAGAAAGTTCTGCATCAAGAAAAAATTTCACCCAAGAAATACAGACGACGCACTTCACATTATTACACTACAGTTGCATAGTATCAATCACTGACTAATTCCAAGACCCATCGGAGAGATTCCAAACGTCGCCTCTGAGCTTGGCCAAGTAACTCATCGATATGTGCTACATTGCCTCGATAGTGTGACTTCGAATCTACCTCTCGAAAGTTGTCTGTCGGGGATGGTGGGGCTATGACGTTTTCTTCCGAGCGCCCTGATTGGTTGAAAGTCCCCTTCTGCGTTCTTCGTCACGGTGGAATTCGCACCCCTGCAGATGCTAACCAATGATGCACGAGTTACACCTACCACGTTTTAATGTTCCCTCTGTCCCAAGATCAGCCTTCTAGAATTTCGATGATGTTCAGAATGATAGCGAACAACAATTAAGTTAACCTTATTTCCAAGCAATGAGGCTATGAATACAACTGACCTGTAATGATTATTGTAAATTTAATGGATAGTTTTCACAGTTAATAATTATTGATTTGAAATGAAATAATTTGTGGTAGATTGCATTAATTTTGGATGAAAATCTACCAAACTCTCCGTACATACCTTTCTGACAATATATAACGATATTGCCTTTAAAATACAATTGATCCAACAACCGTTTACATATAAATAGAACAAAGGAAGCTCTTTTCTGAAACATGTTTTCTAGAACTATCAAACTCACAATATCAGTGTCATCAAGCAAATATGAATGCGAAAACTGTGTGACAAATGTACATTTTAATTAAACTAAGTAACATTCAAATAAATTCTGTAATAAATATATACATGTGCTAAACGCTAACCAAATACTTCACTTACCAGAAACAAGATGTATTATACTTGCATACACAACGAAAAGAAAATGAAATATAAAGGCGCTGTTCCATTATAATTATTCAATGCATCCTAAAGAAGATTGCCGCATTGCTGCAGAAAACGTTTTATGCTGTATTAAACAACTACGAACGAAATAGGCTTGAGTTATCATTTTCTACTTCCGAGAACAATGTAAACCCTACATCGCTTCCTATTACTACGAAATTATTTCTTATATCGGTTTCTATTTTCATACCATTCATATATTTTTTCACTTGACACCAAGCAGTATACTTCCCTCAAATCATCTTAAAGAGACTTCACCGGTGAATGTTAAAAATCTGTCCCAGTCAACATTTCAGATAACCCCACGAATTGTAGAGCCTAATCTGTTCTTGAGATACAGTTGTTTGTTATTACGGCATACTCATTCCAATAGAAATCTTGAAAAGCAGATTTTTCTTATGTGCTAACCCTAGGATTTTTCTGTGCGCGAGTGCGCGCGTGTGTGTATAGGGAGGTTGATGTTTATGTAAATAATTTTTCATTCACGCAGGATTTAAAATTGATTTTTATTTGTTAATTTATAGTTATTTCTAGTGTAGTCAATGGAGATAATAAATGATTCGTTACTATTGAAAATAAGTAAAAATTACACTTGTGAATATGTGCCATGAGCGAAGGGGGGGGGACTGAAGCCCCATGAGACATCTCTCCAGGGAGCTCCACCTGCTAAAACCATACCTCATGGTAAAGAGGTAACAGAAACCCACCTGCAACATGCCCCAAAGTCGATCTGGACCTTCACTCCGAGAATTAGAAGATGAAGGGAAAGCGGCGCTTCCCTAAGCCCGGCTCTCGAGAGCGGTCGATCAGTCGAACCCAAGAAGAAAGGCGTAACTCTCCGCCCCCGCCCCCGCCCCAGCTCCCACCCCCTTCGTCACCCGCTTCTCTCGCGAAAGCAGCCAGTCGCCGCGCGAAACGCAACGCACGCTCTCAAAGCGTAACAATTTTCTTTTCGTGCTTTCTTCGCGATCGAAAGCTAAAGGACTTAGCTGTCTACGCAAATCTTCTTTTCTACTTCCTTAATATCCAAATGCAATTGAATTCAGTCGACATGAATGTTAAATTTTAAGATTTGTTTTATGTATATGGTATCATGCAACAGTGCAACAAAATTAACAAATTCTGTTGTACGGTTAATGAAACATTTCCATAGTTTGGAGACAAAGGGTACTATTACACATTTATTTAATTTTACAGGAGTGCAGTTCAAAGGCGTTGTATTTCTACGTAAGTAAAAGGAAACGACTCTGCTTTGAGTGTTCACTTCATTATTAACATATTTTGGAGATAGTTCCTATCACTTACAGGAATGCAATGGAATTGGAAGAAATGTGTTAAAAAATATATCGTTTTAGCAAGAGACGCAAACGTTATGCATTCAATCAACGACTTTCAATTCGCCTAGTTTCCTATAGTCGATATGTTGGCCGCAAGTTAATGTCCTAACAATTGTTTCAGAATTATTCACAAACTCGCCCACTGTCAAAAATTGTGTCGATCATGAAATTAGGATACCTATTTTGATTTAAGGAAAGCTACATAATACTAATGCTGTCACAGCTTATCCTAAAACACAAAATGAACAAAATAATGCGCCAATCAAGGAAAAATATAATCGTGTTGTATGGGCACTCACGCTTTCTACCCGGGTTTCTCCGCCGAATCAGATTCGTTCTGTGCAAATCGAAATTCCAGATTTCCTCCAGACAGACAGCGAGGGGGAGGGGGCGGGGGATGGAAGAAAAAATCCAGCGGTCCGCCGGTGTCATAGCCCCGTTGGCAGCCGTGTCACGGAAATGTCGCCAGAGGCCTGGCTGGCCTGACTTCGGGCGAAACGAGCTCACCGGGCAGCGAAGTCTTACCCGGAGCTACGTATTGTTCAGGCAGCCCGTTCCCGCTCCCTTATATCTGTGTTTGGTGTTTACACGATCGGACGATCAGCCTCCTCGCCATATTTGGCTAAAGTATTCTCCGTATCTCGCGCCGCAGCGCAGTCCAGTCAGCCCGTCCGCCGCCACCGCCTCCGCCACCGTCGCCGGCCGCCGGCCGCCGGCCGCCTGCTGGACAGTGCGAAATTCCCCGATCTAAACGGACGAAGACGACTCACGTGGTACAACAGCGGGCATCGTCTTGCACGGAGCTGAGGATCTCTAGTTCGAGTTCAATACCAGGCGCGGATATTACTCTACTTAATCGAAATCTTCATAGATTTGATGAAGGCCAGCTAAAATACTTCTCTACTCACACCCCAGGTATACAGTACTTAAAACAGTCTTACAAATATGTCACTAATGGTCAACTATCGGTCAACCCTCCCGCCTAAAACACACACTATTTCCTTCAATTTCTCTCTGACATTAGATAAGGCAAGAACATTTCTTGCCTGTCTCTCCGATCGTATTCCATTCTAAACCCTGTCATCGCCCTCTACCGAATGTAAGAATTTTCTTCGCAATAACCTTGGTTGAAGGTATAACCTAATACAATCACTATGAGGGAGGTGACAAGAAGTTACCCGCTTCACACTTCACTGATACAAAGTTACTCGGTCAATGAACTGAAGAGTCTCACGGCTGAAAGTTATAATGTCAGTCAATATAAAATAAAATTTAATAAAACAACATGGTCTCCTATGAGAACCAAAGTAAATGAGTGTATTCAATATTCTCTCGCGATTTCATCATAGACACGTCCGTGCAACTGCGTACTCAGTTTCAATCCATGCGTCCCTAATTGAACCTTTCCCGAGTCGCATTTTTACGACGCTCTCGTTCCGCGCCTCGCACGTCTAACGAATCATCCCGAAGCACACGAGGGGAGTGCAGCGGTGCACCACGCGGCGCAAGAGCCCCTCGCTGGAAACCTCCGCCTCCGCGCGCGTCGCGTCCGCTAACGAGATGCACGCGCGTGCGCAAGGGACGTGGAAGCGTCGATTCGCGAAGGCGGCGGCGGCGGCGGCGGCGGCGGAGGCCGTCAGCGGACGGCGGCAGTCGCTGCGTGACACGCGCGCGCGCGCCGTTGCGGCACGTACGACGCGCCCCACGGTGTCCCCGCACGCACCCGTCCCCGTCCTCGCCGCCCTCGCCGCCCTGCCTCACGCCGTGTCGCGCTCCGCGCACGCCCCGGTGCGCTGGCGGGGCATTCCGAATGTAGCGGAATTCTCCTCTCCTCCTTCGTGTTCTTCGACTTCTCCTTTTTCGATTTCAGCGCTTCTCGTTTTTCGTCTTTCTCATCGATTTCTCCTTTTTCGTCTTCATCGACTTCTCCTTTTTCGTTTTCTTCATCGACTTCTCCTTTTTCATTTTCTTCATCGACTTCTCCTTTTCGTTTTCTTCGACCTTTTTTTTACGTCTTTTTCTTCTCTCTTTCAACACACTCTTCTGCCGACTTGCAGCGCGCGTGCGCAACTGACAGACGGCTTCAACGTTGAGGCCATGCCTATAATTAGCGGTAAAGCGAGAAAATGGGCATTATTTTTTCCCTGTTCCTTTGTGGCCGTGCGTGCCTCGGACGGCGGTCGCAGGTGGTGGCGAAGTGAGATGAATCGTTGAATATGCGCGCGGACAAAGGGTTACTGACTTTGGAGCAGAAACGCTGTGGGTGGTGAATGTGTGCGTGCTGGCGCGCTTATGTGCATATATATATTTTCACTCCCGGAAGGTAACAGGTTAAACGATGAGTATCATTGGAGAACGTTCTGTTTCCCATACTCATTGCTTTTATGTCATTCCCATATTGTTTCTGTGACAGAATTTCGCTACGTACCAATAAGTTCAGACAACTGCCAAGATCTTGTTATCATGCTAAGTCGCCACCGTTAAACGAAAATCGATAGCACGGACCTCAGTCATTTAACACATGAAATAGGAATCATAGTCAGTAGATGTCACTTGCAACAGCCCATTACAATGCAAAATATCCACGTATCATACGTGTACCATAATTTGCAACGCATTAAAGGAATACACATATAGACACCGGAAAACCAGGACCGTCAACTGATTGTACTAATAAACTACTTCAATGTTAATGCCGAAAGTTTCCACAACAGTGGTGCTAATACAAATCTCAAAGAAAAGTAATACAATAAATGATACTAAGAGAATTAAATTCATATTAAGTCACATAATTATTATGCTAAAACACATTCATTTCATCTAAGAGAAATTCGCAGATTTAACTATATTTAAGCTTGGCGAGCTCTCGGCGTGCCAATTGTTTCTCAATAACACTCATTCCATCATAAGTCTACGTAGAGTCATTTACGCCGAAGTAAAAGTAACTTGCGTCAGTGAAAAGATTTTTAAAAGCATTTTCAATTTTTAAAAGCAATTTTTAAAGCAATGAAGATTCTACCCAAGCGCCACTTTGACACAAGAATTACCGTCGCTTATTGGAGATTGTCTTAGATTAATATGAATGAACAACATGATGATGGTGGATCAACCTATCACTCGACCTATGTAATGGGAGGGGTGATTAGGGGAAGGATGGATCGGTCCATGGAGTGCTGTATAGGGAGCTTCTGGCCCATGATCACGAAACCATGAAATCTCCGGATCAAAGTAGTCGATCTACGAAGTCGAGCCTGGTCGGAGTCAAAAAATCTCCCACAAACTCATTGATATTCGTCGCATCAAGCAAATGCCTGGCAGCTGAATTAAAAATATCCACCATCGAAAGTTCGGCTTTCGGTCGTTGAATTTGCATCTGAGCATTTACTTTATCGATATTATAAAATTTCTATTATACTTCCTTTTTTACGATGTTGCATGCTATTTCTTTTTTGTATCATTAATTAACAATTCGTCATAATTGTAACATCTTATTTATTTTCGTTTGCTCAAATTACACGCATTTACACGTCGTATTCCTTTTTAAATTTGTATCATTTTCTATTTATACATTCAACAACCCCTTTATTGTTTTCCTCCCTCGGTAACATTTTACACGACACCATGGCATCTCGGTTCACATACTCATTGAAGTATACACGGTATATTTATGTAGTAAAAAATGCAGAAATTTAGAGAAAGTAGTTAAATGAAGCTTCTTGATTAGTGATACGACGAAGTGTCTTTTCCAACGACCACCGAACAGCCGCAGCACAGTAACTATTGAAAAAGCACATGATTTCTGAAACATATAGTTTGCTTTCTCTTCGGCGATTATCAGTTCCAGACAGGCTACAATAGTGGTCGCATGCAAAGACATCGGGGCCGAGCGTTTTAAACTTAATTTACATTTCTTGAGTCCAATGTTCTCATCAAGTAACACAATGGTTTCACCTTCTTTTACGCTGAATGTTTTGAAAAACGCTGATGATTCAACTACAAGGTTGGCTACTATATGCCCCAGACGTTAAAGAGAATTCTCAACAATAATTCAGCACACAAAATGAGTATCATCTTGAAATAATAGACCAAGATGGCTCAAGGTGCGAAGAAAGTATTGTCCATCTGCACTGCGGAATGTGATTTCAAACATCGAAAACAATGTTTTCTGTCTTGGAGTCCAAGAAAGCAATCGTAAACATCTGTGTCTCACTAATCCATTTACTTATTGACTTATTCATTTCAACCAATCAGTATGTAAGACGATGTCACAGAACACAACGCCACATAATTGTATTAACAACAACGCTGCGTGGGAAAAATTATGGGTAACTTTTAATCCACATCTAACGCGAACACGATTATCACAATTTCACTTAAAATTATTGATATGCTCAAAGAAATGTGCATGATATTATTAAAATGTCATTTTGAAGACCACATTTCATTAAGAAAAATGTCTGTCTTCAATAATGTAATTTTCAAAAATGTTGAAAAAATCGTAACTTTTTAAATTTTCCAAAATTTAGACGTTTTAATGAAAATCGGAACTGCGCCATTTTCTTAAACGTACTTTCTTCTGTTCTGAAAGAATTAAAAAATGTAGGAAGCGTGCTTGGTTCTGTGTCGAGCCTCCCCAGAAAACACAGCCCACCAATGAAAATGTTCTGGACAGAAAAATTCCTGATTCTTTTATATTTCAACCTGCTGAAATCAACAATCACCATAAAAATGAACAATTAGCTCTTGCTTTGGAGACACAGTGTTTAGAGTCTACATGTTCGTTTTGGGGATATTTAGTTTTTGTGAGTTGTCACCACTGTCAACTGACAAAACAGAACGTATTCTGGCTGTTTATAGGTTTTAAACACAATCACTACTGCAGTGTCTTGGAGTTTCATATTGTTTCTGTGGTAATTAGTGCATGCTTTCTTATTCTGGGGTGCTTTTGAAGGGTAACCCACGTAATTGTGTAAATTCAAAAATAATTTTGTTACATCTGTGGTAAAATGACATTTTCGTCACAGAAAAGCAATTTCACGACTCTTATGAAGACTATCGACAATATTTTCCTCTGAAGGAAGGGGAGCAGGACAACTCGCAGGCTCTCTGTATTGCAACTCTTGTTATATGCTGAATACAAAAAGGAAAATCTGTAGAGATCTGTCATCGCTGTGCTCTAATACTAAATACGAGTGTTTTGATAAATACGTGACTGCAGAGACAGTAAGTCCGCGTGCAAGGGGAGATGTGAAAGACCAGCTTGAGGAAGGCAAGATAGCGCGCGGTCCGTGGGCTATCGCAGGTTACTGCTTCGGCAGTTCATTTGGTATAGACTTGTGACGCTGTCATTGAATCAGGAGCTTAAGTGTCACTGTGGTTGGATGAACGCGTCACAACTAACCAAGTGTCAACGGAGTAATTGTATTAATCGAAGTATAGCTCAATGGATCTGGTATAGAAAAAACAAAAACAAACGAAAACACGAATCAGGGAAATAGACCGCTAGGACTCTCCTTTTGACCATGGCTGAATTCGACGCCGCAGTAGTAGCTAGTGTCGAAAATCCACTACCGTCGAGGCTCGAACCCTAGGACCTCCCGGTCGACGCCGCTGCATCAACTCCCAAGTTCAGTCGGGCGTTCATTGAAACACCCTGTATCTATGAAGAACGGCGATAATATCTACGCGTTCCAGCGAGTATCAAAGGCGAGGAACGCGGAATGTGCGCTTTCCGTGGTATGCATTGCGTCACGACGCGGGGCCCGGGGTCGTTAACTCGCGGTTCCAGGAAGCAGGCGGTCGGCGCCGGGGAAGCAAAATAAAAGGTCCACGAAGAGCCGCCGGTCATGCCGCACTACTTTCGGGGATTTGAACTCGCCAAACCTCCGCAAAGGACTTTTAAACCATCAACGCTCTTCACGCGCCGAAAGCTTTCAACACGCTCCCGTTCAGGCTGCTGCGTGGCCGCAGCGGCGGAGGCGGTGGCCGCGGCGTGGCGCGGCGCGGCGCTGCCGGCTGCAGTCGGATGAGGCTGCAGTCCGCGTTTTTCGCTCTGCGACCAATTAAACGGCGGGTGGAAGTAATACGGGAAAGCAAATGTCATCGGTCTGCTTTTGCGGTTTCACGGGTACGCCGTGCTCGTGCGGTGTTCGGAAATATTCGGAACTGCGGAGGAATCAGGCCCGACTGTATCTTCAGTCAAATGAAAATGAATCGCGTCGAAATCGCCCTTTTGAAATCTTTGTGATTTTCACAGAACGTACGAAAATATTACCACACTAATCGAGATTACGAACAAATAACAGCAGTTTTAGAACAAAACTATGACAAGCGTGAGGATGTAAAAATTGCATTAGCATATTAGCATATTTAATTAAACAAAAATGACACTGCGTCCTTATACATACATTTCGAGCAATATATTATCAAGCGTATGCTACTAGTCATAAACATGTTCGCAGGGCAAGCTATTTGTCTTTCCGTGGTGATAAACGTGCAGAACTTCCCAAGCATTCAACGGCAAGGTCTGTCCCAGCAACGCACTGGAATGCGTGGGTGGATGAGGAACCATCGTTCGAGGTGAATAGCTAAGCGAACGATGGGTTTCCCGCGCAACCATGCACACTGCATCCGGCTGGGCGAGTCGAAGGTCAATTTCAATCGGAGGTCAACTACTGTAACCAAAAGTCCCAGTCCCGACTGCCTGTCTTCCTAGGTCCCTGGGATATGGCTTTGGGCGAGGCGACCCTCACTTGGGCATGCTGCGCCCCCAGCCCACTAGGAAATAGAGATAACACGTTCTCAGGGTAGCTACTGGAACACATTTCTCTAACTATTCTCGGTTCTCGCATTACTTTTTTAAAATATTAGTTCGAGACGAAATTTGTAATGTTAAACTTAAAAAAAAATAGTTAAGGCAGGATGGTACTAATTGGTGAGCTCTCTGATTTCTCCAGGACCAAATACAATATAACAATATTTTATCAATAAATAAACATTGAGCAAAAACCAACACTGTATTAACGCTTTTAAGAAATAATACCCTGTAAGTTAAAACAAAGAGTTTCCAATTCATACCAAAACTTTAAATTACAGGGTGGCTACCCCTTTCCTGAAAGAAATTTCCCTGACTATTCCCGGCTTCCCAGTGAATGTTTTAAAAAATGTCTTCCTTAAAAGATTTGCAAGTTCACACTACTTTTTTTTAATATTAAAGACAGCACCATACTAATCGGTCAGCTCTCTGATTTCGCTAGAGCAAAGTACAAATTAACAATATTTTCTCAAAAAATGAAAATTGATAAAAAATAACGCTGTACTAATGTTTTTAAGAAATAATGTCAATTTTTATACTTTTCTCAAAACTTTCCTTGACTTCTATCAATTCTTCTACAAACTCTCGGATTTCCCCTGACTTTTACAGACCAATTAAATTATATTTTCACTGGTATTCCAGAATGTAGCCACCCTAAATTAACATCATACTGTTTCATGCAAATAAAAACACAGATTTTGATGACTGAGAAATACAGTTTACTAAATGCCCTGTTCAATAAAAGCAGTACCCCAATGAAATGACATAATTATGGCCTATTAATTAGAACACTAATGGAAAGTCCATAAATTATGTAACGCAAATTTAGTAATGGCATGTCATCAAAATCTGGAGACTTTGAAATAATATTTTCCCAGCTTTTGCATTTAATTTTACAATCAATATAATATTGTTTACAAAAAAAGAATGTTCAAGAACATACTCATATATTGCTTGGGTAGTAGGTAAACGTCTCCATGAAATTAGTGTAATATATTGTAAAAATTCAATACAAGAGCTGGATTGCGTTATTACATGCAAACAGACTTTGTCAATTACGTACTTAAACTATGAATATGAAATTTGGAATGCCGCTCTGCTTTTCCGGGAAAACGCCGCATTAGTCAATTTATCAAAGAAGTCCATGGTTCCATATTTCCAAGTGTTCATCTGAAAAAGAAAAAAAAGCAGATGATATAAACTGAAGGGCCATGGAGCAAAGAGCAACAGAGTACACAAAATTATACTTCTGCGATGGTAGAGGGGTGATTGGAGTACATGAATATGATTTTTGGGATCTATTCTTGACATTTGATTTACTCCAAGTTGATGTACGTTTAAGCGCTTACAATTACCTTTATTTACATTGAGACAATTGTTATCCCAATTAACTCTTCTGTATTTCACTCGAATTCTAACATCCCGGAATTGTATGAACGAAATTACTTCAGTGGGTTTCAGCCCAACATACTTCAGGATGCTTTCAGCATGTTTTATCTCTCCGTGTGGTTTTATCAAATTAACATTATATCAATTCATTAATGTACTTCGCAAGCAAAGTGTCAAACATTCTTAAGATACATATCAAATTTAGAAGTTTTGGAACAAACTCATTTGACTGGAAATTTCAGTGTGAGAATTCTGCAGAATATACTTCAAGGAAATAGTTAACAATACCTAAAATGTAGTACTAACTACAGACGTAGGGTCATCGTTGTATGGAACCAAAAGTAGAATGTTAAATAAATTCAAGGGTAGTAAGCTGGACATACTGCAGACAAAAGTGATAAGGGTGGAAGGAAATGAGTAAGACAGTCCTGAGGGAGGAGAAGTGGACAAATTGTTACGATAGATAAATAGAGTGTAAGAAGAAATGAAAATGAGAAGTCGAAGTAAATATGATGCGGTTATAGCAGAAATAGAAAGATAAGAATGTAGAATAAAAAAACATAGTTGGGAGAAAATTAAAAATGAGTAAACGACAAGAAAAGCTGTCAATAGAAGAAAGATGCCCTTTGATCTGATTCCTGATAAAGATGGTTCATTCAGCTGTACTAAAATCATGAATAGTACGATAGTATATTTTACACCACTAAAGTTGTCAGTGATGTGTGTTCGCCAATTCACAGTGGCGTAAATGGAAATGTTGGAATTTTAATTTCGCTCGGATAAAGATAAGCTGCAGGTTGCAAAGTTTACGGCACCGAGAAGTTTTCATCACACCAGCCTCACCACCGAGCACTCTGACAGGCAAGACATTGTTTGGGGGTTGCGATTGGTTTGTACCAAGTTTAATGCTTATTTTAAACGGCGTTTCGAGCCAACGGAAATACAGTTGCAGTTCTTAAACGTGAGACTATGAACGTTGGCTCGATGGTAATGTACAGGAGGGCACAGTGGTTAGTGATCTCACAGGCAGGAGCTGAGACGAGCTGATTGATTAGTGATTCAGGGCGCGTCAACTGCTAGGGTCATTAGTCCCGTAAGTGAAGTGAGTATCCCGAAAGGGGGCGGTGATTTCACCTAGCTGGATAGGGAAATCCGGTACCCACCAACACGGCTTTTCCCAACCATGTATCTCCCACTAGCGGGGCAAGCTCTAAATTCCTGTGGTAGTGTAGTGCACGTAAGTGTAAGTGCAAGAGGAGAGGTCAAGAAAGAGAAAGAAAATACCACGCGTGGTCCGTTGCGCGTTTGTTAGGGTACTAATCCGCCATTCGCCTGGTGTTGATGGAAGAAATCACGGAAAATTAGTGACCAGAGCAGCCGCTGCAAGAATTCTCCTCCAGGCAGCAGTCGAATTTGACCTAGCTATCTAGCCAGTGTGGAAAATTCTTCACAACGTCTGGAATCCAACGCTAGAACCTGCCAGTTCTGAGGCGCTGCAGTGAAATCAATGGGTGGTAGTGTCATTAGTCCCATAAGTTTAGTGCATGTCTTATTTTGGGCGGTTACGGTGACCCATCGCTGGATGGGGAGATCTGCCCCTGAGCTACCTAAGTCAGTGCCTGAGATGGGGAACGCTGGAGATGGCGAAGGCGGAAGTGATGGAAGCCGCGACAGACGCGGCGGCGGGGCCGGCGGGAGAGCGCGCGAGACGGCGAGGCGGCGCGGCGGCGGCGGCGGCAGAGGCGGCGGCGGAGGCGCCGGGGTGGCGGGGGCGGCAATGAGACGGCGGAGAGTGCGAGCCGCAGGCCGCCAGACGGGCCGCCGCGCCGGGAGAGAGCCGCGGCGCCGGTCTCACTGCAGTGAATGAACGGGTGGCTGGGCTCCACGGAGGCCCAGCGACGCGCGGCGCTGCTGCGGCCGCCGCCACCGCCGCCGCCGCCGCCACCGCCAGTGAAAGGGGCCCGGCGGCGGCAGCGGCCGGCGACAGGGCGGCCGCGAGACGCGACGGCAAGCTGTCTGCTAGACCAGACAAGCCGGCCGTCTCCTGCCCCCATTCTCACCGCTTTCCACCAGCCAGTGAGTCGACCGAGGCGACCAGTACCACGCTAAACGGGAGATCGGAGGCGACGGTGGCGGCGCGGGTAACCGCCATTGCTGCGGCCGCGCCGCGAATGAGACGGTCTGATACCCGTTACTCTCTCGCCGAGTTATTCAACGACTTGAAAAGAACCAGAAAGAGAAGGAATACTGCGCAAACGCGCAGTGCGGTGACGGCGGCAGCGGGGAGGCTCGAGCCGAGGACGCCGCGCGCCCGGGCCGACCCGCGTCGGGGGTTACCTTTCGCAAGTCAGCACTTCCAGCGCGGACAGAGCTGCCTCTCGGGGCTGCGGCGCGACGTCACGCGGCGGAAAATCGCTTCCGCGTGAGCGCGGGCGGCGGCGGCGGCGGCCACCGGTCGAGATGTGCCGGGGAAACGTGAGCGGGCTGTGCGCAGAAGCAGGCACCGCGGCGCCACACCTCGCGGTCAGGGAAAACTAACTGACTGACGCCCGTTGCGTCGCGACGCCCCGCGCCCCGGCTGCTCTTCGGCGAGGGGACGACGATGACGACGGCGGCGGCGGCGTGGGGGCGGGGGCGGCGGAGGGTCCCGCCGCGCGCACCCTCCTTCGCGACGCGCGTAACCGCAGGCGGCGGAGGAGAAGGAGGAGGCGGCGTGGGAGGTACGAGGGCTGGGGCGGAGTGGGCGGGCCCCCCTGCCGCGCCGCCAGCCGCACTTCCGGTCCCCGAAGGAACACCCACAGCGGCGCACTGCGTGTCTGCCGACGCCTGGCCTTCGCCTGTAGCCGTTTGACGCGCTTTCTTACAAGGTTTTTCTTTTCGAGTGCATTCTGTGTTCATTGCTTCACGCCCCTCTGCAGTTATGAACTGATTTGGAGATGAATTAATGGAGGGTACTAGTGTACTGCATTTCACTGTATTCCGAACTGTTTTGTGCGTTTGAGTGCATGTGTTTTGGAAGCAATAGAACCGATAACCCCTTGTACTGTAATGCGACTACAGACAAGAGTGTATCTATTCTATTTTCTCTATTAATTGAAATAAAGTTAATTTTTTCTCCCAAGTGGCTTCTGGCAATTCATTTAAAATGTATATGTATATAATGTGATAATAACATGTCTACCAAAATGAAAGTAAACTAGCACTAAATCATAAATATACATTATAATCATTTAACATTATTTGGTCATTAAAAGAAACAATTATAATTAAATTTCTATAGAGGTTTCCTTAAATTATTTTATTGCTAATAGAAAAAGCATTGTTTTAACTTTAATACAAATGTTTAATAAAATATTATTAACAATTGAGAAAATACGAAATCACAATGAGAAATATATAAATATGTACCACCCGAGCCGTGTGATATCTATTTCTTAAAACGACGGCCCATCACCAAAATGACCTTCCCACCCAATGCGGTAAATAAACGAAATCCATTCGCGACCATAATCTCGAGTTTGTTGACGAGCTCCATAATTCCCATACAGTGAATATATATATATATATATATATATATATATATATATATATATATATATATATATATATATATACCCGCTCTCGCCTGGGTGCTTCCGAGCCCGACCCATCGCCACGCTCCCTCCCTTCTTCGTTTGTACGCGCGGCCGCCAGCACAAGATCTCTTTGTGCGGGCAGCAGCGGGCCAGGTGACGTCACAACTTAGGCTAAGTAGCGATGAAATTATGAAGAAACAAACATGCCCCCGATCTTCACACCACGCCGCGGTAGCCTTCACGCTGTCGCAGCCCAGACATTTCGCCACTCCCCTGCCGGGTGTTTCCATTTGAGGAGGAAGATTGGACACAAAGATCGACATCGATGTGAATCAACTACAAGTAATTCGATTCCACGAAATAATTGCGAAATCATTCTCTACATTTCTAAAGTGGATTTAAAATTTGAACTCAAATTAAAATATGTTTCCTAACGTGAATTTATTGTATTGCAATATAAGTGCTTAAAATTAAGCTATCGTAAAAATTAGGACTTTCGAAAACGAAAAACAATATTTGTTTTGGGGTATCACGATCGAAATGTGCAGATAGTTCGTTACTACTCCGACCGCTGCGTCGTTTAATAAATAGTGATAAATCGATGTTCAGAAATATTGAAGCAGGGAACAGCTTCAAAAAACAAAAAAATACAAAATGTCATAGACGCATGAAGTCAAAAGAATTGAATTAGAAGAGTAGATAGATACATAGGATTACAATAGATACCCACGTGTGAGAAGTCAAAATCGACTACAAATTAAATTTAAACTAAATTTTTGAAATTGTCCATCATTTTTTAATCGCTAGAATCCTACTCGTTTTAAAAATGACAATTAGAGTAATTTAAGCATTCTCGATAACTACCGTCATTGAAACTAATTCTCATTGACTAAAAACAAAGGAATTGTACCAATCGACTTTAAATAAGCATATAAAATATGTTTTTTTATTGACGTAGGATTATTCATTGAAACAAATTTAGATTTTTTAAGTCGGCATTTACGGAGTAATATGGTAGTAAAACTTAAAAACAAAATGTAAACATTTTAAACCTTTGATTAACATCCAATTTTATTTACACACCAATGTGTGGCACGACATTAAATTCTAGTTTTGTGCTCTATTACGTCTACGTCAGGAAGTGTGCAGTGAAACGTTGCGATGGCTAATACGCCTCACTCCAAAACTACGATTTTCGGTTGGCGGGCAACCACGAAATTTGAGAGTAATTCTGGGGACTGCTTGGCATCCAACAGGCAGTGGGCGCTCAGCGTGTTGGTGCAAATCCGCAAGGGAGCTCGGGGGGCCTCGGGGGCCCTGGATTTTGGACCCCCTCGCACCCTCGCGTGCCTCGCGGTGGGCGCGTGATGTTTCGCAACCCCCCTCCCCGCTCTCTCGGCCGCGCAGCCAACCGGCCGCCGCCCCCTCCCCGCCCCACCCCCACCCCGCTCCACCCTGGCGGCCAGACGCTCTCCCTTGTACGGGGCCGGCTCTCACGTTTTTTTACGCGACGCGTGGTCAGCGCGGCGATGTTCGCAGCCTCGCTGGCGAAACAACGCCGCCGCCGCCGCCGCCGCCGTTGCCCCCTCTGCCCCCTCCGTCCTCCCTCCCTCGCTAAATTCATCGCCGCTTTCCAAAACGTTGGGTTCCCAGCCGCCCGATCCGCAGCCACCTCGCAAAAACGGTGGTGCTGAGGGCATGAATGAAAGGGTGGGCGACTTCACGCCGCGGCCACAACATTCTCACAGCCATTGACCGCAGCGCGCTCCGCCTTCCTCATTGCTAAGATGTCACGAACGCGCACAAAATACTAACAGGAATCTCGGATATTTTAATCAAGGATTACGAAATTTTAATTACGGAGAATTCACTTCTCTCCATAGTACGCTACACAACACTATTATTACTTTGAACCGCAATGAGCATTGGGAATGCAACGTTGCACAAAAAAATCTCAGTCTTAAAGTCTATTTATTATATATTGGGTTAAATTATTATTGGCATGTAGCAATACGATATTATAGCAAAAAAGAAGATTTGGAACTTACGAACATATTATGCTCTTGAGTAAAAATTCAAAAACAATTTGAACCCAGGGAATAAATGATAAACATTCCAACTTCTTTTAGAACTGTCTTTAAGTTTCCCGCATGTTTAAATAAATACTGATAAAATCATTTCGACATCATTCAGAAATCTTAGAATTTGGGTTTCCAAAAATACATCCTTCTTGCTTTCTCCTTTTGTTCTGTAGAGTTGAAGAAATTTTTCAGTCGAACCAGGTGAAAAAGGCGAATGTCCTTTCAGTAATACAGGTTTAGAATATTTCGTCTGGCAGTTTTTAATTTTGCTATTCTATTACAGTTTTCTCCGCAGGATGTATACAAAATATACTAATTTAATAATGAGATCTAAAACATTTTCCCTCAATCTTCTTGGAATATAAAAATCTCAAGACCCAAGAAAAAGTCAGATTTAATTCACATGGGTTTATTTACATGTTCGGAAACAATAAACTTTCTTCTTTCTCACATGTAATACAGCTAGAACGCTATATCATGTCATATTCCAACCTTTTAGAGTTAATAAGGTTTACACGGCAGTATACTCAAGTATCAATTCACTCGATGATTTGTGTCGGAAATGGAGATTCATGCAGAATATTCGTAATATTTTTTTTTACTTTTATGTATATCTACAGTAGTTCTACGGACGGTTAGTACAGAAAAACAGGGGAGGTACATTTTAACAATTGGGTGGCGAAAGGGGGTTGCTCAAGATGTAATGGTTAGCGCGAATGCCATCCACCCCAGGTTCATAGTGGCCTAAGCGAGCTTGCAGCAATTTTTCTGGGGGGTCCTTCCGTTTCCCCTGCCTTTCACTCCACCATTCATTCTCATTATCACTATCGCTATCCTCGCAGTAAAGCACCACTCATGGGTCTCCATGACCTTTTAGCTTAGTAGTTGAAGGGCTTAGTAGTTGAACCGCGATAAATAAATGATACATTTTAAACAAATGCCAGGCCTGAAAATAAAGTGGTCTATATTACAGTTAAAGGAGAAAAGCAAAGAAACATGTTTTCATTCATGTGCATTTTATTATTGCACATTTTTTTAGTGAAACGTTTTTACTTCTTGAAAGTAGGTAACACGGTGGTTAATATCTGTGTGTTTAATTACAGACTGGTCAAAGAGTGTTAAACTACTTCATTAATTATCTACAAATTATAAACAGGTTTTTTCATATTCAAGGCATTTGAAAACAAATTGCACCTACACTATTTTAACTAGTGTTTATGATAAATTGTCAGTTTCAAAATTCTTATAATATAGATTTGTTTGAATTGTTGTGTAGACCAAATTAACTCCACATTAGCCAAATGTTCTAGCAAAATCTAAATTCTATGATTTTTATTAAAAAGAAATTCTGAAAACAGCGGCTAGTTTATTGCTACGAAATATGCTTCAATATTACCGATTCAACATTGTGTATTTCGTTCACAAGACGGTCACGTCATTGAGAATACATGGTCGACAAAACTGGATCGCTGAAGGTCTCAAGAGGTACTCCTGCCTCCCTATCGTTCATTCCACTTCTTCCCAGTCATTCACTTTCTATCACTGGACATTTATGCCATCATACTCACCTGGCTGGTGATGCAGATTGGCTAGCAGCCATGGGAGCGGTCATTTCTAGTTTTCAAATGCTGCTAACCTCGCTTTAATCGTACTTTTATTCATCATTCAACTGTGTATAGAAAAGGGCGAGGAAGGATTTCTGAAGCTGAAGAAAGCATGCGCAGATTATACTTTTCCCCCATACATCATTTAGTTTTTAATTCTTGGCAGAAATAAATCTAACCTAATGAAATCAAGTCCCTGTGCGCACACAACTCAACAACTACCACACCCACAAGTACAAACAAACACTCTCTCCTTTCGTGAGTGTCCGATCGAAGAAGAAACGTGCATGTACTTAAGTAAAGTACTAAGTGAAATACAGTATTTTTAGGATTTCGCTAAACCGCAACGTATGCATTCAATTAATGTTTGTCAATGAACAAATTGTTCATATTTTAGTAACAGAAAATAAATTTCCATTTATTAACTATAAAATTATTAACAAAAGTAACGATATTAATAACAGGAGCAATATTAGCCAACTATTATAAAGCAAGAAAGATTCTTCTTCGTCCATGAATTACATAAATATTCTTACTTGATAATCTTTGGCACTAACTGACCAGTATCCATTTGGCGATCAGTATTATAATATACTCGTAAGCCAGCCAGTTTTCGCGTTGTGCCTATTTTCAGAAAGTGCACAACCAAAAGCTAAACTTCAACATTTCTGCCTAGATCGGACCACTCACCACTCGCGTCCCAAGCGGGCGTTTGCTCGTCCGCGAAAAACATTGAACATGGAAGGCTCGCGGAGTCGAGAGGCCTCCCCGGGGGTGTTCCTCTCGCAGACATCGACCTTTGGCGGGCGATCGGCGGCGGCGGCGTCACCGTCGGCGGCGACGGCGGCAGCGCCGGCGACGGTAGCGGGGGGCCCCGCTCGCTCCTTCGCTCGCCCGCTCGCCCGCTCGCTCGCTCGCGCCCGCGCGCGCAATTCGCACACGCGTCGCAGTGCCCTGCGGTTTCGCCTTGAATATCTTATGGGCAAATATGCGGCGCTGCTCGGTGCAGTTCGGCTCGGCGTGGAGCGAGCGCGCGGCGGCGGCAGCAGCGGTGGTGGCGGCGGCGGCGGCGGCGGCGGTGGCGGTGGTGATGGCGGCGACGGTGGCGGTGGCGGCAGTCGCGCGCAGCGTAAAAGTGGCACACGCGCCGTTGAGGTCAACTAGGAGCCGGAACTGCGCAGCGCCCGCATAGCCGCCGTCGCCGCCACTGCCGCGAGAGTCGCGACGACACGGATGGAGAAAACGCGCTCGCGCTGTCGAAGCCACCTGAACACGCCGCCGCCGCCACCGCGCGCACCAGTTCGGGGAGCCGGTCCCCCCGACCCCGCCAAACAGGGAGGGGAGATCATGCAGCAGCCCTGGGGAGCCCCTAACGTCCGAGCGGGTAGGGGGGTGGACATCCTCCGAAGGCGATTACGCTATCCGGGTAGGCGAAAAACATCGGAAATGAAAGTGGCCATCGACCATCCTACCTCATCGTTCTAGTTGTGTTTGTGCCCATACTCGTGATTCGGGAACAGATGGAATTGGGTATTTTTTCTTTATTGGATCATATCGAGAGACTTGACAAACATGATTTTTAGTGACATGCGAGAATTGTCAGAAAGCTCAGTAATCAATTACAGCCGTTAAAATAAACGCGATGAAAATTTAAGCCTAATTGTAATTGTATTAAATCGTTTTAATTGTAATGGCTCCAATGTCGTGGAGATAAGAGGGAGCATTCTAATGATATTGGAATAATTGTGATAGAAATAGAATTTTAAATATGGTAAAAACTTCAAAACTTTGATGTCTTATACCGATGTCACCGATTAAATATTGTACAGATATAATATGCTTTCTTCTTCCTTCAAATTACTTTCAAAGGCTTTAGATATTAATGACATAACTGAAGTCCTACATGCTTTCACGAACGTTTGCATATGAGAAATGCGACCGAACAGTCCTCAAGGAATGTTTAATGACGGTCATAAGGATAGTCACTGACATTGCGAAAAAAAAGAAGAATTTAAAAGTTACATGTGAATTATCTCCTGTTAAGAGTAAAGCTTTTGAGAAGTTCTTGATAACGAGTTCCAAAAACAAAATGGGCATGTCGCTTTTGAAATAATTTAATATCGAGGGTTGTTAAAAGTGATGGCTTAAAAATTTTAAAATATCAGCCTAAGTAGAGATAATGAAGCTTTTCAGAACTAGAGCCCAACTCTCCTTATCGAAAGCAAGTTCTATCTACTGAGGATGATTTATCGTTTCTGTATCTGAATCCTATATTCGCCTTTCTCATCGTTACATAAGTACTGCAGGGGCACACATAGGGTAGTACTACACGCGAAACTTAAAAATTCTGTATTACGCTTGCCCTGCCTTGTGATGTACTCATATCTCGACAAAATAAATAATGAATAAACTACAAGCGAGTGATATCATTAAGGCAAAAGACTTCAGAGAAAAGTGTAGGAAATTTACAATATTCACAGGAATACAGAACGTTTTTAAATTAACATTTTCTATGAAACTTAATCCATATATAAGACGCATTTTTAGTTTAAGTACAATATAACTTTAAATGAATTTCCTCCCGTGCTAAACTCACTGCACAGTCCAATATTATTTTCTCCTTTGTCAGCACTGACCAATCTTCTACCAGAACAAAAACTTAAAATAATTGCAATGCTCTGATTTTGTGAGATTATTAGAGAGATAACTGACGAAAAAATATTATTGTAAACTATAACATTTATCCTATTCTTAATAAAAACAAGGTGAAAATAGAAATGAATTTCGTTATTCCTCACACTTTTGCACAGAAGCATTGCTAAGACAGAAAAATAATATTTCCCTCTGTATTTTCAGAACATAAAATCTTGCTTAAAAAAGATAGTTAAGAAATGTAACAGGTAGGTTTGAAAGGGGACTGGAACCTGTGACTCGACCAAGTAAGATTGATATGTATGCATATTAATATTGCTACATCACATACTTTCTCGCATAATCTGTAGCTACTGCAATTTTTTTTAATTCAGAGAGTTCAACAAAAATGTGGACGGCGTCATTTTTAAACGTCCTCCCGGAAATTACTTTCATACAAAAAATGGAGAGATAATTGAGAAAATTTTGACAGTGTTGAGACTTCGAGTAAAGTGCCTCCAAAAATCAAAATATCCGCTTCAAATTAGCAGGGACTCTAGTTCGGCCAGATCGATTGGGCAATATTAATTCTGGAGAAAATCGTCAGAACAGCTTAGGCGCTAATATTGACGCACAGACCAACTGACGAACAAGCAGACAGGCGTTTTGCTTTAAAGCAATTTTTCTGTATTAAAGACCAAGAAAACCTGGATTTTTACTGCACGAAGTGTTATGGGAAGTAATTGACTACATACAGGAGCAATATTTATCCACTTCCTCGATATCATAGACTCACAAAGCAGATTTCTCTTTACTAAGTACGTAATAAGAAAGAAAGAAAAATCACAAAAATTATTTAAAAACTTCTCTAAAGGCATCATACTTTCGACGTTTACATCAGTTTAAGAGACGTTATGGAACATAATAAGAATGTAGAGAAAAGGATTACAAGCTAATTTAAAATATCTACTTGTTTCGACAAACCAGTGTGGTGAAAATATTCTTTACTCCTCCTTTCGCCCTTAAAATATGCATTAAGATACAATAGAATCTAATAAAGAAAATCCTTTATAAATTCCCATATTAATTGCTTTCCGGACTTCCATTTTGTTTGAGAATTAAAGAATTACTGGCAGATGTATGAGATTCTGGTACATGATGTATAATATGAAATGTTACAAACTTCTAAGGACTGCAGGGGCGTAGAAGACTATTACTTTCTGTCGATAAACATGTGATGAAAAATTTCAGATAGTTTTACATATAACATTTCACTCGATTAGTAGAATCATCATGCAATGGTGTTTGCTAAGTCAAGTTCTGACACTTCGAAAGATATTTTATCTGCCAAACATCGAACGATGAGTGCCACTGGCAAAAAGTGATCGTCTTCGAGTCCTACATGACCTAGAAGTGTGTAACGATAACTCTGAGGCATACCTGTATATGCAACGTTCATTTTTGAGGTTTTATTTTCAGTTTGAAACAGAATATTGGTACGCAAACGATTATAAATTAATCCGATATATAAATCATAAGACATGATTATCAGTATACAATAATAAGATAGATGTTATCACCAGAAATAAGCAGTTGAGCAGAAATAAGCACTTCCAAGATCAGTTGTGTACTTTTTCAAGAAGTATGTGTGACATAGGTTGGGTCCTCACAATTTCGTGACCTCTTTTGAGAATAAATAAACAGTAATACCAATAATACAAATACTACTACTAATAAAATAATAACAAAAATGGTATTTATTTGTCGGGCCTGAGGACCACGAAGGTACCTCCAACCTGCAACCTAGCAAAGGCCATTGGGCCGTTGTGTGCGGGGGCAAATCTCGCACAGTGCGTCGCCAGTGCTTCCTTCTCGGCCCCCTCCTGCAGCCTCATTACACAAGCGCATTACACACAAGGCATTCCTCCCGTCGCCCGCCCTACACGCGGTTGGTATGCGCGAGAGCGTGGGTACAACCTCCACCGCGGAAAACCTGCAAATAAACGAGAAGGCCGGGCAGGGCGGCAGCGGCGGCGGCGGCGGCGACGGGAAGCCCGCAGCCAGCGAGCGATCCCTTTAAAATTTAAATGGTCCCCTGTGTTTGGGCGTTCAGAAACGTTCGCTCCGTCTCGCTCTCGCGCGTTCCTGCGACCGAGCAAGGAGCAAGGGAGCAAGCGAGCGCGCGAGCGAGCGAACGCGCCGCCTGATGAGCTCAGACCAGAAGGTCGGCATATGCAGTGATGATGGCATCGCTGAATCAGCAGGCGGCGCGGATCAGGGCAGGCAGGGGCGGGGCCGACGGCGGGAGTGTATGTGTTTGTGAGTGTGTAAGAGACAGAGAGGGGGGCAAGGAAGCAGGAAAGGGAAGGAGCAGCAGGAGGACGGGGAGGAAGAAGAGGACGAGGAGGAAAGGCGTTAAGCGAAGGCAGACGGCGCAGGAGAGGACGAGGATTCGGAAGTGAACTGGGCGTCTCCCGTGAATCGATTCGCTAAGTTCTCTATAAAGTGATATTTTTCTCCTTTTCGAGTATGTCCTATAGAAATTAACCATCCACAGTCTAGAGACGGATGTAAGGACTTACATTATTCTTCTGCTGGTCAAATGAGTGATATTATCAATAGACCGATGTGATAACCTATGAAATTCCCACCATCATAATCATCGACATCATTTTTTCGGAAAAAACTTGTGTAACTTTATAAATTATGATAAATGGAAAGGTTACATGAATTTTCTAAGTGTTTAGTCCAGTTTTGAAAGATAACATAACATTAACCCTATTAAAAGTTCTTGTTCTTTGCCAACTTTATGTATTATTAGTAAAAATTAACCCTATTAGATTTCCTGTCAGAGGTATTGAACAATATTGTGATAAATTAGTGGTTCAGAAGCATGATCTTACATGAAATGAAAATAAAGAACACACAGACGTTTTTTATACTACTCACAGGCCACGCCCCTTTTATGTGTTGGTAGCAATAAACGTCAGAAATGCACTCTTTGTATTATAAGTGATGCAAACGAAGAGGGTGGTAAGAGTTTCCACATAATTCACTCCACGGCTTCGTTCGTGTAATACCTTCCATGCTTCTCTCAGGCTGTGTTATGCGAATCTAATATACCAGGGCTGTCCAACTGGGGGCCCGCGGGCCTCATGCGGCCCACGGTGCCATTTATTGTGGACCGTAAAAGATTATTAGACAACTGTTTAAGCCCCCTTCGTCCATGTCGGGCGAGGACATTACGCACCTAGCGCATGCGCCCTGTCGCGATTAACACAATAGGTGAAGTTTAGATTTAAGGAATTTTTGTTTTGTCAATTCAGAAATTCAATATCATCCCAACGTTTTTAACTGTGTTATGCATTGTAGAGCCTGATATCATGCGTAGTTCAATCGCTCCTCCCCCTCGCTCGTTGCAGAGCATCCGGCCAAAAGAGCCGATATCAACAATATGTGGTCAAGTGTGGACCGCCCGACTGCCACTCGTCTTTCGCCACATAGAAGTACGCAAGCGGCAAGTTGTATTATTTGTATTATCTTATTTGAATATATTTTGCGCTAATTTATATTATTTACTGAAGATGGCGACCAAACCGTAGAAAACTGGCCATCTGAATAAATCTAGTAAGTTGACAAAGATGACTTCACTAACTTCGTCATCCAGTATTTTTTTCAACTTTTAAGAGATCACGTTATCGCCGATCTATTCCTCTCTTTACTGAATAATGCCTTCGCATTTACTCAGCCATATTTATTTTTCGCCTTTTTGAACTTCGAATAATTTCCATATTACATCTGTAACTTCACTCTTATTACTCGCCCGCATATATATATTGTTCAACCTGTTCGTTTGAGAAGTAATTGTAGTACTAACATATTCAAGGGCTCACCAATTCTGCTTGCACTGTAGTAGAAGAAAAACACAATATGTTCGTATTCATTGTATTGCAAGAACGTATTTATAAAACTCGACATTAATAAATATGATGTCCGTCTAATACAGTATGCTTTTCTTGGTTTGAATGGGAGTTAAATCTTATATAATCCAAAACCTAAAAAAATATTAATTTCGCACTTTTATTGAAATGTGCACTGTTATTCCGTCCTTCACCGGGACTCTATTGCCCCAACACAATACAAATATAATCCCCATTAAGTTTTGGGGAATGCGAGCAATCCAAGGGCGCCGGAGAGACGGGGACGAGCGGCCGAGGAGGCGGAGGCGAGGGCGGCGGGGAGAGCGGCGGGGAACGCGGCGCGAGGGCGAGGGCGCGGGCGAGGGCAAGGACAGGCCGAGGACGTGGACGGGGCGAGCAGGCAGAGGCCGCAAGTGGGCAACGGCGGCGGACCAGATGCCGGCAACAACACTTCAGATGCGGCGGAGGCGGCCTGAGGGCTACCGGCGACCTCTGGCGTCATTGCGTGGGGGGCCGGGTTGGATTAAATTTGATTTGCTTAAAAAACTGTATGTGACGTATGGGGGGAGAAGTCCAATCTACTCACGTTTTTTGAGCTCCACAATCCCTACCCTTTTATAACACGTAGCTAAATGATAAATGAACGTATCAACAAAGCGTGGTTAGCAACATTTTAAATCTACAAATTTTCTCTCCAGAGATAGAAAACTATTATGCGATACAAAAACTACAGATTTTATTGCAATTTATTTGCAATTTTATTGCTAACAAAATTGCATCTTCCACTCCCTGTTCTAGTCCTACCACAACTAGTAAAAGTAGAGCTCAACAAAGCGTGCGCAAAGTGAAGCTACATGTATGTCCAGAAGCCGTCGCCGTCGAGAGGGCAGCCGGAGGGCGATTGAGTGAGAAGTGAGAGGAGTCGGGCGAACGAAAGCCAGACGGTCGGTGAGAGGGGTTGCTGACCACTGGGCAACGGCAGTCGGTGGAAGGGCGCAAAGGGAGCGTGAAGGGTCGTGCGGCACGGGGGCGGGGGCGGGCAGCGAGCGACGAAAAGCCAGCGAGCGGTGAACGGGCGGCGCGGAGCGGGAGCGGGAGGCCGGCGCGGGTGGCGGGTGCTGGCGGCGGGCGGCGGCGGCGGCGGCGGCGGCGGCGGGCGGCGGGTAGCGGCGGCGGCGACGGAGACGGCGGCGGGAGCGGGCAGGCGAGCGTGAGGTGAGCTGCTGCGGGGGGCAGCGGGGGCCGGGCGGCGGCAGTGGCGGGCTGGCAGCCAGGCAACTGCGCCAAGCCGAGTTTGTCAGTCAATGGGCAATGAACTGCTCTCCCCGAGCGAGCCTCAGCAACTCACATCTGCCGAAAGTTGCGCTCATGTTGACACTGGGGCCTCGGTCGGCGCCTGGACCAAAACTCCAGCGCGGCGCGACGCGGCTGCCGCAGCGCGTGCGGCCTCATTGCTCCTCTCCGCCGCCCTCGCCCTCGTCTCCTCGACATTCTGTCGCGCCATCCCTCCGTCGTGCTGCGTCCCGCCCCCACCCTCACTTCGCCCGGACACCTCGTACTCCCGTCGCTTGTCGTCCTGTCGCCCGTCATCTCGTCGCTCCATCTCCTCAGTACCCGTCGCTCTATCACCTCGTCGCCACGCCGTACGTCGCTCTGTCGGCCCGTGGCCTCGTCTGATCGTCACTCATCGCACTTCTCCTCGTACCTTTGCTGCTCCGACGCCCGTCGCTCAGCCGCCTCGTCGTCCATCGTTCCGGCCCTTCGCCCAGCCTCCTCTTTGCCCCCTCGCCCCGTCTTCTCGCTACCTGTCCCGTCCCGCCCCGTCCTGTCGCTCCGTCGCCCAGCCGCTTCGTCCCCCTCTGGCGCCTCCTCCGCTTGAGGCTACCTCGCGTCGCTTGTGCCCATCTGAACCGCGTGCTCTAGATCGGATAGTTGCGTCCAACCCCTTTGCATCGCCTCTTCTTTTCTAACTACTCTTCTCTTTTCGGCCTGTTTACGCTTTCGTAATCTCATCTCCGACACACCATCTATCGTTTTTCTCATCCTGCGTCGTTTCTGTCGAGTTCGTAGATTGTCATTGTGTTCCATAGTATTGTTTCATTTTCCATAGTTCTGTCCCGTGTTCTCGTTATCCGTCTCTGCCGCCCCTTCTCTTTCGTTTGTGTTTACTCCTCGTATCTTCTTTCCAAAGGCAACATTTATTGGTAGAACTTCTTTCTACTAGTTTTTGAAGACTGTTTACCCACATAATTCTTTCTTACCTTGATTTATACGTACTGCCCACATTGTTTCGTCGTACAATGTTCTGTCCCGCCTATTCAATTTTTGTTCGCCATGATCTTTGGCTCGTTAGTAGACGTGATTGATCAGACGATAACTAAAGCTTTCTACTCAACTAGACTCTTCTATTTTTTGTAAAATACGGAATATTTTAACACCTATTTTTATCAATAATGTTTTGGATTTAGATGATACTCCACGAGAATTTCTTGCATGATGGTAAAATATATTCTTATTATTAGGGCACTCATTTTGGGATCAGTGTAGGACTGTCTAGAACGTCTGTCACTAAAGAATTCATGTTTCTGCAATAAAA
Organism: Gryllus longicercus; assembly: GCA_038098605.1. Classification (NCBI taxonomy): domain Eukaryota; kingdom Metazoa; phylum Arthropoda; class Insecta; order Orthoptera; family Gryllidae; genus Gryllus; species Gryllus longicercus. The sequence goes on along the minus strand of JAZDUA010000339.1, from coordinate 472,439 downwards.
AATATTTAATTTCAAAAATGTGTGGTTTATTTTGGCATCAAATATAAGGAATTTAAAGAAACTCGGAAATATTTTTCGAAGATACATTCACTTTTTTTGAAGAATTTCTAGTTTATTGACCTAAAGCATTTGCATCACATTGCAGTACGTGTATTAACGTAGTCTTAAAATCGTGATAATAAACGTTTAAGAACACGTTATCTAAAGATTTCAGTGAGCAAAAAATATAAGGAAAGTGAATTTATTGTTATGTTTCTCATAATACACTTAAAACAACTAAAGGGTTTGAGGTAGTAACAAGATAAGTCACATCAGCCAAAATGCTCCCGTTTTTCGAAAATGTTAATTATCTCGTTTTTCGTCGAAGTGTCTCAGTTTACTGACTCAATCCCTTCATAAATATGAATAAGACATATGCTGAAGCAAGATAATCCATACATTAACCAAAATTGAAATGTAGGAAAGCGCGTGAGGCTATTGTTTTAAAGTGAGCGTATTGTCCTATTGTTAAAAAAAACTGGCAAATCGAAGAATTCCAATAATTATTTTTAATAAGTAGAAGTGTAATAGATTGAAATTCAATAGTGCACTTCATGTCGCAACAGAAACAAAATGGAACTAAAATAGTGGCAGTACTGTCTGCCACATTTTTGGCTTTTCTCTTTTAAAAAATTATATAATCATTAACAGTATTCCTCGGGAACAAATCGTTTAGGAGTTGAAGTGATAGTGAATAGTCATATTTTAGGTGAAGAAGTCAGATATTTTACCCTTGTTGTGTGGGCTGTACTTCATTTGTATCTTAAAGCAAAAGTACCGTGTATTTTCCTAAGAATTTAATGTTCGTGAATAATTCGGAATTGTCTTCACACTTTCCGACTCATCAGGAAGTTTCCTAAAAAAACATTAATTCATTTTGGTATTCGTATGAACAAAATGACAGTATTCCTTGAAATCTGTAGAAGTTTACTATTTTAATCTATGCAAATATTTACAAAGGGACAAGTAGTACTATATTTCTTAAGACCGGGGGCAACTTATTTTCGACAATTCACTTCTCCCCTTAACTTCAACAATATCACCAATTATTTTTGATATTGATAAGTAACAGGGTTTCTAAATTCCCTTCGGTAGACCAGAAGCCTGCCCTTATCCGTGCCGACATTAGTAGCTATTTCTTCACCCAAATATCTTTTGCTTCGCCGTCACTCTGCCATCGGCCCTTCCGAGAATACTGAGGCACTGCGCACAAGCCCGTGTTATCACATCTCCGAGTGGGAAACAGGAAATGGCACCGCTCCCTGGCCTGGGAGCCTGGTGCCGCTAGCTTCATACAACCCACGTCACTGCTACCCACAGAGACTTCTGCGCCGACTGAATCACACGGAACTCGTATCAAACATATCCAGGCTTATCAGTTATCACTGTTAAGCGTATGCCCTATAATTAAGAGAGACTCATATGCAAACTGAAACTTTATCAAGTTCCCATACGTTATTTTTAGAAAATTGCCTTTTCCAACTTTTCTTTGATGAACTCTGTTCCACCCATCTGGCGCACACCCGCAAATATTCAATGTGAAAATCAAGTAGTTAGACAAAGGTATTTTTATTTAATGCATATCCAATTAAAATACGATTTACAATTGTTTTCGCAATTTCCTGTTTATAATTCAAATAATTGCCACGACAAAGAACGTTTACGTTTGGTTGCATTCAAAAAATGCGACCATGCCGTGTTTCATTCACCAGACTATATAAAAGTGAATTGACACCAAATTCTGTTGGCAAAACATTGAAATTCAAATAAAAATTGAAGAGGTATTTTAGTCTCTAAGAGAGTGAGGATGCGGCTAATTTATTTTAAAAAATACCTACGTAATTTAACAAATTAATATTAAGATTAATCCAACGGAATTCGCTTCTTTTGTACTTAATTTACATGAATAATTAGTATTATATTATAGACAAAGAAGTGGTTTAAGTTAAAAATGAATTTACTTATTATAATTGCCCAAACTTATGGCAAAATATGACTTATTGACTATACACACATATTCTTTATTAGAAAGAAGATCGGTTACATCGTTTAGAGGGTCCACTCTCATTAACGTGACTGCGTCACTCGTAAATTTTGCCGCACGAATCACTACATATCACAACAGTTTGAGATCCCTTTTCGCGAACTGAATAACACAAGGCAGCAATAGGGCAAGCCATACAAGCCAATATCTCGAATAGTGTCCCATATTAATATCTCGAATAGTGTCTCATCTTTTTACTGCCCCAAGCCCTTCATAAATATGAACGAGTTAATTACGTTTGGGAATAGCGGGAGACTTGCTGTGGCTCGTGTGGCATATCCCATTCCTGCTCGAAGCCCTTCGATTCAACGATTCGGCAGTTCGCACATTGTTGTGAGCCGCAGTCGCGCGTCGCGCTCCAATGCTACCAGCCAGCGTCGCGGCGTTTGACCTTAAGGAAGGGCGTTCCGTGGCGGCCCACAGGCGCCCGAGGTTAAATTCGGCCGAGCCAAGAGTGCCTACGTGCGGCGGGGGCGGCAGCGGCCGCGGGGGCTGGGCAGACGGAGGCGGCGAGGGCAATGTCGGCAAGGCAGGGCGACGAGAGCGAGTGGGAGGGTAGGAAGCCGGAATGAGAGGAGGCAGAGGGGGAGGGGTTGTGTGGGTATGAGGGCGGTGGTGAGGGAAGGGAGGGCGGATGAGGCGTAATGTGGGACGAGGATGAGGCAATCGTGCTCAAGGCGGGGTGTGCGTGTGGCGGTGTGGTGGGCATAGAAGCGGTGATTAGTGAGAGGGTGGCCAGGGCGGCGTGGCGGACGAGGGCGGTAACACAGGCGAGGGCGGCGAGGGCGGAGGGGGTGGCGAGGGCGGCCAGGGCGGCGTGGGCGGCTGGGCGGGCGAGGGCGGCGGGGGCGTTGGGTGCAGCGAGGGCGTGTGGCCGACCTTTTGAGCCCCTTAAAGCGTTTCGAAAGCAGCAGCTGTCAAAAAGGGAAGCAGACACCGTTCGCTCCTCCCACGGTCGCAGCTCGATACCCAAGAAGACGACGCGCCCGGTTTGGAATTCCGCACGCGCTCCGCCCCCGCAGCTCCTGCCACCCCCCCTTCCCCGCGCTTCCGCCCTTGCCAACGCCGCTCCCAACAGAAGCATCTTGAGCAGCAGCTCTGGCGCGCACCCCTTGTCGCCTGCGCCGCCGGCCCCGCCATATTCCCCGCATTCCACAGTAATGCTTGCCCCTCCACCCACCAACCCCGCGCCGTGCCCTGTTCCACCACCATTCAGCCTCGCAGACACCCTTCGTCACAGAAGGCTTCGCCCTAGTCTCGGCTACCTGCGACGCCGTTTAAAGCTAGCTCGACTTACCTTGCAAATGCGGAACTGACAGTATCCCTTGGTATAGTATTTTGAGGGGATGGGCATACATTGATAGAGATTACCAATGCGTTTTAATTCCTCAGTTTAAAGTAAACTTTTCTAAAGTCGCAACTCATAACTTGTTCTCTATTTAGCAATTTTCGGCAAAGAGCTTATAATGGATAAACGATTACTTACTTTTGTTTTTAAAACCGCCTGTCATTAAATAATCTCTCCAAAATAATCCAATTTTTAAAACAATATTTCCAAAAGTATTGGAATATATCTGTAAATACCATTCATATGAACATATTTTCAAAGTTCCGCTGATAATGACTTCATAATTAAATAATACATTATTGAGTTTCCAATTACTGTGGGGGTAAGCAACTCGTAAACGATAGCTTTCAGTTATTCCCATCAGTTTCAGTTATTCCCACGACGCTCTATGGGCAATTCCGGGTGCTCCTTCAGTTACGCCCCTCCGGTATTGTGTTTGCTTTTGGAGGTTACTGACAGGTAAATTAATTAAATTTCAGAACTAATCTAGTCTGGCTTATGATTTTTCCTGACTAATCCATTCAATTCTTGACATTTTTCAATTCCATGCAAAACACAGCACGTAATTAGTCATTAAAAATTCAGGACCGTCCAGTTCCATTTCAGACCCCTGTGTCATTTACTCCAGCTATTTTTATATGACCTGTTACACGATACATTACTAGTTTTCTTCCTCGATATGCTTTAAAATTTCATTTAATTCCGAGGAATTTGGGTATTGCAATGAGTGGACGTCGAGTCCAGTTGCATATATCGCATTTCTTCCTGGGCACTCACGTTCAGTAATATTTAACATGGTGGAATTATATTAACAATTTTCTGTCGTCTATCCGAATTAAATGTCCCCAAGCGTATGAAAAAGGGTAGATCAAAATAACAACGACTGTATTTTTCACGTTTGAAGTGTTTGATTATTATATTTTCTTTACATTCTTTAATTTCATTTTTTCTATTAATGAAACCTACTTGTAGGTCATTCTTCTGAAATATATGTAATAAGAACGCGATAAGATAGTGAAATCGAACACAGTGTTCGGTCTTCAATGACATACTCATTTTACATATCGCTCAAACGGACAGCAGTAAATTATCGCAATTAAAAGAAACTGGCTGCGTTAAAAAATAATAGTTAAAAAGCAGCTAGTTTTGCATGTTTAATGCTCGAGTACCTGGTTTTGTATTATATAAAAAATTTCAAAATAAGGACTGATGCCAAAGGGTTTGGAGACATAATAAGAATTGATAATCGATGACTTGAAATAATTTCATATCATCTCCAAAGCACAAAGGAAGTCGCGTGCTAGAGTCAACACCCTTTGAATCCTCGGTTACTCGCGGCCAAACCACCGATCATTACACGGAATCCAAGAGAACACAACTGCGTACGGTAAAGTCATATACCTAAATTGGTGGAACGGTCCGAACGCTATTAAGGAATTCTAGCAGCCACCATCCGCGCACGACTAACGGCACCCAGCGCCACGTTCCTTCAGCAGAATGCGGCGCGACGAATTATTCATTCGTCATTTCGTTCCAATCCCGCATGCGGACGACTCGTTTCAGTTTTCGAAAACAACCGTAAATCCGTTAACTGCATCCTCTGAGACGGGATGTCCCGTTTACCCCCGTGATACACGGTTTCGTCAATGCGATGAGGAAAGGAATAAAACGCTATTCACTATTCAGGTGAAAATAAACTACATTCGCCAATATCGCATTTTTATTAATAATAATAGATAATTATTTAATACTAAAATCAGAAATTGAGTAATTACCTATCGGAAAACACAAGCACAAATTAACATTTAGAGAGAATAAACTCTTTTTTTTATTTGAAATTTGAATGATGATATAAGCCGAAAAATGAAGGAATGATACTACATATTTTCCATATTCGTTAATATTCGAAGCTATAACTGTAAACTGATACTCTAGAATATACTAATTTTATTAAAGAAAGAATTTCCTTCACGAATATGCATTTCATTCACATGTAATCAATTCTGAGAAAAATGAGAAAATATATTTATTATTTCGCTCTGAATTTATTTGAATCAAGGTAAATTTTCTCAATATTTCGTCTTGGAAATAATATTATCTATTCGAGCGTTCCATTTAAAAGCATATTTTTTAAATTCAATCAGTACACACAATGGAATCAATCAGCTGAACGAAATCATGAATTTATTTATTTTGTTTGTTAAACGACAAACAATACAATAATAATACAAATCAAAACCGATACGTAGATGTATATACTAGAATGTTATTTAATAAAATATATTAAAGAATATCTGTGTTGATATCTACAAATGTAGTCTCATATTTTTCAAGTGAATTACTATTATATGCAAAAGCAAGCTACCTCTTCATTGATACTTCAGTTTGTTTCCGACAGAATCAGAATAAAGTCCGAATATTTGCCAATTTTTACAGTTTTAAGACGAAAATAATCTTTGTTCTTTATATTATCATTTTTAATAATGTTTACTGACTTTGAAATTCTAAATGTAATAAATATTAGGATGTATCGACTATCTTCAAACGGAGGAGGAAAGAGCCAGCAATTCAGGGAACCCGACATGGCCGCCATTTTGTTCACACGTGTATTTATGTATGTTCTCTCATATTCACGTTATTCTCACGAAAATAATTCTCTTCCGCAACTGTTTTGTACGGAAATCACACAACCTAATACAGGTATCTGATTTAAATTATAGATAATTTTAGAAAAGTATAACAATTAATTATTATATGTAAATTCTTCATGAGATAAAATCGTGTTTGCAATGGTGTTTTCCATGTTTTTTTCCAGCCTACTTACCATATATAAATTCATTATAGTAGACTGAAACAATTTAATTAATACATCCAAGAATACAAATAACTTGTAAAATGTGGTATATGCACTCTACGGACTTAACGCAGGGCTATGTACTATATAAGCAAAATTTCATGAAGATGAACAAGTCACATTTAAATACTTGTAGTTCACATGCAAGAGACAAGATTCTAGATTTCAAGTTAGATGTCAGAACGTTAACTAACAATTGTGAAAAAATGTCTGCAATGTTATAATTCCTAGGAAAATTTGTGCATGATACCCTGAGATCTCAAGTAGTTCTGGAATGGACATATTAAGGGTACTTAGAAAACTATTTATTTTGTCGATTTTCCGACAAGATTCGTCATCGGAAAGTATTTCTTTTCAGCTTTGTATGGAAAATATATTCAGATCATATATTTTCATTTGAAAGAGGAAAATATGTTTATGTAATTCCACCTAAACACCGGTTCGCAAGAAATTACAATGTAATTAATATGGAGTACAGTTTCTTGAGACAAATACGAGTATCATTATGGTTGCGTAGGCTTCCGCGGCCGGAGTTTATGTTGGCTGGGCTATCCGGGACGAGCCGCGTCAATGTCATGGTGGCCAACGTTTCGGCTAGCGTATTGTGGCCTTCTTCAGGCAGTACGCTCTGAAGAAGGCCACAATTGAGCAGTACGCTCTGAAGAAGGCCACAATACGCTGGCCGAAACGTTAGCCACCATGACATTGACGCGGCTCGTCCCGGATAGCCCAGCCAACACGAGTATCATTATTCTCATGATTACGCTATTAGGATAAATGTGCAAAACAATATATGCAATACAAGATCCGCCTATATTTCTTCTTCTTTTGGATTTGTATACCATTTACTTTGAGGGATCGATTTTTAATTAGAATAACTTTATTATAGATCAATTTTTAAATCCAAGCTTTTGAAAATGGAAACATCAATTTCAATTTTTTAGTGTTATTTCCATTATAAGTACAGAACATACGTTTCCGAAGTAGGGTGTTTTAATACCTTCAAATATGAAAAAAAATAAAAAACGTAGATCTGTATGAAAACGGTATGTTCACAATTGACTAAAATAATTTGAAACCACTGAAGTGGATATAACTCACTTTTGTAGAGAAAATATTAATTAAAGAAGCGAGAGAATATATCCAAGTCACTGACGAAGATCAAAATATTTACAGAAATAAGAATATAGTGTAGTGAAGGTAAAGAAACAGAAGATATATGACGTGTGTGCCGACAATCTCACAAGTTGAAACACTATACATCCTCAACGATGAAGAGTTGACCAATGTTTTTGATACAAGGTAATTTCGTCTCCGAACTGCCACATTCTGATGAACTTTCCCGGCCGCCTAAGCATAATTTCGATGGCATTTAAATAGTTATCTGCTCTGAAAACCCATAAAATAGCGCTTAAAGGTTTTCTTTCAGAATAATTCATTTCATTGCAATACGACTGGCGTCTTTAGTCTCTATCTACAGCCAACTGACATGCGGGCGAATATATGGAATCTAATTGACGCGTTTAACCCTTAGTATTCCTTCAGTTAGGTAGCTAGGCTTTTGATTGAAAAATCTTTACCTGTAGAGCTGCAAAGTGTAAGAGGCAAATGGGAAAAATCAAGAATTCAATAAACTGTTATTATTCACGAGGCGGATTCTACTCTGGTAATTTAGTAAAGAAACGTCGCCTACGACACGACAGAAGCATGGAGACAACGGATGACAAAGGACGTGCCGCATGCCAACGCTATGAGCAACTGCATCTTGCCTTCGTACTTGGAAATTCAGATGGGTCTCGTATACATATACACATGCTGCGTATTGAACCGCGTTCGCACCGCTGCGTGCCTCCATGTACGTCGTTTCGAATGCCGTTTCCGGATAGTTGCGTTCCTACGTGGCCGGTGTACTACTGGCGAGGGCTTTCCAGGAATGTCCCATTTTCACAACTCGTCATGAGTTGTGAGGCGGTTAGTGCTCGTGATTCAAGGTTACTACGTTGTTCGCAGAATAATCTACGCTGTATTGCACTTACATGTGTCCCTCAAAACAGTTCACTGTTGAATAATATTAAAGTACTTCGCCGAACAAACGTAACTTAGTCATATGACTAACTTCAAATAATTTCAATTCATTTAACACATGATTCATCATTGCACATCCTTACTAGAACAAATTTCAACTGGAGTTGAAATGGCAGAAAACATGAGATTTTCTGTGGAGGGGTATGCTGATGAAGCGGTCAGCAGTGAACATTATAATTAATATTGGAGACGAATAGTTATCGTATCATCAAACTAGGACTCGTGACAAATAATACATTATGTTTTCTGTTACAGTAGTAATACGTAACTACTGGAGAACTTGAAGTTTGTGATACGCATAAGCTGTAAACTTGCGGACGTACCTAACCGTAACTAAGGAAAACACGATTTAATGAGATTAATTAACGCAAGAACATGCAATTGCGCCGTAAAGAAAGATGTAAAAAGGCGAGCAAAAATTACTTTCCAGTTGAGACGTGTCCGTCTCAACATTCGCTCCGAGAAGTATTCTAGGAGCCTGGACGCTCGCGAAGATCAAGATGGCGTCGTGTCGCCCCGTGAATGCTGCAGCCCAGAAATGCTCTCTGCTTCACATTCGAGCGGTGTCGCGCGTCTCCTGAAGGGAGCCAACCCGGTCAGGGGCTCGGCGCGGTGTCGAGGGGGTGCGACGTACAGGGCAGGGGGGAGGGGAGTGGGTGTGGAGCAAGGTGTTGGGGAGCGACGGAAGGAAGAGGTGCAGCGTCCGGCTTCGAGGCCCTGATGCATCTCCCGGAGCCGGGACGCGTTGCACACATATGGAATCTGGCGGTTCATTGGTAGGGCAGAATGAACATGAAATCTTCTACGGAAGGGGTATGGTGATGAAGCGGACAGCAGTGAACTTTATAATTAAATACTTTTTAAAATATTTATCATGGAATTTGACTGTATTCTTGGAGTATATTTAAATTACACGCCATTGCGCGTTGCATTTTGCAAATGTTGTGTGACAAAAACGGACTTTTTTTAGTACTAACAATTTTGACCTGCCCTTATTCCAAATTGAAAACTAATATCTTAACAAGGATTAATGCCCGCTACATTAATGCTACCCGGACGATTCCTTATTTGCTACTTTTATAAATTTGATAACTGCAATTTTACATTCTTACTTTATAATATTCAGCTGAAAAACTACATGCACAATCTAAAAAGGGACAAAGTTACTTCGCTATTTGGAACTAGTTTACGGAACCAATGGAAAGTCTGTTGAACATTGAGATAGTGCAATAAGAAGCACTGTTCCAAGAGTTGATTGATAAATTGTGAGAGACGGGTTTCATTGTAATGTTCATCTAAAACGGCTGAACGTGACATGTTGAACAACTTTTGGCTTGTCGACGCAAGGAAAATTTTAATTGGTACGTTTGGTTTTCAGAAAAGTGGACACATTCACAACCGTTTTGCTGAGCTAATGGTAAGGTTAAGGAACGGAAAGATGTTCACTGTATGTCTTCGAAATCAAATGTTACGCGCAATATACGCATTGGCGGTTTTGTTGGTGCCGCAAATGCTCCCATGATGTTGTTGCTGAAGTTGCTGTTCTAAATACATCTCTTTGTAAGAAAACTTCTATCTTGAAATAATATTTCAACTTATTATTTTTTCCTTGTGTAAACTTAAAAATAACAATTCTAGGAGAAGAAATGCAATATGTGCGAACAAATGCAACTTCATTTATTTTAATTTCTGAAATAAAATATCCTCCATTTAATGTTCTTTCCAGCCCCACATTCTTGTCCAAAACTCCCTAGCCTAAAGATGAAATTGTCTCTTATTTTGAACTACGCTTACCTTTCATTAATTTTTCCTCAAACAGACTGCAGGCAGTGAATATTGAATTCTCAATCTGCAACAAAATAAAAACAAAATTTGAGTACGTGAATTATGCAATTCTCTCACTTACGACTACATTACACATATGTCAGTAAATAGAGAGTCTATTCATACACAATTCTTAATCCTTATCAATGGACCATCAATGAAAAAAGAGCCATTTTTTTCAAATTTAAATGGGGTTTTGTTCTTAGAAAAAAGTTTCCATTTGGTTTATGTCTTAGAGACATTTCTTTTTGAAAAAGTTATGATTTCTAACTCTTCTTTCCATTCAATTTTTTTTCTTTTTCGCTGTCTTTTGAGACCACTAACTACAACAAATCTTAACTAAAAGTCTCGAGTAGAGTTGCAAAACGATCTCCTGGAATATTAATGATACAAATATTTTAAAGCGCCTGAGGTGAAAGGGAGAATCTATTTCAGGTGATGTACGATGAAAAAGCAATGACGATGGCAGTTAACGAGCAAATATATTTCCTCGGTCTGCCGCCATTGCAGAGAGGCAATGAATATTCTTTGGTTATAATAGGTTTTAGTTATAAAATTCGAATTTTTATTAAACCTTCTTTTCAGGCTTGCATGTAACACCCATGAGAACTACACACTGCTCAGATTTAACATAATCTTGAAAATACGAAAATAATAGTAAAATAATTGAAGAATTCTCGTAGGTACGAATAAAATTATACAAATGCTTTTAACGGACTAACGATCCGAAAAATTATGACATACAATTTATCAGGTCACTGTTGTATCCTGGAACAATTTCGGAGGTTCCCGGTACACACATCCACACATACAATAACACTCCACATCTCTCTCCTAGTGAACCAACATTTAAACTAAATGAGGGTCCATCCGAGAATCTGCCTTTGTTTTATGGCTACTATAAAATAGTTTGATAAGATAGTCATGGAAAAGTCTGTTTTGGAAGTGGTGTAATTACACAAATTCTCAACAGAAGGAATGTTTTAACAAGTTAAAAAGAGAATCACGTGTTAGTGGTAAATGAAACGCTGTTATCAAAGGCAATAAAAGTGGAAGGGAGGCTTGCCCTCAAAGGTTTACATTTTTTCTAACATTTTAAGAAGTGATTCTTTTCATCTCCTTCGATTAAAAATAATGTATCTGACACCATAATAGGGCGATACAAAACATAAAAATGCAACCATAAAAGTGTAACAAGAAGTCAGAGTGGCTTCCAATTACAAGATCAACCCCAAATTTTCTGTGAAAAAGAAGCAGTTAGGTGGAGTATTAACTTACTGCAGATCATGGTTGTCTTGAAAGTCTACGCATGCAATTCGTATTCTCTCTTCTGTAAAATGTACCCTATACGATCTTCCTTCACACAAAAAATGGACAAACCACATCTGGACATGTGCGCAGCTGTGCAGGAAGAGAAATACATTCTTGCGAAGTACTGAAGGGCAAATGTTAATGACCGAGTGTCAAACGCAACCCACTGAATGCTGAGTCAACGGCAGTAACAACAACGTAAAGTAGTTTACTCTGTACAATAAGATAAGAACGTTGGGGTGGAACTGTCTTATTTGAAATACTGCTTTGCACACAAAAAACCGAACAAGACACAGTATCCGCTCGCGAGGTATAAGCGCCGAAACGCGAGGGCTTAAAATTCCCAGTAGTAGCAGCACCTGTCGGGCGAGTGCCCTAAAAAGAAGAAAGCCGCAAGAATTTCGGGAAAGGCTCAAATCCCCGGGGGCGGCGGCCGCGCGCGCCCCTCCCGCCGCCCGCCTGCAGCGTCGGCTCCCCGTCCCCGTCGAGGAGGGGGAGGGCGTGGGAGGCGCATCGAGAAGGGCGACATGCTCCCCACCAGAGTGGCGCCTCTCGTCAGGCGGCGCCCTGGGAAAGTCGCAGGGTCGGCACAGCGCACTCGACTGCACAGTCGGCGCTGCCTCCACCCCCGCCGCACGCACATCAACGCCACCGCTCCCGCCCCCGGCCACTGTCGCCTGGCACTCCAATCCTGATCACCCCCTCTGGGGTGCAGCCGCCGTCTGCACCCCGTAGCAGAGCACCGCCTTGGGATTCCACAGTTGCCCCTATTTCTGCCCTCGACACTTCCGGTTGTGATGGAGCGACAGTTGCAGGATGGAGGCGGTCGTGGTAGTGGCGGCGGGGGTGGAGGCGGCGTCGGGGAGGGTGCGTCGGGAGGGTGGCAGACGCTGGCGGTGGATGCGGTAGTGGTAAAGACATTTGAGGTGGAGGCGGAGTCGGTGGCGGAGGCGGCAGAGGCTGTAGTAGCTGTGGAATCAGGGCGAGTAGCTATGGAGGAGGTGGCGTTCGCGATGGCGATGCAGCGGTAGGAGACAACTGCGGCCGTGGAGGCGGTAGAGCGGGTAGTGGCGGCGGCCCTTCGCCATCCAGAGCGGTTCGGCGTGGCTCGGTGCGGCGCGGAGAGGAGCGGCGCGCGCGGCGCAGGGCAGGGCGCGGTGGGGACGCAGCGAGGACGCGGCGAGGGCGGGCGAGGCACGCGGCGCGGGGCGGGGCGCGCGGGACAGCCACGCCGCGTCCCCGCGTGCGGGAGCGGGCCCGACCCGTGAGAACTCAGCGCCTGCCCCGCGCCCGCTCCCACCCCCGCCCGCGCACATTTCCGGTGGGGCCGGCGGCGCGGGAACGCCGCGCTGGGTATGGCGAGCGGGCGCGCTCCGACGCACGGCACGGGGCACGGCCGTGCTAGGCGCCGCCACCGCCGCAGGCCGACAGCCAGACGTTTTTTTTTGGTGGCAAAACACCACGCGTATGAGCGCGCTTTCGCCCTGAAGAAGACCATTACACAGTGGTCGAAACAATGGCGACAAACACATCGTTTGGCATCCGGATAGTCGAGAACATTAGCATAATTCTGAAGTCTACGACTTTACTATGCGAATATTCGATCCAGTTAGTAGGTACATCGAATATTCGTAATTGTGTGTGCTTGTGAGAAAGAAGGAAAGTAAACAAAATCAAGGATTACGCGCATTTAAAGACAATTTACAAGTATATTATTGTCAATTGAAATGGCAGACTTAACAACTTGTATCTGAAATAATACACATGAATAAAACACACTTTTAGATTAAGTGACTGTCAATCAACAATAAAATAAGTACGTTGCTATGGTGCGGGCGTTGTATACCCCCTATTAATTAGTACTCTGTCCCTAATTTACAGAGGATAATGGTCACACCACCAGGCAAGTGGCGGAGTAACAATATGCATAAATATGACTCTGAGGAAACTTGAATCTGTTCTCTCTCAGAATCTCTCCAAGGTTTGAGTGCATAGTTCCTTAAGTAGAAATAGCGTAGGTGGTCATTTAATTTTGCAACATGCTTTAGAATGTCTTAATTCGCACTGATTTAGTGCGCTTATAAAAACAGAAAGTTATTCGTATGAAACATATTAACAGAACCAATAATAATCTGAGAACCCAAATACAATGCGTCGATGTTGTTGCATGTTACGTACACTCTCTCAATTAAAGTTAGGAAATCTCAAAAATACACCCAAATGTAGTACTATATTGTATTTATGGTTAAAACTCAAGTTTCTTTAATATTTTCAAGATTTCTTGAAACAAGTAGCAAGTGGTTTTGTGCTACACAGCTTTGAGCATTCCAGTGTTCAGATCATAAAATGAAAAATTCGGCAGTTGTTGGAAACCTTTTTCGAGATTTCGAGAATTCAAACGTGTCAGATTCTACGCAATATTATCTGTACAGGCGGCAATGGAGTGATTGAGTGTGGTCATTTCACTTTTAGCCGCCATGGTTCCTTCAAAGGAATAAGGAAAAAACGAATGCTCGACATCATTGCCGACGATCGACCTATTATCTCCAACCATAATAGTATTGGCCGCCTTTCTACGTTGAAAATGATCATCCTATGTTTAATACAGCGAAAAGAAGATTCTCGTTTTAAGAAGGGGTTTCTCATTTCAGTGAAGAAATCAGGCGCTATAAGACACTTAGCCTTAAAGAGAGAAAACACAGGAATGGTCTTCGCTCATTGTAAAAGAATTGCTTTATACGCACAAAAGATAAGAAAGAGATTCTGGAAGAAATGACTTTTTCTTATTGAATGTCTGCTTAATTACGCAGTTCAGCTGCGATAAAACAATTGTACCATGGGACTTTGCAGTCGCTACAATTTCCCGGGTGACTTTTAACAGTAAGTGCATTTAAGTTTATCGAGAAAAATCAAAAACGTCTTCAATTAAACATACATCATAAATATGAGACCATGATAGCGAGTCTGCTTACACATGGGTCTTTAGGATAATAATCGTTGTTCAGTCATTACAGAAATATAATTATTGTCTTTTTACAGTATTTCTGTTGAGACTACTCGTTCACTATGGAAAATTTCCTTTTTATTTTAAAAATGTGGCATGAATTGTAAGAGAACTTCATAATATCCTGGAACAGAACTACCTTATCAAATACATGAAGGATTTATTGGATTGGAAACTTCTGAGACTTTTAATTCTGTGTAAATGTCGAATGCAGATCTCCCTCACTTCTTTCGGATATTACCATTTTTTAAAAGCACATTACATTATTAATCGTATTATTAATAAATGTTATTGTAAAGACAGAGTAAATAGCCATTGAGACTAAGAAACTAAGAACTAAGAGAACTAAGCAAGGACAATATTAAGTGATCTTACATCAAGTCATAAATTTGGCAATGAGTGTGGATTTCTTTTCAAATATCATCAGCAAAAATGAGCTGACAATTCAGAATGATACAGCGTCGATTTACTTTGTCTTCGACACAACATACCAACTCAACTAACTGAACGGGATACTGGGTTACTGGATAATTAATTATCGAAAGTGGGTCACGAGAAAATTCATGTTAATTTAGGGTGCATCTATTCACCTGGCAAGAAACAATCTAATGAAAGATTTGTGAAAAATTAGGTTACTAATTTACATTCAAAGCTACAAATTTTTCCAAGAACTGTTTTAGAAATTTTCTTTTGTCTTTATCAATAAATATTGCTTGCAAAGACAAATTAATCTAAAATCATTAAATATATTCTTGCAGTATTGTGTTATATTCTAGGGGGTTAAACAAAGATTATTATATAATAATCATAACAGGCATGACTGATTGAAACGCACAGTAACATGTCTTTATGTTGCCAGTAGCTTCCCGTGAAACATCAAGACCTCAGGTTCTAATATTTCGGAGAATGAAACTATGATGGGAAACAAGCAGCTAGCCACAAGACTGCATCCCAAGACAGTTGTAAGATTGGCATCTTCTCGCCTGTAATAACCTAGAGACATTTCCCATGAAAAGAAATGCATTAGGCTTCTCTCCTGTAATCATAAATTTAATAGACTTGAGTAAGTTATCGCTAGTGATGACATCCTCTGCAGAGTGGAGTAATAGCACTAAGCTTTTGCGGTACATTAATGATAGGGCATGGAATAGGTAATTTAAATTGACAGGTCTTAAACAGATCCTTGTGTAATAATTACAAAAACCTGGCTTCTCATATTACATGACAATCGTTTCTCTTTTTTGTGTCATCTATAAAAGGAGAATTTTCTCTTTCTCGTCTACTAAATACTCATTAACTAAAATTTGATATACCTGCAATTGCCATTCAGACACTGATGTAAGGACATGTCTTTTTCCAACCAAATAATTTACAGAAAATGTCAGCTAAAGCGAAAGGTACGGAATAAACAGAGGATCATATTTTTATTCATTTACAAATTACAATTTCCTAATGAGAACACAAAAGCGGAGAAAAGTTACTATATAATTATTACGAAGCAATTAATGGCATTTGCAATACACATTAATGATACACAAGAAGGGTAAAAATTGAAGTTATTCACCTCATGTTAACGTAAGATAAATGTTTTAAAGATATTAACGAGAAAAACCTTACAGAAACAAAAACAAAGTGTTTTAAATAATATAAAAGTATCATTAATTGTTTTTGGCACCCTCTGGTACAGAAAATAATAAGAAAAAGAAAATACAGTGAATGATATTTACGAAAATGGAAAAGGTACACGCGTGCGTTTTTGAAAGAATTTCGAGCGTCATGAGATAGAATCACGGAAGTTTTATAAAGCTATCAGTATACATGTTTGAGATTCGTATTAATAGTTATGCCCCAATTTAAAAATAAATTGGAAACTTAAGAAATGGTAACACATAAAAATACTGTGGTTTGGGAAAAATAACTAGCTGTTTCTTTGTCCTAAAGGATGATTTGGTGTTTTTTGACCACCTGGTTCAGTGAGATTCAGGTCAAAGTCCTTGTTTATCTGTAAATTAAAACCATTATTCTGTTTTCTAACTTGACGAATAAGGTAAATCAACATTTCTTTTCTCTTCTTCATTTTATCTATTCCCTTACTTCAAGTATTTTCTTCTTTTCAGTTTCTTCGTATATTTTCCTTTTAGGTTCTCCGTTCAAGTATTTTCTTTCTTTTTTGTTTCCTCGTACTGTGTAGTTCAATACAGACACAAAAATGAGTGGCTGACTAATTGGGGATAAACAGCACTCTAATAACAAAGGAAGAACACGATGACACTATCTGCTCTTGGCCTAGGTCACAGTGAGAAATATTTTAAACAATTTAACACAAGTAATTAATCCATTCGTAATATAATAATAAATATCAATTACAACTCTTCTTTCCCACATGATGGAGAGTGTTCTTTTGAAAGAAAAATGTTTCTGCTTTCGCTCAATGGAGCAACTCATGAGCTTGAATCACGACTAAGAGCACTGAGTAGTTTTTATCAATTGCCGGAAATTCTTATCGTATATCAGTTAATGGGCATTGCAGTTGTGAATAACAATTCTCTTCCCATGCCCTGGTACGAAGAGAACGAGCAACGGAATACACTTGAGTAGGCCCAACGTGAGAAACATTCTTAGGAACATTATCAAATGCCGGAGTATTACGTATTAAGATGCACAACATCACGGCTCGGAGAGTTACTTTGAAATTACGATTACATCAAACTATTCTTTAAATTCGAATGATAATGAAATCAACAAGTACTAACTTTTGAAAACTGTATGAATTCAGATAAAATTATTTGCGAATGTTACCTATAACAAGAAAACAACTCTGATATCTAACGTCACTCCAACTAATGTGTACATTTTTACACAAGCTTTACATTCAAATTTTGAACAAATCTGGAGATGTAAAGAATTATTTTTGACTCTAAATGTACGCAAATAAATAACTTAGTAAGTATTTTTAGTCACACAAATAACTATTAGGTGCATCTGATAATTAAGGAAATACACTACCAGGAATTTTTTCATTTATGTATTAATTATACAGAATAACTGACAACATTGCAAGAGTGATGTTAATGGACCATTTTCTCTGCGATACGTTCCACAAAGTAACTTAAAAGGCGAGGAAATCATCACACCTTCATACTTGGTATTTGATCTTGACCGAGATGACAGAGGAGAATACAAAATGGCTGCTGCCACATTATTCAACAATGACTGTCTTCCTTCATCCCCTATTCTGGCATTTACGAGAATTATGTTTTGTTTACCGAAGTTAAAGAACAAAAAAAAACGAGTACACATTTTCTAAGGTGCTGAATCTTACTGATTTTTATGTTATCATTCTTGGGATGAAATCGAAAATCTGTGATTAGTAATAAACTATTTTTTAAAGCATTGTATTAACTTCATCCCGCGTTTAAAAATGCCCAGAGGTATGTATTTCTTGTCAATGAAACTTGCAAATCAGGAGCAAATTAAATTGACATCAAAGTAAATAATACACATACATTTTTGCATAAATATTTTTGCAATAACTTTGTTATGTCAGATTAAAGGCAAGTGCTGATAATAAATGATGCTTATGGCATGCTTGTTCACAAACTACATATTCCTCACACCATAGAATTTGAATGTAAATTATTGTTTAATAAACAATTATATTAATAAACAAATATTACACGCCAGAACATAAGCAACTCATTCAATAATAGGTCTCAACAACAATGTTGCTGACGACAAGAAATAACATTAAGATCACACGTTGAGCAATGGGCACTTTTAAAAACAAGAATATCCCCAACAATGAATATTCAGTTTCGAACGTAATTATCACAGTGTTAGTTTACAAATTATGAACCGCAGGGAAAGTTACAGCACGGATGATTCCGGGTCACTGAAACACGAACGGAACTGCACCATAAGCGTAAACTAACATCGGGCATGGATAATTGTTACGCAGAACAAGTTGTTGCGCAATAGTAAATGCAAGATTTAAAGGGTAGAATATGCTGCCTTACCTCGTTTTCAAGGCGATTTCCCCCTCGCTCCACTCGCGGTGTATTGTTGATCACACGCAACATGACAACTACCAACGTATGCCGTACAGGTTTCACAAGTTAATTATTGAATGTGTACGATTTTTGCGGGTTTCAAAATTGAGTTGTTCGCATATTTAGTGCTCTTGTAAAAATGACATGGCGACTGGTGCGGAGCAGCGCTGCGCTGCATGGTAACACGCGGCCTACGTCACTGCGGGGAGCGGGGATGTACAGACGTGACCTTCAGAAACACTTTGCTCCGGAAATTTCGGCATTCCCGACACAAATCCACGGCCCGAAATACATCCCAGGAGCGTAACACGCAGGTGGAGACCCAATAAAATTATAAAGGTGCACACTTTACGCCTCGAACGTGGTGAAAAAATTAATTGAAAGTAGAAAAGTCGGCCCCGCCGGTAGGCGCGGCCTCCGCGGAGCGGAGGGGATACGAGATGCTGTATAATATGATCTCAAAGCAAAATGGCTGCCGCCAATGGTTCTCGGCCTTGCGAAAAACAAAAAAAAGTTGCGAGAGCAGCGCTCGCCACGGCCGCCGGGAGAAACGAGATAGATGTATTCAAACACGAGGAGTGATGAAGCAAGGACGAACTAAGAAAACAAAATGGCTGCTGATCATGAGCCGTCGGGCCGAATTTGCACACTTTCAGCAATTATCTGAATGGTATTCACGCACAAATTGTGAACTTTTTCGAACTTTTCTTTTGTAATGTCATCTGTTGCAACAATATATGCAAGTAATTTAGATCTGCGATCAATATAAACGGAAACTAAATTAAAAAAGCGATGACGGAGTAAATAAACCACGACGCAATAGGCATATACCGGCCTTACTTAACTTTCGTAACGTAATAATGATTGTTTTACTGTTCATTGTTAATTAAAAACTATTAGAATTACGTCATTAATATTTTCAACACCAAGGTTATTGTTTTGAACAAAAATGGAAATTGTTATGTGCCTTTTAACTAAATGTTTCCAAACGCATTGTTACTTTCATATCCATAAAAATGTTGGAAATGTATTGGTAGAAATAACAGGAAAATGTAGTAACAATGAAAAATAATAACTAAATAACATACCCGTATGTTGTTTCGCACACATCTTGTTCCAACAAAAACACTAACAATTGAAGACAGTTCACACTTAGACAAAAGCACTGTTGCATAAAATTGTATACACACGGCACATTGTTGTCACCACACCGACACCAGTCAATTCTTCACAACAATATAATTCACAGACACACAAGCATCTTGTTTCACTGTAGATTTACAAGACTTGCGCGGTAAAATTATATTGCATTGTAGTATTAGTCTAAAAAAATTCATTAATTTCAATAGAAAGAACAGTAGACAGGCAAAGGTTGTCAACATAGTCAGTATTGTTTTTAGATTTTTTGTTGGGCCTAGTATCGAATCATGTACATCATTTCACTTCAATAGCAAAGCATTTATTTTGAATGATTTGGCAAGGGATTGTGAGTTTCTGCTACAGGTAATACCTCAAATCAGATTCCAACAATGTAATTACGTATGTTGAAGGGGAATGATAAATATTCCAGGAGGCGAGGTCTATCTCCTCCTTAATATTCCTTCCGTATGCCCAACGAGGCGCCCGCCGCCGCCACACGCCCGCCCGCGCGTCGCCAAATATTCAAAACGGCCCGGTTGCATTCACAATAGCCCAGCAGTAAAAAGAAACGACCGACGCCGCGAACACATCGAGCATAACAGGTTATGCTCAACTTTCCACCAAAACTTTCCGGGCGCAATTATAGGGAGGAAAGAAGCAGACGAGGGAGGCTCATTTCGCGCGCAACCGACAGGGCGAAGGAACGACGTCGGTGACGTAGCTCGCCGCCCCGTCTCGCTCACGGCGCGCTCACACACACGAAAGAATGCGATGCGTTTGACACGCGCGCCCGCGCCGCCGGGGGTCGGCATCCACGGGTCGCGAAGGGCGGGTGAGAGGGAGAGCGGAGGTGGGAACGAGGGCCGATCGCCGCCGCCCGCCCCGCCTCGCCTCGCCCCGCCCTCCGGCCCCGCCCGCGCGCTCTTCCGCGCCGTACCGCGCCGCCCGGGCCGCTGGCCCATATACGTTGTTTTTCGGCCATCTCCTTCATTGAGGCGATGTACGTAAGCAGCAAGTCGCAGCGTCACACGGCCCGAGAACCGTTGCTCGCTCGCGCCGGGCAGGCGCTGTGCCGGGCTGGGCGGCGCGGCGCGGCCCGACCCAGCGCGCGAGGCGCTGCATGGGAGGGCGGCTGCTGCGGCGGCGACGCCGGCGACGGCGGCGGCGGCGGCGGCGGCGGTGGTGGCGGTGGAGGCGACCGCGGAGGAGGAACCTTCTGGGGGCGCCGCACAGGGCCCCGACGCCACCTCCGCAGTCTCCTCCTCCGCCTCCGCCGCCACGTGTAGCGACGGGGCGCCGCCGCCACCGCCGGGGGTCGAAAAAATTGGTCTCTTAGATACAGAGAGTAGTGCATTCCTTTGAGCCACCCATTCCGCCATTTTATATCGATCTGTCTTCGAATTGTGCGATATTGTGTTTAGTGATGTGTACCAACATACTCCAATCCAATACTCGAAACTAATATCTTGAATGCCTTGAATTGTTATCATTTCCCTATCACTTCGGTATGCTGCTTGGCTGGGAAATCCGGTAAGAGGGCATTAAATGGCCGCGGCAGTTCGGTTTGCGTACTCTTTGTATCTAGGGCCACCACGGAAAAGCCAGTCACCCGCCGTCAGACGGTGAGCAGCGGTGTAGCCTCGCGGCAATGCAGTGGAGCCTCCTAGGTTGGCTGACGAATGAACTACGTGGAGGATGTCACCACCGAAATGTCCGAGGCGAAGGAATGCGGAATTTCTTGATCGAAGGCTCGCACCGTTCACTGACCGATAATACGCTGGCGTACACCAAAAAACTTCGCGCAGCTCTAACAAGAAACTTTTTGCTTACTGGCATTCACTATTTCCACGTCCTTTCGCTAACATATCTAAAGCCGGGACCTTTAAATTACATATTATGCATTACATTTATTAAAGGTTCTCAATGAACTCTCCTGACAAAAATACAGATTCTGAAAACTGGATACTCCTTTTTTTTCTACCACCCGTTTTCTAAAACAGTAAATACAACTCTAAAATTGTAAATGCAATGCCGCGAATCCAACACGTGTACATGAAATCTAAATGTTCAAGGAGGGAACTTCTACCCACCGGTATTTTATATTGTCTACTGCGTAACGCAGATCTATTAGCGTCTAGGGTGGCGTAATATCAGAAATATCATTAGGAAAGAAGCTCATTACATCACTCTTACGTTTGAATTGCATTACCCTTATAATATAATGACATATCTAACCACCCGAGAATATATAAAACAACTCGTGGATATTTAAATTACGAATGATATGAATATAGAGACAGACGCGACACATGCTGATGTGCTTCTATTCATACATAAGAATTTAAAGACATATTCGTAATCCATGGAAATAAGGTAATGAGTAACTTATCTTACAAATAACATATCTCTTGTGAGTGGTTGCAGACAAACTAAAATACGTGCAAGCTACACCCAAACATTCTTCCATCTACACGTGAAAAGGTAATGTCGTTGCTGCCACATCAAATTGACAAAATGTGTTCTTAATTTTAGCTATTTTTCACCATTATTACAACTTCAAAAGTATGCAAAAAGAAGGAATTGGAATGAGACATTTTGCCACAAAGAATTGCACAGGAAAAATGTGCTTCTTAAGTTGAAGAAACATTCAATTTGCTAGTTAAATGTTCACTCACGTCGCTAATTCTTCTTGCTATCGGCGACATTAGCCTATCGCATGCAACTCAGGTCATCAATCCCCCGGAATCGATCCCATATCCCTCCATGAGAATCAAACTCTCTCATGAATTTAATTTTACCTTCTCTAGTCTTCCACATAAATCCACGAGATATGGGGAAGGGAGATATTAAGCCTTGTCACAAATGAGATAGCCGATCTAATATGTAAGATATTCGGCTTCTCATTTAACAAAAGTGTTTTCTTATTTCTGAACATCGGCACACATAGGAATAGTTGCGGTTACTTCTCTAAAGTAGTCACACGTGACTTAACCAATGATTTTTACATTAAATATTGAATGTATCTCCGGAAATCGAAAAATTTTTTTCTTGAAGTCACCATTCAACTATGTATAATTGATTTGTAACTTTCACAGTCCATGTGCACAATGTTTCATCACCACAAACAGTTGATTATTTTTAGTAACGGGGTATTTTCATAGTGGTATCTTCTATTATAATTCATACGACGATTTGCACTGACTATCGTGTATTTATTTGTCGATCATGGCGAAATAATCAACAGAAATAAGGGAGTTTAATCAACATTAACACAGGCGCACGTCCTTTTTTTCATCTTAGAGGGAAATAGATGTTATTCAATTTTATAGGGTTACGTTTATTAATTAACTCGCGCAATCACATAATTATAAAGGATACGAGCGTAACTTGATACAACGTGATGAACACTTACTACTCAAGGATAACAATGTTGACGTTCATTTTACACGCTGAAAATAGAGTTAAGGCATCGTTAACTAAGGGCGCCTATGGTCTCCATATCGAATCATCCGCCATATTCATTCCCAGCCCCAACCCATCCCCAAGAACCTCCCCACGTTGCCTCCCGCTCGCTTCGACCATTCCCATCCATCCGAATCGCTCGCGCCCGCCTCCAGCTGCCCCCGCCGCCGCCCCCGCGAAGGGAGCCGCCCCCTGCGAGCGTGGGCCGCCCCCGCCGCCCCCACGGCAGCCGGCGGCACCGGATGCCCGCGCGCCTAAACAGCGGCGAAGTTCAACGGCCCGAGCGAGCGAGAGAGCGGGCGGCGGCGGCAGCAGCGGCGGCGGCGACGGCGGCGGCGGCGGCGGCGGCGACGGCGGCGGCGGTGGCGGCAGCGCGCGCCGCCATAAAGATTACCGCTCACTCGCAATAAATTTATGTTGTGCTCGTCGAGCTTCCCGGAAAACAATAAAACTGTTTGTGCATAAGTTGCGGACGAATATACAATAATGCACAATAAGACGCAGCGGCGGGCGCCGCGGAGTACGGTCGAGATTGGCTATCGGCGATGCACAATAGAGCGGACGCTCGTAGAAATTCGCTTCGCCATCGCGATAGACGCCACTGCCCGCCGGCCAGCCGCCCGCCGCCGCCGCCTCCGCCGCCGCGACGCCTGCGCGGGGTCGCCGCCCCCGCCTGCACCCCGAGGCCCAGCGCGGGGCGCGCCCACACGTGCGTCGGGGTCCGACTTTCGGTCGACGACGGGGAAAGGTTGGAGCCGATTTTTTTCCTTGTGACATTTGCGGGGACGGTATCCGGAAACTGAGGTGCATTTTTGGTTCTGCAGTTCCATTTGCGATGAATACGAAACCGTGTTTGGGGGCCATACCTATCCGTACGTAACATATCTTAAGTCTACCACGCTTTTCATTGCGGTGCTGGATCAAAAGCAATAAAATTCCTGTGCAAACGATTCTACAACCTAGACGTCTCTCACTGCGTACCGAGATTCTAACACCGCATTACTGAAATGATGTGTGGCTGTCACAAGGGTAGAAATGAGCAATACGAAGAAGGTTGGTGTATCTTTACAATTTTCAAACGCATAGATATATCGTTTCGGTTCTGAAATTATTTTACACCCGTAAAATTAAATGACGTCGAAATCGGGCAAATGTGGTCAATTGCGGTGGCAGTGATTCTTTATGGGTTTTTTCAGCCAGCATTTCACTTCATTTTTACATTAAATATTGATGTGATAATATAGTGGAAGCCGGCTCCACAAATTTGCCGATTAAGCTAGAGGCCAACGCAGCGCGCACGAGTTCAGTAGTTCGTAGCAGGCGCGGAAAAATCTAGTTACGGCAGTGCGAGGCGGTGCCTCGAGGAGGACCCGGAGGCCCGGGCGGTGGCGGGGCGGAGACGGCGGCGGAGGCGGAGGCGGAGGCGGGAGTGCGGTGGGCGCAGCGCGGGGAGGCGGCGGCGGCGGTGGCGATTCGAACGGAGAGGCCGCCGCTGGGTCGGCTGTGGCGGTGGCGGCCGGCGACGCAAGCGCGGGGGCTTCGCAGGGATGCGAGTGTGAGATCCCCGCCGCCCTCGCCGCCAGCCGCCACTGCTCGTCGGTCCATCCGACCCCGTTCTGCGATCGCCCCGCCGGCCCCGCCGCTCCGCCCCACTCTGTGCGCACCCGCCCGCCACCCGCCGGCCCGTCGGTCGCGCGTCGGGGATGCCAGCGAAAGCGGGACGCGACCGGTAGGCGAGACAGCAAATAGCGGGGCCTCCGTGCGCGAATTTCAACGCCCGAACACTGTTATGAAATGATGCAGAATATGGCTTACATAGGGACCAAAATACCTTACTTTTACGAAGTGTTTATTGATTGAGTCAACTAACCAACACTCCTTCAATTAATCATATTAAATAATATTATACAAACACTAATTTTGAGTGAAACTATTTAAAGTACGTTCAACGTGAAACAAACAAAATGGTATGTGCATTTTTTCAAGAATACAATTCACGGCAGATATTATTCCAGTACATTTCGAAATCGCAAAAAAATATGATTATGAGGTCGCTCGCTCTAAGGATCGATACTTAATTATCCTGGTAAGTCGGGATACAGTACAAATAATTGTTCGGATGTAAAATGCAACAGGAAAGCGCGAACAAGTGTGAGAATCTTCGAAACGTGGTTCACACGACCGAAGGGTGGCTGGCACAGGTAGCCTGAGCATGCACCTGACCTGATCTAAATGCCCTTACACGCAACCCTTCCCTTTCGTTGCCTACAAAAAAGGACATGTGTGAGGGGATTCGGTGGGTTCGGCAGCAGGTGGTTGTTTCGGAGATGTATCCAACCGAATGTAACGTACCCTAACCGAAATCTTTTCTTCTCGGGAATCTTCATTGCCTTAGATGTTTGTTTATACTTATAAATTCTTCTTGGCTTTCATTATCACACCGTTTTTCGGATTTAAAGATCAATTCAGAAGACTTCGAACATTTTTGGCTTCCTTTCGCGTGTGTCACATTCAAATAACATCACATTCAAAACGTCTGACGAAAACACTTGAAAAAATGTAAGTTTGTGTCAAATCTTCACACCACTACACTTTCTCTATCACTTTACACACAAACGCAATTCTCTAATTACACTTTGAACCGTTCAAACTCAGCAATAATTTTATTATCCATTAAGTAAGAATCTAGATATCTATATTTTTAGGTTTATATTATCATAGATGTTAAAATGAAAATCTCTCCTAAGAGATCCTGTATTTTGAAATCCCATACCTCTGAGAATGGCGGCAACTTCCTGTTTCGTCTAGGTGTTATTTGCGTAGAACTGCCGTCAAGAAGTAAATAAGTATGAGGCCGAGAAATACGAAAATGCCCTAATTTAAAAGCGTCATGCAATGTTCAAGAACAATTTATATTTCTAAATAAGAGAGTTTAGTTTCATAACGACATTCAATAAACAGCTAAATATATTTTAAATGTGTCCAATTTGCGTTTCAATTCTGCAAATCTGTCAACGTGATTGTATGAGCAGCTTACATATCGATTCTAAAATAAATGTGTATAGTTTCGTCAAATATAATGAATCGCTATCATTTCATTTCCCTATTAAATCAGCCACAATGTGAATGATTGACATGCGAACAGAAACGTCTAGGATATTCAACTAAAAACCATGACGAGACAATTATTTGACTATTCAAAAAAATTAAATAAAATAATATTAGTATCAACAAAATATGTGATGGTCAATTGTTAAAATAGTCCAAAATTGTGCCTATTGCATTTGAACTAAAATACGTCACAAAAATAACGGAAGACAAACCAAGACAATGCGAAACGGACCATGACCGATTCGAAAAGGAAAAAAAAAAAATATTGGAAATGTAAAGCATAATTTATAAATTATGTCAAAAACGAATAAATAATAGATCAAACATCACATGAGAAAACACGTGCAACTACATTTTGAATAAACCCAAATTCTAAACACTTTTTTCCTCGTAGAGATTAGAATACGTCGTGAATGGCAAAGCATAAGTGAATGTTAAACTTTATTATCTCAATCACTGTATTCACAGCATGAAAACCCGACCCATATAAATAATAATAATAATAATAATAATAATAATAATAATAATAATAATATACCTAACATAAATTAAGTGTAGACATTACATATACATACCAGGATGAAACCCTGACATGTTAATGGGTGTATGTTACGATCAACAACATTCACACGACGTTTATTGCAATAACTTCGCATTCCTATGTTTGTCGCGTTGTAAAATGTTATAAATGCCCGAACGTACAGTAGTTTCAATACGGAATCAATCCTCGGAAAGCAATTTAGTTGGACAAATACCGAATATTCGACGCACAGATGTGTCGCTTAGAAATGCTGCATTTAAACACAAAATAAAATAGTACAATTAATGACATTCTTTAAGAGCAATGTCGCCACCATAGAATTAACTTCAACACAATTAAAATTACTTTGCAAGGCTAATAAATAATTTTGAGAAGTTGCATAAAAATGTAAGGATTTCGGTAAAAAACGCCAGAATAAATGCACAAACCAATTAGGCAATGAAGGATTGTAACTCGCGTTGCACAGTATATTTAAATGTTTTTCATTGTGAGTTGCGAGCTTTATTCTCTATCTGGTAAAGGTGCGGCATGAAGTAGCAACCATCATGTGAAGACACGGCTTATCATTGCGTATCTCCCAGTAATGCAACCAATAATCACTGACCCGTCGGGGGCCCTAAACGAGAGGCACTGAGGGAGATTTAATAGCATATGATGTTCTATTATAGTCGGATTGTAACTCGAAATCTGTGACAACATGGTTTTAAATGTGGATAAATAAATAATACATAATATGTCACGTCGTATCTTGTGATATTCGCGATAGGTTTAAATGTGGGTTTCTACGCGAATTTATTCTATTGTAAATGGGACATCGCACACCATTCCGGCTTTTTTCACACCGAAAATTGTCGAAACGGCTAGCCTCTTACCAAGCCGCTAGTTTAGCTACAAGATTGATGTGTGCTTGCATATCTGGTACTGCCCGGAACAGTCGATGACATTAAAACTCCATCGTCTAGTCTTTGAGTTTGAATTACGGCAGCTTTGAAGGCGAGGCGGGCAAGGGAACAGCATAGGGCTGCGCGAGACGGGGAGAGGGGAGGGCGGCGAGTGGCTGGTGGCCAGGGCGGCGGCGGCGGCAGCGCGGTGGCGCCTGCTAAGGGGGCGGCGGCGCAGGCATCGGGGTATTAATACGCAAATGCGTGAGTAAACGGGTCTGGGCGCGGAGGCCCGTCCAAAACACGGCGGGCGCCAACGGCCGGGCCGACCAGCGGAATCTCGCGACGCGAGGCGTCGCGACGGGCGTCGCGACGGGCGCCGGCGCAGGGAAGGAGCGACGGAGGGGAGCGGAGGTCGCTTTTGGGCGACGGAGGGTGATGCAGGAGAAAATAGACACGCGGAAGGGGAACTGTAAACGACAGGGTGGCGAGAACGGATTTAGGACGTTGGATGACGGTGGAGTTCGGCAAAGAACGAGGGACTGTGGAGTGGAATAGAATAGGCCGGCGAGGCCTGGAGATCGCGACGGAGAACTATGGAGAGTTATGGCGTTGTTTATTTTTGGCGCACAGGGAAAAATAATCCCGTCATAATTTTCGAATGTATATTCGTTTGGATCTTGTTAAGTTGAATTGTGCATTATAAAAATGATTTAATACAAAAGTCCAACTTTATGTTTATAATTTGTGTTAATAGTCACGATTATTGAGTTCACAGTAGTGTCATAAAGAAAATACAAATGAAATTCCGTAGATTCCATTTTTTTCTATTTTTTTGAAAATTTTCACCCGCCCCCTTCATAGAAACGCACTTTGTCAACATCTGACTTCTAGTTCTACAGTAGAGGTCTGTGGGATCACGAAGCTTTGAATTTGTAGGCATTTAAAGCGTTTTCTAATATTAAGAAAGATTGCAAGAAGCATAATTTGACGATCTAAAAGCCTATTATTTTTAGCTAGATGGGTCTAGCCCCGCCCCTGACAGCGGATGGCGGCGTAGGGTGGAACAAGCAGGCAGAAGGCGGTGAATGGCGAGGGCTGTCGAGGGCCTGGAAAGGCAGTCGGAGGCGGAGAGGCGGAGATCGCATCCTGCGGGCCCCCACCCAAACCGGGCGCGGGTTGCGCTACAAATCTTCCCACACTCTAATTCAGTGAGAAGCCACCCTTCGCTTTCGGCTCTCCCCTGGCCGAACGACCCTTCTTAACTCGAGTGGGCATAGGGGCCCTTCATCCCGATAGAGGGGCGCCGAAAGGGTGAGAGGATATAAATGACAATAATAGAAGCAGCAGATGAGGATCGACAACACTAACTTCTAGACTGTGTGATCATGATGTTTTGAGTTGGTTGGCTATTCAAGCGATTTTTAATATTAAGAAAGCGTGGCGTAAGTATAATTTCACGATCTAAAACATATTTACTAGTTATGTGAATATAGACCATTAAGTAGGTGATAAGTTATGGAATGTAATTTTCAATTTCTCGCGATATGAAAGTATTAAAGACAACGTAGAATGAGACTGATTATTGGAAACACTATAGGCAAAGGACATTCTATTCAGACTAAAAGTTGAAAATTGAAAACTAAAGAGGAGTTGACGCATTGACCGACAGAGCGTCATTTAAAGGCAATTTTGATGCGATTAGTAAATTCGACAAGTGAACGTATAGTTTGCAAAAACAATAATTCATTTAAGTAATCGGCTCGTCGGTGATATAATCACCATCGCTTTAATATCGAAATCTCCTGAAGGAGGATGGTTTAAGTCTGGTAGTTGCTGTGACTATCGAAATTATGTTCCTGAAGAATACACAACCACTGGTAACACTCCAGCAGGAAAGCGTTAAATTAGTTGACTCGGTTTCTCAGTGCCCTGTGACCCGGACAGTCATCTGTCTAACCGTTAGACATGTCTCTCATCGCCCGCCTGGGCTGATCAGGCGGAAAGCGGTGATTCCATTGTGACAGGGCTACAGGTTCGGCTCCTCAGTAGGCCGTCACAAAGCACTTCCTTGACGTCTCCAACAGGTTCTTGAAGAGTGTTAAGAATGCATATCCAAACAGCAGAAGTAATCTCATTCAACAGCCCACAGGCAAGTAAATGAGCATTTTTCAGTCTATAAGTCGATAAGTAGGATGTTCCGACAACATTCGGCACATCAAAGAACGCGAATCGAGAATGGAAATTCCTGGACGAAAACTAATTACGATGATGTCCATCTTCGGGGCGCGGAGGACGGCAGTGGGATACGGAGAAGAAAGGAGCTCGTGCAATTTTTCTCGGAAGAAAATTATCTTTTCGCATTTCGTCGCAAACCGAATTCCCGCCTTCCTTTCCCGGGGGCGGCGGCGAGCTGTGAGCGAAAGGCAGGAATTCTTCAGTGATCTATAATTGATATCCCGGAGCAACGGGCGATTAAATGAGGGCGGTTGGTGCCGACACACACCGCCCAGATAACGAGCGGAGCTGCAGGGCCCGTCCACTCCACCTCCGCCGCCGCCGCCGCCGCCGCCCTCGCGCGCGCACGCACGCAGACACGCAGCCACTCACGCACGAGCGACGGCCCAACCAGCGCCCCAGAGGCTCTCTCCGGCCGCCGCCAAATCGCCACCCCCGCCCCCGCTGCCGCCGCACAATGCCAAGTGCTTCTGGATGCAGTCGCTGTCTGGAGGAGAATTCCAGCGATCGGCTGCTCTGATGAGTAGTTTTCCGTGGTTTCTCCAATCAACACCAAGCGAACGTCGGAGTAGTACCTTTCATATGGAACACGGACGCGCGCGATCATTCTTTCCTCTTCCTTGTCACATTCTCACCCCTTACAGACTTGCACGCAATACACTACCACATATGACGAGAGACCAGTCGGGAGCTTAGGGCATGTCCCGGCTGGGGCGGTGGTCTGCTGGTGGGAGATACCTGGACGGGGACAACCTCGCAAACTGGCGTGTGGGTCGGCGCCGGACCTCGTCAACTAGCGGGGGAAGAACTTCATCTCATGTGATAAAACATGCACTGCACTTACGGAACTAATGACCGCTCCTTGAGTCTCAACAGGCTTACTGGCCGATTTCGATAGTGGGGTGTTTTGTTATAGGAGCCCGCGCTTCCCTAGCCCCGACGAAAGAGCAGCAAAGGGCACACGGCTTGCATCGGAGAGCCAAGTCGTAATAAATACATCCTCATTTTGTTTCTACCAAGCGGTATTTTTCGACAGAAACCAACAAACTTTAACCTAGGAACTGTTTAATCAAACAGTAATATTTTAAGTAACAGACATTTTACTTAATATATTCAATCCAATTTTATAATAAAAAGGTTTCGATTGTATGCATTCAAACATACTTCCGAGAAAGAAATAAACAAAACAGCGCAATAAAACTTACAATACATTACCTAAATTCTGCTGCAGTTTGACAGGTACGTAACGATGAATTGTTAACGGCAATGATACATTAAAAGTAGCCCAACAAGTATTATTTTAGTTTCTCGTTTACTTCGTAAGAAGAGAAATTATGGTAATCGTGCGCCGGAAAAACACTATTTTTCAAGAGAAAAACTCTTATTTACGGTCTCTGGTAATGAAAAAGTGAATAAATCATGTTTTAATAGCACGTGTGGTATTTGATACACTCTATAGCCTCGTGTGTAAAAAATAAACAGTTTATCTGAATTTGCATTTATTAGTATAATGCATATAATTATTCAAAATTTACTCTCCGAACATTCAAATTCGTTTTAAACACGAATTTCTGCGATTTCTTGTGCATTTTCAAGAGAGAAACGATAGAGACGGATACAGGTGATTGGCCTGGAGTTGCCACAAAGCCGCTGAGGCGTCAGAGGAAGGGAAGCAAAAGCATAGAAGGGGCGATGCGAGGGCACGATAGGGGTCAACATTAGAAAACCTCAAAAGATTCTTACCGTAAAATAACTTGAACCCAGAAAAGTGCTTAACCTTTAAAAGAAGAAAACCGACACGGTGGAACAGAGAACGTCGAATACAAGGTAGTACGATGAGACCAGACGATAACGGAAATAGAGAAATTTAAATGACGTCAAAGAATCGATGTAATTCCGAACAAGGAGAATAAATTGAAAAAAATTATAACTACTGTGAGGCACGAAGGAACGCGCGAAAACAGTTGCGATAGGCGTGCGAAGTGAGGAACCTGTAAAAGACGGCGAAGTTAACGGAAAGGGGACACGAGATACCAACGGTGGGGGAAGGGGGATTGAGGGCGACAGGGATGCTGCGAGAAGCCGTTGGCGGTTCGAGTCTCGCGTGGCGTCGCGGCGGCCTCTGTGAAGTAGGAGCCGCCGCGGTTCCGCATGCCTTTCCCGAAAGACACAACAATAAATCTTCATCGGAAGCGTATCTGACGCAGCGCTTACCGCCGACCATGAGACCGGTTGGTCGGTGACGGGGCGGGGCGGGAGGGAAGGGGTGGGGCGGCAGTGCGAACGTAAGCCCATTGCACTTTTCGGTCCCCCGGAAGGGGAGAGCGTAACTGCGGAAGAACCGGGAGGCAGCGGGTTCGCTCTCACGTACTCAAAATGAAGGTTTGCACTGGTTTCTTTGTATCAATATTTCCATTCATCGATGTTTCGATATCTAAAAATATCGCTAATGATGTATAGATATACTATCGTAACTAAATACAACGTAACTTAAAATGTATCTGTTTTTGAATAATAATATTTTATCAAAAATATTAAAAGGATCCCAAAAATGTTTCATCAAAGGTATGAATTTCAAAACTTCTCCCCCAAAACAAATAGCATCTTCTGTTTACATTTTTATTGGTTATTTTACTGCCTCGCCTACTTCCTTTCTTCATTATTTATAACACTAGGATGAAACAACATTTTACGTTTTCGAGCAAACTATGATTTTTGAGCTATGAAAATTCTATTAGAGCAACATTTCAGTATTACCTTAATGGTTTCAATGTGCAATATAATTTTAAACGAACACGCACAACTCGCGAGGAATAAGATTTTTGCGACAGTACGTGGGATCTGTCCAAAAACGTTTTGGCTTTGAGAGTTTGCAATACCTCGCTGGCGAAATTTGTTTTTACACCACACAGTGTACAAAGGTTGCTTTAACCTTAAATTCCATTTATGAAATCTGTATTTTATGCATTTTATTCATAAATGTGTCATTATATGGCTCCACCTGATTACGGTCTCGGAGTGATTAGCATAACAGATAGCTATGCAAGGCAGCACCGTTCTTTCAACCGGCCCTAGTGACGCAGGGGCTGTGCTCACTATTCTAAACGAGTAGTTCAGAGCTACGTGTTTGTGTCTTGTTAAACCCACACAGTATTATCACCTTGTAATTGTGTTTGCGGCCAGGAAAGGAAAGACTAACTACAAATTACGAGTGAAAATTTACCGTACGCTCACTGGAAAGCATAAGAAAAAGGTGTTTTAAACCGAGGACATATAGCCGGCAAATTATGTTACCCATCGCAAAATGACGTTGTTTCATAATCAATTTTAGCTACCAATAAAATCAAGCGTCTCCAAGGCGTTCCTTATGGACTTTCAAGTACAGATAACAAACCTCGTCATATGAAGTCAAACAATGAACAAGCTATTTGAATGTATTTTGTGGATAGTGCATAGCCTTTCATTCAAACAGATCCTACTCGTCGCTCAAACATTTTGGAAGACATAATGTACTTTACGATTTATCCTAATGGACATGAAATCAAGTAAATTTCAGAACGTTTATTAAATTTGACGAAAAAGTTTTCGCCTGCTGAATTCTTAGAGCAACGATATATAATTCCCACATTTGGTTAACGATTCTCGGAAAAGGACCGTATGAATCGTCCCACAAATATGCTCTTTCGCAACGTAAGATGACATTAGCAGTTTGTTTCACAATTCACTTCAGATGAAACATCAGTGACTAAGAATAAAAAAAATCGAAATGACTACTAGTTATCAATCATTCCAGTCCCAGAAGCTAAGAGCGATTTATTCTGTAGTGATAGCCCTGACTCAAAGAGGCCATGACACTGGACATGTGAAGATGATTTCATGAATGAGTAAGCAGCACCGTCATCTGCCATGACAATTCGTGAAAATGTCTTGCACATTGTGACGAAATTGGTTTCTCGTGCTATTTTCGCAAACGTAAGTTACAATTTTTGAACACTACTAAGCTTTGGACACTCTGTTTCATGTTTCGAAATATGAATGTGCATATATTCGAACCGAAAAAAAAATAAAAAACGAACGACTACAAAACATTTCTTCCAGTAAAATTACAGCTTACTCTGACCGGCGTTTTGAATGAGAGAGATCCACAGAGTTTCGCTTCTAGAAACACGTGAAAATGGGGTGTTGCCTCGAACGGCGTTATGCAAACGTCGCCGTAACAGCTGAGCCCGCTCCGAACCCCCACTGGGTCGTGGGGGGTCATTCTTTCGACTCCTAACTTTGCGCTCCATGCAACGCACTTCAGGACAACTTGGAACAGCGCGAGAGATCTTAGCTTTATACAGTTCCCATTTCTCGCAATGCACTCCGAGAAAACCTCCTGGTTTTGATCAGGCTGTTTAGAATCACCGGATCACGGGCCGTATAACTTGTGCATGCCTTGCGACACATCCCAGGAACCCTATAGCCGTCCGGAATCAAATGCGCGCGATGGATTCTAACCATTTTAATTACGCAACGCGCTCCAGGAAAACCATGAACCGTCTGCTCTCCAGCATGTTCAGTACCAAAGATGCGTCGAGAACATTCTCGATCAGAGCGACGCGCTCTTGGAAAATATAGAGATGCCTGAATCCTGTGCGCGCGAGAGCACATACTAGGTATATCCATTCGCGTTTCACGCAACGCACTCCTGGGAAAAGTAGCTTCGTGTGGGCTACGGCGCACGCGAGGGCGGGCGGAAGGCTGGATGAGCGGCCGGGTTGCGGGGTGGCTGGTGGCTGGGCGGCTTGGCGGCGGGCTGGCGAGCTGGCTGGGCGGCGGGATGGCTGGGCGGCGACCAGCGGGGTGGCCGGGTGGCGGGCGAAGGGCGGCGGGCGGCGGAGCGGCTTGGCAGCGGGGTTTCGAGTTGGCTGGATGGCGGGGTGACTGGGCGGCCAGCGGCGGGATGCTCGGAGGCGGGCGGCGAGTTGCGGGTGTCGGGGCGGCGGGGAGGTTGGGCAGCGGGGTGGACGGGCGGCGGGGTGTCTAGGCGGCGGGGTGGCTGGGCGGCGAGCGGCTGGATGGCTTGGTCGCGGGCGGCGGGATGGCTTGGTGGCGGGCGGCGTGTTGGCTGAGAGGCGAGCGGCGAGCTACGGGCGGCGGTCAGAGGGCGGCGGAGTGGCGGGGAGGGCCCAGGCGGCGACGCCGAGGGGCGGGTGGAGGAATGCGCCTGGTCGGGGGGTGTCGGGAGGCGGCGGCGGCGGCGGCGCCAGTGCCAGCGCCCGCTGGCGCGAGGCCACTAGCGGCTCTTCATGTTTCTATAATGAGATAGAGGGCCTGATAGCGCCGAATAACAGAGCGGCCGCCGGGGAGGGTTGTCGACTCGACAGGGTGCGAAACCGCGGCGCTTGAAGGCGCCGCCGCCGCCACGCCGCTCCTCCGCCTGCCCCTCCTCCTCTTCCTTCGCCGCCATGCCGCGCCGCCGCGCAGGCACGTCGCGTCCCTATGCCGGCCCTGCGCCCGCCCTGACGCCGCCCAGCCGCTGCCGCGCGCCGTCTCCTCCTCGCCCCCCCCCCCCGCCCCGCGCGCTCCGCGCTGCTCCAGACGCGTCGAAGTGTTCGAGGAGCCTTTGCTCGCGCCGTCGCGTTGCTTCACCTATTCGTTTTACGTGTTCGCGCCTATGACCGTGACATGTCACTTGGCCCTCTCCTCCGGTCCCGCGTTGTCCTCTCCCCGTCCCTCCAAGGCGGTGGAGTCCCGCTAGTGCTGTCTAGTCCTCGTCTAGTTTCTTAGTCTGGTCTCATTAGGTTCTACAGCGTTTTCTTTGTAATCTTGTATATTTTTACGTTCGTATTGCCTCGTATGTTTATACAATTTCGTCAGGCCGGCCCTTGCCAACATTTCGGATTTCTTTCTCTCATCAAGCCCTTATTCCTATCTCCCTTCCCATATTCCACCTCCACTACGCTTTCGTAACCTATTCTCCATCCTTACTCCAACAATCACACCACTAGCGAGCTGTTACGATGATCCAGGACATCAACATTTTTATACTTCTCACGGAGCTACTAATATTATTGCCTGTACTAGAAACAAACGGGAATGGTTTCCATGACAACACCAACAGAGGACCGCCACGTGTGCAGGAGAGAACGGCTATAAAAAATGTGATCGGAGGCACCGAAATGAGTCACCGTGGGATATTGCTCGTATCTAAAGCAAATTTCCCCGTATAATGTACAACGTGAAGCCTGCATACATTCTAATACATTGCACGCAACTTTCCAATTTTGAAATATGACGATAAAAGAACAATGAATGTTGTACACCAATGGTGACAATAACGATCATTCAAATGTTTACCTGTTATTTCTAAAATGAACGTGAGAACTTCATCATCGCAGTAGTTTATATCGCGTATTATGTCCTGTCTAGAAACATGTCCATGTCCGCGAACCGTCTGCTCCCAGACTATTTTACCTTTGGTTCATTTTGCCTCTGGAAATATTAAAGTTATCAACTGGCAAATATTCCCCGGCTTTCCAAATCCTGACGGATACTCGCGCGAGTGGGGATTCCCAAAGCCAGACGGCGCGGCGTCAGAGGCAGCTACGTCTGGCGCTGCTAAGGGGGTAGGCGAAAGTGGGCCAATCAATTGCATGCGAAAGGAACAATTGCGTTAATTGTCCGCTGGCCGCTTGGCAAAGACGTCGGGCAACGAGGAGGGGGCTGCAATTAGAGGCCATTCCCGTTTATTTTGATGAGGCGGCCGTCAGGCGAAAGGCGGCAAGTCGCGTCTGGCCGCTCCCTCCACCGTCCCCGTTGCGCGTTCAATGCGTTGATACGTGATTCGATATTTGATATCGACACAAGCAACATACAAAATCAATATGTCTATAGCACCATATCACCACACACATCTTCAGTACTCTCAATATGGATTGTTTTGAAAATCAAGAAATCTTATCCACGATATTACTTGTATTTAATAAATTATTAAAAACAAGTGAACATTTGAAGAAAAAAATCTCAACAGTCACGAAGTTATTTGAAATGTAGCATTAAAAAAAGTATTAAACCTATATGATATGATTTAATGCTACTATGTATATATTATAACACAACTTAATGAAAATTTGTAATGTGATCATTAAAAACCACTTAAGTTGATTTGATTTTAAATTTAAAAAAAAATAAAAGATATACACACACACTAAAGTTTTGGTGTCGTTACCACAATAAAATCGTTATAAATTATCGATTAATATAAATTATCTATCCGCCAAGAAGGGTGACCGGGTGACTGGTAGAAACCCAGGGATCTCACAGCGCCGAAGCCAAATCACAGGACATAAAATGGTTAAATACAAAAAATACAAAAAATTGAAAATATCGGTCGCATTGTGTCAAAGTTCCACCGCGCCCCGCTCCACCCCAGTGGCCCGGCCGGGAGACCGCTTCCCTCCGCCACCCGGAGGCTCCGGGCTCCATTGCCCGCACGCCGACCCCAGCGGCGGCGGCGGCGGCGGCGAGGGTGGCCCTCATGGCAATTGGAAGAGGGATGGGGCTTCACTCGGTTAAGGGTGGTTTCCCGCTTCTCTGCCTCCATCGCTCGCTCTCAGGCTCCGGCGAGGACTCGCACTCTCTCCTAGTGAGGCGGAATTTTTGAATTCGTTTTTCCGGAGTGGTAGCTGTTAACTAATTCACCGAAAATGTAATATGTGATTAGATAAAATCAAGAGTTGTGTGATTTATATCTTCCTTCACGAAAGTCATTAACATGGTGTACGTTCCATATCGTAGACGGATTTGCATTAATCATTCGATTTCATTTCTATAGTAGGTGAAAATATGTAGGAAGTTATTTCATAAAATTACATGATCTAGGTTTTATTTCTTGGAGGGTTCTTCAAAACTTACTCGAAATATACAGATTCAATGTTTTACGCGATGGAACTGAATTTCATTTTAAACTCGGGGTTTTCCTCACTGTCTCTAAGGAAATGTTTACAGAATTCAGTTTAATTGGTTCATCTTTTCCATCAAATATCGTTTCTTTCATATTACGAAATTCAAACAAGAACATTAATTATTTTATATCAGTCCTACATTTCTGGTGATGTTAAGAGTTCATAACCTCTTCAAACACAAAAAATACAAAAGTGGTGTGTTTATCAATAATTTTATTGTATGTTGAAAGCTTCTGTCAATATGCATATCTTTAACGCATTCAACCCCCCTTTACTGAAACCCACTTGAATCTAC
This sequence comes from Gryllus longicercus, assembly GCA_038098605.1. NCBI lineage: Eukaryota > Metazoa > Arthropoda > Insecta > Orthoptera > Gryllidae > Gryllus > Gryllus longicercus. Next base: position 434,264 of record JAZDUA010000339.1, on the reverse strand, counting down.
ATGTGATGGCTTTCACGCTGCCCAAAAAAGTTTTCTACAAGTCATAAAGTTACGGATAAACGGATAACGCCCTCGATCATCGAACATATTAATGTCCACTTACTGCATTAGCTCCGTTAGGACGCTTAGGACTGGGGCATAGACGCGTAAAACGACCCGAACAAAAGAAAAACTAACAGCAAATAGAAAAAACGAAGGAAAATCTAATTGGTGCAATGGCGTCTCGCAGCAGGGGTACGAAGGGGAAGGCAGAGAGGGGCGAGGGGGCGGGGGCGGGAGGGGAGATGGGTGGATGGGCGAGGGGGCGCGCCGCCCGCACGGCCAGCGGATCCAGTCCCACTTCCTTCCACTTAACATATTTGTGAAGGCCGAGGCAGCGGCGGAACAAACGAAGCGTCCGTGCCCGCGCCCGCGCCCGCCACCGCCGCCGCTGCCCGTCGCCCCAGGCACGGCCGCCCCGCCCCCGCCGCCCGCACCGTCCACGCCGCCCCGCGCCGCCCCGCTCCGAGAGAGGCCGCCTCAAGGTGCCAGCCTGTAGACTCCCTAGATACACAGAGAAGCGCATTCCTTTGCGCCGTCCATTCCGCCATTTTATATCAGTTGTCTGGACGGTTCGAATTGTACGATAACATGTTTTAATGGTGTGTTCCAGTCGTTACCAAACCAATATTAACATACTCGAAAATCTCCATCATGCCTTCAATCGCAATAATTTGGCCTCAGCTCCTAAATGCTGAGTGTGTGAGGACATTAAATGACCGCGGCCATTCAGGTTGCGCTACTCATCTAGGGACTCTACAGGTCCCTCCGACCCTCCCTCTGCATTAGGTCCCCGGGTTCTCCTTGTCTGCCCTGCTAAATGGATCGCTCGGACGCAGCCAAGCGTACTATCGAAGGGTAGTTTTTAGTCCTGGAGTAAGCTTAATCCGTTACAGTGGGACGTGTGCTACAATATCGAGTACACGGCTGTGCGGAGTCGGAAACTCGCCAATTGCTCCGGTTTTGATGGCTATGTTAATTTGAGGACCACTTTTATACATTTAATACATCAAAATATTAACAACTTCCACAAAAGATGTTTTATATATTATTCCCTATAACGTGTTGAAATGCCAAGGTGAAATCAATTAAAAAGTTAATGTAGTTATCAGTGCTAATGTAGTCGCCTCACACCAGCAACTATTGTTTGTAACAGATTCTAGAACAGTTGCATGTCGCCTAAAACAGCTTCGCTCCCTGAAAAGTACTCTTCCGCCAGATAAGTTGGGACGACAGCTGATAATGACTGGAGTTAAGTGAGTGCAGTTACAGGTGACAGATATTTTTCACAACTGGTTTAGTTTGTTTCGATAACGACACAAAAAAGAATATTGTAAGAATTGATACAAATTATTTCGTAAAGATAATGAGAATATATGAATGTGAATTAGGGCATTAAACTTTTGTAACTGGACAAGTTAAATTCACTGAATCTTAAAGAGCCTGCAATGTTATTACGCATTCAATTCAACTCACAAAATGCTACTTTTTCGTCGATTAATCCAGGTAAATAGCATTTCGTATAAAAACGTTTTGAAGGGAACTTTTCTTGAATTCCAGCAAAACAAACACTTTTCATGAGGACACTCTCCATTTTAACGTATTGACACAATAATTAGGTGTGTTACACATCGACAACGTCCCCCAATTTAGTTTGGCTTGCCCGAGTGTCAAAATAATTAATCACACACGTGAACAAAGTACATTAGATAGAAACCAGCACTGCCGTAGACAAAACATAGAGCAGGGTTCCAGCTGATTCATCCCTTTATAATCAACATAAATCAATTGAAAGGCGTTGATTTATACTAGGGCCCTAACCTTGCCCATCTTTCCTGTGTTAAATACATTTCACGAATCGCACTAAATACAATGCAACTACATGTATTGTTAGTAATGTTTTACAAAATATAGGCAACTGATTCTTATCAAACTGTTTTGAATTATTTATACTTCCGCCTAATCGATTGCTCATAATTATTATGATGTATTAATTTTTCATTTCCAAGATGTTTCTTTTCTTTTTCCATTACGAAACAACTGTGATTCACACGACATAAATTCTATCTATCGTATTTTAGTTACCAGTTGGTGAAACTTGAAATAACGGCGTTGAAGAGGTGTGCTCAGTACACACAGCAGCTCGACCGAAGCGGACGCCGCCATTTTATTTCCATTACACTCTCCTTCAACGTCATTGTTTCGCGTTTCATGCAGTACGCCGATTATCCGGTAGATGGCAAAACTGTCGCCAAATCTACGTTCTGCCGAACGGAAAAATCTGACAATGATACAGCTGAGTAAACCAAAACATTTTTTTTAGAACTAGGGTAATTCATCAAAACTGACAGAACGATATTAAGTTCTTACATTAATAATAAAGAAAAAATCAATTATTCTATAATGGATTTAAGAAACCTAAGTTTCAATTCTGAGACTTTTTAAGAAAAAAGTTGGTTCTTCTGAAAGTTCTAGAGTTAATGAAGAAAGAAAAGCACAAAAGAATAAAATAAGGTTCTATTGTACAGTCTTCATTGATAAATCACTTATAAATAAAAACTAGAAGAAACATATTATTGTAGTTTTTGTCTCCAGCCGCTACAGAAAATCATGAGAGCTGTCAATCGAAATCAATTTAGGGGAAAACTACAAAATGTTGCTAAATTTTCAAATCCCAACTCCGTTTAATAACCTATTCCCTGATCACAAACTGACTGCAATCTCTAAATTATAACGTAAGATCTGCAGCACACAGATCTGCATCTACAGCACCAAATTTCATAGCGTCTTCATTGCGAACCGGGCGGTTTTTAATTTTGTATTGCTAATGGAGACCTCCTATCCGAAAAATCGGTTTAGACAGCATATCCTTAGACCACGCGTACAAAACAAGCAAACTAGTTCCTATCTTGATCCACTAGCTTGAACTTCACAATAAAATTGCTGTGATACAGGAAATTATGATCTAGATGTTTTACATCGATGTTTTTTCGCTGAGCGAAATGTGTGACAAAATCTCTTTCATTTCAAAGATGTGAAATGCATTTGACACGGGAAGGACAGAACTGGCGAACACAACGGAGAGGTATTCTCTATAGAGTAATTTTTTAAATCGGAGACTGTAAACATTGCTTCGACTTGTATACTTATACACTGAATGACAATTTCTTTTTTTCATGACCGAAACTAAGACAAAACTAAATGAAAATCAGACATTTTTTCTTGTTTGATTTCACAGTGTTAGAAGAGCTTATTTTAAATTATTTATCTAATTGCCTATTTATCTAAGTAGAAGTTAACAGGAAAGTTATTTCACAAGAGGAATGAAATAGCCCCAAAGGATGACATGTACGACTATATGTTTCTAATGCGGATTCCACTGTCTTTTTTATCGATCTTGTGCAGTAATTTTCGAGTCAAACAGCAGTCACATTAACTTCGACGAATTATTTCGAATAAGTAGAAATTAAATTACGGGTAATAATGTTTTGAGAGTCGTTTAGCCGTATCTTCATTAATTATGTTTACAATGCCATCAACGTGATAATATTTAAAACTATGTCAGCATGAGTTTTTTGATAGTATTGTTGACGTAATTAATGAGGCAACGGTGTGAATGGTATGACGGCAATAATGATAATGTTAATAGAATAATGTTATTGCCCTTGTTAAAGAATTCAAGGACTAGAAAATTAAGAGAATTCAACATAAAAATTGTGCGATCAATTCTTCGAATTCAACACTAGCAACATGAAGCCTTTATGACCCTTCCCCCCAGATCGTAGCAACAACACGACTCTTTTAGTGCATAAAACATCAAGTCAAATAAAAATTTTAGAAAAATCAAAGAAATCTCCACGTGCCCGTCGAAAGTCTAGCAAACGCTAACTACTTTAAATATACTATAAGTGTTTCTCATTTTTACCAAGAATAAGTACAAAATACGGAGAAACATTGATCATCTAAAAGCATAACGATATTTGGATCTCCTTGAAGAGCAAAGATTTTGACCGTTCCTCTTGTTTAAATTTTAATTACGCACTGCTCAAATGAAAGAGTAACCAATTAATTTAATCGGCATACATTAACTCCATTCGCACACATCAATATGAAGATTGAGATAAGAATATAACGCCTTCTTTTATTAAAAAAGGATTATTTCATCGTTATTTCAAGTTAAATTTTGATTTGAGCAAAACAAACGTATGCAGACTTAATGGACTATTTTAATCCTTATCTAGTATGTCCAGAAATGCGCGTCATTTCAGACGCGTACGTACATTTTTACCTAAACAACAAATCATCCCCAAACACAACGAGAACTCGTGTGATGGAATCCAACACGTAGCGTTGCCACTGGCTGACGCGCGCTGGCTGCCGCCGGTCGTCGCGGTGCGCCGCCGCGACGGGACGAGACGTGACGGGACGTGAGTGGACGTGACGAGTCGCGAGGTCGTGGCGCGCGGGGACCCCCCTCCCCGCGCGGGCCACGACGCCACCGTAAATTCGTCACACGCAGCCAGCGGTCTCTTCGCCACACGCACCCGCAGCAGATAAACGTCCAATCGGGGTCGTAATTCACGGCGCCGTCGTCCCCACCGCCGCCGCCGCCGCCGCCGCCGCCTGCTGGTCCCACCGGTGGCCCAAGGGAGAGCGGCGTCGCGGGAGCCAGTCCGCGCGCTGTGAAATCTCTGCCGCCGTGAAATTTTCGCCGCTTCCGTCGTCGCCTCCGTCACCGGGATCTCTCTCTTCCTCTCTCTCTCCCTCTCTGCCGGCTGCGTCGTCTTCTGGCCGTTGACACTGCTCTTGCTGGATGATTTTTTCGTCCTTTTTTATTCTCAGTTTCGGCGTCGTTTCTCTAGCCAACAACTTGACCGGTGGGGAGTCACTGAATCATAGGTCTCAGTTGTTCTTTGACCTGATATATGTTGTTACACCTTTCGTTTTTGATTTACTTTTCGTCTGTGTCTTACTTGTTGTTGGTATGCCCCCCTTACTTAACTTGTTCTGTAATGTTCTCATGGTAGAATTTAATTAATGAGAACGAATTATATTTTGTCTCAAAATCTTGTTTTAGATGGGTTGAAGTTTTAATATGAATTGTCTCCTGAGTCCAGTTATTGAACACAACACAGGAATAAATATTCAGTTCAACTCTCCCACCTAAAAATGTTTCTTTATCATTCTTTTTGTCTTCCTAATATTCAGTGTCAGTCACTTGAACGAAATCATCATCAGATCCTGACCTGCCATCAATAAATCTTAATCAGTCACTTTGCACATGAAATAGGACGACATCAAATAGAAGTAAATGAAAATAGTGTCCAAATGAGAGTTGCAGGAGTCTGAGCTTGCAGCGTCCGTAGAGTCTCATCTCTCATCCTACATAGTCTACTATTAAAGCACACAAAGACAAAGTTACATCATGTTGGAGACTGCAAGATACGGCTGGATCGCGATGTTCAAATCCTATCCCGCCGGACTCGGAGGCTGCATGGGGCTGTCTTCGCAGCAACGGGGCCGGTGCTAGCGCAGGTCGACCGCGGTCCACCCACGCCCGCTTCCGCCGGCGCCATCGGCGTTCGCGCCCTTTGCACACGCGCAGCGTTTGTGCGGGCGCGCGCCCCGCGGCCGGCGCCGCCGCTGCTAACTCCGCTGGGCGGCCGCGCGCGCGCGTGTCCTCGCCTGTCGTACGTTATCGCAGGCGCCGCCGCGTCCCTGAGCCGCGCCGCCGACACGTCGCGTTTCCGTCGCTGCCGCCGGCGGCGACACGGGTCGCCGCGCTGGCGCCGCCACCACTGCCGCCGCTGCCCCGCCGTCGCCGCGCCGGCTCGCACCGCCGCTCGCCGTTCGCGCTACCCGTCGACTGATCGCGTCCCCGGACGCAGCCTCCGCGCCTCTGGACCGCGGATGAATCACAACGCCCCTGAGTCGCTCCCGAGATCAGGTGCGCGCGGCGTTGATTCACACAACTTGTGAATGAAATCTCTGTTGAGTCACTTACCGGCCGGCGTACGATACGTCAATGACTCATTCATCTCGTACTGACTCACGAGCGAACGGTTCGCACAGTAATTGCGAAAACACGCGATCGTGCCGTCTTGATTCACGAACGCCGCGGCGCGGCGCGGGCCGGCGAGCGTGTGAGCCGCGGCGGGGGCCCTGGGGAGGCTGGGCGCTGGCGATCGCGCCCTTGGGAGGTCGCGGGGCGGGCGGGTCTCCCGGGGATCGCGGCGCGGACGGGCGCCGCGCGCGCCGAACGACGCTTTGACTCACACGCGCCGTGACTCATTCATCGCGCGGAGCGGCGCAGCACGCACGCCGGACCCGCCCGCCCTCACGTACATTCATGAGTTCGGGGCCGCGCCGCGTGCCTAGGCGCCGCCGCCGGTCGCCGAGGACGTGCCGGCAGGCGGGGTCGGCGCGAGGGTGGCAGGGACGGCAGTGGCGGGCGGGCGGGCGGACGAAGTCAGGCGAAGCGCGACGCCTCCGCCCCCTGCCGTTCCTCCCACCCCCGGCAGCCGCCGCCGCCGCCGCCCGCGCACGTCCGGCCGTTTCCATTTCCGCCCGGCGCGGCGTTGCACCACGCCGTTACATCACCGGCGCGGCGGTGTGCGGGCGGGGGCCCTGGCGGCGCCGCGCCGCGCCGCGCCGCCTCCGCCGCCGCCGCCGCCGGCCCCGAAGCCGCAGGTGCGTCGCCCGGGCGTTTCATTTGCGCCTGCACCGAGAGGCGCGAGACAGCTGGACGGGAGCGCGGGTCAACGAACTTTCGAGGCCCCTGTGACGACTCCGAACATTTCCACTGAGTTCCATCGCAAGCGGCTTCAATCATAAGTTCATCGATACAAGTTAACATTGTCTCGAAGTAGTTGCTGGAATATCGAAATAATATACATAAAGAATAAAATAGAATATAACTGACAGTGTTTCACATGATAATACAATTCATGTTTTGGCAAATTGCCATTTAATTAGACAAATTGACATTTAATTTTTGACTCCCACTAAATATGACGTGACCATGAGTATACTTTATTGCTAAATAGTCATCATTGAGAAATAAATTTATTGAAAATAACTTGTATAATAAAAATAATAAAATAGATGGGTTCATTATGCCTAGTGTACTGACGTCGACCTTCGGTTCTGAAAGACAATGAGGCACGATTATGAAGGAACACTTAAATAATTGAGATAATGTTGAATAAACCTATCCTATCAGAGACCACGTCTTGACTCCTTTGGCTTATTGCTGTCGTGAAGGGTCGAAATTCCTCCAAATGCATCTGGTCAATATAATGGTGTCCTTATGAACACGAAACTAGCATGGAAGGACGGCAGTTAAATGAAACTAAAAGATAATGGACGTCTTGGTATACTCAATAATTGGTATACTATTTTCATTCCAGTCTAAAAATACAAAACCTTATTCTTATTTTCAAAAATTACTTCGCCCCCTCTCCATACATGCGGGGTTCCAGTGTGGGGTTCAGTTACTCTATCAACTATAAACAAATAGAAATTTTTCTCGAATACGATTTTCCGAATTTCCACAAATGTTCTCAACATACACGTTTCTACACATATATTTTATGTGTACACGGCAGGAGAGGCACGGAAGCCTGAGGCGGCTGCGGAGGTGCCCGTGGATGCGGTGGGGACAGAGAGATGAGGGGGACGGGGCGACAGTGAAGCGGGGCCGCCAGGCAAAGCGTGGGCGGCGGGGGCGGGGGGCGGGGGCGGCGGTGGACGGCACTTAAAGAGCTTTAGTGGCTGCAGCTACGTGGCACCGACAGTTAACGCAAATCGCCTGCCGCGTCCCGAGCCGCGAATGCCTGACCGCAAGGAGGCGATAAGCGCCCCCCCCCCCCCACTGCGCTGGCGAACCCTCCGCTGCAGGAGCCTCACTCCCCCACAGCCCAACGCCGCGATCCTTGCCACGTAGACTCGGCTGCATTGCGTTGCAATACTTCCCCATTCGACTTGCGAAGGGAAATTTGGGATACGCACACCTATTTAAAACTCCTTTCAGCCTGAAAATACAAACCTTTCTTCGTATGTATAAAACTGTCCTTCGCCCCATCTAAATGTGCCTGTCCAGTCTGGTGTTTAACTGCTCTAACGACTATCCACAAACAGCAAGTTTTTCAAATTATGTTTTCCGAATTACCATTGAATACACTATCGTCACCATCGTGTAGTCCCTAAATTATTTCGGCACCACTTCCTTGGCCACCATTAGTAGTACCGGAGTTAGCCCCCTGGCTTCGTAAACGCTAGTTTGCTAGTTCCAATCCGACTGGAGGTAGTGGATTTTCGAAGGATGGACAAATTTCAGTGCGAGTAAGAGTGAAAGAACACTAGATTAATGTCCGGGCAACTTAAACCCTCCGTCAATTCCCGCCCAAATCGTATCCCTTATTTGTTCGGCCAGGGAGGCACCCGAGTAATGGATAGATACTAAAGCGAGACCGTTGTTGAGTAGGAACCCTGGCGGACGATTTCGGATTCAAAATAAGCGGTAGCCTTACGTGTTGAAGTGGTGCAAAATGAACAAAAATATATCCCATGTTGGAGGGGGCAATGGACGTGTATTCCAAGCTCGGATATTAACAATATAGTTTCTGCTGTACTCGTCATTTTATGCCAGTGATATCAAGGAAGTTTCCGGTGAGATTTGGTGACACGGACAGCATAAGGAATTTACCCTTCATCCCCCTCGCCACAAGAGACTGCAGTAGTGAAAGTGGCTCTGAAGCTTACCCGAGAGATACTATACGGCGAGGGTTAGAAACAAAATAATTAATAATGTGTGTTGCTTCATTTAATTTTATGATTATTAACAGATTTACTTTTATTTTTGTGTATGCATCCTTTTTCCCACAGGATCGAAAATACAAAACTTTTCACGCTGCTGCACGTTTCAATAGCGCCATCGCTGTAGGAAACTAAGAGTTCATACACTCTCTAATATAAAAATGGAAATAGTTCATTAACAGAAATATTCTCACATCTCTTAAGGCATTGAGGACGGCGTCTCAAAACGCTGTACTTCCACAATTCCTGGACATTTTCTTGCCGAATTACAGTCAACAATATTTGCCTCTTCGAAAACGTACTGACCAAAGTGAATATAGGGGGCCATGAAAGATTCCAAAAGCATACTATTTCTCAAAAGCTACATTTCCTCAACACATTAACAGATGCTTCGAAAACGAGAGCGCGAGATGACGAAATTTCTCGTTCGCGGTCCGCAATGCGCCGTGTGTCGCGGACCGCAATAAAAAGGTTCATCTTTGTTAACTACTCTATTTTCGCGTCAAATTATGGTTGCAATGAGCCCATAATAACTACTGTATGAATTTTAACTCTGCGACTTTGGTTTCATCTCGTCTTTTTTTCGTGATAAACATATCTGCGCCAATGAAATACTTTTCGGTCGCACGCGAATACGATCAACTTGATCTTCAGCACACCCTCATTGTACATGAATTCTCATAATCGGAAATGACCCTAAATATAAAAACCTTCGTTCCTACCGTCTGATGATGAACCATTATAAAGCTATTTTATTTTTACCCAGCTTCAAGCATGGCATTGCATTCCTCACGACAAATACCTTCACGGTGTGTCATACTTCCCCAGGCCACGTGAGGAAATGTGAGTGAGAACTAGTGAGCACGGATGGAGGAGTGCCTCATTCTTTTTGCAGTAGAAACGCGTCATCGGCGCTGCATACCTCCATTCTAGTCGCGCTACAAGGTTGCGGTAGCAATAAGCACCGTGTAGAATTACGATCTAGTGTCAAGGGCACCACCCCACAGGTGATGCGTAATGCAGTGATTCAAAGCAATGCAATGTGGTCGCTTCGCAAAATCTCCACATAACAAGAACGGCATGCGGATCACGAGATTAAGACGATGCATTTGCTGGCGGTCACGGGATCGTGATACGATTATTCTTGGCGAGTAGAAGAGACGAGGGCACCCTCAAGGATGTGTAGTGGTTTGTGTTGTCACCCACGCATTGGTGCCTGGGATGAGAAGGGTAGGGAGTTGCCGGTCTTCTACATTCGTGATTCAAACGGATATTTTTCTCTTATATTGCCAATAGTTTATTTTTAATGCTGAAAAGCAATAGACCTTTGTATATTACGTTCTCACAGACTCAGCGAATCCGAGTTTGAGGAAGTGTTGCTGAGGAAGACCCAGGAATCGAATGCGAGCAGTATTTTCCTACAACTGTTCTTCTCAGTTAACATTGTGTGGATTCAGTATGTAACAAATGAAATATCCATTGCTTGAATTTTACATTTACATTCCTCTCTGCAAATCAGAAGTGGTAGGACACAATGGCGGTATTTCAGAGATATTTCTCTGTGGAGAATGGTAGACACAACTTCCGCCAGAGAGCGGAAATGCTGTTTTGCCCTTGCCCACTGTAGCATCAGAATTCCGTCGTAGCAGGGACTGTTCCATGAAAATACTGAACTAAGACAAAGGGAATAAGAAAATACTGCTGCTTCTCTGAGCACTGATTGTCAGTGTTTTTCAAAAAATACTGTATTTCACTTTGTTAATATATTCCATATTTAAACCGAAGATAAATGATTGTTGTGTAGTTTATTGCTATAAAGTATAGACATAGCACCTCCATTATAAACATTTCAACAAAAAAAACACAAAAAACGAATATTTACTGTATTCCTGTATGCAATGCAGAATATTTCACATTTTCGAAATTGGATATTTGAGTCGATTTGAATAGTTTAAATTTGCAAAAGGTATGGCCATCATTATTGAAGTTGTACCCAAACAATGTCTTCTTGTATATTAGCCGGAATAAATTAAAATAAAATTATTTAATTTGGTTTATCAATGATAATCTATTGTGGCAATAAAGCCACACATTTAACTTTTTGTTATTTGACGGTAGATGACAAACGAAACAAAATAGAACAGAAGAATTACAGGAAGAATATATGAATCCTGCTTCAGCTATAAATGTAGCTCATTTCTCATTTGCTCGGCGGGAACAGAAACGATTTTCTACGTCCTTGTCTATAGCATGCTGTCGGAACTGCGACTGTCCGCACATCGTTGCAAAAACACGCCCCTAGTGGCGTCCGCCATTATGGCGAGTGCGGGCCGGAGCGGCACTGGGCGATGCAGCGCGACGCGGGGCGGGGCGTGGCGCTGTGGAGTGGCTCGCGGCGAGGCGGGGAGGAGTGCAGCGATGTGAGATGGTGCGTGGCGTTGTGGGGCCGTGCGGTGCGGTGCGGGGCGGGGCGAGGCAAGCGGAACCTTGGGGGACGGGGCGAGGCGGGGATGATCGGTGCGGGACGGCATGATGCGGGGTAGAATGGCGAGGTGCGGGGCGGAGCGGGTCCCGGCGGTGTGGTGGAGGCGGGGCGGGGCGGAGCGTGGCGGGGAGATGCAGGGCGACTCAGGGCGGGGCGTGGCGCTGTAGTGGCACGCGGCGAGGCGGGGAAGAGTGGAGCGGTGTGAGGTGGTGCGTGGCGTGGCGGGGCGGGGCGGGGCAAGGCAAGCGGAACCTTGCGGGACGGGGCGAGGCGGGGATGATCGGTGCGGGAGAGCATGATGCGGGGTAGGGCGGGGTGGGGCGGGGAGGAGCGGGTCACGGCGGTGGGGTACGGGCGGGGCGGGCGCGGCGATCCGGGGCGGTGCGGCAGGGCAAGGGGCGCGTGTCGCGGCAGGAAGCGCGTCTCGCCGACGTCGTCGCCGCAGCCGACGAGTAATTGCGGGAGGGCAGCGAGTTTTTCCATTTGTCGTGCGAGCGCGGCCGTGTCAATCAGCACTGTGATTCAATGGCGTGCAGCTAAATAGCTTGATTGTGTACCCTGACTGCCGGCCCGGCCGTACAAGCGTAACATCATAATTCACGGCTCGTCCTATGAACATAGTTCATTAGGCGGCGGGATCGCCGGTCGCTGTTCAATTTATCACGTGTGCGTGTGACACGAAGAGTTCGGCCGAGTGTGGCGCGCGCTCCCAGACCCCCCCCCCCTCCTGCGTCAGTTCCCGGCCCGACAGATCAGCTCGTGAATGCTTCCTGCTCAGGAAGGAAAGAAATTGGATTTTCTTTTCTTTTGATTTAATATCTGCCAAGACTGAACGCCGAAGTGCCAATTCTGAGAATGCAATTGGTGATAAAACAACATTCCGAAATTTGTAAATGATTCACGCTGGAGTAATCTCCATTTAAACATGTCATGAAACGCTTAACTGTTTTTTCTCCTTAATGTCAACCTTTGGTCCATCAAACGTTGACTCCCTCCCAGAAAAATTGCATTTTTTTTTCAATACAATTTCTCTCTCGGTTTCTATTTATCACTTCATGTGCATTTCCATATCTTTATTTCGGCATTCCGCAATTCAGTCACAAGTAGTAAGAGCATACGTGAATTATTACTCCAAAGTAGCAGAAATTGTGAAAATACCACCCTAGAGTTGTTACAAGTCGTGTAATTATACATACCAGTAAAAGTGTCGACCCCAGGAAAGTTCGAGACTGTGTCGCCAAGTTCTCGAAGCACTCACGCTGCCGCGAAATCCACCGAACCAGTCTTCTTTTCACTCACGATCTGGAAAGACAATTAGCATAACTTAAAAATAATTTACTTTTCATCTACAACATGAAGTACAAATTAACAAAGTTAAAATATAGTTCGTTTTGTGTAACAGCATTTGCAAAAGGTCCAACAGCTGCAAATATCCTAGAAAGTAAAAAGAACCTCCATTAATCAAACTCAGAGACGACGAATTCTGTAAAATCTCTAATTTTCTTCATTCTACTTTAATCTTCCTTAAATATGGAATATAGAATTTGAACCTCGTCGAAATATGTAATAAAGCGATGTTTCTCGTTCTCTTCTTTTTCTAGATGTAGAATAGACATCCATATTCTAGAATAGATTGAGAATGATGCGTACTGTCTGTTGACCACGTTATTACGTACTCCAGAAATATCCTCAATGTGTACTAGGCGTATCCCTAATAGTGAATCGCCGTAAACCACTTGCAACGGGAGGTGGTAACGTCTTAACTATCGAACCTCTACCATCGCCACTGTTATTTCCAAGCTGGAAACATCTGCGTGTTAATGCAGAAAAATGGTCACGAAGTTAGGAGAAAAGTCTTGCCTATCAAGAGAGGCCAAAAAACAAAGAAAGCTGTTGGAAGAAAACGGAAAAAAATTAAGATAATTGTAATTACATGTTCAAAGGGATATTTCGAGGTTACAGATAATAGCGAAATTTTCAGAAAAAAGACTACGAAAGATTTTCATAAAACGTTAAGGTAAAACTGGGGAAATGGGGAGAAAGTTCTTGGAAATAGGATGAAGTATTCCCAACAACAAGGCGCTCCGTCAAATTCTTTTTATTTGTCATCTTCATTCACCGATGGAGATTCTAATCGATTGTCCTTACAGACATGTTCAATTATACTATTGTATATTTATACCCTTGTTCTTAGGAAGCTGAAGGGAACTTCAAATAATAGATGGAATTTTAAATGAACTAATTGTAAGAAATTGTTTTCTGTTGTAGGGGTATGTATGTCCAACATGTGTAGTTGAATAATGGGTAGTGATATGACTATAGAACTATAGTGAACATTATCAATTATTACTAATATAATGGTGGCTCATTTAATGTGGTATAAAACACACCAGCGAGTTCCTCATAATATTAACAATAAATAATTCATTTCCCGTTTTGACCTCAGACGCATATATTTCCGTAGAACGTGCTTTTGTATTTTTTCTTTCTTTCTTTCTTTCTTTCTTTCTTTCTTTCTTTCTTTCTTTCTTTCCTTCTTTCTTTCCTTCTTTCTTTCCTTCTTTCTTTCCTTCTTTCTTTCAATTTCGTCGCAGCCAATAAATCATCGCCAACGTATGCGCATTTCCAAGACTCGAAGAGCTGCTGCAGTCTCGGGAGGTCATTAGCGTTATTTGTGTACAGCGAGTACAGAGCAAATCTGACGGCCGGCTGGCGAGGTAAGGGAATGACGGCCTAAAATCGTTCGCGAACTCAGAACCGCGCCTGAAACAGTGCTGGCATAATTGACACCCCATATCCAATAATTCATACATTTGGATTTTTCTTCGATTGTATTCGAAATAAAAATGATTTTTCTTCAGCAATACTTAGACACATCTTCGACTTCGACTCACAACCTTCTGGATCGTATAGAAAAGGAGAAAACTTCTAGAAAACGCTGAGCAGAATCGAAGCGTTTCTCAAAAACTGCCGTAGAAAATATTCGTCCATCTAATCTAGATGAATACGGTGGTGTGTTTTTTACCACCTGAAACGATTCGTATTGTACGTATTATATCCGAATATTAAAATCGATAGAAGGATGTGATCAAACGTTCATTCTACGCCTAAATGAATTGTAAAGTTACACTCTCGGATTGTATCAACTGCCTCTATTCAGTTAATTCATTTCATTAATACAGTTCCACGTTTTATTAATGTTATTCCCTAGTTCCCCAAACCCGTTTTTAGTCGCTGACAATTGACTTCATCTCAAACGTTTCAAACTTTGGAAGTGGATGAAGCAGGATTGCGCCACGGCAGCGCGGGTTCGATTTGTTGCTTCTGAAAGGCACGCGTGTGTTTGCAGGTAGCATACACGAGCAGGCGCCGTGCCGCCATTCGGGCGCTGCTGCGCACGCGCGGAGCCACGCACGCACGCGGGACGCCAGCGCGTACGTCGCAGCACGGCGCACCCCTCCTACCTCCCCCTTCCCGGCCTTATCTCCGCGCCGCCCGCCCTCACCGCCCCCTTCGCCTCCCACGCCGCCGCCTGCCATGTTGCGGTGCGTTTATACACAACTCGAGGAAAGACGGCGCGGCGTGTAGGAGCAACGAGCGGTACGAAAACATCGGAAGCATTGTGTCCTCGAAATCCAGAAGGGAAGCGGGGGCAAAACAATCTACCGATATGGAGTCTCGTAAGCGGGCCTGAGACATCGATGCCGATGTTTTCAAAACATCGATATATTGAAGCCGATGTTTTTTTAACATCGATGTTTTGTTCTCGATGTTTATACATTTCCCAAGTTTTGTTCGTGGATGAAGAATCCCCATAAACACTATTTCGTAAACGTTAAGGTATGAAACATTAACTCATGGTACCACTGTCTGTTTATGTGTTCGAACTAAACTATCGCGGTTCGTACTAACTTCATCGAACAGACTATCTCTCGCTCCAGATAATACAGATGCTCTGTTTTTTCATTGTCTTTCCTCGTATTTCCCAAATAGAGAGTATTTAAACTTTGTTTCCAGTTAAATTTGAATTATACATTAATATACCGACATTGTCCAATTAAATTTTGTTGAGCACGAATTTAATGTTGGAGGTTACTAAATCAGCTTTAAAACATCGATGTTTGGTTTTGTTATCGATGCCGCATCATGGCCTGAGAAGTAAGGGACGAAAATTCGTTTACCTACTAGGGCATTTTCTTCCAGGAATGTTTCGGCAACTTTGTCACATTTTGTGCCAGTTTTCGACAAAAATATTTTAAAAACACAAGTAAATACAAATATTTAATCTCGTTACAGCTTTTGGGTTTCGATTCTCGCGTGTAAAGCTTTAGAGAAAAAAAACAATTGTTGACTTGGTTGGTCCACAGCAAAAACACGACTGTCAGCATTTTAACGGCACCTGCAAAGTGGAGAATGGCGCAGGCAACCAAAATTATACCTTTCAGACGTGACTGTTGCTCTCGTGAATGGGTCTGATCTAGCATTCGGGAAACCCACATTGAAAGCTGGTCGAAGAAACAATTTAGTGTTCGTGGTACTGCAACAGTATCCGATCGAACTGGTGCAGTTGGAACGAGGTCGAATATTGCGGAGTAATGTTGACTCTAAACTATGTACACTGAATTTTCAAAATACTTCTGTAAGTAAAATGCTATTAAACGGATTGAAAACAGCTTTTCCTGTCTGCATAGGACTATTTATTGATTTAACGACAAAAAACAGTTAAAACCTGTGTGACGTACTGTAGGGAGAAGTGTATTCTGTGCACGTATTTAACTGTTTTTTGACGTTAGCGTAGCGTAGACTGTATTTATTTTTCACTTTAATCGACACACTTATGAAAGAATGCGATATTTTTATAATCTATCCTACGAATACCACCGAAAAATTGGCATCGTATACGTTTTAAAGTTGGCATACGAATACCACCGTGACATCTCAGCCATTTTTACGGGTATTATTTTTTTTCTAAACAATATTCATATTCCCATTAATGTTACTATGATTATTCATGTGAATTTTGGAGTCAGCTTACAGGACAAGAGTGCTTCGGCTGTCGAGGGCAACATTTCCGAATGCATCACTACTCCCTTCATTAGACAAACACCGTAAGTCTTAGAATACATTAAATATTTGGGTTTTAATTGCCAAACACGATCGTGTTAATGGAGGGATAGGTATCGTGCTAATTTGCATGTAGGCAATGTACTAATTTTCAGATAGCACAAATAAAACCTACATACATGGAACAATCATTCAACGTTAGTGAAACTTTTGACTGGTAGACAGTACAACGTGCATTACAAGACACCATTTATATATGATAATACGCAAGCCTTAACAATAAGGAAACTCAGAAAGGACAAGTTTCAAAATACTAGGGCTATGAAACTATTATCTTTCCAATATCCATTTTTAAATTGTAATTAAATTCATGGCCGGTTTTTAATTTAAAATTTGTTTGGGAACCTAGGTTATTATTTCCCAATGAGAATGCTATATAAATTCCATTGCTGTCACATTATAAGTATTTTCGAATATTTCTGAATAAAAGCTAGTACACCATCGTTTTGGTCATGATTGAGATTCATATGTCAACGCCAGTGTCTGCCATGTGATCGAATAGTCAGTAACTGTCATTAATAAAAAGTTGCAATGTACGACGCAGAAGAAAATGACCGTAAGGTTTGACGTTCGTACTCATAACCATACATGAAATTGTAATTTATATGTCAAACACCGACACAAAATTGTGGTTTGCTCTTGAAAAATGACAAAAAAACTCAAAGCAAATAACTCGCAAAAAAATGTTCTACAAGAATTAACACCAATAATATAAAAAAATAAAAATAATTTGAATGAAATCGGACGATGACCATTCCTTCCACTTTTTGTGCAATACGAGTCCAATCGAGTCATACCATCGGTAAAAAGCAGTCGTACTTCCCACACTCGACACATGGCCTGCTTGGAATTCCTCAACAGGGCGTTTTTAGGTGGATTTTTTCCGGGAACGAACACTGCCCGATCTCCGACGTTTCATTAAAGTTTAAACCATTTTAAAGAACCTAATCACCACAATCGAAACATCGGCCTCGTCAATCACGAGGAGGAGCGGCCGGCGAGGAGAGCGCCCCCGTAGGACGGCCGGCAGCGTTGCCGGCTCCGCGACCGTTCCGCCGCCGCCGCCGCCGCCGAAGGAATGCAGCCATCTTTTCTCGCTCGTGTCGGCGGCGAGCCCTCCTCCTGCTGCCTCGGTTCATTGTACCAGCGCGGCGCGGCATGGCGAGGACGCAGGATGCGCCGACCCGCCACGGGACCTCCCCGCCGCCACCGCCCCGTTGCACCTCCCATACCCCGATTTGCATCTTTTTGACGAACGATGTCTAGACAGCTAGGTCGAATTCAGCCGCTGTCTGGAGAATTCTAGCGGCCGGCAGCTCTCATTGAAATTTTTCCGTGGTTTCTTCGATCGACATCAGGCGAATGCCGGAGTACCATAACAAAAGGGCCACGGACCGCGCGATCTTTCCTTCCTCTTTCTTGTCCTAACCTCTCCCCTAACACATACTTACACTTGCATGCACTACACTACCACACTTATTGGGAGACTAGTCGGGAGCTTTGAGCTAGTCTGGGCTGAGGCGGTGTCCCGCTGGTGCGAGATACCTCATTGGGGAAAACCTTGCAAGCCGACGAATAGGTCGTCGGCTTGCAAGGTTCTAATCATTCAATCAAAATGATCGATGACGGAGTTTTAGCTAACACGCGTATCAGTGTCGCTTCTGGAACTGCAAAAGCCGCACTGGAAGAAGCGTGTAAATCGGGTGTAACACCTACCTGCGGCGAGGAATGTACAAGTACTTCCGAAAAATGAAATATCGATAATTTTGTTTCCGGCATTAGCAGAGTTGGTATCCATGCACGTGAAGCGGTAATATTCGACTATCTATGCAAGAAGTGATACATCGGTATCGGAAAAATAGTTTATTTTTCCGCCATGGCACCGCCCCGCCGTAGCACCCTTATGCCCACCTCCAGTAAGGAATGCCGGTATCGAAAAAATGAGAGTCTACCGCCGCCGCCGACGCGCTGCCTTGCTGAGATATCGTTAACTATCCATATTACAAGTATCCCTTGTTCGTTCTGTTTTGTTCTCAGTTATGATGACCAGTATCGAATCGAATCGAATCACAGCAAACAGCAGCGGCGCGCCCGTAGGCACGCGGTCGCCGCCTCAGGAAGGATTTTATGTTTACAAAAGTCGGCATTTCAACACTTCGCTCTTGGCTTTTTAAAGTCAGTGTGTTAAAGTGCTCTCATGACTGCTAATGGTGAGTTAAGGAGCGTTCTTTGCGAACGGTGAGGTCCCTTTCAAAATTAACTTATAATTTGATTTGATGAATATAATGATGCCGAAGTTCAATTTTTAAGGCATCACAACGAACAACCTTCCTTACGGACGGACTTTGTTACTGAAAGTATCATTCAAATACAACTTCATTATGATCATCATTATCGATGGTTCGGAAGAATTTATCAACATGAAACTATGAATCATCACAAGGAACATAATATACTTATAGAAGAATTTAAGTATCATATTCTGAAAGAAGAGTTCACATCGCAATGAGAATGTAGGGTCGATTATTTTGGTAGATCTCGCTGATGACACAACTCAAACATTTTGCCAACCACAGTTCAAACAGAAAAAACAGAAAATTAGTCATAAGTGTCTGTTTCCAATGTGCGTTCCCAGAACTCATGAATCCCCGTCGTAAGTGGTAAAAGGGGAAGCACTTACGTACCCACGTATCTACGTCTCACTCATGTTCGGCGCAACCGAAATGGCAACCTTATCTAAGGATAACACACAATCGTCCAAAGTCAGTGAAACTCTGTGTACTTCGACAACTTACACAAGGGAGCAGTAATTTGGCATAGCGAGCAGTTTAACTTACGGCACGCAATGAATTTGTATATCAGCTACCGTCGCCTGCACAGGCCTGTTACCTTTCAATCTGCTTTCGTAGGCTCATATGTTCTGGACCTGATCACTTGGACGCCGGTTGTTTCGTCGAGCTACTTCACTGAATTGAAAAACATTGAGTGACCGCTTGTACCTACGATGTCACTGATGCTTTTATTCATGCCACATTCTACACAACCGTCAGCTGTACCTTATCTCCAATGATAATTGCTTTAAGCATATTGATAACACTAAAAA
Organism: Gryllus longicercus; assembly: GCA_038098605.1. Classification (NCBI taxonomy): domain Eukaryota; kingdom Metazoa; phylum Arthropoda; class Insecta; order Orthoptera; family Gryllidae; genus Gryllus; species Gryllus longicercus. Next base: position 414,696 of record JAZDUA010000339.1, on the reverse strand, counting down.
TTCGGCTGGAAGGCCATATGTGAGGCCTGGAGGTTACGTGAGGTACATGGATGTGATGTGCAATGATAAATATGTGGAAGGTATTAACATTAATAATTAGAAAGGGGTGTTTACAGCCACTACGAAACGTTTCACAAAGCAGAATACAAATATGTTATTGGAAAAGATCAAATGAGCATCGCGAGATCCGTCGTTTCCCACAAGTAGTTCACCGCAGGGCCATCGGCTACGACGTGCTGTCAGTAACATGTCAGTCAGCGGAGCACCCCGAGCATGCGATGCCGCTGGATTGTCTCCGAGCTGCATGTCCTAGGGGTCTAGTCCCGACGGCGGCAGATTTTCAACACCAGTGACAACGCTAGGTCGAACTCAATCGCAGCCTGGAGGAGAATTCTAGCAGCTAGGTGCTCTGATCGGTAGTTTTCCGTGGTTTCTTTAGTCAAGACCAGGCGAATGCCGGAGTAGTACCTTAAAACTGTCTACAGAACCTGTGTGATCCCATTTCTCATCCTTGCCCCATCCTCTTACCTAACACGTATACGGTACATACACCCCCACTCAGACTTACATGCTCTCGCTATCGCATATATCGAGAGCTTCGAGCTAGTCCCGGCCGGTGGGAGAGATATTTGGAGGAGGAACATCCCGCAAGACGACGTGTAGGTCGGCGCCCGCATCTCGCGTTCCGGTGGGAGGAAGTCCACCAGCATCCGGAATATAACATACACTTTACTTCACGAAAGCAATGAGCATAGTAGTTGACGCGTCCGGGAAGACTAATAATCATAATCATTTTTACTCAGCACGCGCGCGTCACACATGATCACTGGCGGGCTATATTTTCTGCCATTCCTCCCTAATACCATGTCCCCTCCCCACATTATTTTTGTTTCTACTTGTCTCTAACGGCAAAAAAATTGTTGTCTTACCCAATTTTAGAAGGAGTGAGTCAACACACCACTCAACGTCATTTCATAAAATGACTTCCCAAGAGATCTGCAAAAATCTGCATTTCCGCAGACTGGTTTCTTATGAAATACAGAGAGAAGTTTATGAATGCCAATGACACCTATATCCAAATATAACTTCTACTAATTTTATTTAGTACCGAATGCCATTTAATATTGAATGCGTTATAAATTATAAACTCAACAGAAATATACAATCACCTTTATTAGAAATCAATCAGTCGAATGGACTCTACACCTATAAACTCCCTACACAGAAAATGTCTGCTTGCGTTCCTGATATAATGCGGTGGCTGGCTTTCTTTTCGTGGCTTAGACAATGGAAACATCGACGCTGTACGTGGGAACCCACAACACGACCGCAGTGTGATTGCAGCCACATGCACGTGCAATATCTACGTCGTCGGACTACAAGGAAGATGTTATTTACGGTAAACTATTTATTCTTTTTCCTCTACTTTTATTGTCACATACGTATTGTAATGGGACCGTCGTCGTCCCGTCCGCGGAAGGGCGCGGCGACCACTGCGCGGTGTGCGAGCGAGCGGCGGGCAGTGGGGGCGGGGGCGGAGGGGGCGGGGCGAGCGGGCGGGCAGGCGCTTGCGGGGAAGGTCGTGCACGTGAGGGCGCCTATCGCCCATGCGGGGAAACACGCCGCGCGCGCTCCGGATCAAACGATAACAGCTCGACGTTTCCCGAGGCGGCGGGAAATGCCCGTGACATTGAGGCGTTTCCTTGGGCGAGAGCGCAGACGGGGTGAGGAGGGGGTGGGGATTGCGACGGGAGTGGAGAGGGCGACAATGTCGTGGATTTGATGGCGGTGTTAGCAGGGTCGTTGGGAGTGGAACCGGAGTCGACGAGGGAGGTGGACGTGGCGGGGGGAAAGAGAGGGTCTACATCGCAGGTGGTGCGGAGGAGACAGATGAGGTGGATGCGGTGGGATCGAAGGCGGGGCGCGGGAGCGGAGGGCGGGGGCGGTCATGCGGGGCGGGGGCGGGGGCGGGGACTGGAGCGGCGACGGTGAAGGTGGACGTGGCAGCCCACGGGGGCGGGCGAGGCACGTGCACCTGTCGCAAGCGCTGAATTGCCCTTGACGGAGCGATATCACGTTGTCCGAACCGAATGCCTCAGTTCTCCTGACCTTTCTGCGGTAAACTCATTGCAGGGCGATCGAAAATTCCGCTTGAGGAATAACGAGTGCTGAGAATTCATAAGCAGAGCTGTACGATCTTCGACACTGAAACTACTTTCTGTTCATCGAGCTTTTCAATTATGCAGACGTAATGCCGGAAAAAGGATTTCATTTTGAGCAATAGCATTTCTGAAATAGTGCGACACTATTGCTTTGGAGAGGATTTGGTTTTCCCCGTAAAGAGAGAATTGAATTTGATTGCGTCTGTTCAGAACTATGGTCCTCAGGATCTGTTCTCAAAGCATGTAGATTATGAGAATCATTAAAAGGAGAAAAGTTGCAGTTTAAATGAATCAAAAACTGCAATGGAACGTCTGTGGAAAAATGAAAAAATTACAAGTGAAAAGCATGGGCGTAGCCAGGATTTATGGTGGGAGGGTAGGTAATATTTTTTAGGGGCGGAGAAGTTAGATAACTTGTCGCGCGTTACCTGGTACAATAAATATTTTCAAGATGTAAATATTTGTCTTCCTATAAAATATACATATTCATATCTAATGTTTTCAGTAAAAAATTGTTGTCTAATTTCTTATTATTATATTTTCTAGGTTATCATTATATTTTAATATATTTAATACTATAATATAAATAATTATATATTATAATATATTTTATTACTATAATTATATTTTTTCTTTCTTACTCAATTTCCAGGGAAGGCGCCAAGTACCCACACGTACCCATGACCACACCCATGGTGGGAAGAAGAGTTGCAGATACGAATTAACCATTAAAATAAGGAAGAGATAAATAATAAAAACGCATGAAGGAAGATACGTCGGAATGATTCTAATGGAGGAAATGACAGTTTATAGATGCAGACGATCCCCTGTAGCTAGAAATAATAATGCTGAAGAACACTCCTGTATTTACCAGCTTTCCTTCTTCAGCTCCCTTTGTGTTGATGCCACGCATAATATACCACTACGATTTTTGTATCGATCATCATTTACATTGTGGCTTCACGTTAGGGAAAACCTGACAAGCGCCAACAATATGACGAGTTAGCACATAGCAGTAAAATAATTCATAAATAATAGAAATAACCAATAAATAAAAATTGTAATGGGGAAAATTATGTTTTGTATGAAAGTATACTTTATAAGGGAAGTTTATGTCTGGAGAGGCTATAATATCCCAGGTGAACTTTACCGCTACTTAAATGATCAGTGAACGAGTACCAAAAATGAATAATACACATTTACTAGCAAAGGTGTAGTACTAACACTCGCTCCCAGCTGTGGGTATGAAGTACAACACAAATAATAATGACGCTGTGTTTGCGATTAAGAAATTTAAATCTTATGAAATGTTCGTATTAGCATATTTACTAATAAAAACAATTTTAAAACCTACACAAGTTTGGCACAAAGTGGGTTGCGGCGTGCTTACGTGTTTCGGTATGGACAGATGCTATTTCCTACGCTCATGAGGGCCGAACTGCTCTGGGGACCGCCAGTGTGCGCAGTTTGATAAAATACCCTATCTTAAGAAGAATTAAATCTAAAGGGATTAGAAATGTACTGGAGACACTTCCAAGCCCATGCAATTCCATTGCCACACTCGTAACAAATATATACCTGAATAAGATAATCAATTATGTGAACCGTTTCAGTATTATTGCTTAATCTTTGTTGACATTCCCTACCTAGTGGTAGTAAAAGTACTCAATAGCTAACAATGACGCACTTTATTTACCGACTATGTGGATGGCTTTAAAAACCTAAATGAATAAATCCCATTTCATTGAAGGGTTCTGTAAAGGTTTACCACAACAACGGATAATGTTATTTCCCTGCAGCTTCTACTTTCACTATGACAAAAAACCATCTTTATCCTACATAATCTGAAAATTGTACATTAAATTTCTCTCGAGTAGCTTCCATGAGTTTCCCTTCGACACAAGATGCGGTCCTTTAAGGTCTGAATTGGGATCGCTCTCGGTTGGCTCTCATAATTTGGTGGCGAGCGTGAGAAGCCTTCTTTCTGCCCTCGCATCGGTGTATGCAGGGGTGGACGTAAAGGAGAGGGGGTGGAGGATATGAAATCCCTCAAGAAATATTTCAAAACATATAATAATACGAGTAATTTAATGCTTATTTAAAATTGTGTCCTTCATAAGTATAATATAATTTTTGTTATTAAGCATTTCTATATTATAGTAAAAGACAAGTACGTGATCTGTCGCAATAATCTCCAATGTTATAGTAACTTTTAGATAACTTAAACGATTCTTACACCAATCCACAGAATTTACCATAATCGAATTTTAAACTTTTCCTTATATGTTTAAATCAACAAGTGGCAGATTCTGAATATGGTCATCTTTTAGTACAAGTGCGGTTGAGTTCAATTAAATTTTCGAATTTGATGAGCTGGATTTATCCCCAATAACTTGTCTGTTTTCTTAATTACATTCCCTTTTGGTGAAATATTTATTTTCTACGAACTTTTTCTCTAAAGAAGCTTCTCATCACATCAGTATTAGATGTAAGTCAAAAATAGAAACTAACGAAAATACTCTATGATCCTCAAATTCTCAAATGTGTCGATAAATGGCTCACACAGAGTTCAACGAACCTAATTACGGAGTTTCACTTAAGATTTTTCAAATAATTTAACTATAACTCTATTGCTGCGATTGTATTTTGTTTTGGATCTGGTCAACGAGTATAGCTCGACTTACACGCACTAAAAACGCATGGCCTCAATCACTCGCGACTTTTAATGGACACAACTATATGTAAGAATTCTCTGCTTCTGCACAGTTGAAGTTGGGAAACGTGTATTGCATATGGGGGTGATGTGTGAGTTTGACGAGTCGCACGGCGCGGCGACCGGCGGCGCGGTCGCCGCGGGGGCGATTAGAGCGGCGGGCGCGAGGAGGCCGGCGCGCGCGGCGGTGGAGGCTGAGGCTGCGAAGGCCGCGAGCGTCGCGAGGCTCATTTGGGTGGGAAAGGCCAGGGGCGCATCCAGGGGACGGAGTGGCCGACAGCGCGCGCGCCCCACGCCCACATCCCGCGCCAGACGCCCCTCTCCCGATTCCCCATGCCACACGCCCCAGATCCTGAGCCAGACGCCCCGCGACCGACGCCCCTCGCCGGATTCCCCATGCCCCACATCCCGAGCGAGACGCCCCGCGAACGGCACCCCTCGCCCGATTCCCCGTCCCCCACGCCTTACGTCCCACACCGGCAGCCAACAGTCTCACGCCCGATTCCCAAATCCTACGCCCTACCCTCACACCACATGCTGCGCTCCCTGCATCCAACGCCCAGCTCCCAAAATCCTGCGTCCCGCGCGCCGCCCCCGCATCACTCCTCGTCTAATGCCCCTCGCCCTGCACCCAACGCCCCTCGCCCCGCGCCCAAAACCCTTCGTCCCGCCCCTGTCTATCTCCCACGCCTCACGCCTCGCGCAGAGTACCCCGCCTCCCGCGGCACGCGCCGCGCTTCCAACGCCCTACTGTCCATGTCCCACGACTTGTGCCCTGCACCCAACGCCCACAGCCAGAACCCAAATGTCCCAAGATAAAAATTGTTCTGTGAGTCGAAATTCTATTATTCTTCAAATCTCAACAGGTAGGTGTCTGACTGCGGTCGGCGGGGCACCAACCAAACAATGCTCGTCTTTACGTGTACCTATCTACACCTTTATTTCACCCTCGGCGTAAGATGGTAACCAATTAATTGGACTTTCAAAACAATGAAAATCGGACAAGATTATTTTACTTTTTACTAAAACGTTCGAAGACCTAGCCCACGAACCTACAAATTAATTTTTAATTGCTAGGGACCTTCCTCGGGAATCCAATGAACCACAAGGGGTCTGAGAGAACAACGTCGGGAAACACTTCCCTACAAATTAGATGTTAGGAATTGTTATTATTAACGGTATTAACGGTATCCTTTTATTATCCTGCTTTCCTAAAGAGGTGTTGGCGATCAAGAACAGAAAATAGGCCTACTTTATGCTGCTGGGCTATTCAGAAATTATCTTTAGTGAATTATATGACGTTATTTAGTCATTTTATTAAAGTGCAGTTAGCATCTACGTACCACGTCACTGTCAAATGGCGAAAATACCAACACCTTTTTAGAAATTTGAACACACAACTCAGGGGAAAATTGAGTGTCAGTGCAGAGCCTCTGCCGCCGCAGCAGTTTGGGCTATTTAGGCGACCGAATTTGTGTTGATTGATGCTCTTTTGTATTGTTCAATTTTCAACTGTCGTATTGTGTGCATTTTAACACTTTCTTTCAATTAAATGAAATATTGTATATGATCGAAAATAATGTATTAACGCTAAAAATCGGTCCATAACACAGTGAAATATTATCCCTGGCTTTTCGCGTGCAAGGGAAAATAATAAATTGGGACTGACAATTTTTAATATAATACTAAGAAATACATCGATCAATTGCAAATATTTAAATGCAAAATCTCTTTTAGAAATTATTCCTATAACGCTACTGCGTTTTCAATAATTTTCATCACTGTAAGAAAAACTAATGCATTTGCGTCGATATAGTTGAAAAATATGCTCACTGATAAACTGAATTTTCAATACGATTACTTACTCTGATTTGAAAGATATGCTAGCAAAGGAACGGCATTAATTGAAGGTTGAAAACGCATGAACGGTATCAACAGTTGTTTCGACGGTCTTCCCAACATTAATTAGGCGATGATTGGGGCGTGCCTCACTCTTACTTTGAAAGATTAAGTGTCTAGTCACAAATTCTGGATTGCATCCACTCTCTTCGGCAACCGTAATAAGACCTCTTAACAAGAAAAGAAGGATTGGTGCTCCAATAGCACATACTTTCGCGCATTATTTCTAACTATTGCAACTTTCAAACAACTCAGAGAGTTCAACGAAAATGAAATCTGTGCCATTTTGTAAGCGTTCTTAGCTCCATTCGACGAAAAATTTAAAAGAAAAATTCGTGCCGTTTTTGAGATTTTTTATTACATTGCATTCATTTGAAGCAAAAATTATGCGAAAATTATTCGTTTTTTAAATTTATGTGACCCTACTGAAAGATCTATTTTTTAAATTATATACATTTTTAAAATTCCATTAAGAAAAAATCTGTATTATTAATATTGTATTATTGCAATGTTATTTTTTGCTTTTTTGGAAAATATAGAGTTAACCGACAATGGGGCATGCGCCCTATTTCAATAGTAATTCGTTTTATTAGAGAAAAGTTTGAGAAAGAACATGAAGCTGTTTTCGAGAAGATATATTTAATTGCTTGTATTTCAAACAAAAGGAAGCGGAAACGACTAATATTTTCGATAAAGTTACCTTACTTATAAAAACCTTATTTAAAAATACCTAACCTTATTTAAAAAATATGTCTTTGATAAATCTTCAATTTTGTAGTAGGAAAATGCCCAAAACATTTTAAACTTTTGAAAATTTACAGTTCAATAAAAATGTGACCTGCACATTTATAAACGTCCTTTGCTATGTCCAAGGGAAAAAAAAAGAATTCAAAAATTTAGAGAGATTTAATATAAGATATAAATTAAGATATAAATTTGAAAACAACGAGGCTTCATGAAAATGACGAAGCTTCACGTATCAGATTCCCAGGGCCTCGCAGGATTGCAGATCGATCGAGAAATATCAATTATGGACAAAATGACTAAACAGTTTAGGCACTAGCGTGGTCCACAGACGGACGGTCGGACACACGAATGGACAGACAGGCGTTTTGCCGTAAACCAATTTTTCAAAATCAAGAAAGTGGATTTTGACTAAACAACGTGACAGATTAGTAATTTACTACACACAGGAATAAAATTTATCCACTTTCTCGACATTGGTTCCCCACAATACGAGTTTTTTAATTAAAAATTAGATAAGATACACGATAAGAATAAGATGATAATTAATACAGTTAATTTTTAATTTTATTTTAAATATGACTTTCAAATGATTATTTGACGGGCCAGCGTGTAACTACTACCGAAAATAAAAGTGTGAATGGTCTTAGCGATCCCGATGACGCCGCGCCCAAGTTTCGACCATCTCGTCGTGATCTTCCTCACAGCCGCAGCGTCTCACGATGGTAAGCGCTCAATTTTTAAACATTTTTAAATATGTTCATATGCATTAGTAATTTTAAAAAAATCTGTCAGAACGAACAGCCGCAAGCGCCTCCCGTCGGCAGGAGGCAGCAGATCGGCGTTCAATGAAAACCTCCCCCTCCCCCCGAGTCCGCGATGACCGACTTTTGTCGGCGTTCGTAGAGCCCCTGCGAACGTTGCGTTGACGCGCGTTTAGTAACGCGCCTCGTAGAATAACACAGAATCAGAGGTGGATTTACGCATAGGCACAGTAGGCACGTGCCTACGGCGGCAAATTTTCAAGGGCGGCAAATTTTCAAAGGCGCAAAATTTTCTTGATATTTTCTAAAACAAATTTAGGTTCTCTAACAACTATAACAACTTAAATCATATTTTTATTTTAAAAATATCATATTAATATTTAATACAAGCTATTTATTTGTCTACTTCATTAGAGTATACCTTATGATTTCAGAAGTATATGAATCTGAAACTAAAGCCCGTTGACGAAAGAAAACATGTTGCAATTCTAGTTGTCATGTTTTAGTTTCCTTTTAATGTTAACGTTTCAGTGTTGAAACGTTAATAACGTTGAACTTTACTTGCTATGAAGATACAGTTTATATCAAAAATTAGCTAATCCAAAAAAAAAAATAATTTAAGAAAACAATGTGCAAAATATAATGTTACTTTTAAAGTTAAAACGTTTAAATTAATGAAGAATTGTTACTGAAACGTTACAACTTGAAATGTAATATTAATGTTAAACAGGGGGCGGCAAATTTGATGTGCCTACAGGCGGCAAAAATAGTAATCCGCCCCTGCACAGAATCTAATGCGATAGGGCACACGAGCTCTTTGGCCATTCCGCATAAGATACAGTGTTAATCTACGACGCGCGTAACTTATCGCGTGTCAACGCAACGCTCGTGTGCCCACGTCCATCCGACGATCTCGCCTTCGCATGGCTCGGCACGTGGCCCGCATGCCGGTGGCGGCATCTGACGCCGCGCCACGCGCTCGCTTCCGCGCGTTGCCCGTCGCCTGCCGCCCGCCGCCGGATGCGAAGCCCGGACCGCTCCTGCCTGCCCGCCTGCCTGCCGGCAGTCGCGAGCGGGAGCCATTTTGTGCACGGCGACGCAGTGCGCCGCCATGCCGTTTCAGCTGGACGAACGCCCCGACGCCGGCGCCGCGTGACGGAGGGCAACGGGTCCGAACTCACGATACGCGTCGAGAGTAGAAAGAAAGGCTCTCAGGACGTAGGGCCATCATCATGCTCATTGAAACCAGGGATATGACCCAGGGCCCTTCAAGTAATCCAAATTTACTTTTCTTTAACTGACTTCCCCTGGATTCACTATATTATTTAAAAAAGATAGTAATTTTCTTATTGTGGAATATACAAGCGTTTATGGCAATAAATATAAAAATTAAGGAGAAAAAGAAGTCTAACATTTTTGTCTGGGTTTACCAGACATTTTCGGAACATATTATATATTAACACGTGCACTTATGTTATATATTAAATATATGATTATTCGGAATTACAGCTTTTCTATTTGGGTTGTAAGGGCAAAAGTGCACGGTGTTGTTTCTTGAATGACCATATCGTATTACGACATTCTTGAGAATATAATAGACGCAGATACAAAACATCTTTTTCGTGATTTTTCGTACCCTAATTTCCACCATTTATCAAAAATTTCAGAACCTGTGTTAACTGAGTATATGTATTTGTATTTATTGAGGCTAATAAACATTTGATCCCTTTTGAAATAGTAACATGTTCGAAAATAATTGCCATTCTACCAAATGTTCTACCTGGAGTGTAGCCGTCACTGCTGCGTGTTTTGCAGTGCCTGTAAGCACGTCCGGTTTCATGTTTTTGTGAGGGTTTATGCAAAATGAACACACTGGGAACCTCTTTAACTCGAAATGACGGTTGTGAAAGAGCCACGTAATCGTATAACAGGACATTCTCTCCATTAGAATTATAGCACTCGATTTCACGCGCCCTTATTTGTACAGAACCTTTTTAACAAGGATAACAAATGCTCATGTTTCAACAAGAACTATTTATTGTTTTTCAAGACAATAATTGCAGGTGGTAATTGCATATATAAAAATAAGTATTTAAATATAGTATTTATATGATATCAGAAAAAAGTAAAACTAGTAAAAATGATGTAACATCCTATAATACGCATGCATCAAAAATCAAATTATTGTTACTGCATTGTCGACAATATAGTGTTAATTATAGAGAAAATTTAGTCTGACAGTCTTCATTGGGAAACTGCTGGTTTCAGCATTCTATCGATATGTCGAAAAAATCAGAAAGAACATTTTTTTTATCAGATAGAATTGTCGACTCAAAGTATTAAAGTTCAATAAAATAATGAAATGTATTCATAAAACGAATTTTTACAATATTTCTATTAATGGATTAAATAATGATATTTATATAATTATATTAAATAATTATATATTTCTATTTTACAAAATAATTGATAATAATAAGAAATGTTGCTTTTCCATTTAAACAACCCTTGTACCCTTGTAGTCCTACAAACTAACCTAAATAGTTACTGAATCCCCTCGTCTTGCAGTGCTATTGGATAAGACTTCAGCCAAAGACCATAGTTTGAAAATCATCGCGATCAACTGATTCCAGAACAGTCCTACGTCGCATTTCTCAGTCGCGCACGACCACGATCAGTCACCACACAGCGCACGGGGCAATCATTAAAAAAACACACCACCATTTATAAATAATTTATCTTGGTCGCATCCGCGTGACGAAGCGCCTGCGAGGCATCGCGGTGAAGCGTCCGCGGGGGCGAAAATACGGCCGTGGGCGCGAGTAGGGATGTGAATCAACAACGAAACGTCGATGTTTCGAAATACAACGGCCCTAAACTGTCGATATTTGTCAAACTATTGTAGTAACTTCTAACATCAGTGTTCATATGCGGCGGGGGGTCATGTGCGGTGGTTGTGTTGAATTATTAAAATTATAATTGAGGTGTGGCTGACAAAACAAAGACAAATAATTGCAGAACAATACACGAACGTTTATTATTATACTGGAAGCCGCAATAATAATTCACTTCATTTATTAACAAAAATCCGCCTAATTTTTCACTCTCGGTGACTACGGTCTGAAGAATGTCTAGATTATGGGTAGATGAATATTATTGTAGTTTATTATATTTTTAAATTCAAAAATAAAATATTAATCAAGTAAGAACATCGAATTCAAAACATTGTTGTTTAAAAAACGTCGATGTTTTGTAGAAACAACGAGGCGATGTATTAACACCGATGTTTATCAACATCGATGTTTTGCGATCGATGTTTTGTTTCTGAATAACAAATTCCCATGACCACAATACTATTAAAGTTGAAATAATATGAAGTTCATGAATGTTTTTTTTTTCAATTCTGCTAATTTACAATCTGTTCACTTGGAACAATTAGTAAATGGTATACATGATATAAGTTACTATGAAGAGAATCTAAAGGGTAAGTCTAGAATATGTTCACGCTTTAGCCTATACACATGTTCACTATTGTCCAACATGTTCACTGAGTGTTGATTCGGGTGGCATCCCAGTCTCTTCTGATGCCTCTTGCTTCTCTCCGAGATAGTCTCTGTCATTGTTGAGATGTTCAAATTTTTGTACAAATTATTGTTGGTGACGAACCATGGAGCGTTGCATATATATCTCAGTGTTTTTGTTTCGAATCTTCTCAGGATCTCCAGGTTTGACTTGCTGGCAGTTCCCCAGAGTTCGATGCCGTTAGTCCATATTGGCTTGATTATTGTCTTGTACACTAAAATTTTGTTGTATAAGGAGAGCTTAGACCTTTGGTTAAGTAGCCATGACAATTTGCTTAATTTCAGTTGTGATTCTTTCCTCTTTTTCAAGATGTGAGGTTTCCAGGTTAAGTGACTGTCTAGATGTAAACCAAGATACCTCACAACAGTTGTTACTGAGAGTTCTGACGAGTTTAATTTCACTTTGGGACACTGTTCTTTTCGAAGTGAGAAGGTAATCTGTTGTGATTTTGCTGTGTTTATATTTACTCTCCATTGATTCGTCCTGAATGAATATGAAGTATGAAATAATAACTGATTGTAACACTGTTGTTCATGAGTTCGAACCAAAAGAACGCTGTATCGACCAAACTCTCTCGCCCTATCCTGCGCCTGCCCTCTTGCTTCATATTCATTTCGCACAATTAGCTAAGGTCAACAAATACGCTGTTGGCGTAGGGTTTACCCCATCTCGTACCTTTATTCGGGGAAATGATAAAAACGAACATTGTTAACCTAAATTTTAATGCACACGAATTTAAAGTTAGAGGTTACTAATCCAGTCTAAAAATATAGATGGTTTTTAGTCGAGTATTTTGAACATCGATGTTTGCTAACATCGATGCTTTGTTACCGATGTCGCATCACTAATCCCTAGGCGCGAGGCGGCGCGAATCGTAGCGCACGGCGGCGCACAGACAGTCACGCGGGACGTCGTGGCCGATGTGAAGACACGCGCCGGGCATTTGCGTTTTAGCTTGGCCGACACGTCGCCCGCCGCCCGTCCTGCCATGCACATCCTGCACGGTGGCGCCTCTCCCTTTCGAGGAAAAGCCCCACCTCTCCCCGACCCCCCCCCCCCCCCGGCCACGGACGCGGCCCCGCCTTCCGAAGATCTCGTGCATACATCACGGGCGGGTGACACTCGGAATTAATGTTTTCGTAATTTTCCCCGGAGACGGGTTCGACGAACTCTTTTCCGGTGTTTTGTGTTTGGGAGCGGTCATTGGCGCCTGGGGACTCGCTTTCCGGTTCGTGGATGGTTTGATGCGTTTCCGAAGACCATATATATCTTGTGCTTAAATCCCAATAGAAATTCGTTGCTAAGGAAATAAGATTAGTAGCGTTTCAGAAGGAATAATGTGTCATAAGAGGAAGCTTTCGGGAAACGGTCTAGTAAAACGAATGCATTCACTTTTAATGCGCTGTCACAAAGTGGTGTTGATAATGAATTGCTCGAGTCACACATCGGAACTAAAGAATCAAATTAAACTATTTTTAACTAAATTTATACACAATAATTCCAATGCTAAAACTTCGCGACGAAGCACGTTTGATGCTGAGACTTATTAAAACTTCACCCTTTTTATAAGGCTACAATCCTTCATTCTGCTTTTCAGCAAAAGATTCTGAAGTACTAGGAATTTTCAAATATTTAGGAGACAAAAAGTTTAATAATGGATATCTAAACTTCATAAATATTTAAAGGAACATGCCGTAATACTACGAACGGCAAATGACATATCACAATTTAGTACTGAAAATCTGTATTGACAGATAATTCTATATCATTGAAAGCGAATGCACATTGCAGTGATTTCTAAAGTACTTAGAGTTTAGGAACGGTATAACGTACAGCAATCGACTGCACTCTTGGCCTCAGAGCATACGCTAACTCGAAATCGAACTCGAAGTAATAGTGGAACTCGCAAATCCGCTGGATTTAGCAGGCGGCTAATACAGCATGCTAATCCTTCACTCCGTCACGGTATATCGAATTTGTTCCCAAATCTGGCGGCAGCCTGTGCTGCGACTGTATGTTGCCATTATGCAATACAACTTTGGTGGCATTAATCTGTATATATGTATGTGTATGTATATAAGTATATAGAATTATTAATTTAATAATATAATCATTATATAATAATCTACTTATATACACAGATAAGTGGTTGCTGGGAAGCTCTGGTCGAACGAATGCGAATCACCAGGATGCGAGAGTACGGAAATTCAGCACACCCTCTGCCGCCAGAGTTCGAACTTCTTCCATATTCTAAACTTCGTGCAAAACCTCATTCTCGACTTCACCTGTTATTGAGCGTTCATGCTGTGACGCTACACCGTGCTTAAACTTCCTAGTATTCACTACTGATTCCAATAATAGAATAACATATCAATAAGATATAATCCATCAGCAACTAAGGAATTTAACTCAACATAGCGTACAACAGTCGTCAGAAGTATCGCCCTTCCGCGCATTCGCACTTTAAATTGTGCATCACTGCGTATGCACAGAAAGTCGAGATTGCATCGATAGCCGTACGCTGCGGTGTGGTTAAGCTCCCTAATAATGACAAAATGTCACTTTTAATATTTATAGATATACATTCGTGATAAACTTGGGGAAAAAATATAAATTACACCAAACATTTATTTTTTTTCGTGATAGCTTTAATTCATTATAAATCTTAAATATATTTCCATTGTAGAAAACATTCCACTCCCAGAATAATAGGAAACCAGATTACTTCTATCTTTCACAAAAGTACTACAGAGTTTACTCTGTAAGTAGTAAAAAGCATCGAAAAGGGAAGAAAGTTTGCGGTTACAAACACGATTGCAACAAACGACATTTCACAAATCACTGTCTAGCTTCTCGATACCATTATTGTAAGTTGATATTGGCGCCACGATAATATCAATTTTTAACATAGTATTTACTCTTGTTCAGGGCGTTTAAACTTACACAAACCTTAACATTTTGGATCATCCACAAATAAAATTATTAAACACATTTCAGTAACACATTCATTCAAATAAATTGTTGAAAAAGAGTTCATAATAACGTTTAAAATTTTATTATTTAATTTTAATATGTTTGGAAAATGATTCTACGTATAAAATGATGTAAACGTATTTTAGAAATATTTTAATAAATCTAGGAGATATCGTGATGTTATGTCGATATTAATATTGATATTAATAAATTTCATATCGATATTGATGTTTCTCCTACGAGAAGTACCGTTCCGTCTACGCGCGCCCCTTCCGCCCGGATGCTTCGTGGACGCGCGCCGGAAAAAGGGCGGTCGTTTGGCCCGTACGAGCGACAAATTACAAGCATTTGGAAGGCGTTTAACAAAGCACGCACTCCGCGAGCGGCACTCGGCGCAGGCGAAATCACACACGCGCACGCGAGCGGCCGGGAACGCGAGCGGAGCGCGGAAGCCCGCAGCCGTCCCACCTAATGACTAGCTTGGACACCGTTTCTCGGCATCGGCCTCCCTTTTAAGACGGGTCTTTAAAAATAATGACTATTCTCATTATTGCATTGCGCGGCGCGCTTAGGAGGTAGTCAGCCCATAAACGGCTGCATGTGAACTACAGGGCTCCCTGAACCAAATCCGGCGCTACAGCGTGCGCTTCTCCACCGCGTTCATTAGCGGAGGCAGCCAGCGGAGCTCGCCACCACCGCCCCCGCCGCCGCCGCCGCCACCGCCGCCGCCGCCGAGGCGCCTGGCTGCGAGCATGGCGGGGGCGGCCACGGTGGCAGGCTGGGCAAGGGAGGGATGAGTGGGGTGGCGTGCAGGTGGAAACAGGCCAAGGACAGGCGGTAGAGGCGGGGGCGGATATAGCAGTAGGGACGAAGGAAGCGGGGACGGATGTGGCGGGGACGGCGGGAGGATCAGAAACGGAGACTCGTTGAGGTGGCTGGACTGGTAGGGAAGAGGCCGGTCACGCAGTGTGCACGGGACGGCTGAGCGGCGGGGAACGGTAACAGCGGAGATGAGGTGGATGGGAAGGGACGGGCAGTGAAGGTGAATAAGGACGAGGAGGGGGAGGGGGAGCAAAAGTATAGAGGACGGGAATAGCTCAAAAAGCGGACGTGGAGGAGTGACAGAATGTAGCGACTAAGGGCAGAATACTATTGGCGTACAGTCCTTTAATGTATATTTTAGATTTTATAGAAGAGCCGCAAGGCATTTTGGAACAAAGTAGCCTGTGCACTCCCTTTCTAAACATCTGAGTACATTCACATTTCACATCGAGGGTTCACATTTTTAGCGCATCCTTCTCATACGTGCAAAGTTGACATCAACTCAATTACAGGATCGACGATTGTGGTAAATAAGAGTAAACTCATTTTTAAGAACATTAATAACAACGTATTAGGTTCGATGCGGTGCCTGACGTTTCATGGTGTTTGGCTTCTTCAAAACAATGCATCTGTGCAAAAAAGTCAGATTGTGAGAAGTGCTGTGAAGGACTGTGGCTTCAAGAAGTTGGATCATCCGCTTTATCGTCTAGATTTGGCACCAGTGACCACTATCTTTTCAAAACAGAAGAAAGACCTTCGGGAAGAAACATTTCAGATGACAGTGAAATGAAAAATCCTTTATGACAATTTTGCTAACCACACTTCGGAGATATTTTTTTGAAAGGCATTAAAAGGTCTTGCACACAATACCCACAGCAAGTTGAAGTAAAGCGTGATTATTCTCAAGAAAACCATACTTTTTTCTTTGTATCAAAAATACATGTTACTTTGGCCGGAAACTACCTCGTAGTATACACACATGCCGAAGCATTTAAAAAAAATAAATGATCAGGTCATCCCTGATTGGATGGAAAGACGTTGTGACGAAACTTGAAGATTATCGCACGATGTTACGAAATCAATCATTCTACAGAAATTGTAAATCAAAAAAGAATATTACCTTTCGTTTCCAGTTATTCCAGATCAAGAGTACAGTTATTCTTTTTCCAGAAAACCGATGGCCAACCTCTGGTTCAAGTATGCAAATGCGCTCATTTTAACGTTCAAAATATTTCCTTTAATTTGCTAATTCTCTAGTCCTTTCAAACCTTGAGTTTTATAGATTTTTAGAAAAATATCACCGATTTTTAGTTTCTTTTGAATTATCGAACTGAATTCTACTGAATGCCTTTTTGGTATGCATCACAAAATCCTCATGAAATTTCTCCTTTGTTCCATTTTCTGTGTTAGAGTAATGAAAGTGTGCCAGATGAGAGAGATAACAAACTACTGCCTAGCGTGTTTTGCTTCTTCGTGCATACACTCATGTTATTAGCAGATATAACAAAAACAATATGCAACTGATGTGCATTTCTTTCAAACGGAAATATTTTTATTGCTGAACTTACAGAAGATATAACATTTGATATAAAGGTACATTTTATTGAAGTAATATATATATATATTACTTACTTATAATATATATATATATATTATAACGCAACTTGAATTTAAAATAATATATTTTTCGGGAATGAAATGGAATTTCCTTCAATCATGCAAATAAATCATGAGGAGATATTGGTGAGCGTTTCAATTTTGAATATGAATAGTGAGTAGAGCGACAAAGCGTTTTACAACTTACGAACAGAAAATAAAATAAGCGGATTTTTATTTACGGCTTCATAATGTATCGTTGATTGATACACTTTTTATAGAAACAGTCAACTTCGAAATAATTTGAAAAAAGACATTCAACGGAATTTCAAGAGAAAAATCATGAATTTGATATTCATTCGTGTCTTTATTACTCAATATATTCGCAGCAGCCGATTTCTCATGAAAGCAAACATCAGGATACCTTTTGATGTATTACAATTCAAAAACGTTTATAATAATTTTTTTGGGGGGGGAATTTTTATGCAAAAGAATCAAGGCGGATTTAAAATGGACTAGTGTTGCCCTCTCGATTCTTACATCCATTAGCCTTCACCGTCTTGTCTCTTCGTCGGGTTTAATAAAATGTGTAATAATAAGCAATGTGCTGTATCATAACGAGTGTAAACCCACCTCAAAATCATACGTAATGTTTCTGGATTATGCACATAAAAGCGTTTCCTCTTTTCGTGTTTCTCTCTGCTTGGGGATGCAAACAAGAAAATGATCCGAACTGTCCCAAGAAATTGTGAAATGTTGACTAGGCCTGAAGAACTAAGTTAAACGAACATAAGTAACTGTTTTAGTACCTCCAAAACTTTGTAAAAAAAATCAGTTGCTTAGCTTCATTTATATCTAAGGTGACAAAGAAGAAATTATGTCAACATCTGCCATACGTAACTGAACACGGTCAAAAAATACGTATAACATCTTGCGAGCAAATGTTTGTGACGAAAAACTTCTCAAACTGTGCCAACAAAACTGGTGGTTGCCCCAAAAAATGATACGTTTGATTATACCCCTGGTTTTGCAAGTTTTGAATTCGCAAAGGTACGCCGTTCGGGAAGATTGAAGGCAAGCATTTCGAGGAATCCCTGGAAGATTCCCTCTGGCAGGAGCGACGGGGGCCAAACGGGCAAACATCCTTTGCGTTGAGACCCCGAGAAGCGCGACGGGGCCACTGTGCCCGCGCGGGGCGGGCGGCAGGCGCAGACACGCGGCGTGCGGCGGGCGGCGGGCGATGGCCGAGAGAGAAAGGCGCGCGGGGCAGACGGAGAGGCAGGCGGCCGACGGAGAAGGAGAGCGCGCGCGCCGGGACTCTGAGCGGGGTGGAGCGGGCGGCGCGGGGCGGCGCGGGGCGGCGCTGGGCGGCGCGGGGCGGCGCGGGGCGGGCGGGGGAGACGAGACGGCCCAGACCGGGCCGGGCGGCGGCCGCGCGGTATGTGGGAGTGTAGGCCACAACCAGGTAGACACATTCCAGCACGCCGCCGCCACCGCCGTCGCGGCCACCGCCGCCGCCGCCGCCACCGTCGCCAGACGGCCTGACCTGGAAATTACACCAAGAATTCAGCACTATTCGATCATTGCGCTTCGATGGGTATGCGTTCTCGCCGCCGCCGCCGCTGCCACCGCCGCGTTGAAAATGATTCGTCGCCACGCAACTCACCTAACTGTACCGAGCGAGCCGCGTCTTTCATCACGCGTGTAACAGGTTCGAGGCGGGGTGGGCGCCCGCGCACCGAACTGTACTTGGACGCTTTATTTTGTCTAGGTGACGAGCGGGAATGCGCGCGCGCGGCTCCAGCGCGCCCGTCCGCAGCAATGGGCGAGGAGCGACAGCCCGCTTCGACGGCGAGGCTGCAACCGGGACGGTCGCAAGGAATTCTGCGCGCCCCTTCCTGCCGGGAGAGTTGACTTTTCCTTACTTTTACTTATCACACTTTTATCAACTTTATTTCACAAAAATAATAATGAGAAATAAATGTAATCGTTTTGGAGAAGGGGAAATTGTTTTCCATTTACTCTCCAGAATAAATTTTTAAAAAAATCGATTATCAGTTTTATTACTATTTGAGTCTAGTTTCAATTAAATTTATAATTGTAGTAGTATATCATGCAAAAGTTTGTTTATATCTGTAGTAGAATTAACACAATTTCTATCAGCCACTTTTGGTAGCCATTTAAACATATATTTTATAGGCTAAGAATAATCCGCCCGCTTGGGAATTGGGAGGACTGATGGAAGTACTCAGAATCACAGGTAGTACCTCACAAAATTTCACAAATACGTCATTTTGTACGGACGTTGGTCAGATCGCATTGTTAAAACAGGAAATTTATCAAAATGAAAAATCAGTTACATCGCAGTAATATAAAGACAATCAAATAGAAAATAAAAGAACTTAAATATTTTGTTAATAACAGCACTTCACACAGTATTCGTTGTGTTCTATAATATCTACGACAAATGTTGGAATACATTATATATAAATATTTTAATTATTTGAAAAATACTCTCAGAATATACAATCTCTGTCGAAGAATTCCCAAAATTCGAAACCGCAGTCAGTATGCCTGTCGTATTTCGGCTCGCGAGCCTGTACAACCTTATAATTGACAAACTTTTCTTTATGGAGGTCGCAGGAGCGTTTTTCGTTTCCTTTACACATGCGACACGAAACAGGTTTCTCGCTGCGGCCTTTTTCTTTCTCGTTTTCAAGAAGAAAGCACGCGAAGGGACGAAAAATATGTAACACCTCCGGTATGTTTGTCTTGCTGGGAACGACATTCTTCCCGCAGTAATCGTACGGTTTTCTCTATTCCAGATGGCCGGATGCAGGTAGTCCGGATGCGACATCACCTACAAAACATTGATGTTTCTAAACATCGATGTTCAAAATTAAAGAATCAATGTC
This sequence comes from Gryllus longicercus, assembly GCA_038098605.1. Taxonomy (NCBI): domain Eukaryota; kingdom Metazoa; phylum Arthropoda; class Insecta; order Orthoptera; family Gryllidae; genus Gryllus; species Gryllus longicercus. The sequence continues at coordinate 394,526 of JAZDUA010000339.1, read as the reverse complement.
TTTAAAAATGCATTAGTGGCCATTAATGTTCATGAGGAGGAACGGGATTGAAATTAAAGGGGTTGCATTTATTAATTTTTAATTGAGATTTACCTGTCAAATTAGTCAAAAATGGCCAAGACATTAAAACAAAATTTTTATTTTCTGACTGGATAATTCAAACATTATATAGACTTCATACATCGACAAATCACGATTCTTTTATGATACGGAATTTTGTCCTTCTGCAGTCCTAGCGGTATGGAGTTTTTATAATGTGCTTGACCCCAGTGGATTTTGAACCGCAGCGAATGTTGACGAGGGCCGAGATGGGCTAGTCTTGCGTAGGAAGGGAATTGCACCTGAAGAGCATTGGGCCACAGTGAGGCGTTTTGTTTATATATGAACTAAAATAGGTTTGAAAAATGTATGCATGAAAAAAATGGCCACAATTTGTATGTTAATACATGGAAATATTAAGACACTTCAAGTAATAATCATACCGTGAATGAAATATTTAAACAGGAATACGCTAATTTTTAATGTTTTATAGCTCTGCATTTGATTTCACTATATTGGATAAAGTACTACAATAATGTTCTCCTGTTCAAACGAGAGAGTTAAAATATATTTTTCTGTCACCCTTTAATAATTAGAAATACTTCTTATTTAAAATAATACATTATAAAATTAATTTGTGTAAGTTGTGTGTAATTGCACAGTGAACCCTCAAATTCCATTACAAAATGAAAAAGGAAATAAAGTTTATTTATAAAGGACAATTATTATTAACATTACTTTTGTTTTCAAATTCCATTTTTTCCATTTGTTGCTCTTCAAGATATGAAATCAAAAAACGGGTCGCCGATAAAAGTGCAATTTGCAAACATGTAATGGTGGTAAATGTGTAGTAATGTTTTTTCTTGTTTTCTCGACGGTAAAGAGGAAAAAAAGGTGCTCCATTACGTATTAACTTAACGCTAAAACCTAAAGAATATCGAAACGCGCATCGAGATTCGTTTGTACTAACACGGTTTGTGTAGGCAGAAGCTCTAATATGTCGGAATCGCCGCGGCTCAGCTTGTCATCCTCAGTAAGCTACGAGCAAGGATTTACCACACATCTCTATAGGTCAAGCGAGAAATATCACATTCCTACAGCGGCGCTAAAAATCTGTGGGAAATCTGCCCGTTCGGAATTACAAGATTTATTATTTTAACTCCTGGTCACTGGTCAGAGGAATGATCAACTTATGGGTATCAGAAAATTATTTTAGGTGTTTCTTTATGATGGTAATGTTTTAATTAAAAATAAAATATCAACCACAACAAAATATCGAACCGAAAGCATCGATTTTAAAAAACACCGACACAAAAGTACTGATTTTAAATCTATCGATGACTATAAAATCATCGATGTTTGAAAACATCACTGATATGATATCATCATTGCTATCATCATTGCTGTCGCAGTGAGCAGGCGAGCGAATTAGATGCAGACCTACAAGGCAGACGGGCGAACTCTCGATGACGAAGCTCTTCCCCGCCTCGCGATCTCCTGATCCCCGCCCCGCAATCGCCGCGGCCAGTCTCGCCCCGCACCACACGCCTATTCCTATCGCCGCGTCCACGCTCCCTGTCGCCCTCCCGCGACTACTACGTGTTACTACATGCACGTCTAACACCAAGGACGGATCCAGAGAACTATTTTTGAATGAATGATACTTCTAGGATTTTGAATTTCATAGTCAACCCCGCGTTCATTTCACTCATGGTCAGGACTTACTTTTATTGCACAATATTAAATGAACAATTTTTTTTCGATTTGAATATTCATTTGAATTGAATATAGAAACTTAACGTATTTGTGGAAATTTTCATCTTTCTCAGGGGATGGGTTTCTCCAGAGCCATAACATAACGCCACGCTCGGATGTTGAGTAGCCTATCACACTTCTCAACTCCATCTCAACCCCAAAGTTCTTTCTCACATCCTCTTAATGTTACTCCCTACCTTACAGCGCCCACGCGTCTCGCTCAATTTGGCACGAAACCATTCGTCTTTCGTTTAATTGTACACAACCCCACACCGTCCCGCACTGAACCACTTTCTCAAATCTGCGTCTCTAGTTCACTCTCTCAACATCCAGTGTCTTGATTCCGCTTCTTCGCTTCATCACCCATCCACCCCGTCACTCTTAGATCGAGTCTACCGTCTGAGTTAGCTCAGGGAAATAACTGTTACCACTGAAGCGTCTCTGGCTGGGAGACCCTCAGGTTCGATACCCAAAGATGGCGCATTTGCCAGTCTGACTAAACAGCTGGATCGAATTCAGCCGCCCGGTAGGCTGGCTGGATGAGAATTCTAACGGGCGGCTCCTCTAAACAATAGTTTTCTATGATTTCGCCGATCAATATCAGGTAATTGATGGAACATTAAATCTAACAAATGGGCCCCGGACAGCGCGATCACTCCTTCGTCCGTGTCCCCCTCCTGTCTCCTTACATTCACACCCACCACACTACAATCCACACATGTCGAGAGGCCAGCCGGAAGCTTAAAGCAATTCTCGGCTGGGATAGTAATGGGCTTGCGTATATACCGGCAGGAAGAACTTCAGACGCGTAGATTGGCGCCTGGCCTCACCATCGAGCAGGGGAGGAACACCGCCATATCCCACGATACAACATTCACTATATTTACGGGACTAATAATAATAATAATAATAATAATAATAATAATAATAATAATAATAATAATAATAATAATAATAATAATAATAATAATAATAGCGAAAGCCGCGCGGAAACACAAAATAATCAATCCATCCACCCGTTGAGCCAACGGATGCATGGCGGCGGGCAGGGCCGGCGCCAGCATACAGCGTTTCCGGGCAGCGGCACAGGCGCGCCGCGGAGCCTTTTAAGAAATTAAATGCCCATCCCCGCGCCGAGCGGTCGGCGGGCCGGCCAGCCGCTTGACCTCGACGCGCCGCCTCCCCCGCCGCGCCCGCGCCCAGCGGTGGGGACGGCGGGATACAATGATACGAAGCGCGCAGGGGAGCAGCAATAACAGTAACAACAACAACAATAATATCAATAAAAATAATGATAATAATAATAATTATTATTATTATTATCTGTGTATGTATTTGACATTTTAAAGTTAGATTAATCCCACTTCAACCTGATAGCAGTGTTCATAGACATGGGCCTTGTTAACATTTATTATTCACGCCTGAGGACAAGGGAGATACGTGGCAAGCATGGCGTATTGCTTTCGCCTATCAAATTTATTTGGAGTGCCTCAGCTTTTCTTTCGTTACACAGCTATAGACACTGGGAGGGTTTTAATAGAACGCTACAGCTCCATGTATGGCTCGACCAAGAATCGAACTCGAAAAAGCATCACGGAAAGTTAGCGTGCTGTCCATGAAGGACCCGAGGAACTAATAATAATAATAATAATAATAATAATAATAATAATAATAACAACAACAATAATAATAATAATAATAATAATAATAATAATAATAATAATAATTCACTATACAGTATAAGCAACTATAATGTGTTATTCTATTTACCAATACTGATAATCACACTTTAGGCGTTAGTGCAACGCCTTAAGGCTCGAGCATATTCAGTGATAATAGGTCCAGGGTTTGTTCCCCGTCAGGAGACGGAAATTTGAGTGATGGGTGTAGCCTGCCAGAATCGAATTCGACAGCTCGTAGTTCGACAGCTCTGATGGCTAGTTTCCCTGATCGCTTACACTCAAATTCCGGAGCAGCAACCTGGAAAACGGACCGCCAGCAATCCTGTCTATATACCCCCAACTTTCCTCTCCTGTCAATATACCCCATCCCTAGTGCCGAGCAATTGTCTGATCACCCTGCTTATTTGAGTTCAGATACACTATCACATTGAATTTAAAATATAAACGAAGATTATGACTGAAATATTCCTCGGTTTGTTTTTTTAAATTGAGAAGCAAATTTGATATTACCAATCAAAAACCTTGCTGTGTACCAGATTTTATTCTGTGACTGACAACCCCATCTCATAAATTCATTTCAAATCTTCAGTCACGACGAAACTGCAAATAAAATCCCCCGTACACATGTTCATCAGTTTACTCCACTGTGCGTGTATTCCGGAGCGGGGAAGGAAAGGCGGGGCGGGAAGAGGCACGGCGCGCCGCACGCAGCGGCGCGAAGAGAGGCGGAGGTGGCCGGGCGGTAGCGGGGCGGTGGCGGGCCGCGCGACTTGGCGCGCCGGTCGGTAACTGGGCTGCGAAGACGAGCGGTGGCGGTAGCGACGCGGGGATGCGGGGCGGCGGGGGCGCCGCCGGGCCGGAGGGAGGGCGCGGCGGGCGGGAGCGAGAGTGCGAGGGCGAGCGGGTGAGAGGGCGGGTCGGCGGCGTGCCGACCGCCACCGCCGCCGCCGCCGCCGCCGCGCCGCGCCGTTTGGAACGGCGCCCCCGCAGTCTCCCGCGCAGTCGCCGGCGCCAACTATTCCGCCGCCGGCTCCTGCGCTTCCTGGCTGCCGCCCGCGCGGCCGGTCGGTGGCCCCCGCGGGGGCGGACCGGCGGCTCGGGTTACCAGCGGCGCGGAGCGGGGCGGCGGTTGTCTTTAGTTCAAAGCAAACTTGATAAATGTGGAGAATCCCATTACTATTGAGCTAATCAACCTATTTAATTCCATTAATATGTGCTCTCTTCAGCAAAATATTTAGTGAACATGAATTATTTTCAATGACATTATTGATAGTAACAATTACGAATGTGTGAAAAATTATTGCTTTTAGGGAAAAAATAGTCATCTCCGGAAGGATTTGCATATGATTTTATAGAAAAATTTTTGTTACAGGACGTGTGTAGTTTTTCTTCTTTTTTCTTCATCAAATAATGCTTTCTTCTCGTTCAAATTATTCTGTCGGGGCTCCTTTTGTCTCATACCTGTATCGGAGCCTTTCTTCATCTCAAAATATTTTTAGTGTATGCCGATTGAAGACTGTCCATTTTATTGAATTTAATATTAATTATGAATATAATCAGCGAAATATTTTCTAGATTCGTCCCAAAATTGATCAGGATGTTACTGTGTTTTGCAGTCTGGGTCTCTGTCTGAAAGATTACCACAAGTTCGAATTCATAATGGTTCTGAAGATATGTCCAGGTCTCACGTAAGGTCTATTGTTTCTCCAACAACCGACTCTCGAATCAAGGAAAGGAGAATTACAGGTAAATTACAAATGATGAAAAATACACTTACAAAATGGGTCTAGTTTGTCCTACAACCCAATTACTCCGCCATCTTCTTTTTCTTCCTCTTGTTGCCGCTCGACCACGTGGTTACCTAGTAGCGACGTTCAGAACATCGTTAATTCTTAAATTACTCTGTTCCGAGATGTTGTAGCCCGAGAAATTACCTATTATTCTAGAGGTTCTGTAATAATACTTAACGTAGACATTTATTATGTTGCAACCAACTTATTCCGCTAGCTTCTCGCGACAAGTGCTCTCTGGGGAAATCTGAAGATCTGAAGAAACTTCATAAATATGTGAAAAACTCTATTTTAACTGCGAGACCCACAATTCAGCCGCTGCTTACGACCATCTCGCATTACAGAACGCTTATTACGAATCGTTTATCTCTTCGGCACATAAACTATACTTATATAATCTGAATAAATCCAGGGGAAATTGTTTCACATGTAATATTGAAAACACTTTAGTTATCGTTCACTAAACAACTGTATCTGAAAATTGTTTAATTATAATGCCCTAGTTGTGTGCATCAGCAAAAATGCTACTGAACGAAATTACAAAACATAGTTTTTCAAACGCGGACACTCCTCAAGAACAAATATAAGTCTCTAATAACTGCAATAAATTAAATATTTTTAACAAAAACAGATTTCACGAATACTGCAGTAATATAACATAGTTTATACACAATGCAGTAGTCCTTTTCATATCAATAATATCAAAAATGCTGCTGTTTCATTACATGTCACGTGAGTAGCAAATATTTAATAGTGGGTGGCCTCTTCCCGGGAACGTTGCTGCCGCATGTGGCGTAAGCAGTGATGTATCGAATATGAGAATTCAGCTGGTACACGCAGAATAAGAATAGGCGGTTTAGCACAATGTAATATTAGCGTTTTCCAGTGATAATCTAAACTCCCATTGTTGTTTGATTTTTCCTGGATTCCTGGCTATCTAACGAAACCATAGACACCTCTCCAATGGCCGCAGGCTGCATAGTTTTCTTTCAATTTTCGCACGCATTGGAAATTAGTAATAGAGATTACAAGTTTTTGATATCTTTTGCTAAAGCATAGATTCTATAATATCAACGGAATGTTGTTTCGAAGTTGTTAATTCTATTCTTTTAGAATTTGAGAGTTTAATTTAATTTTCCAGAATTAGTCTCTTCCCATATGTTTCAAGTCCACATTTTCATTCTCTATAATTAACTACTTCCCGGAAACTGATGAATTCCAGAGTTCTTCTCCATCTCTGGTGCTATCCTCCAGTCTCTCATATTGTTGATGTTCGTGTCTCTTGTCGACGTATCCGGTACCCTTCCGCTGTGATCCACTACTTCTGCCAACATGTTTCTTCCGTAGAGTCATTCTCGCCTCTTCCATCGCTCATCACTACTTCCGTCACACACGTGTCGTCTCGTCCGCACCCGTCACCGTCGTCCGCCCGTTCATCCACCAGTCCGTCACCAGTGCTACCAACTTCCCATCCGCCGTAAACCTCGTCACACACTTTCCTCTGTTGTTTTCAGAGTCGACTCGAGCTCTCAACAGCTGGTGATTCACCAAATGACGACAATGAGGGTGGTATCCAGATGGCAAGACTGGCATAAACCTTCTATGTACGCTTGAGAAGTACACTTTACTTACATATTTTGCATGATTTTTCAAAAAAAATATTTCCATTCCTACAACATCGGTTAACATTCCTTAACTTAGAAATAAAACAGATGTGTACTTACCTCTTTATAAATGACTTTCATCATGCATGCACGGACAACGAATGTACGCCCAGTTGGGGTGAAGTATTTGGATTGGTGCTATCTGTACCGCGATTAGCGCAATACCTTGCTGCAGTTTGTCGTATGATAACGCGTTGTTGGTGAAGAAAGTCAGCGTCTCCCTTCTGATTCGCTGATTAACGTAATTGTGATGCACATCTAGTAACGGCCCACCCCTTCTGCTCGCAGCCAGTGGTCTGTCATCGCCTGTCTTAGTATCGTGGCCCACCTTCTAGGTAGTAACGCGAAGTAAACCGCTAGGCCCACAGTACACGCACGGATCACTCTCTCGTAACTAATTTTCACTTCATACAAGAAAATTGTTATGATCTTTTGATTCAAAGCCTACATTAAAAATGCAAAGATGTGAATAGGCTTCAAGCCCGTAAGCAGACTTTTTGGGGGGGAGGGGTCAGTGTGACGTGGAATATTGTAGTCTAATAATTTGCATTATTAGTGTACAATAATGATGACATGAGCGATGACATTTCATTATTTCGTTTTTACAATAATTAACCATTCCACATTCGGTACACAATTATATAAAATTCAGAATTACGAAATAATATTTCATTTTTTAACTAAATAGTGACCGAAGTACTTCAGGGGATATTGAATCTCCTGACCCCACCTCTAGTTACGGCCTTAATATGCCTATTACATACAACTAAGAAATATAAACAGCGAAAACGTTTCGTTGTAGCATACTTCAACCAGCACTAGTCAGTGGTTGTTTTCGTCGCTTTTATTTTGTATACCCGTCAGTCACTTTATTTATATCCCCCATGTGCTCTTATCTGAAGCTGCGTACTAGGTTCCGTTTCACGTCCATCAAAGAATATAAAACCATATTAGAATACACTTAAAACCAGAAATGTATTTATGGTTACTGCGTTGAAATCCTCAATACAGTAAAATTTCTTTAACAACCTGCGTGACATTTTAGAGCAGACACTCTTGAAAGATTATTTATCAGGCTGTATTTTCGAAGTACATGACGGTAAAGCCTTATTGAAGCCTGAAGTTTGAAATTCAAACATTTATTCAATAATATCAATTTATTGCTTACATTTTTAAGTAATTCTCAACGAGTAGCGAGCATAATACTCAAGAACAGAACAATGGACCAATTAAATTTCATTAAAGAAGTAATGAAAATCATTGAAGGCGGGCGAGGGATTTTCCCGATCTGGGTGATTTTGATGTATACCGAACAAAAGTGATATACAGAAAGAATCATAATACTCATAATGCAGTAAAAGTGGAAGGACGTTTCTTCTATACTTCAAAACCAAGAAATGTTGTGATAAGTGCCCCCCTCCTCACTTAATAATTGCCACTCAGATTGACCAGGCTGTCGCGCCTACCTCCTTCGAAGCGTCCTCTGGACCTTCACAAGACGCAGTGTTCCACGTTGCCTCTTGCCAAGCCCCGGGAGCCCTCTGGAGGCGTCCGGCCGCATTATATCACGCCGCGAGTGGTGACCTAGAGAAAAGCACCCGATAACAGCCCGGTCTTGACAACATAGGCGCATTTCCAATACGACCTCGGGCCCCCTCCCCGCCCCGGCTTTTCCTGGGTCAAACGAATAGTCCTCTGACCTCATCGGCTCATAAAAAAATGAAGAGTGACCACATCCTGCACCCGCATTCCTCGTCTCGCCGCCCGGTCGGCCGCCCGGCCGGCGAGGCACGCCGGAGGCCGATGACGCGGGCGGCGCGAAGCGAGGCGCGTCGCGCGGGGAGAGTGCGGGGAGAGTGCGGGGTGGCGGGCGGGGCGGAGCGAACGCCCCGCCGCGTCCGCGGAATAATTTATGTTCACTATATTACACGGTTTTAGCCACAGAGTTCACTTTAACAGACATCAGTCTATAAATAAACAAAATTTTGAATATAAACACAGAAAAAGATTTAAAGTTTTTATTTTTTGTTAACCATAGTTAGCTGCGGGATGTTTCGGGATGTGAATTTTCCCCATCCTCAGGCGATATTCAATACAAAAGAAAAATATTAATTTTACTGATTTTTGTTTTTTTTAAGAATATCAAAGACGAGTTTTTTAGATTCTTTAAACATATAAAAATCTATATTAATAATAATAATAATAATAATAATAATAATAATTTTATTTACGAATGTAAATCAGTGTTTCATACATTTTGTTTGTTTATAAACGAGTGTGATACAAAGCCAACTCTATGTTCAAACCCATGTAATATAATGCATACTGATACAACAGACAATTTTGTCTTTTTTATGTAGAATAACTAGTATGTATAGGAGAAAGGGTTATTTTAATAATCTTTGTGTTCTCCCGGCTGTACGTCGATTCCTTCACATGGGGCACGATAAGAGATACGCGCCAAATTCTGTATCTCATATTTCATTGGAAATAGTTTTATTACACGAGAGGTAATATGTACTTGTTATCGGATCTTGCAAAAACACTCTTCCTACCTTTATTTATAATTCAACTAAATATAGTGTAAAGACTAGAGTAAAGACTAGAGTAGAGGTTACAGAGCAGAAGAAAACGCGAAAAAATTGGGAGAAAATGACGGGAGCATCATGCAATTTACTACTGAAAATTAAGTTCGTAATACCTGTAATGGTGAATAACAAAGTAACTAAACGAATACGATTTCCTTGCTGAACGCCAATCATCAGTTAAAAAAAATAGCTTTTGTGAAACGGAGAAATTCTTCGTTCATTTCGTTGATGTCGCGGAAAGCATTACGCTGGAGGATGCAAATATTTGTCGCTGATTTTCGTAATGATATAATGAATTGTGTGGGTGAATTCACAATAATTTGCCATCACATTCATTTCTTTAGTTTCAACATGTTAATCTCACGCGTTTTTCCATTTTATTATTATTTTTTTAAACTTTTTTTCATCTTTCAACTATTTATAGTTCAAATGTTGGGAAAGTCAGGAAAATATAAAAATCAGGGAAACCTCGTCTCCCCTCAAGAGAATCCAATTTACCAGTAATTACCAAATTCCCTAATCATTAATATATGTTGAATCTAAGGCTTGTTGTGTTTTCCCCATGATACATTTCCTGACCCGACGTCATGTGAACGTAGTAAAGTAATTAATGCATTTTGCATTTTAAGAATAGAAAATTATTTCTCAATTCGGGTTTCCCAACAAATAGTTTACCCGCATATAGTAATCCCCTTTCTCGCGGGCTTACGAAACACGCTCGCACTTCACAGCAGACGTCTCCCCCACCCCTTAGCGCATGTCTTCTGCCCGCCCACCCGCCGAAGCCCCGCCGGAGGGGGTGGCCGGCCACGTCACGTTAGGCAACCAATCACGCTGACCGCACCCGCGGGCAGCCTAATCGTTAAGCCGCAGGCGCACGGGATCGGCCGGCCGGATGGCCCCGGGACCAGCGCCCCTGGATGCGGCGAGCAGCGCAACCTTTTTTATCGCCATTTAGTATTATCTCACCCAGTGGGCCCCGCGAGGCGACATAAGTGATTTTAACAATTCAAGGGGTTTCGAATACACAATTGGTTAATATCATAGACGTGCGCACAAAGGGGCTGTGGCCAGGCCCTTGGCAAATTTGAAAGGGACACCGTATATTTTTACGCAATAAAACAGTATTTTGGTAAATATATCAAATATCTGATAAAATTGACGTACACAATGAATAAATACATTTTAAATGTACAGCGATAAAAAATTGATGGGCCCAGTAATCTATCCGCATATTGTTATCGTTTCTACATTTCAGAAAGTATTATTGCCGTATTGTCTAGGGATATAAAATTGAAAACTGCGGCGTTCTAAAAATCACCATTAATGTTGTAGTTGCTCATTTTACGTATACTTTATATCTGCTATTACTTCAAATCTACTTTCAAATTGGTGTTACTTGAAATTGTGTCTCGACATTTGAACTTAATTTGCGGGTATGGAATCATCGAGTTAACAAAAAAATTAACAGCTTTGATAAAGTGGACGAATTCGATGTAAAAACGTAAAGAAACTCTTAAATCTACCCTTAAAAGGTAGCCGATTTATACTCCATCCCCAAAGAAACCCAAAAAACAGCAAAAAAAAGATTTAAATAACAAAATATGTACGAAACTGTGTCGAAAAGAATTTACCCATATCGGAGTCGAACCTTCTTGCAACAGCCGAAAAAATGAGTTTCAAGAATTCAAAAATATACTGAAAATTGTTGTAGTAGAGTGTAATATGATATTTAAAATGTTTTTGGAAAAAGGAGGTCCAGAAATATAGTGGCCTCCCCTCTTTTTAAGGTTGTGCCCGCTTATGGTTAATATTGGCGATTCGTAACACTCACTTTTCAGAATCCGCTGACAATCGGATACAAAATGGCGGATTTGGCGGTGCAAAGGAATGCACTACTCTGTGTATGTAGGGACCCTACCTAAGACCACAATGAAAAAGTCCAGAATTCTACAAGATGTAAGGAAAAAAAGAGACCAAAACATCGAAGGTACAACTAGTTGTCGTTATCCTATCTAAGGACACTCAACAATTTTCTTTCATGAATCATTCACCCCGAACTTATTGCTAATAAAATAAAACGTTTTTGCAATCACTCACTTTTACATGGCACCAAACATACCGTGTAACTAGGTTTTGGCATCAGTATTGAAACGTGTTTGGTCGCTTGATTATGTGGCTAACGAGCGTAAAATTGAAAATATCAAGAGTCTCTTAACATTTTATTAAGTAATACTGGGACAAAAATAGAGGGTATGTGCAGCGTTCGGATAATTTTTACTTAGTTTTTAGGTAAAAATACGTTTAAAATACGTGTTAATTCGAGGGTCAATGGTGCCACTTTCCCCTTCCCTCTTCATTTCAAATCTTCATGCGCAAGGATTCATCGCCTGTACTTCCACTGGATATCTTGGCCAGGCTTCGACGGTTTGGGGTAGTCATCCCGCTACGCATGGCACACATAATTAACGAGGAATAATGCTTCTCAACCAATAGAAGTCAGTGTTAGCTGATGAGGTCGTCGGCATTATGCTTCAACCCACTATACCGTTCGTCTGATTCTAAATTCCATGATGAGTTACCTAGGAATGGTTTTTGGTCGATGGGGGTAAATATTGATACTGTAGTACCACTTTGTGAGCTGCAACACTGTAAAGAATCCGAAGTATGAACTCAAACTTTCAAGTACACGTTCAGTTTCCTACAAACAACTAGAAACGAATAAATCGTAAATTATTTACCAGTAGATTTGTACACCTACTCCAGTATTATAGTTCGGAATCTCTAATAACAAAGTCACGCTATGGATTCAGTGAGAACTGCCTTTTGGCAATAAAATTTTTTAGCAGAGAAATAAAGTAGATGGCAAAATAAACGCAAGTGTAATGGAAACGGGGCAATTTATAATTTTTCACGTTGCCACCTGCTTTTGCAGGAAGTTCGAAACCACATGTGTACACAAATAGTAATTTTTCATCTCGAGCCGTCGTACCAAAGAAATATTTTATGGTTTATTAGAACGTTGCCCATAAGTGTTTTTTTCTTTTTGTTTTCTTTTGTCGTTTACAATCAGCACGTCCTTATCAAACATTTCCAGAAGCATTGCAGAAGTGTACCGCGTATCCAAATATTAAATTTTAAACGAATTCTCAAATATCATAACAGCTGATGTCTATTGTTCAGCACAAACAGTGAATAAAGGAATAGTTCGATCTTTATTTTTTCCATATAGAAACCACTCCGACCGTCTTTACAAACAGAAAAAGATTTGGAATGCAGTTCGTTGCTGAGATGCACAGACAATCATGAATCAAATTCATTTCATTTATCAAATAAATTTACGGAATCATTCGAAAAAGTTTGGATCCTCTATTTCAAAATTACATGGGTAATTTCATCAATATACAGATGCACAGGGAGGACACTTCGAAATTTTGCAAATGAAGTCTTAAGACAATTTTAAGCATATTTTGTCTAATAAACTACGTGGATATTCTGAATGGTCGAGCCGCAGTCAGCACTCAAAAGATTGTTTGAAAAAATTTCTTTCTAGGCAAAACTTTGCATTGCAAAAGCATATAAATACTCCAGAAACATGTAAATTGTTTACTATTTACAAAAGAAATGAAAATATTTGTTCAGAAAGACAAAGTAAGAGAGAAATGAAAAGCAGTAGAATTGTGAAAATTAGGTCCTTTTTTATGTTATGTTTCTTTCTTAACAAATATATTCATTTCTTTTGTAAATAATAAACAATTTATATGTTTCTGGAGTGTTTTTATGCTTCTGCAATGCAAATTTGTGCCTAGAAAGCATATTTTTTTCAAACCAAATTTTGAGTGCTAATTGCGGCTCGACAATGCGGAATATCTACGTAGTTTATTAGACAAAACATGCTTAAAAATGTCGTAAGAGCTTATTTGGGAAGTTTCGACGTTTCCTTCCGAGACACCCTGTATGATGAGCTCAGAACACAAAGCAGGAGAATTTTGCCTAAATCTGAGTAAATTGTGTTTCAGCTAGATTAATATTTCTCTCTTCCATGAGAAAATTTCTCATTATTTTTCATGATGTTTTGTGCTGCCATTTGTGCAACCGAAATTTGTACTCTAAAGTTTCGCTTTGGAAGCAAAAATTAGACAATTGAGCCACACTATCCTGGATTACTTGAACACGAGTGTTTTGCGTGATAATGGAGAATGATTCTATGTTCAGAAAATATAATTAGTACTAGAAGAATATGATATATTTTCTATTATTATTTATTAGGCCAATTTTTATGAACACAGACGTAAAGAATGGAAAATCGATTGTTTGGAGGGGTGAGGAGAATGCAGCACTAATGGGTTGAATCTTCTTTAAAAAGATGTGAAAATTTTAGCACCAAAATATTGAATAAAAACATAGTTAAATCTAGAATATTCATTTAATGAAATTGCTGTATGAAAATGTATCATAAATTATTAGGGCCAGACCCAGCATGCATGTAGTGATCTCAAGGTTTTGGTTTAATCGAAAAACGTAGAGGAATGATACACAAATTGTATGTTACTGCTCTATTGGTGGAAGTGATCAAACTAAAAACAATTCACTGTTCAATCAAAGACCACTGATGGGATTTTATCAGGAAATAAAAGATAAAAAATTAATGAAGTTAATTGTTACAAAAGATGAAGAAGGGAACTCCGCTTCTTGGTAGAAAATACGGAGATACGCGTAGAAAAAACCATACAATTTACAATGCTATTGAAGGAAACGCTGAACGGGTAAAGTAAACTTTACTAAAATTGGAGCAGGTAGACCATTTAATGTAAACCTTCTGTAAACTGTATTCAGAAGGAATGAAAATCAAAACAACAAAGTATAAAAATCTGCAGCTACTGGAAGAATTTTTTTACCTGTTCACCATATTTTTTAAAAAAAAATACTTCTCCTTGACAAGTCATGCCCCTCAAAAAAGAGAAAACCAGCTGAATAAACCTTGACTCTTGAAGAAACTATTAACGAAAACAATATTCTCTCAAGATATTACGATGAGTGATGTACTTGACATTATTCAACTGATTTGCATTTAATGTAGATTTCTTCTCAATAAATATTTCGTTTTGTATGATTAATTCTAATATTATAAATCATTTTGATTTCACATCATTGTTTTCTCAGTTAATGCAAGATGAATGCATCTATCTGGTTTATGCTAAGGAATTTTTGAAGAAAAAATATGTTTAGGAAAAAATATATTGGGTAAGCATTTTGACCTTGTCTGTGTAATGCATATTTAATAGTACTCTGTAGGCATGTCATAATAAGTACAATTCACTTTTCGCCACAGGAAACGTCTTTAATATTGCATACACATTTTAACTTTAAAGCGCTTTTTCTGTTTTGTGACTTTGTCACTTGATTTATCTAAGCGCCTAATATATATCTGCAACTACGCACATCCATCAGAATATCGCACTGATATTCCTAAATAAAACAAAACGCTAATTCCACGCTCAAATATTTCAGGAGGCAGCTATTCTAGTTGCACAAGCAAGTGTGCTTTCCAAGTTTCTGTGACTGGAAGAATTGGAAACTGTTGTTCGACATTCACGAGCATCTTCGTATCAATGTTGGCACGCTTGACACGTCCAACGATCCCCGCCATGGCTCCATAAGGGACGTATCGCGGATGCTCCGGGGGCTCCCAACGGGTGATCAGCCTCGTGCATCGCCGAGTGCAACATCCGGACGCCCGGCTACCGGTGAGAGGAAGACGAGCGGCGGGGGGAGGAGGGGGATGCAGCGGGCCCGGCGGGTGATCAGCACGCGAGGCACGTGTCCGACGTGGCAACGTCGCAACGCTCCAAAAACGGCGCCACGTTTCCCCCTCACTTCCGCTTCCTCGCTATTGTCACCTTTAAATGTCGCAGATCAGCCTTCAGTTTACGCGTAATTACAAACTCATGGAATACTTATTTAGGAAAGAAGGCAACAAATTTGAAGTTTCGTTCGATTTACTCGCCAAGATACATGCTTCAAAACGTACTTTCTTCAGTCATTACATTTGAATATCAGGAGAGATGGGCAAAAAATGTTAATATTCATCAGATATAAAATTATATAATAATGTAAATGATCAAAATATTGAAAAAAATTGCTAGCTATAAAAAACTTCATTTTATTTATTATATTCAATGAACTATACAGATTCTTCCCTTCTAGTTCTCTTATATTTTTATTTAAAGAACTTTAAAAGTTGGTTTTGGAGAAAAGATCAGAAACAAGGATTACATAGTGAACAAGTTCAAGTCATAATACCAAAATGAATATATGAAGAAAAAATCTTACATTATCCTAAAAATTTCTGAAATTACATAATCTACAAAAAAAAACCAACTTCAAGATAGATATAATTTTTGAAGGTGTAATACAAAAGGGTATTCACGTTCTTCATTTTTGCCAGAAAAATCTCTTCTTATACGTTTAAAGAAACTATAAAAAAACAGGGAGTTCGTCGATCAAAAAATGAAATAGAAAAATACACAAAAATACGAATTTCTCTAACTTGAGAAGAGAGTTCTGGCCCGAATTAACGTGATTTTGGCTTCTTCCTAACAGTGAGCACACGCCAGGCAGAGAGAGCAGCATCCCTCGCGCCTGGCTCGCTGCGCCGGGAAACGACCGGTGGCGGCGGCGGGGCGCAGCGGGGCGTGGCGGGGCCACCGGAGCGGGTAGTCGCGGCTCGCAGACGCCGCCGCCGCCGCCGTCCACCGGTAGCGTACAGTGTGAGAGACCGAGGGTTTCATTGAGAGAAGAGATGAGAGAGCGAGCGGGAGGGAGAGAGAAAGAGAGATCGCTCCCCCTCCCACTTCGGCCTTCAATCTCCTCTGCTCATTCACAACGTCCAGCCGACCTGTAACTCCGGGCCCCCCCTCTTTCTCACTCCGGCCCTCCGCCTCTCTCTCTCTCTCCCTTTCTCTCTCGCGCCGCGGCGCCGGCCGTTTCCCCAAGCAGCGCCCCTCGGGTAACGCTGTCTCGCTCGCTTGCTCGAGCGCCCGCGCGCGCGCCCTGTCTTCGGCACCGCCGTCTGGGAACCCTCCGCTCAGGCTTCAATGGGGGGGTTCTCGTGTGGGGGGTTTCGACGCGGCGCGCGGGCGTAGCCGCTGACGCCGGCTTCACCACCGCTACCGTCGCCGTCGGCGTCGGCGTCAGCGACGGCGCGTCGGCGCGTCGGCGCCGCGCCGCGCCGCCGCGCGCGTCTGGCCGGCCCCGCGGCCCCGATGCGCGACGACGTCGACGGCGGCGGCGGCGCGGGCGGTGGCGCGGGCGGCGGCGCGGGCGGCGGCGCGGGCGGCGGCGCGGGCGGCGGCGCGGGCGGCGGCGCGGGCGGCGGCGCGGGCGGCGGCGCGGGCGGCGGCGCGGGCGGCGGCGCGGGCGGCGGCGCGGGCGGTGGCGCGGGCGGTGGCGCGGCGCGGCGCGGCGGAAGCCCCCACTCGCGAGTTCCGCATTCCTCTCGCGCTCTCCCGCCCCGCGCCCCGCGCCCGACCTCCACGCCCCGGCGTGGGCCTCAGGCCGCCCGCCACAGCCGCCACCGCGGCCGCCGCTTTGCAGCCATCGCGAGCGCCGGGATCAACATTCTGGACGGGAAGGGCCCGTTTCACGAAGGACTCCCAGCACACGCGCCGCCCACGGCCCACCGCCCGCCCGCGGCCAGTGACGAGCCGGCCGCGCTTTTCCTCATTAACTCGCGGGCAGAGATCCGCGCGGGCATTGTAGCCCCGCCGTTCCCACAACGGCAGCTTCCACGAACTTTAAATGTTGTTGATTTGATCGGTCAATGGCCTTTCCGTTCTTCTAGGCGACTTCTACGCAAATAGAATAGGCACCTGTGGTTCTGACGAACAGAGCGCGTGCAGTTAAAAGGACGGACTCCTGCTCATCTTTCTTTCAGGAATACACAGAGATGAGTCGTTAATCAATATTACAATGGTAAAAACTTGCAAAATGAGTAATATCCTATGCACGACATAAGCATGATATTGCTTCAAACCAAACAAAAAAACTATGAAGAGTACAGTAAATTTATAACTCTCAAAATTAGCGCATATTTATGGCCAGTTGGAAGGATTTTGCAGTACACCACCACGATCTCCAGAAATATCATGCTAACATTAACCATTAACAGATAAGGAGAACAGCCCCTACCAGCATGGCCGATTTGGAATCGAGAGTATATCTGGCGCTCTCAAGTTTCAAAAGACTACTAAAAAGAGCTACTGCGGCTCCTCCTGTTGCATCTGTGGCTTGGTCTCCCGCACCCTTTCCTCGGTTGCACTTCCTGTGGTTCCCCCGCCCTCGCAACCACCCCTTCTCCCTCCGCGTCGTCGCCACCTCCGGACCGCAGAGGCGCACTAATTAGCGGGTTAGACCAGCGGAGTTCGTGATCTCGAGCGACGCACACGATACCAACGGGGAAACTGACCGGCGCGATAAGGTCGCTCTGCCGCAACATTAACAAGGCAGCGGCGCGAGCGGCAGCGGAGCGCGCAGTCTCGCCGCCGCCGCCTCCCCATTCATAGCCCCCGCGCCGACTGTGGGAACAGCCGCGAGCTAACCGGGGTCCTGTCCCGCCCCGCCCGCCCAGCCCGCCCCGCCCGCAGCCGCCCGCGCCCGCCAGCGCCTCCCGCCCGCCTGCAGCGTCCGCCCTCCCACGCGCCCGCTAGCTCGCGCCCACCCACACGCGCCCGCCCCGCCCCGCTCCGCCCCGCCCCGTCCCGCACACGCCCTCATGCTTCCTCGCCTCATGGCTCGCTCGCCCACCTGTCCGCGTGGCCCTCCCGCCCCCCATCGCACCCTCCGCCCGCAATCTTCCGACGCCCTTTCCCCCCTAGACGCCCATCGCCGTTCCCTCCGCAAGCGCAACAGTCGCCGAACCTTCGCCCGCGCGTTTTGACTCGACGGCGCTCGTACGAGCGGTCGTGCTTTTCGGAGTCGTGAACGGCGCAGGACTTTCCACAGCCACACAGGCGTGTTTGGGGGGGGGGGGAGGACGAGAAGAGAGGATGAGGGCGAGGGCGAGGGCGGGAGGACGGGCCTCGGGTCGAGGGGGACCAGCTGTCCCCGCGAGAGCACGTGCACACGCGGACGACTGTGAATGTGTGCGTGGCGCAACGTGTATGCGTGCGTCCATGTGTGTGTGCGTGTGTGAGAGAGATAGAGGAAATGAGGGAGGTAGGAGAGGGAGAAAAAGAGAGGAGTGCGACCATGCCCCCGAAAAGCGCTGCGTCGAGCCTCAACACGAGGTTGCTACGCCTCCGCGTCCGCAGCCAGAGGCTCAGAGCGGAAGCCCCCGCCCGCCCGCTGCCCTCGCGCCGCCCGGCCCCGCGCCATGCGGGCGGAGGGCCCTCGCTGCCGCCCCCCGACGCCACCGCCCTTCCCCTGCCACGCCCAGCGCCGCCCTGCTCCCCCCCCCCAATCCCACCGCAGTCTCATAGACGCCATCTCCGCACGGTCGCCGCCCATCCACCCCCATCCACTGCCACTGCCGCCTTGGCCTGTCAAGCCCTGCGCTACTCCGGAGCTCCCCCACTTCTCCACATTCTTAGTCTCCACCTCCACACGGCTGCTGCCCTCCACAGCCCTCTCGCCGCTGCCTTCACACCGCCGCCCACTATACTGCCATCACCACCATTGCCGCCAAAGAGCCTGCCACTCGGGCCCGCCACGCCGCGGTATTTTTCTGTGAATGAACCCAAGCGGGAGGCGGAGGGCGGCGTGGGGGTGTTGCGGGGGTGACCCGGGGGGGCGGGGGCCGGGGCGGGACGGTAGGGGGCGGCGTGGGGCTGCGCGGCGCGCCACGGGGGAAGGCGTGTGATGGTTTTTATTGCATTCCTCGTGCTATTCTGGTTTTCTGAACAATATCCTCGCGTGCTTAAAAACTCCCCCACCTCGTGAGAATAGAGCTTCTCCTCGCCACCACGAGTAGTGTCTGCTTCCGGTGAAGCAACCATCCGTGGTTAGGCCGGCGTACAGTCGGGGGCCCGCGATACTGGGGCCTCCCCTGCCTCGCTTACATAATGCCTGCGCGCCGGCCCGCCCGTTCGGGCTGCCTCCACTGCCGCCGCCGCGGGACAATGGGACAATGGCAGGGCCACCGTTGCGCTTCCTACCCGAGCGGTTTTCACTGGTTTTCGCGCCCGAGTTGTCGTAGAAAATTCCGCGGCGTGCGCGTTCTCTGGCGATGACAGAAGGTCGCCGCCCAAACCGACCGTGTTTTGGTTCTGTTCGAGAGGCAGCGGTCAACAAAGAAAGCGCATTTCGGCGAGTTCAACTTTGCTGCTTCTTTTACTTTTAAAATATACCCTGAATAACCATTGTGTGCTCGAGACTACATTTAGATTCAAGTAATAATTTGAACTTGACTTTAATGTAAGCAGGTTTTGTTGGATGGGACACATATTTGTGCGTTGACTTTTCTGGAAATTTCCACACAAACTACTATAATTTTTAACTATGAACGCACGAACGTGTATATATGTATGTATATATATATATATATATATATATATATATATATATATATATATATATATATAGATAGATAGATAGAGAGAGAGAGAGAGAGAGAGAGAGAGAGAGGAGATTGATTGATACACAAAAAGTGTGTATGTTGGTATTGCACAATCTGCACTAAATGAAGAGCGAAAATATATTTTATGTCATTCTAATAATGATTTTGAGAGATTTGGAGTTATGTGTTGGTTCTGATTGTTAATTGTGACCGTCCGTCAGATGATGCATCTGGTTAACATTAGGGCAATGGCTTCTACCACTACGTGCGTCTCCATTTCGCGGCCCCGCGGGGAGTACCCGACTTCGGGAGCACTGGGAGACAAAAGAAGTGCGTTCATCGGGCCACGAAGCCAAAGCAAAGGATGCTGGCTGTGAGCGGGTGTTATGAATCCCACAACAAAGGTGACAGACCCGTCGGTCCGCGGGGCTGGTGGGTCGGCCGCGCATTTCCACGAAACTACAAAAGCGGCAGCGTTATGTGAATGAGCTCGGTACAGTCCGGACTTATGTAACACATCACGAACAATACTCGAGCAGTCTCATCGACGGATAACTACTGGAGGGGAGAAAATGGCGAACGCGTGTTTTTTGCACAGAGAAACCAGCAAAATGGACGTGCTAGATGCACAGAAGAGCGCTATAGAATGCGCAGTGGTCGTAAAATGGGGAAATGCGTTGCCTTGTCATATTTGTCTTTCAGGGGGAACAAATATCATAAAGCCATAGAAGCATATTGACAAACTTCAACCAGACATATCACGACACATAAACATACAATTTCGTGATTGTCTTTGAGAACATCAATTAATGTAACATGGAACATTATCACATGAATAAGTGGTTAATGAAGCAAACAAATTGTACAATATTAGTAAGCACATGCAAGGAATGTTATTAACAATTTCATTACAGACCTTTATCACATCATGAAGTCATGAAAATTTTACGTTTACAAACGAAATAATACAAAATACAAATGAAACATCTACATTATTAATTAAATCACAACTCTAACGAAAGACACTGCTTATTTGATTCACTACATAATCAAATTATTGTTATCTCAAATTTTAAGAGCAAACTTTTAAACAAAGGGAAGCAGAATTGTCGATCAAATAATGCTAGATGCAACTGTAATTTAAACTTTCATACAAGACGATTTAATAAAACAAATGCCCTAATTTACGAAAAAATGTAACACGTAACAGATAAACAAAATAATACGTACTATTCAAAAGATCGTGCAACCAGCGAACTCTGTGCTTGGGGGCGAGGAGGAACAAGGTAGCGGCCTATTCTTGAGACGACACAAGGCCCTAAATTTAACCAAGATACAGTAAGAGGGTTAGGGACCCCGTCCGCCCAGGAATAGTTTCCTAATTTTGGAGCGACTCCGCCGCCGCCACCGCCGCCCCTCCGCCGCCACCGGCGAAGGCGGTGGCGGCGGCCGTGGAGCTCTGCTCGCTCCCAGGGCGCCGGGGCCGGGCGGCCACCCCCTCGCACCCCGGCGGTGCGGCGGCGAAGTCGGCAGCGTTCGCGCGGACGGCCGGCGCCCCAGTCGGGGCCCCGAACGGCCCCCGGGGGCCCTCGCCTCGGCACGGCTCGGCCCGCGCCGCGCCGCGCGCACCCACGCCGCCGCCCCGCCGCGCCGCTCCGCACCGCCCCGCGGCGCGCCGCCGGCGCGCGAAAGTCTATTTTCAAACAACCCCGCGCGGCGCCCCTCGACACAATCTGCGCTGTTATGAACTGGTGCGCCGGGCGGCGGCCGAGCGCAGCGGCGCGGCTCTCGGAGCAGGCCAAGGGCGCCGCGTCTTGCGAGAAAAGGGGAGGGTAATGAGCAATAAAAGAAGATATCGCTACCACTCACCATTAACCGGTCGGGAGGGGCGGCAAAGCACGCGCCGCCGCCGCCACCGCCGCCGGCCGCCGGAGCAGCAGCGGCAGCAGCAGCAACAGCATCGGCCACGTCGAGTGCGGCGCGGGCGAGCTCCGCGGCTGCCGCGCAGCGCGTGCTATCCGGCAGTTGCAGTACTGTGATGTTCACTGCAGGCGAGCGGGTGGGAAGCTGTGCGGCCGGCAGCAGTGGTGGTGGTGGCGGCGGCGGCGGCGGCGGGCGAGCGGCGGTGGGGCCGGCGGCGGCGATGGCGGTGGCAGCGGCGGCCACACTCGAGCGGCACAGCCCAGCAGAAGAAGCACATGGCGATGTGTTATCCGCTGGAGATGGCCGCGCGAGCTGCACTGACTGTGGCAGCGGCGGGACCGCTACGCCCGGGACCCGGCGGCGGCGGTGGCGGCGGCGGTGGTGGTGGTGGTGGTGGTGGTGGTGGCGGCGGCGGCGGCTCGCTCCCGCCCGCCCGCTGGCTGGCAATGCTGCCGCCGCCGCCGCGCGCCCGCTCGCCCTCCCGCCGCCGACACCGCCGCCGCCGCCTCCCGCTCCCTCGCGCGCTCGCTCGCTCGCTCCCTCCGCGCTCTGGGCTCATTGATGAAGGAGCACCAGACGGCCCCGGGAGGGGGGCGCCGCGTCGCGCGAGAGGGGGAGGAGGATACACGAGGAAAGACCCGCCCCGCTAACTTTCGAAGGTTTTTCAAAAAGTATGTCGCCTTCGAGGAAAAACTCCTTTGTACACGTGCCCCGAACGGCCCGACGCGCGATACCGAAGGCGTCGCGAGACGGCGGAGTCGCCGCCGCCGCCGTCGTCGCCCTCGTCGCTGTCGGCGTTGGGCCGATTGTTGCGTCTGTGCGCCGAGCCGCCCCGGCCGGAGGCTCCTCGAGAATGAAGGAAGGAGCGGGTGGCGTGGCCCGGAGCACAGCGAAGTGGTGGGCGCGACACGTGGAGCAGGGCGCCGCCACACATAACCTCACTCGGCGTGCCGAGCACGGTTTTCGGTATCCGGTTGCAGGGCCGGGCGGCTAGGGGCCCGCCTGCGGGAGCGCCCAGCATTCCTGTGAACCTCGTCGGGCTGCTCGAAGCTTCACGTTTTTGTAATTAATATCACAATTTGTAATAACTAATAACTGACAATTACAGTAACAATATAAACATGTATTATTATCATTATCATTAGTATTATAATTATTATAAAATATTTTCAACGTTTTTTAAAAAATTCGGAAACCATTATTTCATATAGTTTCTATCCTTAATATAATAATCTGAAATTTCCTCATTAGGTTATTATTATTATTATTATTATTATTATTATTATTATTATTAAAAAACAAAAACAATTTTTCACAATTTTAAACTATATATTTTTACAAAATACAATACCTACACTTTTTCCAAAAGCCCTCCTTTTTACTATCACGCCTTTTTTAACATTGATTTTCTCGTCGAATCTTGCGAGGAAGAGCGGTTTCGAAATTTAATTTATTCCTTCAGTTTAGATAGTGCAATAAATGTACCTACACGGATCATACTAAATTCAAAGAAGGCAACCGATCAGTTAATAATTAACAAAACCACTACTCGATATGAAATTGAAACAAAAGATTTAGGATACAGCGATCACGATGCACAAATTCTTACCATTATAAGAATTGCGAACACTGACACAATAAATAATACACGTATGAGTAGATTATTTACTAAAAGTTAAATAAAAATATTCATCAATTACTTGCTGCATGAGTTATGGGACGCGGTTTACAACACTGTTGATACAAACGGTAAATACTATTATTTTTTCGACGTTTTCATTTAATTTTAACACTTGCTTTCCTCTTCAAAGGGAAAATTAAATATTTCACGGAAAAGCAATTCTTGGATAACACAAGGGATTAAGATATCACGTAAAAACAAACGATTTTTTCTTTCATTTCTAAGCATCATAACGTATCTCCAGGTTTCCTCCTCTACTTTAAAAAATACAAATCATTGTTAAGAAAAGTCATACGGCAAGCTAAAATCATGAAACATGACCACGATATTTTGAACTCAAATAATAAAACATAAGCAATGTGGAATATAGTAAAAAATTCGACCAAATCAATTAGAAACCTTGTAGAGAATGTTGTTTTAAAAGATAACAATAGAAATGTGAATGATCCGCCAACAGTGGCTAGCCTCTTTAACCAATACTTTTCGAGAATTGCTGCCAATCTCAGTAAGGGTCTTCAGCCACAAAATTTAGCATCAGACGTTTCCCCAAAAATTTCATTCACGATGTTTGTTTCCGAAACTTCTTCCTATCAAATTCTCAAAATAATCGGTAGACTAAATAATAAATATTCTGTCGGTTTAGATGAATTTCCGGGTTGTTTGTTAAAGATTTGCGGGCCCGCCATTATACACACGTTAACTCACATATTTAATGTATCCTTATGAACAGCAGAGATTAAGCCGCTTTTTAAAAACAGGCAACTGAAATGAAATTCAAAATTATCAGCCAATTTCTCTTTTGTCGGTTTTTTAAAAAATATTAGAAAGACGTTTTTACATACGAATGGAAACATTTATTAGTAAACACGACGCGTTTTGAGATTGCCAACATGGGTTTCGAAAATCGAAATCTACGGAAACAGCCATATTTCCTTTTCTTAAAGATGTCGCCTCATCCATGGGTCAAAACGAAGCACCTATTGGAATATTTCTAGATCTTTCAAAAGCTATTGACGTCATTCATCATAACATTTTACTCTCAAAATTACCTTCGTATGGAATTCGTGGTGTTGCTCTAGATTGGTTATGTTCGTACCTTAAACAACGATCTCAGAGAGTAGAAATACGTTACTGGCATACTGGAACATTATGTACACACCGTTCTGATTCTTTGCCAATTGCATGTGGAGTTCCGCAGGGATCGATTTTAGGCCCTATTCTCTTCCTACTATACGTAAACGATATGCCCTCGACGATTAGTAACGGAAGAACAGTTCTCTTTGCGGACGATACGAATATTCTTTGCAATAAAGAAGACGTAAATAGTTCAATATCAGATATTTCAAATTGGTTTCGTAATAAATTAATAATAAATTAAAAGAAAACTGTTTCAATGCAGTTCTTCATTTCAAATAAACAGCTCGACACTTCACTGAAAATGACTGGCGTGCCATTGACTGATGTTAAGGTAACAAAATTTTTAGGTCTCTCAATTCAGTCAAACCTTAAATGGAACGACCATTTAAATGAATTGATCACTAAATTAAGTTCTTTATTCTATGCTTTCAGAATTCTTTCAAATTCAGTCAGCCTCCACACTCATCGTTGTGTATATTTCGCAAATGTTCATTCCCGCCTGAGATATGGCAGAATATTCTGGGGAAATACATCTTATAGCTCCCAGACATTTAGATTAGAAAAACGAATTGTACGAATAATAAGCAAATCCCACCCACGTGATTCTTGTAAGCCTCTCTTTATTAATCTGGGTATTTTACCATTACCTTGTCTCTTAGTATATGAATCGGTGTTTGTTTTTTTTTTCAAAAATAACTTACTTAAGGGTGGGAATATATTTTCAGCAAACGCCGTTGTCTATAACTATATCACTTGACGTATTAATTACATTCATCAGGTAACAGTATCAACAGCTCACTACAAAAACTTCACATAATACATGTACATTATTTTACAACACCTTGCCAGATGACATTAAACGATTAAATTCCATACAAAAATTTAAGTCCCAAGTAAAATCTTTTCTGCTGCACAACTGTTTCTCTACAATTAGAGACTATACCGAGCATCCAAAAGGAAAGTAATATTAATTTTAACAATGACATTTAATGTATTATATATCATTTGGATTGTATACTTGTAAAGAACTTGTAACTAGTATTGTACTTCAGCTTCTGGGTCAATGACCCCCATCTCGATCAGGTTTTCGTCCACTTTCCCTGATCCTCGAGCAAATGCTGAGATGGCTCCTTCTTTTGCTTCTGGACATAAGTGTAACTTGAAATTAACTTCTCCCCATAGCACGTCATACACAGTTTTTAACTGTTTTTGAAGTAAATAAATAAATAAATAAATAAATAAATAAATAAATAAATAAATAAATAAATAAATAAATAAATAAATAAATAAATAAATAAATAAATAAATAAATAAATAAATAAATAAATAAATAAATAAATAAATAAATAAATAAATAAATAAATAAATAAATAAATAAATAAATAAATAAATAAATAAATAAATAAATAAATAAATAAATAAATAAATAAATAAATAAATAAATAAATAAATAAATAAATAAATAAATAAATAAGTAAATAAATAAATAAATAAATAAATATTTCGAATTTTGAGGGTATATTATATGAAGCCTCAACATTTCCAAAATATTCTTAAAAACTGTTTTTTCTTTCTGGATTAAAATTTGACCTCAGATAGCGCAATGAACTCTTTAATATGCTGCAAGTATCGAATTATGAAAAATTTTCGATATATGCCAAAATTCAGAAGAATAAAGCGCGAAAGTATCAGCTGTTGTAGCTCCCCTAGTTAACTTTTTGAACTCTTTCTTCACTATAAGTTCAACGTAGTACAGTGAAAGTTATGAACTGCTGGAGAAATGCGATATTTTGGGAAATGCACATTTGTAGATCTCAGATACCGTAAAAGTGTTGTTTATTTGCAAAAATGCCTGCCTGACCGATCATCAACAACACTAGCGTCTAAACAGTAGATATGATTTTCTTCCAAATGGGTAATCCCTATAAAATTTTCGAACTCCTGGCTCTGAGAATTTAAAACTGATCTCTTAATTTTTAGAGGTAGTTCACATTCCTAAAAGTACATCATTTTCAAAATTTTCTCAAAAATGGCTCCAATTTTCATTTTTGAATTGTTCGAAGAAAAAGAGAAAAATAGTTTTGATGAATATTTCAATATTATATTTAAGTATATTTTTCTAGTCTTTTGCACTTTCATGATAGCGGTATCAACAATGCTGATGTTTCTTTGGCAACGTCGCACTGATAACAGAAGGCGGTAGTGACAGCCACCGTTGGTTAGCATTATTATAAATTAATAATTTTATTTAAGACTAAAATACGCGTCGTGCATCGTTGGTGCGTTTATGTTGAACGTTAATACATTAAATTCAACGGCAAAAGTTGTTTTCGTTTAAACGTTTGAATTAAAAAAATACGAGGGTTGCCTTTTATATTTCAGGATTAGAGAACAAAAACAAATATTAATCATCGAAAATCACTTTATTCCCCTTGAAGATCCCCCCCAAAAATATTCCCCTTGAAGATCTATACAGTTTTGCATGCGTTTGAACCAATTGTCGAAGCAGTTTTGCCACTCTGATTGAGGTATCTCCAAAACATGCATTCTGAATGCAGCAACCGCTTCTTCAGGTGTCGAAAAACGTTGACCTCTCAGTTTGTTTTTTACGTACGGGAATAAAAAGAAGTCATCCGATGACAAGTCAGGACTATACGGCGGACGACTCATCAAATCGATGTTTTGAGTGCTCAAAAATGCAGTTGTTTGAGCCGATGTGTGAGAGTTCGCATTGTCGTGGTGAAGAGTGATCCGTCTTCGGCGGTTGGTTTTCCTGATTTCTTGTAAGACAGCTGGCAAACAAATCGTTGTGTACCACCCAGAATTGACTGTTCTGCGTTGTTCTAGTGGTACGGTTGCGACATGTCCAGTTTTTCTGAAAAACAGGCGACCATCTGTGTGGAAGTGCTTCGTGCGCGAACAACTTTTGTTGGATTTTGCTCATCTTGAATCACCCATACAGTTGACTGCCGTTTACTTGCGGGCTCATAAGCGTAAATCCACGATTCATCACCTGTCACGATGTCATAGACGTGTTTCGAAGCACCGCGATCGTATTTTTTGAGCATTTCTTTCGACCAATCGACACGAGCCTTTTTTTTTTTTTTTTTTTGAGCGATTAATTGTGTGGGATCCAACGCGAACAAATTTTTTTGACAGTCAAATGTTCATGCAATATTGACTGTATGCTGGTTCCACTAATTCCCAAGGTTGTCTCAATCTCACGATAGGTCACATGACGATTTTGCAATATCAGTTCACGCACAGCTTCAATGGTTTTCGGAAAAACAACCGATTTTGGACGACCTTCGCGAAATTCGTCTTGGAGTGAACTACGACCACGATTGAATTCACCATACCATCGATAAACACTGGTCCTTGATGGAGCTTCATCGCCAAAAATTGAATTAAGTTCATCCATGCACTGTTGCTGAGTTAATCCACGTCGAAATTTGTAAAAAATAATCGCACGAAAATGTTCACGATTTAATTCCATTTTTGGGCCAAGATGAATCTTTTAAGTTACTGTAAACAACAAATTGTGTTCGTATGTCAAAACGTCCAACTTTACGATAGGTTGCCTTTTATGTTCCGGGATTTGGCAACCCTGGTGTTGCAGTCTGGCAACTGACAGCAGTCAGTTGCCAGATTGCAACACCAGGGTTGCCAAATCCCGGAACATAAAAGGCAACCTTCGTATATGTATGTTACGCGCTTCGTTTGTTTAAGAATTTTCAAATGGTAGCTGACGTTTAAGACAAATTTTCACATTCACAAAACCATTAGCAATATTGTGAGACATTATGTACTGTTGTAGTTCCATTAGTTCAATTTTCAAAAATTCTGGTAGATCACCAAAAATGGGACCTTTGTTTTAGACTCGCAAAGTCCCAAATTCGGCCAGAACGATTGGGGAAAAAATAGTTTTAACGGTTTAGGCAGTAATGCTGACCACAAATAGAGGCCAGCCGGTCAGAGTGACAAACAGACTGACGTTTTCCCGTAAACCAACGTATCCTTATCAAGAGCTCACAAAACGTTGATTCTGACTACAAAACGTGTTGAAAAGTAGTCCTTTCCGGAGCAAAATTACATTACTTTTTCCTCTTACAAAGTAAGGGTGAGAAAGTATAATTGAAATTGGTAAAAAAATGTATGACCATATTAGTTGATTGTCTGAGAAACTGCGAAAGTGCAGTTTCGATTTATACAGACAGGACCGTTGATTCCCTGACGATACTCTACTATATGTAGATATCGATACATTCCATAAAAACGCAGAATCGTCTTTATCTCAATAATTCGAAGGCATTCCATAAACACGTCATGATGGATCTGAAAATTTCGATTCCCTTCAACAAGTCTTCCGTTCCATGGCAATAAATATTATTGCATTTATGTAAAATCGAAACCAAGACCACCAACGATAATACTACAAATGAGCGTTCTATTTCGACTTCATCATATTCTTTTAATACAACCGGATGACCCAATGTTTGAGATAACTTTGAAATACTTCTCTGTGATACGAACGCGTAGAACAACGAAATGCTTCTTCATTTTAAAAACATTAATCCACCCACAGCAGCGTTCTGCTTACTGGATTCATCACACTAGTGCGCACAGAATTGATTGGATATTTTTTTTGTTTTAGGGAATAATTAAAGCATCCTAATAACAGGAAAGGACAAATTCCCACGAAAGCACTTAAATCCTAAAACACTATGCTCTGAAAGCAAGTAATGTCAACTCTAATTCTTAATCATTTAATAATTATTATTTTGTTTACTAGTAATTTTATTTTGGATAGAATGGAAGTTACATTTATTGTCGAGATGCAAACCAAAGACCATCACAATTTTCGTCCGATCTATTAGAAACTAAAAGAAAATTAACTATCGACCATATTTATGATTCTTCGACAAATTGGAGTAGAAAATCAACTGAATGGCATGAATGTGTAATTCTGAGTTCCTAGCATTCAACTACGTCATAGGATCATCATGTATCTCATTATTTATGTTGTATATACTCGGCCAGTCTTGTCCGGCTTCTCAAGATCCCATGGATTAGTTCTCTAGAAGCCAATCTATCTCATGCTGAATTTCTAATTTCTTCCAAGCTCTTACTATTGCCTCTAATATGCTAACATCCCACCTTGTTCTCTGTCGACCCCTCCCCTCTCGC
Organism: Gryllus longicercus; assembly: GCA_038098605.1. Taxonomy (NCBI): domain Eukaryota; kingdom Metazoa; phylum Arthropoda; class Insecta; order Orthoptera; family Gryllidae; genus Gryllus; species Gryllus longicercus. The sequence continues at coordinate 364,525 of JAZDUA010000339.1, read as the reverse complement.
CTTCCCTACCTTAAAAGCCACATGTCCGCCTTCAATGAGTCGTATCTCGTTATATCTCGAAAAGTACTTCATCTTCACCCATAAAATCTTGTATGAATGAAATTGAATCATGTATTTATTGAAATGTTTGGTCTCAGGAGCTGATTATCGCTTCAGGGACAGATTATCGGTCGGCAAGTCGAGTGTCTCACCACATCCAAAATATTGCAATTTTCAAGTGCGCCTACTGAAGTTTGACGCCTACTGACGCTTACTGACGTTGTGCGCCTACTGACAAAGTTTGGGCAAAAATGAATAAAAATAGAACAAATTAAAACTGGTCAATTTTAGGCAAGGGATCCGTTTAGAAAGAGGTTTGTCGATAGCCCATTGAGTTTAACAAAGAATTTAGTCATGTAACATAAGAATTTGGAAAAACCTACAAAATTTGTTTAACAGTGACCAGTCTCGGTGCTTTGAGCCTAAGTGTAAATAAAAATATAAAAAAATGGTTTTATCTTGTAGTATTGATGGTTGGCAGACAGACGATGACGGTGGTTTATACGGAACCAAGTCCAATTGAAAAGTGCTATTCAGAACATGGTAGGATTTTTATTGAAGATCGCCGCAGAGGTGACAAGGGAACTCAAAACTATTCTAGCGGGACAACAACAGCACATTATTTGCAACAACACGCATTATTTGTAGCTTTTGCGATTCAACAAAAAGTAGACCTGCGACATTATTAAGCGTACTTTTCTCTATACAAGGAAGAAAAATAGAGAAAAAATACGGAGGGAATTTCGAGAAAAGTTTGAAAATGTTGTTGCGGTCATGTTCCATCTCCCCCAAATATGCGTTTCAAATTCGCAGGGTCTAGAGTTCAGCCAGATTGATCAGGGAATCACAATTTGAGAGAAAATAGTTTGAACGGTTTAACCACTGGTAATGATCACAGACGGACGGACAGACGTTTTGCTGTAAACAAATTTTTCGGTACCAAGAAGACATAAAACGTAGATTCTGACTTCACAATGTGTGGGAGGAAGTTATTTACTACCACAGGGAACACGATTTTTCCACTTTTCCAATATCAGTGCCCCATAATGCGAGTTTTTCTGACAAAAATTGTCATCATGTTTTGCTGCAGCATTAAAATACTTTCTTTTTTCTACTAAAATACGCTGCGGGCGAGAAAATAAAAACTGATGCACGAATATTAAGAATTTTTTACAGGTTTCAGCGTAGAAAGAGTGAGAATCAATATCATTTCTTCTCAAAATTACGCAAGATAATCAATGAACAAGAGAAATAATCAGATACTGAAGATTGATTATTTAAATTAATTACAAAATAGCTTTAGCTTAGCTTTATTGCAGATTAAGGACTCAAATAGAAAAGCGCTTAGATTTGCTCTTGTGTTGTTAATTTAAAATTATCACAGATAACTAGGGTTGGTACAATAGAAGATGCTTTCTCCCATTATTTCTAACTTTTCGAAAATTCATGGAGTTCAATGAAAATGTGACCTGCGCCATCATTAGCGTCTTTTGCTCTATCCATGGAAAAAAATTTAAAGAAAAAATATGGAGCAGTTTTCAAGAAAATTTTAAAAAAATAAATTGCAGACATCTTCCGCAAACTACTATTTTTTTAAAATAAAATTGTAAATGACCTTTTTTTAAGATCTGATTTTCTTAGAACAAGAAAAATCACCATTTCCGATATTGTAGTTTTGGAATATTAACTTTTTTTAATTTTTCAAATTACAGAGATTTTCCCAGAAATGAACCTAGCACCAATTTTTACCGTCCTTTGACCTTCAATACTGTAATTGTAGGAAGACGCCCAAACATTTTTTGAACATTCGGAATTCTCGAAAAATCGGAGATAACATTGAAAATGAGACCTACCTAATTCATTTAAGTATCCTTTACGCTATTCAATCACAGTGCCTAATAAAAAAGTGCGGAGTCATTTTTGAGAAAATTTTGAAAATATGTTCGAGGCTTTATGTTAAGTCTCCCCAAAAATCAAAATATCCGCTACAAACTCACAGGGCTTTGAGTTCGCTCAATTCGATAGGGGAATATCAATTTTGTAGAAAATCATCCCAACGTCATTGGCGCTTGCGTTGACCACTGACCGACAGACTTACGGACAAACAGACGTTTTGCAGTTAATCAATACTTGGGAATCTACGTCCCACAAAAATATGGATTCCGATTACTCAACATGTTAGTGGAAGTGTTGTATTACATATAGGAACAAGATTTATCTACTCTTCCGTTACCAGGGTCAAGAGAGTTTTTCTGGCGAAAAATTGCCGATGTCCAGAGCACGATTACAACACTTTTCACTTATTACGTAGAACGGCGAGAAAGTTATAATAGTGTATAATATTTTGTTTCTTGATGATTAGTGTTAGGTAATCATGGATTCCTAAGAACGATAAGGAAGCAATGCATTTACCAGACTGTAACAAGTGTTCATGAAAATAGATATTTTTTTTAATTTAAAGAATTTCGCCAACATACTGTTTTATACACATGTATCTGTGTCTCTCATTGCGATCACACTCGCATCTCTTACCATACTCGCATCTTGTCTGAATGTTTGGAGAAATGTTCACAGGTCCTTTCTTCTCCAGCCCATTTCATTTCACCTTTCTCCCTCTCTCCCCCCCCCCCACACACACATTCACAAACAATCAAACAAAAAGTTGCATTTTTATCACTTCTGAAGCAGAATGTATGTATTGAATGAAGAAGCAGTTTTGACCAAAGAACGAGTGACGTCTGCCGAAAACTCGCCTTGAACTCCATAGGAATTTGACGGAGGATTGCGAAGTTGATCACAAAAACAGCACGACAATCTGTTTTCACAAGGTCATGAGAATGTTACTTCAGCTCATGCAAGAACTGGGGAGTTTTCGAATAAAATTGTAAGAAAAAACTTGTGGGTCTACATCAACACATGCTTTTTCATTACTAGTAACTTTGCAATTTTCGAAAGTTCAGAAAGTTTAACGAAAATGGGACCTCCGTCGGAGGAGTTTTGGAGCAGTTTGAAGAAAAAAGTAAGTTGTTCTTAATTCAGGCAAATATTCCACCAAAACTACTTGAAGGGTTTCTTACAAGAATCAAACTAGACCAAATTCGAGATTTTTTAAAGGCCACGTAAAACTTCATAGCGTAAATGTGCACAGTAATGAATATACCATTTTCCCCCGTCTTCAATCTTTCAATGTGTTTCACGTTTCTCAAAAGGAAATAACCCTGCAGATAGTGCCAGTTGTAAGGAATAACTTGGTGAAATATCTCAAAATATGGAATTTTGAACTTGTTTGGATCTTGTAAGGAACCGCTTACTTGTTTTTTCGCAAGATGTAATTTTCTATTTTTTTTTCTTTCGGAAGCTTTTCCCAGCTCCAAGGGATGTCGATTTTTCGATATCCGTGCCGGGTACCTACTATGTCCTTCATGGGGACACATATTAACCTTAACACTAGACACACTTGCGAACTCCTCGACCATCAGCAGACTCACAAGACCATTCGCGACAACACATACATGAAAGACAAGGGACAAACAATCATACCCACGACGGGACTCGAACCCGCGACCTTTCCGACCGAGTCTAAACATATTTCGCAAAGGAAAAAACATCTCTTTAATATGGTAGTTGTAGAAAGACATCACAAAATTTTTAACTGCAATTTGCGAAATTTTTTTACAGTTAAACGAAAATGTGACCTGCGTAATTTTTTAAGTAGCGTTTGCTCTATCCGAGAAAAAATCAAAATATTTGGAGCCCCCCCCCCCAATTAAAAATCCATTCCATATTCGCAAGGCGTTGAGTTCCACCAGATCGATAAGGAAATTGGAGAAAATCATCTGAACGGTTTATGCGCCAGAGTTCCCCACAGACGAACAGATGGACGGTTTGCTGTCAACCAAGTGTATCAATGACCCTCAAATGTGAATTCTGACGACACATCGTGTATTTTATTTCATTCAACTGCGATAGGGACAAGATTTATCTACGTTTTTGATATCAGGGTCCTACAATACTAGTTATTCACACGAAGAAATGCTTCTTTCCGTTGCAACATTACAATACTTTCTCTGCACAACGTGAGTAGTATGGCGAGAAATTGACAGTACGAAGAATCATTGAAATGCGGACAATATCTTTCTATGACTGAAGAATGTAGTAAAAAAATATTTTGTACTTAAGACTACGTAATTAGTTTAATGCATTAGAAGGAGACTAGTACATAGTTCGAGAAAAGTGGCTGAATGTTGGAATTTGAGGCAAGTTAATTTAGTATTTATGATGCGCACTGGTTAGTAACCTCCTGTACTGACCAGCATTTACGAGATCGTGCTGAATTGTCTGACATCTTATTCAAAATCCATTTCAGAAATAATAACCGATGCAAAATTAAAAAAAAATATCTTAGTACAAAGCTACGAAACACATCCCAACAATTTGGATAGAAAAGTGTATTATACTGACTGGAAATAAACTCAAAATATTTGAAAAAATACATATTTTTATTCCTGTAAGGCAACTTCTTTGTTGCAGAAATGACGCATCCTTGATCAATTAAAACAACTCATAAGTTAAGGATCATTCTAGAAGAAGCGGTCGGTGCTTGTAGCTTTCTTACCATGGTACTTGTGGTGGTGTAAAAACACATTCGCCTTTACAACTGCCTGGTTGATTTTTTCCCGATATTTTTTGCCGCCCTTCCTGGTCTGCCGCACTGGACAGCTGCCTACTCAGTCACAGTCTAAATGTGCTTCTGCAACAGTAACTGCCGTCGCCAGCCCGCCGTGCACTATTCAAATTTATGAATGCTTCTCCAAGAAGTACAGAAACATAGTTTTCGTTCAAAGTGAGTTGGCAGATGTAGGAGTCAAAACGACAATAAACAAAGAAAGCGGCGCCTAGTGGAACAGTGTAAAATCTGACACTGCTGGACACTTTGTTGAGCAGAAAACATAATCCCAAAGCTGGGGCACAACAGTGGTTAGAGATTTACGAAGTTCTCCTCAATTCCATTCCAGTTCTGAGTACCGCATTTCAAAACAGGCTTTACTGAAAACACGGATTTGCAGTGGATTTAGACATACTTTTCTCTATAATCACATTTTAATTTTCAAATAACTGATTTTTCTTTTTAACAACATCGGAATCGTTTGTGTCCTTTTTTACTGAATTAAAAAGTGAAAGACATGAAAAATTTTTATTTTTTATTGGTCATTTGATTTACGTGAAGAACAGGTAAACATGTGTATGATGTATTGGAAAGAAGTGCATGTTTCTTGAGCTTTGAAATCTCTACCTTCTTTCCTTTACTGTACGGAGTTGAATTATGAATAAAGGTAGAAACGTAAACGTCAATGTTTTTTTCAAAATTATTCACTTGTATAGAACATTAGACAATAATAAGTTGTGCCAATAAACATAACTTCTGATCTTTGAAGTATGATACGTTTATATTAAATTTCTGATATATTTGTTTGATTGTTTGGTTCCCAACATTCCATCAGATATACATAAAACTTGAACAAAAATACCCCAAGATTTATTGAATAATGTGACATTGTGGTTACTCACAGCGAACATAGACACAGAGCTTTCATATAACAGATATTTATTTACAATGAAAACACAACAATTATTTACAATGAATTTACACTTTACACCCTAGCTCTGATAGACCTGCTATCCCCTGATCGCGGGAGCGATCCCAACCCGATTGATGATCAGTTTGAATTGTAGCACTCGCCACTGCTACTTCTGAAGCGCGCACAAAGCCAAGCTTCCGTGACCGAATGTCACACTGGGTCACAAAGTCCGTACCGGCGTACCAACTGATGGTTTGCCTCGATCGCAGGAGCGATCTTACCCGATTGAGAATCGGCCGAGAGTCGTGGCACTCAACCACTCCTCACCTCGGAGCACGCACACAACGTCGCTCCCACGTGACCGCAGTCACCCAAGGACGCAAGTCCTCCACAGACTTTCCTCGCGAGCCCTGCTCGCCGCTGCACCGTCGTGGCGCCAAATTTGTGCAATCGCTTGAGGTTCTCCCACTGTCTCCAGAACCCACCCACTGCTAGAACCCTTTGTGCAATTTTGTGAACGCACGGAGAGTGCAATACACGTTCAAGCCACCGCATTGAGACCATTCCTACCCTTATGGGCATCTATGGCCAATCCTGCAACTTGAAGAAAAACAGAAGGTCAAAAAAGACTTTAGCCTACCGGCGCGCGCATTGCGTGTTTGGAAATACTAAGTTTATGTTTCAGGTCTCATTTCTCTGTTTCAGATTACTATTACTCCAGGAAGAGCTTCGGACTCCTATGCGTGGCCCTTTGATCGGATTGGTATGAGGCAATCTCGGAAATGAGAGGGTTTTCCGAGTACCCACCCACTGGCTCTGTGCACTCCCTTATATACTCGAGGCTCACGTGACCTACTACGTCACGCCGCCCCCGCAATGCCCTTCTCCTCGCCTTGAGGTTTGGGTGTCCGTTCCCGAAGTCTCGTGTCTCCCTTTGCCGCGTGCTGACTTTTAGTAAAAACCCTTCTCTCCCTCCTATGGCGAGGCGGTTTCCTGTTACTAATCCCATACCACGCGTCCCCAAATAGCTGCCACAAGATTCGTTTGCTAGTACGTTACAATAAATTCCCTGTTCAAGATATTCCGATTATATTATTTCCAAACATTTCAATAGTTTGTAAATACATTTTACACATAAGAAGAAATTAGTTTCATATGCACGTGTTTAAGAAGAGAAAAATTACAACATATTCAAATTCCCATCGCGTTTATTATACTTGCCTTATGCTTGTGTTCTTTGTGAATGTATCGTCTTCTGTGAAATGTACGTCTTTCCTTTCAGCATTCCTTACATTCAATTTCAGCATTATTCTTTTCACAAAATAAATATTTCAGGAACAGAAAAAATAATTTTAATAAGCATTATTAACTAATTAATAATAATATGACTACTATGTGTAATGAAAAAATATAGATTTCACTTTATCCTCTTTATTCAGTGGAAATGTCAGCAGCCAGTATGTGATTATAACGAACACTTCAGGTCAAATAATGTATTTTACGACAATGTAAGAAGATATCATGTATAAAAATGTCAAGTTGATTTCGTCCCACCATGAAGGTTTCTGACACATCAGAATATATTTTAATGAAAAGAGAAAATGAGCAATTGACGGACTTGTACTATTTATTCGACCAGGAGGGTCAGAAACCATTTATGTGTAATTACACGTAAATAAGCAGGTTAACACGATTATACAGAAAATGTGTCGACAAAGATCTTAAGCAACTAGTACACTCTAATTGTTAGGTACTGTTCAGAACGTCTCTAAGGAATGATCCATTCAGATGCCAGAACTGACACATTTAAAGTAGTTATGCGGAAGAAATGTAATCCTGAGAATCAAGAATCAAAGAAAATGTTAGAAATCGGATAAACAGTTTTTCATAGAAGGGCAAAACGATAAACATTCTGAAGTTTAGATCCACATTTCCTCAATTTTCATTCTCTTACTAACGTTGGGAAACATGAATGAGAGAAATAGTGTCATTCCGAAGTTTGGCTGAACTGGTCGCGGCGGTAGTATTTCGAGAAATCCTTCGAAAACTGGTTTGGAGAACCGCTAATTTCAAGCGCCATGCGTCGACGTTCCATCCCGCAATAAGGTCATAGGAGCTGACTCGTAAGGAGTATCAGCCAGGAACCAGCGCGCCGGCACTCAAGCGCATGATGCTGTTGCATACAGCTCTCTCAACACCAACCTTTCTTATGCTCTCTGGGCTTCCGCTTGATTTATCAGGACTCGAAAATACGAACTAATTAAAATTTATAGGTGGAAAACTTTCTATTAAATTCGCCACATCCGCAGTTTCATGTCATGTATGGTTGTTAGTGCCAAACCCTGACAGAACTACAGATAGAAAGAGCAGAAACAATTCCTAGATGTCATAACAGAAATATAGACAAATAAGAAAATACGTACATATACAGGGGAAGAATTAAAAGTATTTAATCGAAAAATAATACAATATCAACTTACGTATTATGATGAGTATGAATTCAGAATGTCAACATATAGTATCAAAAGACAACTTTTGGATGAATGTCCACAAAGAGATCGCCTTTGAGACTGGGAGATCCGTTTCTCCAGAACAATGTAACACATGTAATACAAATCGTGGTTGATAATGGAAAACATTGCTTAGTCGGCTTTATTTTTAACGATAATTTTTAACGACAAGGCAATTTTTGATCCAATCCAAAATATATAAATGAAAATTACGCGAAAACTACAAATAGAGAAATTTTTTGCGTTTAAAAGAAACCTCTAGATTCAATATTGAAGGTATATGACACGTAAGAAGAAAATTTCCTCTCTTGCACTTTTAGAAACTTAAGAGTTTTTAATGAAAATCAAATCTAAGCCTAATTATTAAGCCAAGTTTGATCTATTCGAGCAAAATATTTAAAAGAAAAAATTGTAGCCGTTTTTGAGAAAAGCTTGTACAGGATTTTTAAAAAATTGTCACTAATTCACTCAAAATCACGAGAAAACAACTTCAATTAGAAAAAAATTGTACAGGACATCAATTTATGATCTAATATTGGCATATCGCAGTAAGAAAAACTAATTGCAGGAGCAAAAAGTAATTGCAGGAGGAAATCCAAAAAAATCGAACTTTTGCAATTTTTACAATTTTAAACGTTTTAATGAAGATACGAATTGCATCATCTTCAAAAGCGTACTCTTTTCTATTTACTAAGTTTGAAGAATAAATTTGTTATAATTTTCGAGAAATTTTGAAAATGTAGCTAATTACAATGTACTCCCAAAACTTGCAGAACCGTTCCAATTTCGAGTGGTAGCGATACCAACCAAATTGATTGAAAAAGAAACTATTTTGGTATAAATGCTGTATTCTATTTAGGCGCTAGTTGTGCTGACAGACGGACATTCGTTAAAAAATCTTTTTCGGTATCAGGGACCGCGAAAGCAAGTATTTCCGTTAAATTAGGAGAACGATTTTTGCAGCAAATATATAAATGCATAAAGGGTAATACAGATTAAAAGCAGAATCCTATTTTCGGAAATATATCAAACCCTGTGGAATTTCTGCACCTCCCTGCGGAACTTCTGCAGATCTGTTGTCAGCTGAGTCGTGTGTGGCAGAACGTATGACTATCCACTTAACAGTCCGGATCTCGCCCCCATTACGCGTATCGCAGGGACGTAGATTTGCATGTGTCTGTCAAACACTCGTACCTGTCTATGGCGGCAGACGTCTACGACACAGGGATATAACTGTTGAGCCCACGGAATGACAAATGCCTTTATTACTTTCTCGTATACGTACGTATATGCATAATATAGAGAAAGTTATGCAATGCCGCGGAAAATCAATTGCGAGATTTTCACGAAAATACACGTTCTGGGGTCCCTTGATACCGAAAAAATGTTTTTTTTAAAACGTCAGTCCGTCTGTCTGACCGATTGTGAACACCACTAGCGCCTATGTACGTAAGATTATTTTCCAAAATGAATATTCCCCGGTCTATCTGGCTCGACTCGAGGCGCAATAATGTCTTATAAAGTTTCTCGAAAACTCAACCGTTTTCTCTTAAAAGAAGCTCAAAATTTCGCAATTTCAGAGACGCTTAAACGCCTTTTTCTCAAAAATGCCAGCAATTTTTTTCTTAAAACTTTTCTAACGGATAGTGCCAATTGCACTGTTTAAAATGACGAAGTTATTTTTTTAATTACACAAATGTAGTGTTTTAAAATATTTCTCAGGCCGTTACTGTGCTCATTTCCAGCGATTTGTAAACACTATTCATTGTTGAGTTAATGTGTCTCAAATCATTTTAAATGAAGTCTCTAAAACTCAAACATTTTTTTGTGAAAAAGAGCTTCAAATTTTGCATTTACATTAACGCATAAACGCCATTTTCTTAAACACCGCTTCAAATTTTTAAATAAAAATTGTCATTTATGACGACGTTTTACTCTTCATTAATATTCTTAAAGTTCTATTTCGGTTCTTCTACTAGGAAACAGTAAACAATTGAGAAAATGTATAAAAAATGTACTTTGTGCGGCGATAGTTGGCAGCTGGCAAAAGAATGGGGAAGAACGTACAACCTGTCCACACAAAAAAACTTAGAGTACTTTACTACAAGAAAGTTTGTGCCATTCTGTCACACCACTAGTGGTGATAGTGATTTTGTGGAAAATAGTGCAGCATGTGATCTATCTGCTACAGTAAAGTTTTCCAATGAAATTCTGTTTTCCTTTTGTTGAGGACCAAGGAAAACTTACTTTCCAGATGCACCTCGTAGATGCCTCACCACTCTGTTCATTTAATCACTGCAATTAATAAACCAATGTATGAATATTAAGTAAATCCCACCCAATTGATTCTTGTAAGTCTTTATTGAGCTAGGAATTCTACCATTGCCTTACTTCATGATTTACGTAACAGTTTCTTTTTTGTCAAAAATGACTTACTCAAGGATGGAAACAATTTTTAAGCTAATAAAGATAACTAAAACTGCAAAAATTATTATTTATTACGCTGATTACCAACCATATGCGTGTATTCGCAAAACAATGTAAGATAATGCAATACAGAAATTCGAGGCAATTTGAAAAGTAGCATGTATTTTAAAATAACATAAAAACTATTCGAATAAGGACTTCAAGAGAATTACTTTATCGTTTATCGGTAAAAGTAATCAATTACCAGATTTCAAAAGGTCGAAAGAAAAGTGTGTAGGTGAACATTTAACTTGAGATAATCTAACAGTATCAGGTTTGTGTGTGCCATCAGGGGATCATAGAATACAGAGCAGCAGCATTAAGTTACTCCAGGTCCCGATTTATTTAGGGACCGGAAATGTTTTTCACTAAAAACAAGCAAAAAACTACTTCCAATTCGAATTAATCGCTATTAGAATTAATGCATTGGGAAATTGAATTCTGTTTATGTATTGGGGAGGGACAAAATTTTGTTTGAAATAAATAAGGAGCCCACGTGACCCTTCTGCGTCAGGACCCTTGTTTATTTCTAGGCGTGCCTGTGTGTCACCACCTCTAATGTTTCAGTCTGTGATTATTGGGTGTTAGTTTAAATGTCAACAATTAGAGTGGGCTGAAGAATGTTTATTGAGTGTCTATTGATCCCTGTGCTCTTCTTATATCTTAATGTTGGATATTTTAGATGTCCTTTATGTTTATCGGAAATGTTCGCAATACTATAGACCTGCCGCGAGTTCTCTTCAAACTCATGAAAAACAAAAACAAAAAACAAACAAACAAAAAAACGATTAGCAATATTACGTAGACATTTCTATTATATCTTTCCCCCGTACTGAAAGCATGCATAGCAATGTCGCTGTGCGCAAGATAACTAAACCATGTGAAATGTTTGCGGAAAGGTACGTAATTTCATTAAAGAGAAACGATGCTGCTTGGTTCTCGTCAGAAAGTTCTCCAGGGATCCATGTCAGTTGGTGAGACTTAGGAAAAGAAAGCTACTTCAGTGTGTTCTATGAAGAAAACTATTGGTTCTACACGAGCTAAGATTACACAAAAAATGTTTTCAAGCTTTGTAATTGTTGAAAACTTTACATGGCCAAAGTGCAAATGGCCTTTTCAAACATACTTTTACAGATACTCATCATAGAAATTGAAAAATGTAATTACGCTCTTCGAATTGATTCCGAAATGAATATGGCATTCTATCATATCGTTTACGTATTTTCTTGATGAACCCTTGGCAAAGTACTATTTTATCGCCAGCTGTGAAGTCTCGACAATCACGAGTCAAGATTTTTACTTAAAGCCAAGGAAGATGTAACAGGAGCTCTGATGACACCAAAGACAGCAAATGACTGAGCTTGCAAATGCAAATGTTTTCATTTATTTCTGGGAAGATTGTTCATCGGAGTTCATTTCAAGCGGTTTGCAAACCCACACATGTATCCCGTATTTTCTAAACGAGAACACATCACAATTGTGTCGTTGATAAAATGAGTCGTTTTTGTATCGTACTACACACTGAATAAGAAAATATTTATTAAAAAAATAAGAATTGTGCAGTTTAATACATTCGGCAAAAAATAAAAACGGAAATATTTTTAAATTCCCACAAAGGAGAAAACGCTGAAATATTTAATTTTATGTCAAAACGGTTGAGAATATGTAAAATGTACACAAATATATAAAATCATGTAAAATAATATTCAATTGAAATGATCCTCATGTAATAATTAACAAATATTCATGTTTTCCTAACTTCAAAGTTGGAAATGATAACAACAAAATATATAATTACATGAAATTTCCAGCTCTAGTCTTTTTTCTAGCAGCATATTGGAAACCGAAAACGGATTATAAGAATATTTAAGTGTTATATGAAATGATACTTTAATAAGAGCTGCATTACGGTTTCCCAATTTCTAACATGATACTATCAAAGGCGAAATGCTCATTTTTCGCGAATTTCAAAGCCTTAATAATAGTGCAGATGAATTGCTGCCGCTACTTGTGCTTCCTAGGTGTGCTGTCTACGTAGGTCGATCCTTTCCCTTCAGAGTTTGGAGTCTAGACTCTAGAATCTGCATTATTTGCTTTTAACCGTCGGAAGTCCATCATCGCCGAAAATGGAAACTAGGATCTCTCTATTCACAGAGCATCAGATGCGCATGATAAAATCACTTGCCGACAGCTGCATATCTGGGAACGTTGTCTCCTGTAAATACTGTAATTATATCCGTCCTTCTAGCGATTTCTTGGAAGCCTTCCAAGTTACACATTTTTTTCCATCTTGTTATGTTTATTTTACAACTGGAATCATTTTATTACCATATTCCTTTGATACATTATTTTTACTTTCTCGCATTAATTGGTAAGAAGAGAAAGAATTGTAATTGTGCCCCGGAAAACAGCCCCCTTTTTTACAGAAAAACTTTTTGCAGGGCCTTGGTAACGAAAGAGGGGATATATCTTGTTTCTATATATAGTAAATTGCCTCCTCTAACACGTTGTGTAGTCAAAACCCATGTTTTTTTAACAATTATTTTCTCAAAATGGCTCAAAATTATTTCTTCATACGTTTTAATTGAATAGAGAAAATTATGCTTGGCGTAGTCATTTGTGGCGGTCTGGGCAAAAATAGTAACAGATCAAAAAATTAACATTAGAAAAATATAAATTGATAGTAGACATTTTTTCCTTAATAAACTATGTTCGAAAAATTAGATCTTTAAGTAGTCACGTTGAATTTTTGAAAGGAAAACGAGCAGTTTTAGCGTAACTTTTGCTTGATGATTATTCAAGTTGCTAAAAAATTCTGAAAAACGGCTACAAATACTTTCTTTAAATTTTTTCTCAGATAGAGCAAAGACCACATTAAAAATGGCGCAGATCTCACTTATGTTGAACTCTCTGAATTTTCAAAAGCTGAAAAAGTTGAATTTTCAGAAGCTGAAAATGCATTGGTAGGAAGTACGTGCAGTTGTAATACTCCTAGTTTGTTTGGTAATATTGTCCAAAGTCGTGTTAACATATCCATAACAACTAGGCATACAATTAGGAATATCAAAGAAAGAACAAACTTGTTTAAGTCCCTTTTCTCTCTTTTCCAACATTTACTCAAACAGAAGCTACCTTCCCACTTGCACCAAACCACTTATGGTACATTTGGATTCACAACTCTCATGCAGAGAGCTTTGGCAGTTGGAGCCAGCTGCACTATATAAATTAATAAGTATAAATATACTGATATTTCAATTACCATTCTATTATTTGAGTCTTTGGACCTATTTAGGGTGGAAGAATGATTTTATTAATACCTGACATTGACATGAACGCTGAGATGGTAGAATTCAAGCTAGGGCAAATGGGAATCTCCCGAGAAAACGTGCACGAAACCACTTTGTCTTTCGCATGGAGTGGCCAGAATTTGAGTGCCCAAACACAGAATTGGAAAACTAGGGCGTTGTCTGCTAGGCTACAACACGCTTCGATACTCCAGGATCACCCGTGACGTATGCAATATTTGTTTTTAATTGAATAATTATAATATTGGTGAAAGCATAATGAGCGTAGAAACATTATTATAGTACCTTAAACGTTTTGCCATAGCTGAAATGGTTAAATGATCGTAGCATCATTGGAAGGTGATAAATCCTGCTGCAATTTTTTTAAATTGCGTTAAATGCAGTTGAATAAACCGCCTCTAAGAGCAGTGATTTTGCTGTTCAGAGGGTTGAGTGCAGGCTTCAGACGGAGCATCCGCAGGTGGAACTGTTTTCTATGAAGGTGTACCTTTTGTTGCATATTTCGTTCACATAGCAACTGCGAATCCTCGCCCATCACACTGGATAACTAGCGAAGGCGAATTTAGTCACTATCTAGAAACGTCTAACGGCCAACTGCTTGGTTTTATTCCGTGGTATTTTTACATGATTTCCCCGATCAATGCCAGGCGAATACCGGAGCTGTACTGAAGCAAACGAGCGCTATCTTCCATTCACTTCCTTTTGTACCCTCATCTCGGCTTACACACACACGCATATATATACATGCACGGAACTACCACAGATGTCTGGAGACCAGTCACGGGCTCACAGCTTTTTCCGGTTGTTGTAGTGCCCCGCTCAGGGAAGATGTGTTGGAGAATAACCCAGCAAACCGTCAAGTTGTTCGGTGGCGAATCTCATGTTCTAGCGTGAGAGGAATACCGCTTTAATATGCACTACACTTCAGGTGGAAATGCATAGTGTGTTAGACGCGTTCGGAAATACTAATGAATCGATTGATTGCCGGGCGCGTCAACTGCTAAGGTCAGTAGTCCAATAAGTATAATGAATGTTTTTTCCTCGAGCCATGGGGTGATCTTCCCCCGCTGGATGGCGAGGTCCGCCGCCGATCTAGCGTCGGTTAGCGGGGTTTTCGCCAACCAGGTATTTCCAACCAGCGCACGGTGGGGCCAAATGCCAAAAAGCTGGACAAAAGTCCAAAAAAAAGTTACTAGATAGGGATTTTGTCGTTGCTACTTCAATAGGTTGGTATTTGGGCCGTTGAATTCCGCAATTAGTAACGGTTTCTCTCTTATACTTGAGGTAAGAGATCAGTTCAAAGTTGGGCCTCGAGCGATCGATATCGGTCAGCTGTGAAACGTGTTTTCAGAACCTTTGTGTTTCGAAGGATAGAGAAGCGTGCAGTCGGCCGAATTCAATAAAACAAAATGGAATCTATTCCTGAGAGTAAGTAGAAACATAATATGTATACTTAATTTTTTTTAAAATAATTTGTTAATGTAATAATTAACGTTGATTGTTGGCGAAAAATGAAAATGCTATAATCAAAAATTTGTGTTTAAAATTAAAAATAACTATGTGCACCGTCGTGCGGGGCTAAAAACTTAACATGACATTATTCGAAATGTTATTCTCTGTGAGAATCACAAAAAACAGCTGCCCGTAGCTGCCGTTTTAGTGCCTGTGACAAATTTTCGTAGCGCGTGCAACATGTAGAAATACAAAGTTTTGATGATTTTGTTCGCCATATTGGTCCGCCATTTTGTTTTTTAGCATTTTATTTAATATTTATTAATCAGCATGCTTATAAACCCAAATCAACTCATTTTTAATTATAAACACGATCATTTCGTGTTAAAAATGGAAAAAAATTGATGATTTGGTCCGCCATATTAGTCCGCCATTTTGTTTTTTGGCATTTTCATTCAAGGTTATTAATTAGCATCCTTAAAAATTCAAACTAACTCTTCTTTACTTATAAACATAATAATGTTGTGTTAAAAATACAAACTTATGGTAATTTTGTCCGCCATATTGGTCCGCCATTTTGTTTTTTTATGCATTTTTATTTAATATTATTAATCAGCATGCTTATAAACCCGAATGAACTCATTTTTAATTTTAAACACGATCATTTTGTGTTAAAAATGAAGAAAATGATGATTTTGTCCGCCATATTGGTCCGCCATTTTGTTTTTTTGGCATTTTCATTCAAGATTATTAATCAGCATCCTTAAAAACCCGAATGAACTCATTTTTACTTATAAGTATGATCATTTTGTGTTAAAAATACAAAATTTTGATAATTTTATCCGCCATATTGGTCCGCCATTTTGTTTTTCGGAATTTTTATTACAGATTATTAATTAGAATGATCATAAACCTCTGAATACAAAGTTTCAGTCAAATCGTACAACGCTTTCGACTTTTGACCAGCTTTTTGGCATTTGGCCCCACCGTGCAGCGGGGCACCGCCCCAGCCGGGCCAACCTCTAAACTCTCGACGGTCTCTCGGCATGTGTGGTAGGTAGTGCATGTTAGTGCAAGTGTGTGTAAGTAGGGAGTGAGGACAAAACATGAGGAAGGAAATATTGCGCGCGGTCCGTAGCCCGTTTGTTAGGATACTGCTCCGGCATTCGCCTGATGTCGATCGGAGAAATCACGGGAAACTACCGATCAGAGCAGCCGGCCGCTACAATTCTCAACCAGAACACAAGACCTAGCTATCGGGTTAGTGTCGAAAATCCCGCCACCATTGAGACTCGAACCGTAGGACCCCCTAGTCAGAGGCACTGCAGTTGATGCCCTGCGACACCTCTCCCAGCCCGGAAATACAATAGTATACCCTATCTCCCTTACAGGTGCTCCCGGGGCGGCGGCGGCGGTGGCGGCGTCGCGCCGGAGAGAACTAGGAAGCGCGCGTGGCGAGCGGCGGCGGATGAAGCCAGTGGCAGCGCGGGTGGCGGGCGCGCGCCGATCGACGCCCAGCGACCTTCGCGGCCACGCGTCCAGAACGTTCGCTGAATGAGGCGGCGCGGCGGTGCGAGCACCGCCCGCTGTGAATCAGCCTCGGAGTATGTGGAAGGACGCGCGCGCAGTGAGTACGCGGCCCCCGCACGCGGAGGCCGCAAGCGCACTCCGTGAAAGCGAGTTATCTCGCGAGGGACGAGGAATTTTATTAGGATTACTCACGCTTCTCGGCTGCTTCGGCATTATCTTTACAGCATCGTTATAGCCGTTTTAGAAGAACCGTTGTATGGAACTGACTTAAGCCGAGATGTAAGAATGGGCGAAACAGGGCAAAGGTACCGGATGATGTTTGCATCCGCACATTTTCCCCCAGTTTTCCATTTTTATCTATTTTTGGGTCCAGTAGAATCGATAGTAAATTTCCCCCTCTCCCGTAGAATATCACGCTCCTTATGCCAGTGCCCACAAGCTGACCAGTAAGGATACATAACTCATAATTGCTTCTCGAAATATACATTATTTGTCTTCTCGATTTTGTAACCGCCAGAGCGCATCATACTATAGAAGATAATGAATCACAATTAAATTTGAAACCATCGTTAGCACGAAGTCCCTTAACAGGTATTTTGCCGTAACACGACGAAAATTTGGGTTCGGACAGGCGAAAAAAAATACAGATGAATTAATAACTAGTGGCAAACATTTTACTGAACAAAAACACCCAATATTTTTTTTCCAAAAGTAACACTGCCGCACACTGCCGAAGAACAACAAATAAAATGCTCTTATATCACAGAGCAATAATTTAAATTCTTGGCAAAAATATACTTCAGGAATACTGCAATAACATAGCACGTGAATAGCAAATATTTAATAGCGGACGACCTCTTCCATGGAATGTTGCCGTTTCCTGACGCCAGCTGCATCGTAAGCAGTGAAAATTGAGTATGATAATTCAGTTGGAATTCACAATATTAGAGTAGGTGGGATTACGCAATAACATGTGCAGTATTTAATCACAATTCATCATCATCATCAAAGGCAAAAAGTGCCTTGTCGCCGCGCCATGACATTCTGTCCTCCGCTGTCCTCTTCATTTCTGCATAGATTTTGTCTTTGTATTGAGTCAAAATTGGAACTCTAATTCTTTTTTGTATTTTTACTGAGTTCCTGGCCGTCTAACGGAACCACAGTCACCTTTCAAACGGCCGGAGGTAGCACTGTTTTGTTTCAATTTCTGGGCACGTTGGATGTTTGTAATATAGACTGGATAACACGAATTTTTGCATCACGAACGCTGATTATTGCGGTCCCTTGGAATTTGTGTTAACGAATGTTCTCTGCAATCGTATTTGACGTCGCGAATGAGCATTTTGTTGAAAAGCAACCTAAATAAAATAAAATGAAATGATGGGGTGAATGCTCAAATTAAGATGGAGCGTGAGGCAGAAAATCTCCACGAAACTCATCACGGAATTTCTCTGTGAGGGTCTCCGGCGCGTGGTCCCAGCGGTGGCAAGCTGTCAGCCTGGCCGCTCGCTCGCTGGTCACCTCATTAGGGGCACATTAAGGGCATTCGCGCATCGGCGCCGGCCTGGGCTTCGGCGCACGGAAGGCTGCGGGGCGGATGGGGTGGAGTGAGGAGGCGGAGGCGGTGGTGGAGGAGTAATAGACGACGGAGGCGGAGCCTGCGGCGGAGGCGGTAGCAAAGGCGGTGAGGGAGGAGACGGTGGCGAGTGCGGAGGCGGAGGCAGTGGCGGAGGCGTTGGCGGAGGCGGTGATGGTGGCAGAAGCGGAGGTGGAGCCGGTGGCGGTAGCGGTATCGGTATCGGTGGCGGCAGAGATTGTTGAGGCAGGGCGGAGGCAGAGGAGACGGAGGCGGGAGCGTTAGCAGTAGCGGGAGTGGTGGCGGAGAAGGTGGCGGTAGCGGTTGGTGGCGGAGGCGGTGAGGATGGCGGAGGCAGGGGCAGAGAGGTGGCAGAGATGGTGTCGGAGACGGAGTCTGGGCGGGGGCTGTATCGATAGCGGTGGCGGTGGAGGAGGCAGTGCCGTGGCGGAGGCGGAGGTGGGTGGCGGCGCGGGAGCCGTATCGGTAGCGGTGGTGGTAGCAGAGGTGGGAACGGTGGCGGTGGTGGTTGGCGGAGGCGGTGGTGGTGGCGATGGCGGAGGCGTTGGCGGAGGCGTTGGCGAAGGCGAAGGCGAAGGCGAAGGCGAAGGCGAAGGCGATGGCGGCGGCGCCGCGCGTGGGAGGAGCGCCGCGACGCTGGCGCTGGGGCTGGCGCTGGGGCTGGCGCTGGGGCTGGCGCTGGGGCTGGCGCTGGGGCTGGCGCTGGGGCTGGCGCTGGGGCTGGCGCTGGGGCTGGCGCTGGGGCTGGCGCTGGGGCTGGCGCTGGGGCTGGCGCTGGGGCTGGCGCTGGGGCTGGCGCTAGGGCTGGCGCTGGGGCTGGCGCTGGGGCTGGCGCTGGGGCTGGCGCTGGGGCTGGCGCTGGGGCTGGCGCTGGGGCTGGCGCTGGGGCTGGCGCTGGGGCTGGCGCTGGGGCTGGCGCTGGGGCTGGCGCTGGGGCTGGCGCTGGGGCTGGCGCTGGGGCTGGCGCTGGGGCTGGCGCTGGGGCTGGCGCTGGGGCTGGCGCTGGGGCTGGCGCTGGGGCTGGCGCTGGGGCTGGCGCTGGGGCTGGCGCTGGGGCTGGCGCTGGGGCTGGCGCTGGGGCTGGCGCTGGGGCTGGCGCTGGGGCTGGCGCTGGGGCTGGCGCTGGGGCTGGCGCTGGGGCTGGCGCTGGGGCTGGCGCTGGGGCTGGCGCTGGGGCTGGCGCTGGGGCTGGCGCTGGGGCTGGCGCTGGGGCTGGCGCTGGGGCTGGCGCTGGGGCTGGCGCTGGGGCTGGCGCTGGGGCTGGCGCTGGGGCTGGCGCTGGGGCTGGCGCTGGGGCTGGCGCTGGGGCTGGCGCTGGGGCTGGCGCTGGGGCTGGCGCTGGGGCTGGCGCTGGGGCTGGCGCTGGGGCTGGCGCTGGGGCTGGCGCTGGGGCTGGCGCTGGGGCTGGCGCTGGGGCTGGCGCTGGGGCTGGCGCTGGGGCTGGCGCTGGGGCTGGCGCTGGGGCTGGCGCTGGGGCTGGCGCTGGGGCTGGCGCTGGGGCTGGGCGCTGGGGCTGGCGCTGGGGCTGGCGCTGGGGCTGGCGCTGGGGCTGGCGCTGGGGCTGGCGCTGGGGCTGGCGCTGGGGCTGGCGCTGGGGCTGGCGCTGGGGCTGGCGCTGGGGCTGGCGCTGGGGCTGGCGCTGGGGCTGGCGCTGGGGCTGGCGCTGGGGCTGGCGCTGGGGCTGGCGCTGGGGCTGGCGCTGGGGCTGGCGCTGGGGCTGGCGCTGGGGCTGGCGCTGGGGCTGGCGCTGGGGCTGGCGCTGGGGCTGGCGCTGGGGCTGGCGCTGGGGCTGGCGCTGGGGCTGGCGCTGGGGCTGGCGCTGGGGCTGGCGCTGGGGCTGGCGCTGGCGCTGGCGCTGGGGCTGGCGCTGGGGCTGGCGCTGGGGCTGGCGCTGGGGCTGGCGCTGGGGCTGGCGCTGGGGCTGGTGCTGGGGGCTGGGGCTGGCGCTGGGGCTGGCGCTGGCCGCGGGTGAGAGGGCGTTCCGGGCTCCTCATTCCGCGTGGGTTACCAGGCGCCCTGGGAGCGTCGCCCCGGCGGGTGGGCGGGGAACCTCCAGAGGCGACTGGAGGCCTCTCGCGCGGTCAGCAGACGCTACGCGGAACGGACGGGATCTTAACCGGAATCGGATCAACTCGACACCTGCCTTTCCTCTTTCTGCTTTTCATTTATTTAAATGAGAACATCATCAAGGAGAACAATCACCTTTACGTAGTTTACAATAACAGGGGCGGATTCAGAAAATATTTCAAAGGGAGGTCCAATTTATACTCGTAGTTAAATTCCCTTTCAATAACAATTTTTGAAATATTTTTACTGGTACCTATTTTGTATCCATTGTATAATGTTTCCCCAATAAAAAGTTGCATGCATGCAATATTGGATACTAATCCGTATTTTTTAACTCGTTTTCTCCGAACTTCACCGTATTTGGATATGAGTTGGAACCCGATAAGTCCGGTTTACAAGCAATCTATTTATCGCTTTTCCTTAGCACACCTGACGATGAAGACAAATCTCGTAATCTAAACTTTACGTTAACGTTATTAATTTCACATAAATTAACTAACAAAGTTTCAAGTTTCTCTTATTCTTGCTTGATTTTAATATAAACTACAAAACGATGTTGTAAACACATTAGTGAAGAAGCAATTTACACCTGACAAAAAAGCTAGATATTTTCATATTTCTTTACGTTGAAACTCGCAACTGCTGAATGTAACTTTTGAGGGAGTGAATATACGCGCGCGCGCGCGCGCGCGCGTGTGTGTACGTGTACAGTACTTGCCAGAAGAAAAGCAAGTGATATCTCGGCATTTCTCCTGTGGATCGTTTCGCAACTGTGTGAAAAATGCGGATCATTACCATGGATTTTATTTTACCAAGACATCATCATGTTTAACATTTATCATTTCCGCTAACATTTTGTGTCATATCCTCAGATACACGATACTGCGGGGCGACCCACTATGTGGCAGACAAAGCGGTCGCTTTAAATGAGTCCCAAATACAAAATCCCTTTGTGGAACGTGAGGAGAAAACGGGGTCTCTGTATGTATTCTCATTGCTCTCCGGTTTAATCCACTTCTCTTCATGGTTGACCCACTATTGGGCTCGCTATCATTATATTTATTTGTTCTTCTTTTCTGGTGTGTGCACACAGTAAAACATGTTTAATATAAACATAGAAAACAGGTTTAATTCCCCGCCACTTACTCCAACTAGTGTTGCAACTACAGCGCACACATTCTCATTTTATTTGTAACGGTTTATACTATTGCAACTTGAATCCTACTACTTCCACCACCTCTTGAAAAACGTTCCACTAAACATAGCGCGAGAGGTTAGAAAAAAACACATATCATTAATTTGTCAAGTAATTAATAAAATTGGGACGCTTGCTATAGAAGTCGGTAAAATGTGCTCTTCACGTACTTAAAGTGTTTTTTCGTTAGAAAGAAATCTAGAGTTTTTGAGAAAAACTTATTTAGGTTCTTTTTGAAAATTGCCATGATTTCACACAAAATTACGCTCTCTTCTACTATAGTGAAACCGGAAGAGTTTAGCTCAAAGCCAGCTTTGCCGTACTAGGTAAATAGCAAAGTCGGATTCAGTCGCTGTCTGGAGAATTCTAGCGGCCAGCTGCTCTGATCGGTAGTTTTCTGTGGTTTCTATGATCGATAGCAGGCGAGTCCCTGAGCAGTACCCTAACAAACGAACCACGGACCGCCGTGACCTTCCCATCCTCTTCCTTGTCCTATCCTCTCCCCTTACTCTCACATTTCTACGCACCATACTACAGCCCATGTCGGGTGACCTCTCGGGAGCTTGGACCGTCTCTCGGCTGGGGCGGTGCCCCGATGGGAAGATACCTAGAGAGGGAAATCCTCCGCAAGCCTGTAGGTCACCGACGCATCTCTCCATCCAGTGGGGAAGACTGCTACGTCCTACGAACCAAAACATTTACTGCACTATCATGACCATATCAGTTGACGTGCCCGGAAACATCTATCATTATACTGAAAAACTCAACGTGAAAATGAAATGTGTAAAGTACTAATATTGATGAAAATATTGCTTTAAGAAATACTTATCTTCATTAATAAAGACAGGTGAACGCTTGTCATTTTCGAAATTTCGTAGGTTTGAATGCAATTCGAACTTTTTCCGCGTTTATAAGCGCACTGTCTCCCACGCCAACAAAATGTTTAAAAAAAAGAGCTAATATTTTGAAAATGTCCAAAGGGCTTCATGTTAAGTACCCTCAAAAATTAAAATATCCGTTAGAAATTCGTGGGGCCTCGAGTTCCATCAGATCGATCAGGAAATATCCATTTTAGAGAGAATCCGGCTTCGTTTAGGGGATTGTGTGAGTTCCAGAAGGATATGGCTACCGTTTTAAAAAGAAAAAGGGGGAGAACGAGAAAAATAACAACTTTTTGGTACCTGGGACTGCCAAAACGTGTATTCCCTTCTAAATCTTGATTTCTATTTCTAATACAACTTTTTTCTCTGCTACATGTATATTCCGTGCATACTGCAGAAGCGACAGACCGTTCGCTTCAGTTTGCCTACGTGGTCGCAGTCGTATTTCATCTCTTGGTTCACACAGCTTCACTAAGGGTAGGTAGCTACTATTGAGGGCAGAAAACAAGAGAGGATGAGTGAAAACAAAGCGAGCAGGGGAGATACCTCGAAATGATCTTCAACAGCCTAAATTGGTCTCCAGATCAGTATACAAGAAATTTAGAATTATGGTATTCCGAACGATTTCACAGTAGGTTTTCATAGGATTCTCCCGTTTATCATTTCTTTATTAGTTAAAATTTAAACATTAACCGTATAAAATGTTCACGGTTTATTAATATGCTACTCATACTGCATCCACGTCTATATTGTAATGCTGAGATAGACTTATAGTTATTTCGATGTAAGAATTTAGAATGAACCTCGAACTGAGTTCAAACACAATCATTCCAGTTAAATCAGTACCTTCCATGAGATCCAGGCTCTGGATTTACGATATCGTATTTCGGAGTTTTCATTTCTTTAAAGGGCAAAACACTGTTCTAGGGATGCACCTGTCAGGGATCAATGAAGGCGAATGAATCCAATGTGTTTCATTATGAAACTCGAAAGGGATGCTCACCACGTTCTTACAGGTATAACTTGCCTCTCAAGTGCGAATCGAGATGTCATCGAGTCGTAGACAAGTGTTCCATGAGGGATATTTTCACTTTTTATCCGACTGCTTCATTCTTTAATTTTGGTAGCGCATTATTTATCATACATCCACATTCCTCAAATATTTTCATCACTAATTATAAAATTTCTTAATCGCGTACAGAAGTAAAGATTTGTCCCCTGCACTGATTTACAACAACGTCAAGAACGAAAAAGGCTAAGCTATACAGTAAAAGAGTAAAAATAAAGTGATAATTTCAATCCAAATAGTTCACAACTTACGTAATATTATACCTGGTTAATATGCCTTGTGGCATATTTTAATAACATGCCTGGTATGTTTATCTCGAATAAATTCTATTGTGTTTACATGAAATTAAAAAAAAGATACTCCTTTCATTTCCAGTTAGTTAATTTTAGGCATTCATGCATGAATACCACTAATTCTAATTTACTGAATTATGAATTGCAAAAGTTGTAATTTGCTCTTGTAGCAGGCACTTAAAACAGCTGTCCCTAAATGCACAGACGCAACAATAATCAACATGGCTGATTTTTTGAATATTGTAAATGATCCCAGTATCTTGTAAGTTTTCATGAATTCGTACTAAACTAGTGATCCTTCAACAACACAGTTTCTCGAACTATTGGTAAAGGTAACTTAAGAATATGACAATTCATATTCTACTAACTCTTTCGTCACCTCTTGGAAAACTCAATAAAACGAAGCTCAAGCGGTTCCAGAAAAATACGTATCTTTATGTTTACAAAATTCATTGAAAGTTCGACTTTTTCATTCAATTCAGAGTATTCCTAAAAAATAATACATAAGTTAAAAAAATAAAAATAAAAGGATTTGAAGCCTTAGGCTTCTGAATCCCGCTCCCTGATCCCTTCTAGTATTCTATTATTCTAACACAGCGCATTTCTAATATATCACTAATTATTATTGTATCGTGTTGTTCCTGAAAGACCCTGAAAATTTATATAAATAAAAAGGTTTGCAATGACCGTACGGGACCCACTCGTTGAACGAGGACACGAATACTACAGTTCAAGTGTTAAGCTTTTATTAGCCATAAAACGTTTCGTGCAACGTGTGTCGACCTCTTCAGGATACTAAAGATTTTTTAAATATATAACTGATATTGAGATATCAAGAAACGCTGTTTATAATAATGTAAACTGAAAATTAGCTATAGTTCTATGTTAGTAGTCGTAGTATATAAGCGTAGCTAATTTTCCTAGTATTTTAAGTATACCTAGTACATCTAGTACCTCACTATACTAATATACGTAAGATTTTTGGTACTTGGTACGTACGTATAGCTAATTTTCCTAATTAATAGATATATAATTTACTCTATTTGACAAGACAATAAAGGAAAAAATTAAAGCCCTTTTCGGAAAAAAATAGTTGTTTAAAAATTAAGTATATTTCATGCAAAATTACGCAAAAAATATTCATATTTCCGTAAAATTGTGCTACATGACTTATTTACGAACTTTCAAGGAAAAATGTCTTTGAAGAACGAATTTCGTTCGGGAAAACCTCCATCTTCAATATTGTGAATAAAGAAACATGCCGAAAAAAACGACCGATGCAATTTTCGACAATTCAATTCCCAACTCGAACTTCACGAAAATGAGACGCCATTTTTATTGTGCTTTGCTGTACCCCGAAAAAAAGTCCAGTCAAAAAATTTGGTGCAATTTTTGAAAACATGTTGAAAATGTTATTAAGACTTCTTGTAAAGTATTCACCAAAATAAAAGTATACGTTTCAAGCTCGTACGACCTTGGTTCGGCTGGAACGTTTGGAGAACATCAATTTTGGAAAATCGTCTGAACGGTATAGACGCTAGCGTTGAAAACAGCCAGACAAAGTGGCTGACTGACGGGCAAACAAATGTTTCCTAAACCAATTTTTCGGTATCATGGACCCGGTATTATGTAAAGATATCATGCAAATACATCAAAAATCAAAATATTTGTTTGAAACTCCCCAAAGCTTCGAGTTCGTACAAATAGATCGGGGAATATAATTTTTTGGGGAAATCGGCTGAACGGTTTAGGCGCCAGCGTTGACCAAAGACAGACGTTTTTTGGATATTCGATTTTTCGGTATCAAGGATCGACAAATCATGGATTCTGTCGACACCACATGTTAGAGGAAGTGATCTGCTGTATATAAGAAGATGATTTTTTCGTTACCAGGTCCCGGCAATAAAACTTTTTGTGCCGAAATTTTCCGTCCGCTTTCCGTCCCATGATTCCTGATGAACTTTCTTTCCGTACGAAGGTAGAGAAATTTAGAAAACTAACAAATAATCAAAATAAGTGTTAATAATTTTTGAATAAAGAAACACTCAGAACTTTCAACTGAACTAATAATAAAAATTGATATCGTATCTCGTTTTAGACTAAAATAATTCGAAGGTCTATAAAATAACTAATAACTATTTTATTAAAACGCTATTTCCCACATTGAAATCCATCAGTCCATTTACCATTATAAAAACAAAATATTTTCCCGAGACATTTGTTTTTAATTTTATTTGAGCATATACTTCAATTAATAACTTCTTTCGTTTTCGAGGTAGAATTGAAAATTTTAGAAACGGTTCCAATGTTTCGGTAAAACCATTGCAGCAAAGTATCATGTACTAAACATGAATAATAAATTAAATTTCTCCGAAACATAGCGACGGAATTTGTTGAATTTCCCGAACAATAATAGAAGCTAATATTTGCACTAAAACTAGTCAAGGACCTAAGTTGAAATACAGAATACGAGAATATCGTAAGATAAATGAAGCAAGAAAGCTTCTTAACAAGAAAGTAATAATTTGGCAATGTGGCAACGAACGACGACGTGAACAGATATAACCCGCTTTATATGCAGGAATAAACTAATAATATTTCAAACATTATTTCGAGAAACGTGTATTTCGAAAAGGAACTCTTTAGAACGCACTTTCCTTGGACTCTCACACAATATTTTGCTTCACTATTTCACCAATCACCGTTATCGCGAGATCATTCCCTTTCCCAGGAACCCCGCAGTACGTGAATACATTCCAGCCGCTGAAGAAACCGTCTCGGTACGCCACACGCGCCGCATGCAGCGGAACGCTGGTCGCTGGTCGTGGCAGCGAATCGCCGCGCCATGTTGCTCCGCAGCGCACCGCGCCGCACCGCGCCGCCCCACCTCGCGGCGACCCTTCTCCAGGTGCAGCTCCCGTAGGTATTAACATACCATGCGTGCCGGGAATTCCTCCCTGGCACACCGTCAAAATGTCACCACAAACCTGCGACCGTTCGCGAATGTTTTCATCCGGGTGCGGCGGTAGTCGCGAGCGGCGCGCAGGCGGCGGGTGGGCGGCGGGCGGGCGGGCATGCGTTTGGCGAGTGGGTGAAACGGGCGAGCAGGCCGGCGGGTGGGCGGGAGGGGGCGGGGCTGGTGGGCGGGCAGTTGAAGGGCGCCAAAAGTCGGACAGGGCGAGCGGGAGCGCCAAGGGGCGGCGCGTGGCGCTGCGCGACGCGATGCGACTTCACGCGGCACGCTTCGCGCGCCGGAAGCGCCAGTGGGCCGCAGAGGCGGAGGTGGCGGTCGAAGATGGAGGTAGAAGTGGAGGCGAAGGTGGAGGAGGTGGAGGTGCATGTGGAGATGGAGGCGGAGGCGGTGGTAAAGGTACAGGCGGAGGGGGAGGAGGAGGTGGAGGCGGAGGCGGAGTTGGTCACGGAGATGGAGGCAGAGATGGTGGAGACGGTGGTGGAGGCGGAGGTGGAGGCGGAGGCGGAGGTGGAGGCGTCCGCCGCGAGGCGACGGAAGGAACGCTGACGGCGACCCGCTGACGACGCGGAGGATGTGATACAGGTATGTCGCGAACACGGTCATTAATATTTGGCAACGGCGCTACCACGATTTTTCTAAAGTTTGTGTTTTGGAGAGGGAAAACTATAGACATAGTATCCCGCCGATTTGATGTTTTCTCATCATTTTTTGTGTGTGTTGTATTTAAAATTGATATTTAGGTGTTGATTTATACTTATTTACAATGTATTCTATTGATATATTAATTAACTTTAGTTGCTGTTGAAACAAAGTAAAATCTCTTTGTGAATATCGTAGATGGGATTCGCGACAGGGAGGGACTGAATCTTTATGAGCCCACCTTTACCTCCTTCGATTTACCACTCATTTTGCGAAGGTAAAGTTTGAGGTCCAGGACAGGTTGTTCCGACAAGAGCAACAGACGTGTTTCACTGGTGGAGACCGACACGTTGGGATGTCGTGCAGATAGTGATGTACATACAGGAGGAGGAATTTAAAGGGTGCAATGTTAGGCAGTGAGATGGGGCGATGCAGATGGCGACTGGATGCCCTTGGAGATGGGAATGGCGATGCAAACGTAGGGACGTAGTTGACACTAATGAGCTAGAGGAGATGGGAACAGTCAAGGTGTTATCGGTAGGGACGGTGGTAGGGAACTTCACACTTATGCTTTGCCGAGGTACAAGAGATGGATTGATCCATTACTGATTCTGAGCGCGTAAAAAAAAGTTAAGGTCAATATTCACATAAGTGTAGTATATGTTTTCTCCTCGGTAGGGAACTTCGATCTCCTCCCGCTGCATGGTGAGATCCGGCTCCGACCAACCTGTCGACTAGCAGGATTTTCCCCAACCTGGTATTTCCCACCAGCGGGGCACCGCCCCAGCCGGGATAAGCTGTGAGCTTCGGGGCGGTCTCCCGCCGTGTGTGGTAGTGTAGTTCATGTGAGTGTAATTGTGTGTTAGGTGTGAGGAAAGGACAATGAAGAGAAAGGAAAGATCGAGCGCGGTTAATGCCCGTTTGTTAGGGTTCTGCTCCGGCATTCACCTGGCGTTGAGCGGAGAAATCAAGAACTACCGACCAGAGCAGCCAGCCGCTAGAATTCTCCAGGCAGCGGCTGAATTCGACCCAACTGACAAGCTAGTGTCGAAAATCCTGCCACTGTAGGGATTATAACCTAAGACCTCACGGTCAGTGGCACTGCAGTGACATCAGTTGATGCCCTGAGCCACCTGGGCACGTAAAGTTCCAGGTCATTAATTCCATAAGTGTATTACATGTTGTATAACGGGAGGTGGCGGTGTTTCTCTAATGCTTGAATGTGAGATTCGGTGCCGACCTAACTGTCGACTTGTCAGGTCCCTCCAGGTGCCTACGCAAGCGGAACACAGTCCCAGCCGGGACAAGCTCTAGACGCCTGATATGCGCGATAGTGTAGAGCATGTGTGTGTGAGGTGTGTGTGTGTGCGCGCGCCCGCGTGTGTGTGTGTGTTTGAGAGAGAGAGGGAGAGAAAAAAGATAATGGGAAAAGGTTGAGGAAAGAAAGATCACGCGCGGTCCATGGCTCGTGTCTTAAGGTACTGCATCGGCATTCGCTTTGTATCGATAGAATAAACCACGGAACACTACCCACAGAGCAACGGGTCTCTAGAATTCGCCCTAGCTTTGTTGCTACTGTCGAAAACCCGGCAACTCTATGGCATCCCGGTCAGAGACGCTTGAGTGGCAACCGCTGTTGCCTCGAGACATCTCAGTCGTTACGGCGTTCTGGTGCAGACCTAGAGGCCGCATACGCGATAGGGTAAGAGGCGATGCTGAGGTGGTGACAGCAGTACGACATCAGCGACCGTGAAAGTCTCCGGATTGTAGAGGTGGTTACGACGGGGTCAGCGTTCGGGGTCTCGTTGCAGTAGCAGCTGCCTGTGTGGCGTCGGCGTTGCGACTTGGCAATGTTGGTCCTGGCGCTGTAGAGGCTTCGTTGAAAGTGATGCTTTTGTTGTAGTTGCGAGATGTGACTGCGACGTTAATGGCAGCAGTAACTGTGGGAGTTGTAGCGTCGTTGAGGCAGAGGCGAAATCGGGCACTGGGATGGGAGACCTGTTGTGGTAATGTTGGCGGTGCTAACTCGTCAGCGTCGCGACGCCACTGACCTCCCTGGGCACCGCTCGTTTGAGACGTTGCAGAGATGTTGCTTGATTCCGAGATAGTGTAAGCTGCAGTGACAGGCAGAGAAGGCGAAATCGTCGATGTCGCTGATGTCGTCGTTCATGACGATAAAGATGAAGAGATGACATTTCAGGCACAAGGTGGAGACAATGGTACGGCTCCAGGTGTGATATAAATGTCTGGCGATGATAGGCGTAGGTGGAGCACGTGGTGTTAGATTGATTCATTGACTGAATAGTGATTCCGGGCGCGTTAACTGATATGGTCATTATTCACATAAGTGAGGAGCATGTTTTTCTCGCGGGAGTTGGCAGTAATCTTCTCCCGCTGGATGGCGAGGTCCGGTGCCGACCTATGTTGACTCGCAGGGATTTCCCTAACTAGGTATCTCCCACAACCCCTGCCGGGACAAGGTCTAACACAAAGTTTCGGACAAGTGTGGTAGTGCACTGCATGTGTATGTGTGTGTAAGTAAGGGGAGAGGATAGGAGAAACAAGGGAAAGAAAAGATCCTGCAGGGTCTGTGGCCTGTTTGTTAGGTTACTGCTCCGGTATTCGCCTGGTGTTGATTGGAGAAACCACAGAAACGTGGTGTTAGAGGAGACTGTGTGTAGTGACGCACTTGACAACAGGTATGATAGCTGAAATAATGATAGTGTGGCAGCGGTACTGATAAAGTGACAATGGAGGACAGCAACGACGGTGCAAATGACGTCGGTGAAGGCTGAAAGAAGTCTGGACAAAACGTATTGCAGAGAACGCACCGCAAAAGTGGTGCACATTTAGTAGTAGTCACAAAACTGAAGTGGGCAACGGGACATTCTATAAGTAATAGCAAAGAAGATGTGCTGAATGCAGGGATGATGGTGTTAAAATACGTGAAGAAGTGCCCTAGTTTACGAGGACATGTGAATGCCGTATGCACTTCATATTGGCGATGGGTGAGACGGTACACACTAAGGACAATGTCGAATTAAAAACGATGAAACTAAAGATATATGAAAACAAGGGAGATCTATACAACTACTGAAAGTCGTCAAAACTATCTCATAACATTCAAGCAAAATGAAAATATTCGCAAATTTATTTGTTCGAATATAGGTTATAATCTAAATTACACAGTTGTAAGTTACATATTTGTTAATTAATGAACAACAGTGTTCACACA
The DNA here is from genome assembly GCA_038098605.1 of Gryllus longicercus. Classification (NCBI taxonomy): domain Eukaryota; kingdom Metazoa; phylum Arthropoda; class Insecta; order Orthoptera; family Gryllidae; genus Gryllus; species Gryllus longicercus. Next base: position 333,694 of record JAZDUA010000339.1, on the reverse strand, counting down.
TATTACTTTATAAATTAATTTATCCAGTACAAAGATTTGCGATATACTAAAACCGAAGAACAGAAAAAAATAATTATCGAATATTTCGACATAACAAAGTTTGAATAATTGAAAACGTGCGCATGAACGTTAAGGTAATTAAATAAAATTATTATTAACGATAATAAATAGTCATTCGAGTCTAGAGTTATGGAAGTTTCACTGTATTTTAATACAACAACTGAATTACATCAACGTATTGGAGTATAACACAAAATTATTTTTCCTATCCTCACTTCAAAACCGGTATTTGGCAGAGACTGTATACGCCACAAAGGTAAGTTTTGGCGGCCTAGGCCAAGATTGAGTTTTAGAGGACGATTATCATGGCAACGTCAATGAAACAAGACAATGTACAAATGACTGTTGACACATTGGCAAAGAATATTTATTATTTTTCGAATACAGAATGTTTTTAACTTATTTATTGGTAACATTTATATTAAAAACAAAATTTGATACATTCTGAAATATTATACCTGGAACTGTTAAGTCTTCTGTGCAATGAGCACTCATACTAGGATTTTTAACATAAATTGAAGTAATATCTTTTCATGAAGATATGTCAGCATAGTTGTTTCATTTACCACGGTTACATGTTTCTCTCTTTTCCATTTTAAAGAGTCCATACTCCTTTCTGTATGAATCCTTTGATTTTCGAGGTAGTAAACTCTCAATAGCAGCTTCAGCTTCCTCAATTATACCTGGAATATCGCACTCCATACTTACGAAATAAATCGCCAAAACCAGCCGCAAGTTCTACACACTTGAACAATTATGACAGTACTAATAACATCAGAGGCGATAATGTAGAAGAACATCCATGAACCCGCATGGTATAAATGAGATTTCTCAAAAAATTCAAACCTAAAGTTGGGAGGTGAGTATACGAAAAATAGTTGTATGCAACTCGGATGAAATTGAATGAGTTTTGACTCGGCTTGTTTACCAACCTCAGCTCCGCCTCGGCTCGAAAACACCTCATTCAAAATCATTCACTTTTTGGCCTTGATACATAAATATATAAATATACACTGACGTTTGTGAAAATTGCAACACACAGAAGGAATGGTCGGAATTACTTAAAAATCGGTGGATGTGTAGAACAGGGTATCCATCAGTAATTAAATTTGCATAGAGATAGTGTGCACGTTGGCCAAGCAGCGCCCTCCTTTGTATGGCAGGTCAGGTCAGTATTACGCCACACACAACCGGTGTGGAGCCTACAAGTCACGTGGAAACGTGCAAACAAGTGTCGGCATGCTTGGTCGACGCCAAAGGGCGCAATACAGCATCTTAGTGAGTTCGAACGGAGCAGAATGATTGGTCTCCGAGAAGCGGGTTTGTCGTATCCTGGCATTGCAGCTCGAACGGGGCGAGCTGGTACGTCAGTGATGCGTGTCTGGACTAGACGACCTGGAGGAGGGTCATACACGGCGACGAGCGGGTACTGGACCACACAATGTGACCACAGCGCGAGATGACCACCATCTTGTCCGTATGGCCGTAACCGACAGAACGGCGTCGTCCACAGGGTTGGCTCGACTTTGGAGCCCTGCAGCGGGTGTGGTCATGTCTGCGACGACGGTTCGACGCCGTCTACTGAGGGCTAGACTGGTGGCACGCATACCTCTGCGTTGGATTCCGTTGACAAGAAACCACCAACGCCTCAGACAGCAATGGGAACGTAAACGTGTTCACTGGTATGCCGAGTGGCAAAATGTTGTGTTTTCCGACGAGTCTTGCTTCAATTTGAAGTACAGCGATGGCCGTGTACGTGTTCGATACTACCGTGGTGATCGCAATCTGCCATACTGCATTGTTCCACGGCATAGTGAACAAACACCAAGTGTGATGGTTTGGAGCGTCGTTGACTACAATGTGCGATCTCGCCTCACACGTATTAAGGGCAATCTGAACAGCAACCGCTACATCAGAGAGATTTTAGAACCCGAGGTACTGACCATCCAGCAAACCGTTCCACATGCCATATTTCAGCAGGGCAAGGCCTGAGCGCATGTGTCGAAGAACGTGCCAGCTTTCTGCGAAGAACGCTGACATGTTGCCCATCGAACCTGTCCGGGGATATGATCGGTCGGCAACTTGTTCGTTCTGGTCCTCCTTGCAGCCACTGTCGATGTTTTGTGGTCACGCATAGAAACCGCGTGGCAGTGTGTTCTCCAGCAGCACATTCAGACTCTGTTTGAATCCATGTCACAAAACGTCTAGAGGCTCTGATGGCAGCGTGTGGCGATCTGACACCGTACTAAATATTCAGTGTCAAAATGCAGGTAAAGTTCTGTAATTATAATCTCTTGTATATTGTGATATTCCTAATCTGTGGAATAAGTTTCATGTAATAGTATGTCTCCTTCTGGGTGTTGCAATTTTCACAAACACCAGTGTATGAGGGAAAGGGGCGTACCGCAAGAGTACCCCTCGAGTGCGCATCAGAATGTGGTGACAAAGAAGGCGATGACAGCGGTGCAAGGTGCGAAGGAAGGCGGAGAATCGGCGAAGACGACGTGGCAGAGGAGGCAGCGGATGTGGCGGCGGCGGCAGCAGCGCCGCGCGCGACTCTCTCCAGACAGACTGCCGCCGCCGCCCCCGCCGCCGCCGCTGCCGCCGCGCCGCTGCGCCGCCGCCGCCACTGCCAACGCTGGCACCTCACCACCGCACATTCTGTAAAGGGGGACATGGCCTCGCTTGCATCGAAAAGACGAATGCATACGATCGTCAATTTAAAAAATATATAATGACCTATCGAGACTGCAATATCTTGTGGTGACTGAGTACTTGGTATTTCCGCTTCCCAACTACACAGGGTGATTAGTCCCATATGTGTAGTGTATGTTGTCCTGGGTGGTGGTGGTGGTGGTGGTGGTGGTGGCAGTAGTAGTGTTGGTGTTCCCAGCAGCAACATAAAATCCAGCGCCGACCTGCACGTTGGCTTTTCTGTTTTCTCCCCCTCCCCCCAAACGGAGCACCGCCACAGCCGAGACAAGTTCAAATCCCCCGACTGTACTCGAGATTGAATGGAAGTGTGGTGCATGTAGTAAGTGGGTGGGAAAGTGGAGAGGAGACAAGGTCGAGAAAAGAAAGCGGCGCGTGGTCTTGGGCCGTTTGCTACGGCACTCCTCCGGCATTCGCCATGTATTGATCGAAGGAACCACGACAAACAGTAGATCAGAGCAGCGGCCGGTTCTCCAAAGAGCGGTCGAATTCGACCTATCTATCTACTTTGCGTCGAAAATTGTGGTGTGTCGCTTTCTGAGGAAAAATTATGAGGGGACACACGTTATTTGAAATTTTTTGTACTTATATTCAGGACAACTGTGATCTCTATATATTTATTGCATCACAAGTGAAGAAATTGATACAATATAGTCAAAGCAGTATACACAATGTTACGTATAGCAAAATTCATGACCCTTCTTTTATTTTCTCGTCATACTTCGTACATTGAAAAAAAAACAACAAAGTATTGTAAAAAATAGTTTTTCCTGGGGCAAAAATCGGTGCTTTTTGGGCACAAAAACCCGTATTGTTGAGCCCTATGTCGAAAAAGTAGATATATTTTATTCGTATATGTAGTAAATTACTACCTCAAACATGTAGTCAGAATTCACATTTTGTGGGTTCTTAATGCCGAAAGGTGTTATTTCTGCAGGTCTTATTTTTAGAAACTTTCTATATTTTCGAAAATTTCAAATAAAACATTAATATTGCAAAACTACAACATTGATGAGAGAGATACTTGTCCTTAATGAAATCTGTTAAAATGAAATCATCAAATTATGTCAATGAAAACCTTTTAATTTTTGAAAATGGAAGTACAAAGGTTCAATTTTGTTTTTTAAAGCGTCAGGATGGGTGAGTTTAGCCGAAAGTCTGGTGTCGAGGGTCACATGAATAGATAAGATCCTGAGTTTGAATCCAAGCGTGGGGGAAAATGCTCTTTGGAAACTCTTTTGCAGATTCAATGTTATTCAATGTTCAAGATTATAATGTTGTGTGGTCGTAACAAATAATGCGAGAGAGTATGTGTTGTTGTAGACCACACATTTTAATAAGTTGTGACGTACGATTTTCAGGAAGAAAAAGAATTCTTGGGTTTTAGATTCATTATTTTCCGTCCCAGTAGAAAACATTACTGCAGAACAGATTATTTCGGGAACATTTCATAGTTTTTTGTAGAGAATTGTATTCGCAATATAATGAAAACATATAAATAACATGACACAATACAGTGAAAACATATAATAAACACTTAAATTTGATAATAATCTGATGAGCTCTCGAATGTTCTTCCACTAATATTTTCCCACACTTTCAAACAAAATATCATTTCTTGACTAAACCTCTACGCACATTATCTGTCCCTTCCAATATCCAAGATGTAGAATTATTCAAATAAGTATCAGTATCACCGGGAATGTAGCGATTAAAATCCGCACTGAAACGAGAAAAGGCGGAAGCACGGTAAAGGAAATACAGGAATAAAGAGCTTAAAATAAAACGTACAAATTGTCCGCAGCTCCTCAACTTCCGAAAAGAAACGACCCGCTCGTATTAACATAAGTAAACGAAATTCCGTGTCATTGTGTTTCATTCTTACAAATGCGGCTCTCCCCTATGTTTAAAGCAGGCCTGCTACTCTGCGTGTCACAGACGTCGTCAATTACAAGACATTAGCGCCTATTTTATATTTTAATTATATAACATGTCACCAACACTGCAATTATATTATTTTCAGTCGTATATATTACGGCTAACGTATGATTTATCCTGTTTTCGAAACCAAGCAGCGTTTAAGTCGCGCGCGAAGCTGACGTCCTGTTTTCAGAACGCGCTGCCGCAAATTGCTCGGATCATGAAGAGGCCGGTTCTCACGGCTGCGCTAAGCAGAATACAGAAGACTGCGCGAGAAGGAACTGCAGACTTAGAGACACGCTATGTTGAACGTTGCCAATAATTGTGATCATATTTTTTTGTTTCGTCACGAAAGCAAATTATCTGTTGATTCTACCGTTTTTGAAATATTCTTTTATATAACCCATCTAAACAATTTAAGGTGGGAAATGTAATGTAGCGATGCACATTGACATAATAAATATTCAATAATGTACCAATTTAACTAATGTTTTTTAACATTTCATTCCTTCCATTTTCATAATATTCATTTAATCACTCACTTCAATTCAGTCTTCAATTCAATAATTAAACAAATGAGATTTCCAAATATTTTAAAAATGAATCGTAAATGGCCGTCAAAATACTATTCAGATCATGATAATAGTAAAAAAAGTAAATATTTGAGAACAATATTAACCGGAATATATTTTCACTTCCACTTTGTATTGATTAGTAATAATAAAGACATGAAATACACATTATTTTTCAACGATTTTAGCTTCAATGCATAGCAAATTAACAATTTAATTTGACGTTCAAAATTGAAACAATTCTAGTAATAATTTATATAATTTGTGCAGTAGTGTTTGGCATTTTTCAGAATCAAAAATATATACGGAAAGATTCCAATTTGACGTTGGGAGATCAACTCAGATTAGTGAGATTTTGAGACGTCACCCAATTATGTTAATATACAACCTACAACTTGCAATAGAAGCGTTATATAGTGGTGAATTAAATGAATCTGATAGGTCTTTTCTATTTTCCTCTACTATGAACTTCTACATTATTCCTTTGGAAAGACTTTCTTCTGCTCAAATATAATTTAAAATAAGTTGATCATAATGAAAGAGCATTGTTCTCATTTTGTATGCTTGAATTTCATCGCTCACAAGCACGAAATAAATCTGACAACAAAAAGGAAATGCCGCGTTACTGAACTAGAATTGCTTCAATTTGACTATGAGATTAACACTTCCGGCGCTCCAACGCTTCCAATTTAATATACGTCTCATCACAAATTTTACCAATTGAAGGGCATCGGGAAAAAGAAGCTACCCCACCACTAATTATTTTCGAGAAAAAACAATTGAAGTTTAAAAAATGAATAAATAAAATTAATTTAGGAATAACCCCCGGGCTAACAACCATGGGGGATAAAAATCGGATCCAGCTAAATGCTGGTCCCCCCTAAGAATTGTCGCAAGCACCTGCCACCGCGATAATAAATAAAAACTGAGCAACGGTAAATGCAGGATGCTTGCTTGCGTGGTCCTAGTCGGCCGATTAACGAAAAAAAAAAAAGAAAAAAAAAAGGAATATATCCTGAACATTCCATTCACGTGTTGAGATTTCTTTACGATGGATATCAACATTTATTATTATTATTATTATTATTATTATTATTATTATTATTATTATTAATTTAAAATTCTGTTACTTGCGTAACAACGTTCCAAGTCATTTGTGGCGTTGAACCTGGAGTAATCCTCCTTGAACATAAGACAGCCATCCGTCAACGCGTAAGTCATTGCATTTAATTCCTAACGACCAGGTGCTCAACATTCATGAGTGTATTTAGGCAAGGAAATTAATATTTAAATGTGATGAAGAGAAGGAATAATGGGTTAGCTTCATTTTTCCCCAAAAATAATCACACAATGTTGATACTTAATTTGTACACGTCATGTTTATTTTTAATTATTCATCCTGCTCGTCAATTACATCAGATTCGTTATCAGGAGTAGGTATTTCAGCTGCCACAAGCTGTTCATAGAACTTGTTTTTTCCTTCTTTTTTGTACAGTTTGTCAGTTTTCAAAACTACGCTTCATTATTCGACTTGGTTGTTTTTTAAAGGAATTTCTTCAATACTAAACGTACAATTAATGTGAAACATTAATTTGAGTCTGCAAAACCGAATAAATGTAATGAATACTTGAAAAGCAAACTAGATAAATTATATGTTCTGAAAATATTTTAGTAAACACATATTATATAAATACATTTCTAGCATTTAAATTTCCAAATGAATACACGTAAGGCCAAGTAAATTGCCAAGTAAATTGCCAAGTAAATTGTTACAGAAAGAGTGTTAGCTTACTGAAACTCGAATGGAGAGTTAGAATGCTTTACAATTGTCATATAGCACACTCTCTTCGCTATCAGCAAAATTTCTACCACAATACGGTTCCTGTACACTATCGCCAGAGTTTAAACCACATTTTGTTTCGTAAGAAGAACACATTTCATCTGTTTGGTTTTCAATCTGGATGTGGGTTATCATATTACATAGATCAAACATTTCAGTCCAAAATTCAGCAGAAGTAACAAATTATATTTTTTAAGTATGCATTTACTCTCTCCTCATACCAAATACTTACATAGTAAAGACAGTATTGTAATGCTGCAGCGAAACTCGGCATATGTGGGATCTGGTATCAAAAGAGTGGAAAACTCTGGTTCATAGATATAGTAAGAATAGATGTTTTGTGGGTACTTGCTACGGATTTGTCGACGGTAAAACATGTCTGTCGGTCCGTCCGTCTATGTCAACGCTAGCGCCAAAACCGCTCAAACAATTTTCCCAAAAACTGATATTTCCTAAATAATCTTGTCCAACTTAAGTCCCTGAGAGTTTGAAATGGATATTTTGATATTTGTAGTTTACATGAAGCCTTCATATTTTCAAATTTTTCTCAGAATTTGCTGCAAATATTTTAATTACTTTTCCTCGAATAGAGCTGAGGAGGCTTAAAATATGGCGCAGGTCTCATTTGCGTTGTATCCTCTGAATTTTCGAAAATTGCAACACGTCAAACATTTTCGGCGTCTCCCTACAACTACAGAATTGATAGATGTTTTTCTATAATAATACCTGTTCTTAAAAGACAGATATTTAAATAAGATGGTGTCAAATGTTTCGAAAATATTAGCAGTTTTTCGTAATTTTGCAAGAATTGTAAGCAATTTTTAAATAAATATTATCTCAAGAAACGGCTCCAAATACTTTCTTTATATGTATCAAAGTGTGAGAAAGTATGTGATATTAGAGTCTCACTAGTTTAATGTTGCACGCACCATTTTTTGAGAGATGATAATAATATCAGTATCAATATTCACAGGATATTTTTCATTTTCTCATTTTTCGCAAATGAGAGGGTCAGCTCCTTTCTTTCGGAACCCTTTAATTATTTATCCACCTACACTTGCAAATATAAGAATAATACACTTTTGCATCTCCAACACAAAAACCTGAACGGGCCCCAAGAGATCCGATTTCCTTCCTAACAGGTGAAGAATAATTGAGGTCTATTCCGGAAGAAGGACACATAAGCCTATATTCTAGCATAGGCCTCAACTGAGTCACCTGTCCCATCATTCACGTGAAATACACCTATCAAGGAAATGTTTCGTGACTTATCGAGAATTTCGTATCCAGTAGCAGATAAGAACACTATGTGGCCCAGTCACACATTACCCACATAGAGTCTCATTCTCGAATGACACCTAACGTCCGAAAAACGAACTACTTACCGCCAAGGTGACCACCTTCATTCGCAAGTGCAGGGCGCTCCACCCATCTTCGCGCTTGCGTCGCACCTCGAGGGCATCGCGAGTGCATCGCTAGGGCATCCCGCGAGCGTGGGCGGGCAGCCGCGTCGGGCCTCCACCCGTCGCCAAATGTTTCGTCTCGAGAGGCGGGCTGGCGCTCTTATAGCGTCGCAGCGGCGTCCGGCGCACGCGGGAGAGATGGGGCAGTGGCGGGGGCGGCGCCGGCGCCCCGCACCTCTGATTCACACGTCGCCGCCCCGCGCCGCGTCCCGCCCCTCCCTCCGCGTGCACCGCGGTCTTGCGGACGACACCCGCCACCCCGTCCCTCCCCGCACTCGAGGTCGCGGGCCGAGCCGCCCGCCGAAAAACTGCGATGACTGGGCGCGACGGGTGAGTTGGTGCACGCTTCCCTATCTCGAGGTTCCGCATACGATTCCGTCTCAGGGAGAAAGTTCACACTCTTATACATAAGTCACAGGGAGGTCCTAGGGAAGTAACTCGACGAATAGCATACGTTTTCGGAAAACATGAATGTTCTTGATGATTTAGTCTAGTTGGAGATAGAGTTGGCTTTATAATAAAGCTAACTCCATGTTCATCAAATCTATTGCTTGTTATTTATACTAGTTATTTAGTTTAGAACGTTTCATGAATGCTCATAAATTATTTCTGAATCAAAAATGTATTTCACTTTATCATCTTTCTAATTTTCGCAGAACTGGCCGCTAGAAAAATAATTCATTTTACGTAAATATTTACTTTGATAACACGTATACCAATGTATACTGCATTGTGTCTATCCTTCAACACATGAACAATGAGGAAAAATACCATAAGGACGAGTCTTGACTCTTGAAGCGAAAATCAAAAGTCACTTCTCCTGGCTCTTCGGACGCGAAAAACTCGCATGGAGTGGCTTCTTGGAACCTTACAATGGTCAACATATTGCCATGCGATTGACGCCCTATGACTGAGACCAATCAAGTTCGAGATTATCAACAATTACCGATACCGTTGTCTGTGATGTGTCACCACGTTGAACGAATGAAGGGCATGTTGTACGACTGAAGAGAAGTTGATCGACGGTAGTCGATGGGAGTGATGTAGATACACGTGTAGACAAAAAAAAAATGTATATGAACACTTTCTGACACCAGCGCAAATGAATCGTTTTCAATGTTATCACCATATAGATATTTCTCTTGGATGTGTCCTCAGAATCACAGAATCATGAAATAGAGACCCATAGAAATAAGTGTCTTCAGGCCCGAAGTAAGAGGAAACGGGTGTATTTTTAGAATATTAAAATTGAAAATAACAGACTGAAGTTAAATAATGGGCAATTACGTGTTACCATTTAGGATTAGAAAGAAAGACAGGCATTACATTAAATGTATAATCGCAGTATTATATTTTATATTATTTTTCATTTTATAATTTTCATTTTTCTTTAATTTTGTTTTTTCTTCAAAAATTGATAAATGAAACAGGTAGACATATATGATACATGATTAGTCATTGCAGGTTTGCGCACAAGACTGTCTTCTGCGAAATAATGTCAACATTATTTGTACTTTGTTACAACCTGTAAATAAATAAATAAATAAAGAATATAAAGAACTGAATTGCCCGGCGTAACCCGGGAATTTATTTATCGACCACAATCACCAATTACACAGGAAAAGGAATAATTTCAATCTATAGTGTGCATACGGCCTATCCGGCTCTGCACCCTCCCATTCGCCCAGCACGACCTTGCCCCTCCTCACTCCGCCTTGCTTGGCCTGGTCACTCTATGTCCTGTCCCGCCCCGCCCTGATATGCCATGCCGTACTATGTTTGCTACATACTTCGTTGCCAGTACCATCGTTGCTTCGGTAGCTATAAAAAGAATCATTGTTGTATATTCGCGGCAAACTTCAAAAAACACATTTCACCTTCAATTACTCAAAGATTAATTGCTAAGGAATGAATTACATTGAAGTACATTTAGTGGGAGACTGCATAGGTTTTTAGAATCGGATGAACCATTTTGGTATGCGAAAACAGAGGTTTCCTTCCCGCTTTCGAGATAATCGCAAAAAACTGAAAGAATGCATACCTAAGCTTTATTTTGAGAGGTAGGAAATGAGTAGAATGGGGTACATTTTACGATGTCTTGTGCAGACAGTAATTTTTCGCTTGTTTTGAAGATCACCAGTACTTAATCACTTACTGACGAGTTCATGAAAGTCAGAGTGAAACTGTAGATTTGTATGGAAACATTAACCTTTATAAAATAGAAAATAAAATGAAAAAAAGGAGCACAAATTATTCACGACAAAATACTGTGCATTTCAGAGAGTAATCAGTTTAGCAGTTCGCACCTGACATTCACTCGGATCAACAGACAGATACAAATTGCATTAACAATTTAAAGGGTTTTTAAAATGTAAATAACCAAATGTGTTGTGAAACAGCAATTATTTTGATATCACAGACAAAGACTTCAATTTTATTTATATAGATTAACTAACTTTCAAAGATTTATATATTTGAATTATCGCAATTTATATATCGCCAAAACCCCTACTGCTTTTATAAGAGGATTTGTGGTGTGGGTTGTTTATTCTCTCAAACTAAATTTGCATAACTGAGAACAATATTTGCAGAAACATCACAGTAAATGTGAATCATATTTTCTGTTGTATCATATGAATAAGAGAGCTGTACAATAAATCAAATTGAGGGCCGAAAACTAGAAGCTTTTCAATTCCAGTGCTGCAGGCAATTGTCAAGAATACATGCAAGAATGAATGGACAGCTAACGATAACACCAATCAGTAGTTCGTGAAATTGATCCTTCATAAACGTTTGAAAGCCAGATTCTACCAGTAACGTTGGGAGTACTTTGGCCAGAAAATGTGACGCGACGCACTGGAGATAGATTCGAAGTTCGGTACAAATAAACAAAACAACAAGAGGGCGGCAAAGGACGAGATGCATTGATGGAATCACAGAGGGAACAAAGTGCCTGGGAAATCTTCGAGACACAGCATAAGGTGAAAGGGTCATGAGAAACCTAATCCGTATAATCACGGAGGGTCTGACCCGATTGAATGAAAAATAAACTATAATATTTTTTCATGTTACAAACCTTAGTTCATGTATATTTTTTTATTTTTAACTAAATTATCAGTGAAAAAGTAATAAATGCTTTGTGTGTTACGACTGTAATTCTACACTTTGAGCTACAAATCCGGCAAGACTGACGTTGCTCACAACTTGATTGAAAACCTTACATTTTGCTACATTATGTTACCTTCGAGAGTAATAAACCTGGTTAATCGTGATAACAGATATTTCATGTGCCGTAGAATTCATCATTCTGAGAGTTTAGGTGTATTGAGATTTCTGACAGAAATATTTCGTTAAGTTATGTTAAATAATTCGATTGTTTGGATAATTTGAACAGAACAATACGGAGTCATTTGAAAATGCACTTTATTTTCTAGTACTATTTTATTCCTCTAAAATTCCCTTATCTATACGGACTAGTGCATCTACAGATTTTGGTGAAAATCAAAAATAATCAGGTAGATTAAATTGTAGGCTTTGACCAATGCCTATCGAGTGTCTGTTGGGGTTTGAAGGCTGAAAGTTGCATGAAAAAAGTGTTTGAAAGTTATAGTAATATTGGAATAAAAAGTCTTCCGAAAGAAACGCACCAAACACAAACGAATAAAAAGTGACTATGTACACGTTATATTGTACAAACGTATGATCGACAATAGGGCAATTGATGTTACACAATCAATTGTTTTGAAACAAAATAAACCTTTTTTTATACTCATTAGGGTAATAAATGTGTTGGCTACCTCTTTAAAACTACGCTGAATTATATCTAGTGTCCCATTCTTCTCAAAATTATTTGAAGTCTCCGATTTTTATTGTTTTTGAAACTATTGAACTATTGATGTTATTTTTATTTTCCCAATATTTTGAGAGAAATAATAGACTTAAGACGTTCAACATATATATATATATATATATATATATATATATATATATATATATATATATATATATATATATATACATACATATATATATATATATATATATAGATAGATAGAGAGAGAGAGAGAGAGATGATTTTGTTGAGGTAATTTGACTAACTTTTTATTAATTTTAAATTCTTTTAAGTTTAATAAATTTTTTGCTTGTGAAATATTTGCCAATAAATATATATTTTTTTTTATTTCTCTAACCTTCTTCAATCGTGCTAGAATTATCTGCAATCAGTTTTAAATCTGAAAAAGTGAACACTATTACAGCATGAATATGCATAGATATGCATAGTTCTATCAGAAATCTTATACAAAATCATACTTTTCTGAAAAATGGAAACGTTCTTGATTGGTTGAAGTCATGTGAGTATAGTTTCATGTAACTATTAATGATCACAATTTTGAGACACAGTAACCTAGATACCACTAAAACGCGATGTCATAAAGCTCCTTCCCAAAATTGAAAAAGCTAATTCGGCAGCAGCTTCCGCACACTGCCTCTGGAGCATTCCTCTCTCCTTTATCAGAACCGATGGGATCCCATTGCTCCGTGGTGACGCAACGCGTCTTCTGGAAGTCCTATCTCGTCGCACGCACAGGGACAATATATTTTGCTCGGCGAGATAGAGCCAGAGAGACGGAGACGGCACGAGAAAGAACTGACGTAGCTTACGCGACATTCCTGAATGCTGGCGTAGCCCGGCGCGCCGGCCGGTCGAGCCGCCGCCGCCCCCACCGCCGCCACCGCCGGCGCGGCGCGGCCGGCGCTTATTTGGTCGCGGGGAGCCTCGCAATTGTCCGACAATGCCATCTGGACTCGGAAGTGCTCTCTGGTGCGGAGTACGCGCACGCGTCGGCCTTCGCGGCGGAGGCACGGCGCGGGCGGCGGCGGGGCGGCGGAGGAGGCGCGGGCGAGGGCGCGGGCGGGGGCGCGGCGGGGGCGTACGCGGGGGCGTGGGCGGGCGCGTAGGCGGGGCGCGGCGGGGCCGGGCGGGACGGCTACGTAGTACGACCTCGCGCGCACCGCGGAAGCAGGACCTGCTGGCCCGAGCGCGCAGGACAGAACGTCAGTGCATTCCACGCGCGACGGGTTGGCTTCCTAGATCTCCCGTGGCGGTACATGGACTTCGAAGCCAAATGAAGTCTGTTCGCCGGATTCGGTCACAATTGAGAGTCGCTGGAAGCGAAGCTGGGTGGCTTGGCCACGAGATGTCTTGCGTTGGGATGTTAAGTGTAAGTGGCATTTGATTGGTATGAGAGGCCGCCCAAAATATACGCTCCATATAGAGAAATCTCTGGTCAATATAATTTGTTACAGAGATGATTGGGACTCTCTGTGACACATATCTGGACACATTCACTGCATTTTAACAAGAATGGATTCATTATGGATAGTCTGTGAATTCCATTTTTACTCGAAAGTAAAAACGTATCTTGTTACAGAAGTGTTTTTCTGTTATGTGTTGTTATGGGTTCATAAATATCACAGCCATTCATTCTTCTAGGCTTTTATCTTTTCCTCTATGTGTACCCGCAACACTTGTTCATCTTGGTCTTATAAATTTCTTAGAAAATCCAAATGTAAAATTTTAAAATCAATTAATTAAACCTACTGTGATTGTAATATAGTATTACCAGTTCGAACTAAATAACATTACACATGAATTATCCTTGTTATAAGAGAATCTTCCAGAACCTACTTTAGTTCGGCCGGTCATCGTTCTTGACCAAATAAAATAATGAGAAATACGGGAATCGGGTTATAGGGGAATATATGACGGTAATAAATCAAAGATAAAGAGTTTGGAGTAATTTTTAGTAGGGAAAATAGCAAAACATCTGACAACGAGACGATGTTTACAGATATGCTACTGAAGAGAATACTCTTCATGTTTCTGATCCTGTCTTTTAGCCTTACACGAGATCGTTTTGAGGAATCAGAGGTGATATAATTTGCATGATAATGAAGCAGTGGAGGACTGAGAAACAGAGGAAACAGGAGAACTCCAAGGAAACGAGCCGCCAACCCGCTTCCCCGAAACAAATTAAACATGAATCAACTGAGATTTGAGCCCCGATATCCAGAGGTGGATGTTGAGCGTTCTGACCAGAACACTAGGATCCTTTGAAAAAAAAATGAAAATATTGTTGATGCTTCATATAACAAACTCCCGTAAAATTAAAATATCCGTTTCAAACTCGCAGGGCCTAGAGAGAAGAATATCAATTTTGGAGAAAACCATAGATGGACGGACGGACAAACGGAAAATAGACATTTGGCCAACAATTGTTTTTTTCAGTATCAAGAGACCAAAAAATGTTGATTCTAAATGTTCAACGTTTTAGTGAAAGCAATCTATTACATATAGGAATATCACTCTTTCTCGATAACAGTGCTCGACAAACTCTGTGCAATATATTTGGGTTTTTATTTTTCAACAGAAATGCTTTTCTGTTAAAAAATCGCCAATTTATGAGGGAGTATTACAATACTGTCTCTTTACTACGAAAGTACTTATTATGGCGAAGGAAATAAACAATAAAAATGAAGTTGATAATTAATTTGTTATCTAAAGCTTATACTATTGCGAATACTCTTGTTTTTGGAATTCGAGTTACGAGAGTCGGTCTATCTAACGCGATTTCCTATTCAAATTACTAAATTTTATGCCTGAATTTGTTAGTAACTGGAAACTCAATCCTCCAATAATATTATGTCAAATACCTTACTGGACTCATTGTTACATTTTGGAAAACAAAACTGTATTTTAGCTGCCGCCACCATGAATATCTTCAGTCTACATTACATAATACATTTCCCCCATAAATAAGATGCCACCAATATTGATGAAGCAAGAGATTGGAGCAGCGTCAACGAACGCGTGAGCGAAAGCTAGTTGGACCTGTCCCGCCAAAGGTACACTTTACACGATGCTTTTGTGGCTTGGTTGACTTCTTAAACCATCCGTGGGTCTCATTTAGACATCATAATATTTTTTTACCTCTCATCATCGTCACCCCTCACAACCACCCCTCATCATCATAGAATGTATGCTAAAGGCAAACACACAAAACCAGCCGGCCTACCACCAAAACCATTGGATCTAAATCGGAAAACTGGAATATAAACTTATAAGTTGATTATACGTATGAATGTTTGCATTTTAGCAGCGTACAGCAATCGACAGCAATTGACAGCAATTTTTCGACCAGTCTATACCCCTTTGCAGTATATGAGCATGCGCTATACAAACTGTGCATGCGTAGAGGCTCGATACTGTCGACTCCTGTAAGAGTTCCGTTGAATGAAATCCAAATCCACGCTAAAGCTGCGCCGCGCTGCTACGACCGAAAATTTGGAGGCGGCACAGGCTCCGGGGCGTGAGGGAGGGGTGCCGGAGCGGCTAGTCACGGGCCGTGAGTAACGAGCTGTCGGGCGGCGCGGGCGTCACCGGACTTTGGCTTCTGCGCGACCTCGCGGTCCCCCAGATGAATCAAAACGGAGGAATGGGGAAGAAAGACACTAAAGGTTTGTTCCAGCAACGCATAGGAACTTCCGCGCACCCTCCCCCGAAATAGCGTGCCAACATCTGCGATTCCAGCAATACTAAAACTGACCGACTGCCTCAGAATGAAATGATGGTGGAATGACATATGATGGTTGTATATTTTGCAAATTTTGTTTCCCAGTAGCGAGGCTACTGTCGTAATCAATTGAACTATCTGTGTAGTTATTGGGATTAGAGTTAGCCGATGAACTCCATGAAACGCTCGAGAGACTTATTTGCTACCAATCACGAGTGACTTCTTTCGAAAAGGCCGTCAAGCATCAATCATTACCTTAAGGGTTTCCTAACACAGTAAAACCTACCTAAGACAGATTTTAAAACGGATCCTTTGGAAAATTAAATTCAAAAAAATAATACCAGAAGTAGTGAGTCGGTCGCTGTGTTGATAAAAGTTATGCAAGTCTGTTATCTCATACAAGCAAACAATTATATATGGCAAAAAGAAAAAGGAAAAGGATTCTATTCTCGGCAAAAGACTATGTCGGTTTGCAAAATTTTACAACTTACGGAGACAACGTTCAAATGATACAGCTCCTCAAAAATGTCAATTTTACACATTAACCATCCTGAATAACTCGCGAACTTGGCTTCCGCGGTAGCCTGAACGACCCCCAACGCTGCGCTCAGACCTTAGGCTGCAGATGACCTTCTTTACCAAAAATGTGCCTCTCAATTTACTCATTTGAAATGTAGAAAGGTTGTACCTGAGACTTTAACAAAAAACAGGAATTTTTCGCTGAAAAAATTATTGAATCAGAATATGTTATTTTTACTTTCTCGTCTTATTTTGTAAGAAAAGAAAGTAGTGTAATTGTGTGCCTGAAAACGCCGAATTTTCCTCAGAAAAAATTTATTGCCCTGGTAATAAAAAGTGGATAAATCTTGTTCCTATATGTAATAAATTACGTCTTCTAACACGTTATGTAGTCAGAATCCAAATTTTATAGCTCCTTGATCCGGAAAATCGCTTAACGGCAAAAGGTATGGGGGGCAATGGAAGAAAAAGGAATACCAACAACATACATAAATGCAGTCAAACAACTTTATAAAGATAACAAAAGTCAAGTAAAAGTGGGAAAATATCTGTCAGACAACTTCCCAAAAAATAAAGGATTACGGCAAGGTTTCTGAATATCTCCAACCCTGTTTAAGACATTCATTGATAATGACCTAAAAGAATGGAAAAGAAAGTGCAGAATCATGGGTGTGAAGATAGGTGATGAAACATTGTTTAGTCTTCTATTTGCAGACGACCAGGTGGTAATGGCTAAAGATGAAGATGATGTAACTTATACGTTCAGAAAATTAGTAGAAGAGTATGGAAAATGGGGAATGGAAATACATTTACAAAAAACTGAATATATGGTGGTGGGAGGTATTCCCCATGATTTAGAGACTAGTATAGGAATAATTAAAGGTAATACACAATATAAGTATTTGGGAGTCACACTAACAGCAGATGGTAGAGACGGTCAGGGTGTGAAAAATAAAAATATAAGAGGAAACATAACCACAAGACAGTTGAATCCAGTGCTATGGAACTCAATTATTTCAATGAAGACAAAGAAACGCATACATAGCTCCTTCATAGAGAGTACCACACTCCATGGGGCAGAAGTCTGGACACTAACAAAAACTTTGAAAGACAAACTTCAATCAACAGAAATGATGTTCTGGCTAAACTTTCTCAGTTAGATAAAATAAGAAATGATTAAATAAGAAATAAAATGGAAGTGAAACAACTTTGAACGAGACGACTGAAATGTAAGAACTGTAATTGTATGAACATATGAGAAGGTTGAAATCGGATAGACTTCTACAAAAAGTTTGGGAGTGGATACTAAATCGAAGAAGATACAGGGGAAGACCGAGAAGAACATGGAACATGGCAATAACTTAAGCCATGGAAAAAAGAGAAGTAGATGAAAACTATCTATGGGATAAAGAGGCGGTTGCCTCTTTATTCCATAGATTCCAAAGAAAAACGGCCAAGGATGTAAAAAAACCGCTAAATATATAGAGAGGCAAAAGGTCTGTCTGACCGTCTGTCTGTCCGTCCGTTCGTCCCTCCGTCCATTCGTTCGCCTATCTCAAAGCGAGCGCCTTAATCGTTCAACCGATTTTCTCCGAAATTGATATTCCCCGATCGATTTATACGAACTCGAGACCCTCTGAGAAACGTATATTCTGGTTTTGGGGGTACTTTACATGAAGGCTCCACAACATTTTCAAAATGTATTAAATATGCCTCCAAATTAGTAGATTAAACTTTGCCTCGGATGGCGTAAAGGATGCTTAAGACAATGATTCAAGACTCATTTTCGTTAAAATCTCTGATTTTTCAAAAATTGCAAAAGTTCACATTTTTTCCGCGCCTTCGTAAAACTACTGTATTAAAGTTTTTTTTAATAAAATCTGTTTTTTAAACTGCTATTGAAATAAGGTCATATACATTTTTTCAAAAAAATAGTGGTTTTCTCCAAATTTTCTATGAAAAATAGGCAAGTTTTGAAAACAATAATTTTCCCCAAGACGGCTCCATTTTTTAAAAATTGGCCCTTGGTATCAAAAGGTGGTAAAAATTGGTGGTAGGCTCTTTTCCGGCAAACTCTCTGAACTTTCGAAAATTATAAAATTTTAATTTGGTGTCTGTGAACACTACTAGTGTGCGTGAGTTTTTTCCAAATTGAAAAAAAACCATCTGTCCATCTGGCTCGAGTTGAAACATTGCGATTTTGAAAAACATTCTTCAAAATTTGGGGTACTTTACCTGAAACCCTCCGGACAGTTTTAAGATTTTCTCAAAAACGGCTCCAATTTTTTTCTTGTTAGAATAAAGTAACATTCAGTTAAAACGTTGACTCGCTATCTCAAATTTCATCTCAAATTTCAGCAAATAAAATTTTTCAGTCTCAACATTTTCCCGTTTTAGTCTGACTATAATATACTACAGTTCAGAAAAAACCTTATCACGTGAAAGAGTTCGAGTTTGCATTTTCTCAAAATGTAACACTAAATAATATGGAGTACACAGACAGCATTACAGCTATGGACAGCGAGTAGTTCAGTGCCTAAATAAAGCTCCATCGGCGAGTCCATTAGTACAGAAACCGGTGAACTACAGAAAATAAAATATTTTTAAATTAAATTCCGTGGTGGTAGCCGATATCTTGTGGTAATCCATGGTATTGTACAGGAAATAATCTCCACAAAGGTTTAAATATTTTTATTAACAATATTCCAGAGTCAACTTTCGGGAAACACTTTTCCCATCCTCAGTGGATCTCTAGCAAAATGAAATGAAGAAAACATAAGTAGAACACAAAACGGGGGGGTGTACAGTGGATATAGTGGAAAAATAAATATCATATAAATACAAAAAAAAGAAGAAAAGAAAATAACTTACTACTCAAGCAACGTGGATCTCACATGAATGTTACAAATGGTCAAAATAATCAAACATGGTGGTACCAACTAGATGGCAGCCATCTCTAGAATGGTAGAAGAGCAAGCCTAACAATGAAGGGAAAGTGAGTGGGGGAAGAGGAAGGGGTAGTCAAAAGGACTACTCAAAAGAATGATTAGGGGATAGATAATAAAATATTTAGAATGGGACTGCTTTTAATCAAGGATTGTTCATTCAAGACAGAAAAATTAGTGTTTTTGAAAAGTTTTAGAATTTCTAAAACTTTTCAAAAACACTAATTTTTGAAACTAAAAGTTTTAGAATTTCTAAAACTTTTCAAAAACACTAATTTTTCTGTCTTGAATGAACAATCCTTGATTAAAAGCAGTCCCATTCTAAATATTTTATTATCTATCCCCTAATCATTCTTTTGAGTAGTCCTTTTGACTACCCCTTCCTCTTCCCCCACTCACTTTCCCTTCATTGTTAGGCTTGCTCTTCTACCATTCTAGAGATGGCTGCCATCTAGTTGGTACCACCATGTTTGATTATTTTGACCATTTGTAACATTCATGTGAGATCCACGTTGCTTGAGTAGTAAGTTATTTTCTTTTCTTCTTTTTTTTTTGTATTTATATGATATTTATTTTTCCACTAGATCCACTGCACACACACACCCCCCGTTTTGTGTTCTACTTATGTTTTCTTCATTTCATTTTGCTAGAGATCCACTGAGGATGGGAAAAGTGTTTCCCGAAAGTTGACTCTGGAATATTGTTAATAAAAATATTTAAACCTTTGTGGAGATTATTTCCTGTACAATACTATTTTTAAATTGTTTCCTTATGATTTGTGAGATACTTGAGACCCAACATTCTGATTTACAAAATTAACTTTATAATACGCATTAGGAAACATTTCACTGTATTCTTGGAAATTCATTGACTTTTGACAAAAATATAAAATAAATCTTTGAAAATTATTTCTTAAATATTACGAGTTTTTGCCCAATTATTTTCAAACGGCACATTCATTTCTGCTCAAAATAAGAGAAGAGTTGCCAATTTTCTAGAAGATCGGCTTATTTTCCCGCTTTTACATCAGTGCGTGGTTCGTAGAGTCAAAGATGTCTTTCTCGCTTCCTTCGCAGGTCTGTCAGACTCAAGTCTTTCGGATCGAAAATGGGTTTATGGAGTGGGCGTAAACCCGAGTCATTGTTCCAAGGAGAGAAAGGGAAGAGAAAGGTGGAGCGTGGCCTGTGACTCACTGCGTAGGCACAACTTCGTTGTTCACTTAGGGAACTATTAAAATCTTCATAAATGCATTGGGCAGGCATCAGAATTCTTGTGGAAGATGTACAGCGTCAAATCCTTTAGGCGAAAGTATTCTTTTCTGCTCTAGAGTGTCACTCAAGTGCGTCAGTCATTTAAATGGTGAGGACGTTTCATATACGACGAATCAAAGACCAACTAATGGTCTCATTCAATTCTGTTAACTAGCAAATTCAAAAAAGGATCGTTGAAATTCGAAAGGTCAAGTTTATGCAATTTGTCGGATATATTTTACGTATGTTAAGCCATAACGCCCTCAAGGATTTCCGGGTTAAATTAGTCTTTTTACGACCGAAATTTGCAAACATCCACTTTTTTCAAATGTAATCCACGCTTTCAGAATTGAAATTAGATGTTTGTTTTTAATGTGCATTTTAAATGCTTTCATTGTCTTCCGTTCCATTTATTTCAGGTCTAAAATACACTGTTCTATTAGAAGTATTAATGCTAAATTTTAAAAACCCATTAATGCAATGTTCGCATGCCCGCTTGATATTACCCGATCAATCCGAACGAATTGGAGGCCTTGCGAGTTAGAAACTGATATTTTGATGTGTTGTGGTATTTTACCTGAAGCTTCAACATTTTCAAAATTTTCTTAAAAATGGCTCCAGATTTGTTTATTAAACTTTGTCCTCGGATATCTTAAAGAACTCTAACAGAATGGCGGATGCTCCCAGATTTTTCGAAAATTGCAAAAATCGAAATTATTTTCGACGTCTTACTTCCATTTGTCAATATTTTCCTCAGCCCAATTTCCGTCCATTACTTTATTGGTACCTTCAGAGTGAAAAGAAATAGTACTTCCTGGGATCTTCTGGTTCCTGTGTCAGTTATTCCGGTACTCAACGGGTGATGAATACGGAGGAAACGAAATTAGGGAGCCGAGACGTAACTGAAGGAACCTCAGGATCATTATACAGGATCAGGGTACGAGATTACGAGATTTAACAACTTTGTTACAAAAGTTCGATTTTTTGTTATTACGATTAATTGGGTCAAGGAGTGGTGAATTCACATATTTTCTGTTACATTTAATTCATTTGTTTAAAAAAGAGTACTGTGGTTAAAGAATACAGACATGACAATTTAATTTAATTTCGAAATTGGTTTCAGTTAATACTTTCTGAACAAAACAATGTGCGCAATAATAATAATAATAATAATAATAATAATAATAATAAATACAACAAGAAGAAGAAGAAGAAGAAGAAGAAGAAAAGAAAGAGAAGAACAACAACAAGAATCGTCATCGTCAGATATGGATCCGGGATAAAATGAAGGAGATGATGTGGAGCATTTGCTATGCAAAAATTGGCGATCAGAAATATAAGTTTACAAGACATGGAGAGAGTGGAACCCTGTTACGAGACTTACTCTAGATTCAAAGAAGCTTGCCAGTAAACGACGACACGTACGTAGCAGTGGAAAATTCATAACAGACCAACTTGTTGACATTCCAGGAAATGCAGAGTATGTTCTTCGATCGAACTATCCACATGACGAACATTTAGAACTATCTAATATCCCAGAAAACGATGACCCTGTTGAAGTTTCATCTCTACCCAGTGAAACTTTCATCAATAGTGAAAATTCATCTGGCTATGAAGCACAACGATGTAGTTATGATCTAGCAAAAACTCCTTCGACGCGATATACGAGTTCATCTGCATCTATTCTAATCTTGTGAACCGATAAGGAGAATATATGAAAATACTAAAGCTAAGAGAATGATAGAGACAGCAAATACTGTCTTAAATGAGGTGGTACAGACCCCAAGTAGAGATCTATATATTACTGAAATCAATCACATCGTGTCTGCAACTGGATCTCTGGTATCTCAGATAACATTTGGGGCCAGACAACAACACCGACGGACTACAAGCAAACAGAGCAAAAGAGCTTGGTACCCCCATGAACCAAAATAATTATGAAACGTATAACACGTTTTTCTTCCGAGGCATGAAAAATTACTCTCAGCCGAGGCATCTTCTAAACAATTGCAAATCTCTTAAGTTCAACGAAAAATACACCACGTTGAACAAAAAAATAACAAATTGAAAAATACACAGGAAGGTTAATGGTAGCTGAAAAATTGAAAGAGAAAATCCAAGCATGAGCTCAACGCATTGTGATTAAAAACCCAAAGGGCAATGCTGCTCCTTCTGAACAAGATGATGTCAAAACTTTTGGGGCAAGGATCTGATTTCATCTCAGATGAAATCGGATCAGAAGTTGATGCTGCCGATCAGCTTGTGGAATCAGTGAAATATCTTCACGAACTCTCGGACGAGGACCTCGTCCAAGCAATTTAGAACATATAAATAAATAAATAAATAAATAAATAAACAAATAAATAAATAAATAAATAAATAAATAAATAAATAAATAAATAAATAAATAAATAAATAAATAAATAAATAAATAAATAAATAAATAAATAAATAAATAAATAAATAAATAAATAAATAGATTAATAATTAATTAATTAATTAATTAATTAAATAAATAAAAAGCCGATGAGATGGCCGAGATCGCTAAGGCGTAGCGGTCTCGGACCAGAAGATCGCGGGCTCGAGTTCCGCCTCGGGCTGGGTTGTGTTGTACATGTTATGTGTGTGTCGTCCTTTCACCCCTCACTATCATCATCATTTCATTTCCATACCTCTAGGACTAACAACCCTGGGGAATAAAAATCGGATCTAGCTAAATGCTGATCCCATGATAAAATTACATGCAGCTGACACCGATATAATGTTACTGAGCCCAGGTAAATGCAGGGTGCATTGACGCGTGGTCCAAGTTGGTCTATTCGCGAGCATCTAACAAGTAAATTCCCTAGAGAACGAAAAAGTTCTGTTCTGCATGGTCATGAGAACATCCGGGGGGTAATCGAGGGCCTCAAAATCCGAAGTCCTCGAGATGCTCTATTCCAAGGGAAGAACAGAAAATCGTGTGCGGGCATTCAACGGCCAGGGTCCACCTGGCGGAGCGAACACTGCAGAATTTTCCCACAAATCTCGACACGCATTACTCCGTGCGCGCTTCGCCAAGCGTTTCGTGGAGGACCATCGCGACCCTCGCCAGCTCGCCCCGCCCCGCGCCGCCCCACGCCGCGCCGCGCACAAAGTCGCCGTTCTCCCAGTTTTGCGGCGAAGTGTTTGAAGCGCACTCGTTAGCGTGGAGAGGCGCTGCCGGCCTCTGAATTCTGTGACTGCGGGAGTTCGTGGATTCCACACCCACTTCGTGCGAACGGGCGAGCAGAGGATTCCAATAGCGGCTACGCGTCCTGGGTCGCGCGTTGGATTGCTTTGGTGTTGACTGCGCGGCGTAAATAAATATATTGTTTGGGATTTATATTATTTAGGGTAAAATCACCGGTGGAGGCACCAATTAAGAACATTTTCGTGATTTTCACGATGGGCGATTTACATATCTTTATGAAGAAATCCTTTGCCAAAGATGCCAAACTTCAATTTGGTCTATGTTTTAATAATTTATTTCCAAACCCCGATTTTATTCCAATAGCGACCACATGAAAACTGCAAAAGTTTGGTAGTGGTCAGATGCTCGTTTCAGTCATGCCAATCGATATTTTACCCTCGAACATGTTTGAGACGAAATAGTCCAAAAAAGTACCGGTTTAAGTTACATTACTACGAGCTCAATATAATGAAAATGTCACAGCTTATTCTTTAAACATACAATAAAGAAAAATAAATCGAAGGGCTACGTTCTAGACAGTCCCACGCCACATTTTTGACAAAAGTAAGATAGTCCTACTAACATATTCGCTATATCGAGTATTACATTTTGCACCAGTATTGTGATGCTAGTGTGCATAATGTCGTGGGACAATGTATACATTTCTGTTTTACTCTGTGACAAGACACGTCGAATTAAAACCTTAATCTTCTAATTTCTCAGAATGAAATCGGTTTGGCGTAGTACTATTTGGTGCCAAGCCCTTCACTTCTACGTAATCTTTACTACTGCAAGGAATTAGCTCCTCATTCTGAAAAGTTCAAGCAGGTAGGAAGACTCCAATTATTATTTTTCAGTATTTGAGTTTGAAATAGCCAATACTGCTGCATGGAACACTACTGCTGTTAGCGTAAATTTACGTATGTATTTCGTTTTGTTATTTATTCTTGAAATTTATGAAGGAGGATTTCAAATTATGTAATACGATTTTTTTTTTCCTAGCAATATTATATAATGTGGTTTGATTGTGTTTGAGAAGTAAATTCATTTGAATGAAGATTGAGCAATTTATTCTCTATGACCCAAGTTCGGAACGTTTCGTGTTGATGCTCTGGCAGTGATGCGCTTTACCATTATAAATTTGATTTTGTGATAGCTTTCTTCCCTGTAATTCTACCCTGCCTTCTAAACAACGTGGTTGCTATGTTTACTGTAGGGTCTTTTGCCACATATTGGAGGTCGAACTCTTTCTTTTATTCGAATTTCGCAAAGGGCAAAAACGCGGGGTTTCGGTCTGGATTTCCTTCTCCCGGGAAATTTACATTATTTCCCGGTGATACACGATTTCATAATTTTAGATCAACCTTATGCGTCAATAAAAATACAAAAGTCGTAGTTTCAATTATAATTTTCCGACGGAACACAATGCGACGTTGTCATGCGATTTTCAATGTCACAGTTAGTCGTATTTTGCAACTTCCCAACAGAGCTGTAGGTAAAAATACGCATGGTTATACATATATTGCGTTAATGGTAACTGACTAGATATAATGTTTTAATCATGATAAAGTAGATTCGGAGTAAAGAAGCAAAGCAATTACATAAGTTTGGATCAGATCTCCAAAGATATGTTTTATTTATTTACTTTTCTATTTATTCTTGCTTGGCATGTAGCACTCTGCAACGGTATACGACAGGTATACTACACGGGTGGAACGTGCGTTTATTCCATTTTCATTCTAGGTAATTCTTTTAAGGCGTATTTTTTGGGAAAAAGTTATTAGGACCTGTAGACTCCAATCTATTTATGGAGAATCAAACAATTTCCTGGTAGATTTTGCTCTAAACGTTTTTTGTTGAGGACGGTGTAGGAGCGAATTCGTTCGAATTTGGTAGGCCTGGTTAGAAAAAATTAACCATTTTGAAAATTGAGCTATTTTCAAAATTTCAGAATGATTAATGAAAATATGACCTACGTAATATTATCAGCTAACTTTTCTCTAACTGAACTAAAAATTTTAAGAAAAATATAGTCTTTTTGAGATTATTGCCTGTATTTCAATAAAAAATAATTTAAAATACTTGTACTTTTTCAAAAAATGTAGTGAACATTCTTTGAAGATCTAATTTCCAAGAACAGAGTTCATTAAGAAAAAATATTTCTTTTTTCAAAAATGTAGTTGGTGGAAGGAGGTGAAGTAATCTTAGCTTTTTCAATTTTCAAAAATAGGGAAACATTAGTGGAAATAAGATCTGCGTCATTTTATTAAGCATTTATTGTCCTCGAGCCAATAATTTGAAGACAAAATCTGAACATATATTTGAGACATTTAAAAAATGTCAGAGCTTGATAGAAAGTACACTTCAAAATAAAATATCGATTTCAAAATTGAGTGACCGTGAAATCAGGCAGTTCGATCAGAGACCCTCAACTTGATGAAAATCCTCGGTGCGGTTTAGTAGCAAGTGCTTTTCACAGATAGAGTTTCCCAAAAATCAATTTTCGAAATCAAGGGCCCATGAAGCGTGGTTTCAGACCACCCTACGTATTCAAAAATGTAATTTTCTAAACATAGGGATACAAAAAATCCAAATTTTCGGTATCAAGAGCTGCAAAACAATTTTTTCTTCCTAAACAAATGGCACCCTTTGCTTAGCATTACAATACGTCCTCTTACTAGGAGAGAGTTAACTAGTGGTGCTACAGAATGGCACAGACTTTCTCGTGGTAAACTTTACTAATTTTCTTGGTGTGGACTGGCTTTACGGTGTTGCCCCATCCTCTTGCTAGCTGCCATCAATCACCACACAAAGTACATTTTTTGACATTTTTTCAATTTTTCGGTTTCCTAATAGTTGAAACTAAATATTAATTTAAGAAAATTAGAGCAAAGTAAAACCTTGTCATAAATGGCAATTTTCATTGCAAAATTTGGAGCCGTTTTAAGAAAATGGCGTTTCAGTGTTACTGTAAATGCGAAATTTGAAGCTCTTTTTCACAGAAAATTTTTGAATTTTCAAAACGTCATTTAAAGTCTTTTGAGGTATTTTAACTCACAAAATGCATTAGTGTTTACAAATCGCTGGAAATGTTCATATTAACGGCGTAAGATATATTTCAATAATACATTCAAAATTTTTCCCAAACAAAAGAATACAGGAAAACGATCTTTCTTATTTTTAACAGTACTAATTTTAATAGCACTACCTACTGGAAAATTGCGAAGAAAAATTTTTTTCGCTTTGAGCCTTGTTTTTGAAAATGGGTTTGAGCGTTTCGGAAAATGCGAAAATTTAGGTTCATTTTAACAGGAAACGTCTGAGTTTTCGAGAAACTTTATATGACATTATTTAAAGCATATGTTCTCGTAAATACAATACATTAAATTGCCGCTTATGTAAATATTAACGACGTGAGAGACACGGCTAAAAAATAATTTTTGTAATTTTTGAAAAAAAAAAACAAAATAGAGCAATATGGCGTTCATATAATTTTAGAGAAAGCATTTAGCACTATTTATTCGAAAAGTTTCAAGAAACAATTTGGAGCCATTTTTAAGAAAAAATTTAAGAAAATCTAGCGACCGACTTTTCTGATATGTAGTTTTCCGTTGTTTCTCCGATCAATACCGGACGAATGCCGGAGCAGTACCCCAACAAACGGGTCACGGATTGCGGGTGATCTCCTTCCTCTTCCTTGTCCTATCCCCACCCTTTACGCATTTAGAAACAATGCGAGAAAGTATGTGCTTTGGTAGCACCAGTGGTATTTATTTATTTATTTATTTATTTATTTATTTATTTATTTATTTATTTATTTATTTATTTATTTATTTATTTATTTATTTATTTATTTATTTATTTATTTATTTATTTATTTATTTATTTATTTATTTATTTATTTATTTATTTATTTATTTATTTATTTATTTATTTGTTTGTTTGTTTAAAGCTCATCAACAACAGAGGTTATCGGCAACTACATTGGTATATACTAGTGAGATTGGAGGTGTCAGATGATCATTAGATGTTCATGTTCCCGCTTGTACGGAATATGAGGAATTATACTCGTAAGTGGAATTTTATATGTAGAATGTGGAATTTCATAGTCCCCGATAATGTCTGTGGAATTTTCATAAAATATTTTTGGATATGATTCCAAGTGGCTCGTTTTAATTAACGGATTAATATAATTAAAAATTAATCCGTTTGCTTAGATACTTAACAGTTGGTAGTCCCTACGACATTCAAGTTTTGATCACATGCTTCAATAAGGATGCTACCAATTGGCGTAGTTTGAAATCAGCCAGTACACATCCAGAGCGCTGTATTATGAATCCAATATCCTGAGTCCAACTTTTGAGTAGTTGTTTGTTATCTTTGGTATATAATATGCACCCGTTATCTATTTTAGAGCAGATGATAGCTCTGTAGGACAGGAGCTCGGTACGTTTGCTTGCCCCCACTTATTATGAGTCAAGCATTTTAGTATAATCATTCTTCGCTTACAAGTGACGAGGTCCTAAATTTGATGATTCCAGGTATGTTTGTTGTCGACGACAAGACCTACAAGTTTGGTTGAGAAAACATTACATTGCGATTCTTATCATTACACCGCGGACGGAAGACCCCTGATACCTTTTGTCTGGATATCAGTATGCATTCTGATTTAGTTAGGGAGATTATAAATCTTAAGTTAGTGACCAGCAATGAGTCGAGTTCAAAGCTTCTCGGATCTAAAACCAAATTGATAATCCTCATTGATGTTGTGGAGGTTTAAATACCATCTTAATAGTCTGGCAATATTTTCAAATACCTTGCAGATTCTACAAATCAGGGAAATTGGAGGTGAAATCAGAAAAATTGGAATTGATAGGATTGAAACGTTCTTTGCCCGGCTTAGGACTGGAGATAATACAGTTGACATTTTCTCTTTTGTAGGAAAGGTTTGAAATGAGAACATATTATTATAAATCTTCAGCAAGAGTTCTTTCCCTTCAGCGGGGAGATTCCAAATAAGGATATTCGATACTCTATTAGGTCAAGGTGTCAAGTTGTTTGATGTTACCTTTGATTGATACGGACTATGATTGATATGGATGGGTTCACCCGTGTTGATAGTAATCATAATTATTTCATTTTATTTCTGTATTGTCATTGGTAAGTATGCCAGAACTATCTGGCGGTGGATTTCCGTATTTAAATACCTCGTAGAGTCAAACAGAAGCTTCCACTCTTTCAAAGACCTTTCAAAAAAAAAGTTGTCTTAAAAAACTGCACCAATTCATAACAGAATCGGCTACATTTACAGAACTCAAATTACGTCACCCATCAATTACTAAAATCACGAGACTGCAAAAAGACAACATCCCAATTCTGGTCGTCCCACCGCCCTAACCCAAACCCTTCTACTTCACAAAATCAAACTTGCAACCACTTCCAACCACCTTCTCACTCAAACAATAATTCCAGCGATAGTATAATCAACATAATCGTAAATTCCATCATATCTTGTATAACAAATTTAATTAACTCTCTATTACAATCTTTAATTTCAACCATTCAAAATTTAGTCACAGAATATTTAAGTAATAATCATGTCAGATTAAACCAATAAAAGTTTAATTATTATGAATTGGAATACAAACAGCATCCAAAATTAAAAAAACGAATATATTCATTTCTTGCATCATTACCAGATTGGCTTATCATGTGTTACTGAATCACGCCAGCGTAGTAAAAATAACAAACTCTACATCCCCAACATACATCATCAATAAAATAGAGAAATAAAACAAAAGAAGGCGGAGTATTCATCGCAATATCATTACACTTCATTTCTTACTAAACTGACATTCCAAAGACACCAGGTATAGAAAGGGTAGCAATACGCACAAAACTAAATAGCCAGACAATTACTACTATAGCAGCTTATAAATATCCCTTTACAAAAATCAAAGACGAAAAAATCTAATTATCCTATTTAATTCGAACGAAAACACATTATAACTTGGGGATGTTAATGCCAATCATATAAGCTGGGGCTGCCACACCAACAACCAAGATGGCAAGATCTTTGCCCAAACTATAACAAAAAATAACTTAATAATCATCACAACAATAGATCCAACCTACTACCCACATGATCGAAAACGTAAACCAGATATATTGGATATAGGTATAACATACACAAACATAAAATTTCACACCACTACAGTACCCGAGCTGGATTCTGATCGCATCCCAGTACTGATCTCAGCACAAAAGCTAAACCCACAACATGCAAACGTTTCCAAATCTAACACCTTAAAAATCATCTGGAGAAAATTTCAAGAAATACTAAGGAATCAAATCCCACAATTTAAAACACTAAATAGCACCGCTGTATCCCACATCAATCCGCTAATCCACTTTAGTATCCAAGTAAATCAACTAAATTAATCAGTAAATAACCATAGTAATAAATATAAAAGTTTACCATCTGATACATTAATTGAATCTCGATAAAAATAAAACAAGAGGCTATGAAATCAGCTAAGAACACCGACCTGAAAATCAGAACTGAATTTAATCACAAAACTAGTTAAAAACTTAATAAGGAATCACAAACAACAATACCATCTATTGTTATCTTCACTCCATACAAACAAAAACTCTAAAGCAATTAACCAACAGAATATTAAAAAAGAAAAGCACAATACCACCAATTAACACCTCAACAGATAAAGCATATACATAAGTCGAAAAATCTAAAGAGGTGGCATTCTACAACATAAAACAATAAATAAAAACAACAAAGGGACATCCAACAGCCCAACTTATTCAATATTTTAAAAAGTAATTCTCAAAAGTATTAAAGAACACTTACAGGTAACTAAAGCCACACTAAAGAAACAACTTGGATTCACTGAAAAAAATTCTACCCTACACCAACTCAACCGCATTACCGAACATCTTTATATGTAATTTTAAAAAAATACCACACAGACGCAGTTTTCATCCACATAACACACGAGTTTGATCGGACGTGGCATAAAGGACTCATACGCAAAATTAAAAACATAGGCACTCCGTATTATATCCAGTCCATCATACAAAGTTTTACGTATTAGTAATAGAACCTTCTCAGTAAATGTAAACACCCACCATTCCTACCCAAGACCAATCTTAGCACGACTATCACAAGGATAACCCTATCACCGACTTTATTTCATTAAATATGTTGCAGACATTCCCAATCTAAACTATATCCACATTGCACAGTTTGCTGATGATGCAGACTTCTATAACTCCGGTCCTTCACTTACTGATTGCAGCAACAACGTTCAATTGTATCTTAACCTAATTGACAGCTGGGCTTCAAAATACAAAATTCAACTCAATCCAACGAAAACAGCCGCCAAGATCTTCACTCTCCGTCCACATTCACCCCTAATGCTAAACAATACAATCATCAACTGGCTCTCTCTCTCTATAAACCAATCAGATACTTAGGACTGAACTCAAAATTCAATTGGAAGCAGCATATAGATGCCAAAATCACTCAAGCCAGAATCAAGCCTTTAATATACAGATCCAGCCCATTATCATACAATTGAGCTTTACAAATATACAAAGCAGTAATAAGACCCTTGCTACTATAGGCTTACCCAATTTGGTTAAAGGCAGCAAAAACCAACCAAAGGAAACTGCAAATAGTAAAGTAAATCATTTTCTCAGAATTATTTCAAACGCTCCCTGGTAAACCATCATCAACAATCAACAACAACTCATCAATAAACAGTTACGCAAACAATTCGACCTAGAGACTATACACCATCATATCACCTATCTAGCCACTAACTTCTTCTCAAACATATCCCAAATCCCTTCAATATCAGTACATAGACTCTGGAAAACTCTTCACATAGAACCAGAATACAAAAGAAATTTCCATTGCACATTTTCCTCAAAAAAGTCTCCGAACAAGATCCCGACTAGACTAGAGGAGCCCGATGGGTAATCTCAACGTCTGTATAAGTTTTAAGTTTTAATTTAAGTTAGCTATTAAACCATTCAACATATGTAGAGTTAATTAAAACTGAGATATGTATTAATCACCTATGTAAATAAATGTACTTTTCTTGAATAAATGAAAAACAGTTCAACTAGGAAAGCAAAGAATATTCCAAAAATACAATTTTTAGGTCCCGAAAATATTTAAAATCAGCTTTACATTTCGAAATTAGATTCGATAGTTTATGGGTACCGTTTAACGTAGGAGAAGCGTCATTTTTCAACTCAATGGCAATATGATAGAGAAACATCTAAAGAATATATCTATACTTAAAACTAGAAAACAAGCGAATATGGTGACAAGTCATTTTGGAAATAAGCTCTTCAATTTATGGACATAACTGACAATTTATGAACACTACGGAGTAGAGAGAAAGTTATGTAATGCTGAGCGAAAAAAAACAGCAAATTTTCGGCAGAAAAATTTATTACAGGGCTCTGGTAACGAAAAAGTGGATACACCCAATTGCTAATTTAGAAAAAAATCTCTAATACATGGTGAATCCATGGTTTGTGAGCCATGGATGTAGCCAGAATCCATCCACTCCTGATATCGAAAATTCGAATGGCAGCAAAACGTGTGTCTGTCCGTCCCATTATGGAATGAAAGTGCGCTGTTCTTGGCCAAAAGTCATAACTTGGTTATTTGAAGAATATATCTATCGCCTGAAATTTGGTACACATATAGACATATAAAGAAGATAATAAATTTATCATATCCCTGTTGCATTATTTCAAAATGGCGGCTCACGTATGCGCACTGTCTTGAGGTGGAAAACGAAAGATGAAAAATTCGCATGAAAACTTTTGTTATGAAATTATTCACCTGTATTTTCATTTAACAAATTTGACTTTGTTGTGAAATAAATAGACATAATTTATATTACTAATATTAACTAATGTTCACTCTAATAACTAGAAAGAATCTATTTCATATCCTTATCATGAGATACTTCAACAAGATCAAATATTCCCTCAATTGCTTTATGTAAAATGGATTTTGGTGCAGGGCAAATGTACATTTTAATTACTTCAAGCGGAAGTTCATTTTCCTTATTACTTTGAACTCTTTTCTGCAGGCTGGCAGTCGAAATGATGGGATTAGATGTTTCCAAAGCTCTGTTGCAAATTTCTGTTTAGTTGTGGATTCTATCTTTCCTTGCGTGAGTCTCTCTGTACATTTTGTACAATCTATTTCTGAATTTTGAACCTTCTTCTCCCAGGCATACAAGTAGCAACCTACTATGTTGAAGTATGTGTTTCCCATGTACAATAACTTAATGATCACTTACAGGCACAGGGAACCAATAATCGAGTTTTCTGTATACTACAGCAGTCTCCGTACAACACTTGCCAACAACAGCTAGATCTCTCCTCCCCGAAGATCGATCCGATACGCCTGAAGCTTTTACCATTAAATTTGTGTGATGGTCGTTTTCGAAGGACAATTTTGCAGGTACTCTTCGTTTGGACCTCTTGGATTTCTCATAGTAGGAACAAACAGGCCGCCCTGTTCGTCATTTGTCTTCATGTGATTCAGTCGATTTGCTCTGCGGAAACACGAAATCCCCAGAAATCGCCTTCAAATCCTTTAAAAGGTCTTCAGAGACATTATTATCACAACATGCACTCAGAATATAATCGAGAACTACACATGTTTGCCTCTCTTTCCTCTCTGATCTTCCCAGAAGACCACACAATGAATACATATTTTCGATTGATACGACACACACGTGAAAATACACAAATTTCGTGTAAAGTGGCAGGTAGCGGCGGCTAAAATTATGTAAAATATTATCTCGTTTAGTTGAATGATAATTTATAAATAGATTCAGCGCAGCAAATGGCAGCATATTAATTATAAGTCAATGAAAACATGAACATTACCTAAAATATTCTAACAGTTACAGGACATGTTTAAGGCACAAATATTCTGCAATGTGAATAACTACATCTACTTTTCTTATTAGAAGTAATAAAGTTTATCTCCTTTGTCAATATCCACACTTCTTTTACGTTCCCAATCAAAATACTGCCGCAAGAAACAAAATATTCTATACTTCCGCACGTACCACACTCGCACCTTACACCGCACGCACCACACCCACACTTGCTTACAGAAGTGCCAACTTACATCACCATGTACATAAAACCAGGATCATCAACTTGAGTAATAATAGCGATTCATGATGCTTTGATTATAATAGAATACTTACATTCATGTTAATTTGTGATATGTTACAACTTATTTTTCGACTAATGGCCAAGAATTAGTTGATATTTTTATTTCAACCCTGAAGAACATTTCAAAATTTTCAAAACAATTGTTCCATCGTTTTTGATTAAATTTTGTTGGCGGAAAGTGTGAAGGGTGTGTAAGAGAATGCAGATCTCAGAAGTGCAGATCTCATTTTCGTTGGAAATTCTGATTTTTCGAAAATTGCAAAAATTGAACATTTTTTCGACGAATTCCTACAAATACATTTCTCTTAATAAAATCTATAACTTAAAGATAGATTTTGAAATAAAGTCATGTACAATTTTTCGAATATTTGAGTATTTTTTGCGAAAGTATAGGCAAGAAAGTATGTGATGTAGCACCACTAGTTTTTCAGGAAAAGAGATCTGTTTTCAGTTGACTTCGACATTTAAAAAAAAATATTATATCAATTTCGACACGCCAAAATGAGGACAAAGAGAGACCCCAAAATGAGGACAAACAGGGGTCTGGATGCAACGTATACGAGTAATTTCTATTACTAATACGAGTGTCTATTACTAATACGAGTGTCCTATCAAGTGATAGTTCTTGTGATTGATTACCCCTATTGATTACGGGATGCGGTAATACGGAAAAAATAGGTAGTGATGAAACTTACAGAACTGGAACACACATTATATCGATTACACTTTTTTATGTTCATGTGGCATTATTTAATATATTGGTAAAAATTTCAGGAAATTAAACAAAGGTTTGAAACTTAATCCCAGAGCGAACTCAACTCCTCTCAATTAACGTCTTCCGTCAGTATAGCCCCGCCTCTGACGCAACAAGACGCAATTGCTTAGGAATCCGACAGAAAAGCTCGTTCGGTCATGAATGCGCTATACTTGGGAGGGAGTGACGGGTAGCACTGTAGCCGGGCCGCTGTCTCCGCCTCCGCCTCCTCCGCCAGCGTCGTCGTCGTCGTCTCAACCTCGCCACCGCCACCGCCAGCAGTCCGGCTAGGAATGCAGTGTGTAATGAGTGCAGGTAGTGCAGGCAGCGGACGGCGGCAGCGGCGGCGTGCGGCCGGGCCCGCGTAACGGTCGTGACCACCAGCCGTCTGCCCGCCCGCCCGCGCTCCCGCCGCGTTGACCCGTTACCGCTCCAGGAATGCTGCTAGTGGCTGGTTGGGTCGTGGCTCTCGGATCCAAATACAAATACCGTAGAAGGTCGACTATGATACGCACACTCTGCTGCAAAATATGTCAGGCATCCAGGAATTCCGTGGTTACCACACTATAACCCAGACGAATATCTGGAAGCCCTGATAGACACACGTCGAACGTGGAACCGGGAAAGCGACGTGGTACTACTCAGACATTAAATTATAACAAGAACATTTCAAGCGTCCCCTATAGATTGACTGAAGGACTTCACATCCGCACCTGGGTAGAAAATTGTGAAATATACTACCTCTAAATGGAATTTGTGGTGAAATATATATTTTTGTGGACTCCTCGCATCGCCCTGTAAATCACTAAATCGAACTATATCGCATTCCACAGTCTTGACATGATAATTCTTGTGTGTTTAAAATGAACACTTCCTAACAACACGTAAATTATGTCAAATTATTCCTGCAACCAATTTCACCGAAGATGAAAGCGTTTCTTTTGAAGCGAAACTATTAAAATTGAACTTAAATTTAAATACATAGGAGCAAATTACTTCGTCTTCATTTGCTTCTAAGAAGTAAAACAAATTACAATGTTCAATGGTTCATTCATTCCGATTACTTGCTACAGCGCAGATGGCTTACCGGCTAGGCAGGGGGAAGAAAGCCATTTGGTTCTGAGCTCGAGTTTCAGAAGGGTTGAGTTCTACTGTACTGCCATTTCTTGACAAAAAAAATTATGTCAATAAGAACTCTATTCATGGATATGATATGGAAGGCAATATGAATATGTACACCATGAACATAGCATGCTATTACAAAACGTATTTAAAATATAAAACTTCAAGTGCGTAAGTAATAACATAATCGCCGGTCCGAATGGCCGAGATTGTTAAGGCAGTAGTGCCGTAGTGATCTCAGATCAAAGGATCGCGGATTCGAGTCCCGCCTCGGACATTGTTGTATTTGTGTTCGTTCTTTCACCCCTTATCGTCACCATATGTCACCTTCACAGTTACCATACCATTAAATGCAATAGTGGTCGCTAATGACCTAGATGTTGATGCGACCTTAAACAACAAAAAATCGTTCATTAGAATGATTGATAACTAACAGAATACAAGAAAATGATTTAGCATAATAAAATACTGAACATTTCAATTCAATATAAATATATTCATTTCGAGAAAATAGTGGTGATACATTTTAACATTAATATTTAATTTTTGTCAACTAATCAGCGGTCAAAAAGAGATTTTTCATTTATCTTGATATATCTGAACTATGATCTTTAAAATCTCTCAATTCTGTTGTTCCACACGTTTCTGTGAGAGGAGGAAAACAAGAATGACAAAAGAAAATCGATTTCAAATACTGAGATTTGTTATATTATTCACTGGGATTATATATTTCGCATTTACAAATCATTAGAAATACACGTGTACGACTGTCGGCGAAAAAGCGATACCCGTAAAATAAGTTTAAAAAATTCAAATTCTCGCATACAATTAATGCAGGAAAACTAAACGTATTACTGATTATTAAATGAAGTAAATAATGAATTACGAAAGTAGAGAAATTCTTGATACGACCATGTTCTTCTCACGGGTAATGAAGACTACGAAGGCAATCTAATCTCCACAAACTATTTAATATTTCACATCAAATAATCAAAAATGGTATAATGAGTTATAACAAAAGTAGCACTTTCACATTAGAAATTTTATTTTCGGTTCAGGAGATCAAACGTAGAATATAATTTGCCGGATTTGCAGACATCTTTAGTGCAAAAATAGATGACAAAACGATATAATAATACAGTACGAAACTTAAAAAAATACTATGAAATGGAAAAGACAAAAGAGAAGGAAATTACTGTTGTGAATGTGAAAACTCAAATAAATAAAAAACAATCACACAATATAATCATTCAACATGACATTTCGATATAACTTAAAAACATATTTACGCTTTTTTTAAAAAATGCATAAATATTGAGCAGAGTTTGAAGAAAAACTTCATAGGCAGGTCAGATAAAAACCATTAAAAAATCTTTTAATACATACCTATACGTTATACCACTCTTCTTAGTGCTTAATAGTTGGGTCTCGGCAGAGGCGCACTTTAAGGCCACGTGCCCAGTGCATAATTTTTCACAGGCACACTGAAACGAATACTAGATTTCTATCCATTCCTCTTTTTTTTCAGTTTAGACCTGTATTGTCTGGATATTTTTAATGGTGTGATATTTTTATGATAGGCATCATAAATTCGTGCAGAAGCTCTCTGCTGGATAGACGTTTCATCTCCATCATTAATTATTTCCGAGTTTAAGGCAACAAGGGTCGTTTACGTCACTGGAAAAGCTACTACTATTGGAAACCACTGTCGGCGCCATCACGTGCCCCCCAAACATCGAGCACAAAAATGTTTACCACAACATCTATATCATTAAATTAAGAATGATACCTTACTTATTCATTTTTCGGGATTTTCGAGTTTAAGCAATTCTGTTTTATCCTTCTGTAGTATGAAAATATCTCTTTGTGTAGACGTATTGCGCAGACACCTGTCCACAAGTTCACAAATCGCCAACGCCTCCCCTCGCAAACAAGATACTTTGTTTACATAGATTATACAGTGTATGTTGTCTACACATTGTTCATGTGTAGAAGTAGACTATCGATCTTAACGCGTACACACGCATCACTGTTTCAGAGCTTTTGCTTTCTTGAAAAATGCCTGACAAGGAGAATATTTGAGTCAAATTCGAGGTAATGGGACATTTGGTTGCTCATACTACAAATTTAAATTAAAACCAGTGGTACTATAACAGCAGATACTTTCTCGCATTATTTCTAAATTTGCAATTTACAGAAATTCAGAGAGATCAATGAAAATGAAATCTTTTAAGCATTCCTTAATTCTATCTGTAGAAAAAAAATTCAGAAAAAATCTGGAACTTTTGAAAAAAAAATATTTTATTCTAATTCGCATTCATTTCCAACAAAATCTGCACGAAATCAACTTTTTCTCAAAAAATTGAACCTGACATGTTATAAAGAATTTTTCTAGAACAGATTTCATTTAAGACAAAAATCCCCTCCGCCTTGGGAGTACAGGACCTTGTCGTTGGTGGCGGAGCTTGAGTACCCCCATGACCCCGAGAGCTATGCCGGCGGTAGCGTAGCTACTGGTAGGGCCTCCCTTGCCGGACAGGTCAAGGGATAGGGGTGAGACGAAAAAGTACTCCAGAAGAGGACCTCAACGCCAAGAAGAGGATTTCGAGAAGAAATTGCTAGAAGAACCATGCATGAACATCGTTAGCGTGGAAAAGATGGTGAAGACGTCCTGGGTAGATGCAACTCAAAAGCCGTGGAAGGCAATGCATCTAGGGCGAGCAACCCGAAAAACTGCCCTGCAAGTTTGGAGGCAGTGAGATGGCATACCCATCACCAAACTAACCTGCATATGGGCTAGAAACCCTATCAGGCGAAAAATCAACTTCTCACAGACCGCAGCAATTACAACCGGACGCCCCATATACGACAAGGCAACGGAAAGGACATGATTACGGCTTAGCGGAACATTTACAAATAATGACTTGGAATGTTAGATCGTTGAAAGGAAAAGAGCAACGCCTAATTAATATAATGAAAGAAAAAGAAGTGGATATAGCCATGTTAACAGAAACAAAAAAAGAAAGCTAAAGGCTCAATGGATTTAGATGATTATGCCCTTATATACAGTGGTGTTGATATCAATGAAAGAGCAGCATCAGGAGTTGCAATCCTAGTAAGCAGAAAATGGAAAAACCGAATTCACTCTTACTGTTGGATATCAGACAGAATTATCACACTGCGGACTAAAGTAGATAGAGGGTATATATGCTTCATCTGTGTATACGCACCAGAAGAGGGGAAAACCTTGGCTACAGAGGAATTTTACAACTGCCTACAAAAAACTCTCGACGAAATAAATAAAAATGATTATATTGTCATATGTGGAGACCTCAATGCCAGAATTGGAAATGCATCTATGGATAAGATAATTGGCCCCAATAACGAAGATACTCTGAATAAAAATGGACGCAAACTAAGAGATTTTGCATGTTTTAACAATATGAAAATAATGAACACTTTCTATAAGCATAAACGTATTCACAAGATGACATGGGCAGCACGTGGTCAAATTAGTACTATTGACTACATCATGGCAAACGATAAAATAAGCAAACTCTTTACAGATGTAAGAGCTTATAGAAGCTACGATATAGATAGTGATCACTTCGCACTTCTTGGAAAGCTAAAATTATTGAAGAGATGGGTTAAAATCAAAAACAGCCAAACCTGTCCTACCCAAAAAACCTGGAAAGTATATCTACTAAATAAAGAATCTGTCAAACTGATGTACCAACAACGTCTGAACCAACATAATAAAACAATTGAAATTAGTAATGATGTGGAAGAAGAGTGGAGGAATTTGAAAACTATAATTGAAGTAACAGCATATGAAACACTAGGCTCTACTTCAAAGAGAACGAAGAAGAAAGGGCTTAAAATATGGAATGAAGAAATCGAAGAAGCTGTTAACGAGAAAAAGAAACTATATCTGAGATATCTATCTAACAAATCCTCACAAACTAAGAAGGAATACACCACAATTTCCAACCACGTCAGGTACCTAACAAGAAAAGCCCAACAGGATTCATGGGATAAATATATAGCTGATATCGAAAATGACATACATGGACGGCAGAAAACAGCATATAAAATTATGAGACATCTTAACAGACAAGAGAAGGACATAGCAGATATACAAATAATTAAGCCAGATGAATGGCTTTCTTACTACAGGAACTTATGGACAAATAAGAATGCGAGGGATAATAATAAGAAGGAAGACAAAAATGAAAACCTCATTGAAGACAGCGTAGATCAGATAGAAAGGGAAGAACTGGAAGAGGCACTAAGTAAAATGAGAAATAGAAAAGCTAGTGGCAGTGATGGCATAAAGGCAGAAATGCTTAAATGTGCAACTGAAGAATTTAAAATAAGGCTTCTCCACTTCTTCAACCTATGCTGGAATAGAAGAAAAATACCAACCGAATGGAAACTCGCCGTAGTGCTACCTATTTTCAAAAAGGGAGACCGATCAATATGTGACAACTACAGAGGTATAAGTCTTCTAAACGTTGCTTATAAGATATATTCAAAAATTGTGACCACTAGACTAAGAAAAATTGCAGAAACAGTGTTGATGGAAGAACAAAGTGGCTTTCGTCAAGGAAGGTCCTGCACAGACAATATCTTCATCTTAAAACAAATTTTAGAGAAACACAGAGAATATAACAAGGAAACCCACATCTTGTTTGTAGATTACAAGAAAGCTTTTGACACTGTAGCCAGGCGTACCCTCTTTGAAATACTAAGAAAGAAAGGAATCCCCGAACATCTTATCCTTGTAATTGAAAATATGTATAATAAATCTGAAATATGTATTACTTGGAAACCAGACCGAAAAGCGGAAGTGGACCAAGGCCTACGACAAGGATGTAGTCTTTCACCGCTACTGTTTAATATCTACATAGACGAAGCTCTTCGTGAGTGGAAGAGCAGATTAAAATTTTATAGCCTAGACCTAACTACATCAAAATTATGGACAATACTTTTTGCAGATGACCAAGCAATAATAGCAGAAGGAGAAGATATATTACAAAAAGCAACATATGAACTGCAGCGGATAATGGCAGAATATAATCTTGAAATATCAGACACCAAAACGAAAGTGATGGCATTCCAAGGTCGATACCCGATACGCTCAAAAATTGTAGTAAATAATAAAACAGTAGAGCAAATACAACACTTCACATTCTTGGGAGCAGACATATCATTCTATGGCGAAATCGACATAAATAAGAAAATAGAAAGATTCAATCAAATGAATGGAACTATAAGAAGAACACTGAGTTCAAAAGTGAGAAGAGACACTCTCATTAAATTTTACAAAGTTATGTCAATACCAACCTGCTTATACGGGAGTGAAGTGTGGACAATGACAAATAAGGATATATCAAGACTGCAGGCAGCGGAAATGAGATTCCTTAGAGCGGTAGCGGGATATAGCCTTTTGGACAGACAAAGAAACATACAAATCCGAAACGAGCTAAATGTAGAAAGTCTTGTAGAGAAAGTCACCAACTACAGACTCTCATGGCAAGATCACATGTTGCGAATGAACAACGACAGAATTCCTAAACAAGTGGCAAGTTATCAGCCGAAAGGAAAAAGGAATATAGGACGTCCAAGAATGCGCTGGAGGGACCAAAACTAAGCGGCGTAACAGGCATTATGCCTAAATACTTGAAGATAAGAAGAAGAAGAAGACAAAAATCCCTATCCTCAATTCTGTACTTCTGCAACGTTAACTTTTTGCAATTTTTGATAATACAGAGTTCGCTGGAAATGGGACCAGCGCCACTTTCATATCGTTCTTTGATATACACCAGGAGAAAATTTAAAGACAAAATTTGGAGATTTTTTGATAAAATAGTTTAAAAATTGTCTATACTCCAATCACAATTAAGCAAAACTAGAAATATTTTTGGAAAGTTGTACAATTCGAAAACAATTTATGTTATGTCAAGATGTCTCCGAAGAACAAATTTCATTAAAGGTAAAAATCACCAAGTTCAATGTTTTAGCCGGAAGAAGACGCCGAAAAAAACTTGATCTTATGCAATTTCTTGCAAAATTTAGGTATTTTAGTGAAAATGAGACCTACCGATCCTCTAAGCGTCGTTTTCGCTATCTAAGGACGAAGTTTAATAAAAAATGTGGAGCCATTGTTGAGAGAATTTTGAAATTCTCTCAAAAATTCTACGCTTCTTGTAAAGTACTCCCAAAAATCAAAATATCCGTTTCAAACTGAGAGGGTCTTGATATCATTTAAATCGATCAAGGAATATCAAGACCAACAGACTGACGGTTATACTCACGAACAGACTGACGGACATAGTGACCGATAGACTGACGGGTAGACTAACGGGCAGACTGGTGGACAGACTAGCGAATCGTCTGACGGACAGACAGACTGACGGACAGACTGACGGATAGAATGACGAACAGGTTGACGGACAGACGGATAGACTGAGGACAGCCTGACAGACAGGCGGACAGACTGACGAACGGACGTACAGACTGACGGACGGGCAGACTGATGGACGGACGGACAGACAAACTGACAGACGGACAGACTGGCGGACTAATATATTACTAAACATAGAATTACAGAAATAGTAACACAAGTAATTGCAACTATGATTTCTCAATTACAAAATATATGTTAACAAATCTTTGGAATATTTTAATGACATGCGCCAGGAAAGTCTCTCCACACTAAGACGAGACAGGGACTCGTATTAAAATTTGCCTTTAGGTTGGTAGCAACCAGATTACTGGAAAACAAGTGAAGAGGACAACTTGTTCAGCATCTGTTAGGATTATTTATGAGTACACAATTTTGTTTTTACAAACTACAGCACATTGTACCAACATAATTTCTTCTCTCCCAGCAAATTGAGACTGCGGAGAGACTTTCCTGGCGCGCGTACTTCTATTTGGCGTAACAATTTCAGAGAAACTTGCTATTTGTTAACTTTTCTAACAAAGGAGGAAATTCTGTCCTGTTTAACGGTATGTCTTGATCAGTTTTATTTTTATTAGAATTTACTACTGCAAATCTAGTTTCTGTTGACCAGAAATTTTGCGTTGGTTTTACTCGCGGAGTGAGAACAAATATTATCGCGCTTGGTTCTGTCTTTCTATACAGGACAGATCCTGAAAATTGCCTTGTAGGTATCCTGACAATTAACACTGACTAAGGCTTGTACCTTTACTGATTTTGTAATCTGATGGACGTGTATCTGGATATCCAATTCATCTAATTTCTAAATTACACTTTTGTTTTTCAGCGCATACCCTACCCTTTGACATTTTTTACATTGAATGGCTTTATTAACTGGAGCACGTAATCTCACAATACAATGGTTTATACGATATACAAACGTAGTGTAGCAGGGACGCATGTAAGCCATGGCACACTAACGCGTCAACAACGTCCGTCAAAGAGCAGCCAACGGACGTTATCCGCTAGAATGCGAACGTTGTTCTTGACGCACGTATCTTCTTAAGCATATATAGCATAAGGGACACATCGAGTACTTGAGACGTACATTATACGTACGTTGGACCGCCTTAAACGAGTAGAATACATTTTGCCATTCATAAAATGAATAGTTTTTGACGTTGAAAAATTAAATAATGAAGTGCACATGTATGCATTTTTTCTGGTGGTATAGCACACATGACATTGATATCTTACCGTTCAATATGATCATGTAATTTATATAGTAATTCTCTGAACGACAGCTCAGACATTCGGAAGTATTTAAAATGTCTTACTGTCTTTGCATAAAATCTGAAAGAAGGTGTAATATGTACCTTTCAAAAGCCGCTCGCTATTGATGGGATGAGCCCACCACCTCCTCCTCTGTTCTTTTATAGGTTTCATTCCAATGTAATACACAATTGCAAACTCTGCGACATCCGTCAATACCACAGGACAAATGACGTTCGTTTCCCGCCGTTGATCGTGGTCGTGAGGCCTGTCCATCCATGGATGTCAAATTGACGGACGTCACGGAGTACGTTTTGTGACACACGTGTGCCGCTGGCCTTAGATGTAGTATGTCTCTAGGGTTTGATTCGTTTCTTAGTTCCATCGCACACTCACTGTTAGGACACATCGAGCACTAGTCATTTTGTCTTTGTTATAACATCTAGTCACATCTAGTACATTATATATTATTTCTGATAACCCATTGGAGAATTATCC
Source organism: Gryllus longicercus (assembly GCA_038098605.1). Classification (NCBI taxonomy): domain Eukaryota; kingdom Metazoa; phylum Arthropoda; class Insecta; order Orthoptera; family Gryllidae; genus Gryllus; species Gryllus longicercus. Next base: position 289,298 of record JAZDUA010000339.1, on the reverse strand, counting down.
GGTCGAATATTAATCGATAATGATTTTATTAGCTGAGAAAGATTTTGTAAAAGGACCTCTGAAAGAATGAAATGGTACCTTTATTTTAAGATTTTTTAAAAGTTCCGGTTAGCATCAATTTTCATTAGATCTATTTCTCTATATTATTTTCTAAGTGACTGATAATATATCCCTTAGTTGCTTTTAAATGTCTTGGAAAAATCATTCAAAAAATTCTTCATCATCTGTATTATTAAAAATGTATGTTTGCATATAAAAGAGCGGTTAACTCCGAAACCGTGAGGCTGATCTCCATGGACGTTGGCACACCTTGTTTTTTTTCACCCAGAAGGTTTATGTGCTGTTAATATTGTTGTAACTCCACTATGGCGCTGTAGAACAAAACTAAATATTCATGCAAAATGCAACCCGCAACACTTGGCAGCATTTTTTTTTCATCTATATCGTTAAATAACTCCCAAACGAAGCGTTCTAGGGCATTAAAAACTAAAATTTCTCACATCGTGATCTACAGGATGAGATCCTCTTGAACATTCTATTTCATTGTTGCTGGGCCGGTGCTTCTCGATATTAACCTACCTGCTCAGAGACGTGAAGAATCTACAACTAAAGGTGAATGAGAGGGACAGAGAGAGGCAGAGACAAAGAGAGATGGACACAGAGACGGAGTCAGACAGACTGAGGTAGGGACAGAAAGTGAGATGGAGAGAGACGGAAAGAGAGAGAGGCGGAGAGAGAGACGGAGAGCGAGGGAGAGACGGAGAGTGAGACAGAGAAAGGGAGAGCGAAGAAGGAAGAGGGATATGAAGGGCAGAACAACGTCTGCCGGGTGCAGTATATATGGAGGAATTTTTGGTTTCTTCGGTTGCTTATTTACTTCCGAAGTTACTATATTGTTATTTAATATTCCTACATTGCCTGTCACTGCCTATTTTGAATATGTAGAAACATTGTGACACGGGTTTCACTTCCCAACAAACCGGTGTTGCCGCTTTCAATAGTATTGTTATATGAAATATTTTACTTTAGATTGAATTAAGTGCTAACTAAAATATTTTCAGTTGTATAACTGTTTCCATACTATTAGAGACTATATAGTGTGTCAAAAATGACAATATTAATTTTAAGAATATTTAATATATTTGATACCATTCGTACAGAATAATTCCTTTTCGATCAGATTTTTCGTCCATTTCTCTGATTCTTCGAGCAAACGCTGAGATGGTCCCTTGTTTCGCAATATGAGCGTAAATGTAGCTTCATTATCTGTGCAAGTTTTCTTGGGCTCGGTAGAGATTCTAACAGAGGAATGCTCGTAGCAGTAAGTCAATTGCTTCATGTAGGGCAGGAGAATTTTGAGAGATGCATGTGTGAATTTTTCATTTTAGCGTCGGATTATTCATATTTTTGCTAGTTAGCGGTGTTCCCAGACCTGGGCCTTAGTTTTACTTTCTCGCACTTGCAAATAGAAAATTACATAATCGGCCACCGGAAAACGGCGAATTTTCGAAAGGAAAAAAAATATTCCTGGGCCCTGGTAACGAAAAAATGGATAAATCGTGTTGCTATAAATAGTAAATTACTTCCTTTAACACGTGGTGTAGCCATAATCCATGTTTTGTTGATACCGAGTGTCTCTCTGTCCGTCAACGCTAGCGTCTAAACCTGTGGTGAACACTAGCGCCTAAACCTTTCAGTCGATTTTCTCCAAAATTGATATTTGCAAATCGATCTCAACGAACTCAAAGCTTTAAGAGTTTCTGCCGGATATTTTGATTCTTGAGGTTACTTTACATTAAACATCAAACTCATTTTCCAAAGTTTCTAAAAAATCGCACCAAATTGTTTGATTAAACTTTGTCCTCTAGTGGCGAAATGGACGCTTACGAGAAAAGTGCAGATCTCATTTTCGTTGAAATCCCACATTTTTCGAACATTGTAAGTAGTTTGCCTGTACTTTTACGCGCAGTATAGACAATTTAAATTATATAAAACACTTTTTCCTCAAAAACCGCTCCAAATATTTTCTTTAAATTTTCTTCTCGTATATATCAAAGAACACTAAAAAATATGGCACTAGTCGCATTTTCAGAAAACACTTCGTATTTCGGAAAAATGTACAAGCACTTCAAAACCACACAATTGAAGATAGAGATTTTTGCCTTACTATTATTGAATAAAGCCAACAGACTCAAGCATCGGTTTTTTAAACATCAGCTCTTTAAAAAAAGTCATACACAGTTTTTTGAAAGAACGAGTAGTTTTCGCGTAATTTGAACTTCAAATTAAGGCGATTAAATATTGTTTTCTCAAAAACTACCGCAAATTATTTCTTCAATTTTTCTCCGCAAATATAAGGGTCGCTTAAAAGAATGGCGGAAGTCTCATTTTCGTTAAACTCCCCACATTTTCGAAAATTTAAAATTTAAAAATAACACGAGAGAGTGTGCACAGTTGTAACACCTGTAGTTACATATTATACACGACTGGGGGTAAGCGAGACTTGCAAGCTAGATGAATTTCAGCCTTTCAGGGATGTTCATTACACAAAATTCTACACATTAACTTTTAGGTATGGACATCCGCATGCGTTACCTACTCTCTCAGGGGTCTGATGGTACATTGTACTTTGAGAAGAAACTGTGGAGGACAGTTTTTGGTGTTATATGTGATAACTTTGAAGGGAGGGTGTTAGTGGGTGGAATTTTAGGAAAGGCGAAGATGGGTAAAGGATTTAAGCTGAACGAAGGGAGTCTTTAGGGAATCGTGATCTTATTCTCTTTGATGAAATGTACGTTTTACCTAGTTTCAATATTGCGTTGTAATGCGTGATTGGGGAAGGGATGTGAAGAATTTATGAGACATAAGATTTATATAGTCGTTAATGGATAATATATTTACTTCATTTTGTATTTGCTGTTGCATGAACCAAGGAACTTCAATGACCGTTCTGAGAAATTTATTTTGTATTACTTCTAATTATTTAGGTTCGTTCCTGCGGCGTTATTCCAGATCGGGCAGGCATATGTGAGGGTTGGTCTTTCTATTGTTTTATAGATGATTAATCCACAGTCAGTGCTAAGTCCGGAATTTCTATTTATTATTGGGTATAGTTTAAATATTTTTGCAAAAGCTTTATCTGCTATAGATTTGATATGTTGCTTCCAGTTTAGTTTAGTGTCAAGTAGTACTCCTAAGTATTTTGCTGGTGTATTTCCATTCGTCCATTCTATATTTGTGTTTTGAAAGCAGAGGAGGGATGGTTGAGGAAGTTTGCGGAGTGTGAAAATATTAGCTTGAGTTTTAGATGCGTTTATCTTTATTTTCCAGTTGTAACCCATTTAATGAAATTATTTAGGTCAATCTATATGTTGTCGAAGGTGCAGCTAATGTCTGAATGAGAGGTAAAAAGTGCTGTGTCATCTGCTTAAAGGCCAATTTCTGTATAGACTAACTGTGGTAAATCCGACATGTAAACAGAAAAGAGAAGTGGTGAAAGGCAAGAACCTTGAGGGACTCCAGCATTAATTTCAAATCTGATTGAGAGGCTTGAGTTAATACGTACCGAAAAATATCTATCTTTTAGAAAACATCTGATTAGATGGAGTAGATACTTGGGAGTTCCTAGTTGGTGCAGTTTATACAAAAGAACTTCATGCCAGAGTTTATCAAAGGCTTTCTCAATGTCAAGGAAAACTGCAATTGTGTATTTCTTGCTGTGAAATGAATTTGAAATATATTCTGTTAATCGGAGCAGTTGGTGGGTGCTGCTATGTTGTGCTCTGAATCCGAACTGAAAGTCAGAGATAGCGTTAATTTTAGTTAGGTATGTAGATAATCTGCTGTGAATTAATTTTTCAAATGCCTTTGCGATTGAGGGTAGGAGATTTATTGCTTGTAGGAAAGCGAGGATCTTTGCCTGGTTTACAAAAGGGTAAAATTATAGAGAATTTCCAATCTTTTGGAAAGTGGCCCAGTCTTAGACAGGAATTAAATAAGGCGGTTAAAATAGCTATTGCTCTTTCGGGTTATTTTTTAAGAGCTCTGTTGTTAATATGATCGTGACCTGCTGATTTTTGGATTTTCAATTGCTTAATAATTTTAGAAGTTTCGGATGGGTATATTATTTTATCTGGGACATTATAGTCTGGTAACAGGAGGTTTCTTGCAATATAATTTGTAAGGGAATAGTGTTTTTGGGTTTGGAGTAAAACTGTTTTGCAGATATTTACCTAACATATTGGTTTTCATATAATCCGTACAAGCTACATTTGAGTTGTGTTTAAGGATGGGAATGTGAGTACTTTCTTTACATAGTCCTTTTATTGTTGACCAGAGTGTTCTACTATTAGGGTGAATTTGAGCTATGGATCTTTGAAAGTTGTTAATTCGAATTTGATATAGTTTGTTTTTGATTGTTCTCCCTAATTTGTTGATTTTTGCTTTAATGCAATGTCTGCTGTTAGTTTGCCAGAGCCGTCGAAGGTTAGGTTTACTTTTAATTAGTTATGGAATATTCCTAGGAATCGGATTCCTATTGCTAGTGCAGTCTTGCGAAAGGTGTTGTTGATTGTAGCAATGCGATGTGAATTTCCTGTGTGATATTAGTTACCTGATTGTCTATTTCACTTATTGTTTGTATATGTTCCGGGTAATGAAGGTTTACTTCTAGTAGGTCTCTAAATTTATTCCAGTTGACGTGCCCTTTCGCGCCCAAAATGGTGAAGGGATTATTAGACTGCGAGAGGTTTGAAGATTTTAGTTCTATGATGACTGGGCAATGATCTGAATCCAATTCAGGAAGTACGGTTTGTGATGTAGGTAAGTTGAATTTTTTAGACACCTTTATAAGTAAAATATTTGCAATAATATTACTATTGTATGGGTAGTTTGTTGGATGCCATGGTGCTATTACATCTAAATTATTGTTTACTGCAAAAGATTTCAGTTTAGTGCCTTGCTGGGTTGTACAATTGCATCCCCAGGCTTGGTTTTTACTCTTAAGGTCTCCTAGAAGAATAACGTTGGTGTTGTTATTAAATATTTTTTTTGTATTCTTTTACTGGAAATTGTTTATTCGGAGGTTTATAATCTGCTATTATTGCATAATATTTATTATCTATGGTTACGGTAACTGCAACAGTTTCCAGGTTAGATGTGTTGGGGCTAAGTGACAGTTTGTTTGATTCTGGTTGAAAGAGCAATCAAAACACCCCCGCAGCAACATTTGAAATTCTGTCACTTCTATACAATTTATAACCAGAAATTTTCAATTTTTCGCGTAGAACCAAGTGGGTTTCAGTTATGCATGCGACATCGATTTTGTGTTCGTGAAGAAAAATTTCTATTAGTGATTATTGTCTTTTAATTCCATTAGCATTACAGTTCATTAGAGTGATTTTATTTGCCATTATGGAACTTTATTAGCACTGACAGTACAATATTTTGAATTTGCGGGATTATAGCTGAGATCACTTGTGATACTATTGTGGTTATTAGTTGGGAAACATTATTGGCATTTGGGCTTGCAAAGATTGGACCGGTGACCACGGTGCATTGCGTTTGGGAAGGGGAGGAAATCCGCGAGGGCTAAAGGTTGGTTGGCCGCGGGTGATATTGTAGCGCGGTGGCGGTTGTTGCTCTGGTCCTGACCTGCGTTCATTTTGAAAGTTTGAACGTGCTTGCTGAATTTCCTTGTCGCATTTTCAATGCGACAGCCTTTGTAACTGGCCGTGTGTTCCTCGCCGCAGTTTACGCAATTCGGTTTGTCACTTTTCGATTTTGTGCATTGAGAGTAATGGTGTGACTCTTTGCTTCTTACGCACCTCGAAGTGACTCAGCAGTTTGCTTGCGAGTGACAATACTTTTGACAATGTTTACATTGTATTGGGTGATTTCGTTTGGTTCTAGGTTGAATTTGAATCACGCAATGCATAAGGCGGTTGGAAGTGAATATTGATTTTGCCTCTGTAGTGTCTTTTATTTCTAAAGCACGAATTTCGATTGGGTTTTATTTTTGTCAAATATTGACCAAATAAATTTGGTCACTTTGGTAATAGGGTATTTGAGTTCACGTTCTTTTAAAATGCCAGCTTCTGAGTAGCATGAGGGGATGCCCTTCAGCACAGCATTAAAGGTCTTAATAGAAGGGTCGCGGAAAGAATACAATTGTTTACTCTTCTCTACACAGTAATGCCTAAAATTACGTTTATCTTCTATTGTAGTAAGTATGATTTTTAGTTGATCACCGGCTATCTGTGATGTGTATCACCGGCTATCTTGGTAGTGAAATCACATTTGGCGACTAATTTAATGTCAGAAATCATTTGGTGTAGTCAACAACGTTGTGCATAATTCTGGGCGGAATTTTTATAGTTTGTCCTGGAGTATTTAGATCACTGTCTTTAAGATTTCGAAGCTCTTCGATACGCGATGACGTTGGAACATTATATAATGGCATAGAGTTTTCATCATCACTTCTTTCTCGTTTACTTATGTTTGTAGGCGTTTCGTTTGATGTTGTTGCATGCATCTCTTTATTTTGGTGTTCCTGAGGCAAGGATGTTTGTGGCGGTTGCTGTTGTATAAACGGTTGTCCTTGTTGCGCTTTGAAGTTCGCGTTGCTGGATTTGATAAAGTAGCATTTAGTTTTGCTGTGTTTGCTCCTGCAGCTGATTTTGCGTTACTTCATATTGCTGTAGTAGTTGCTGGTGTTGTTGGTGACTTTTTGCGAATTCGTCCTCCATAGTTGCGGGAGCACTGTTTGAGTCTATAGACATTTCTTCTGCATTTTCATTGTTTAATATTTGCACTGACCTGGTGATATGTCACCCTAGGAGGACATCGCCGCTTAACATGTGGTTCACTTCACTAGTAATTCTAATTTCACTTTGGCTTCAAATGTGAACAAAAGTTTTAGGTTACACTTTCGCACCTTCGACCTGGCACCGGTTGCCCCGGGTTCTTATCTTGGCACTGCGATACGTACCAACTACCCTCGGAGCGGCAGGCACATCTACTCGCGGTCGCAGCCACGACTCCAGACACACAATTGTAATGGAAAGCCACAGCTCTATTTTTTCCCATCCCGGGAATCGAACCCGGGATAGCACCTCGGATGGACGTTAGGATAAGGGATAATAACCAAAATCTGTAGTTCATTTGTCATTGCAAATAGTTTTTATTACACGGGAGCGAATATTTTCTTATAACGTTTTGCCAAAAATGCTCGTTGCTACGAGTATTCACAATAGAACTTAATACGTAAATGAGTTAAGGCAGAGATCCCAGAGTTCCGGAAACCTTGCACAGATTGCACGTCTCCCTATCGTACGTTACCCTGTTTTTAAACTGTTTTTTACATTAAATAAAATGAATATAATCGATTCCTTCTCCCACCCCACGTGTCTGACATTTAGTTTCTCGGAACTCTAATTGAAATATCTCTTACCCTAGATTACATCAAATATATATTATTCGCGTATGGGCCACCACTGATCTCACAACACATTTCCCTCCCCGAGGACCAGTTGTATTATATCCTGGAGAGATAAATGGAATTATGAGGATCAGCTTTTCGGCTGCATCCTTTGATTAAGACTAGGTTGTTAGCCTTCAATATCAATTAGTGGGGATATAATGATATTATTATTATTGTTATTATTATTATTATTATCATCATCATTACTATTATAGGGTGATGATGAGGGGTGACAGGACAAGGATGATGCTAGAAGGTGTTAGGTGGGGTAATGGAAGGTATTCGTGGGATTTTGGAACCATCCCAGCATTCGCCTTGTGACCGAGGGAAACCATGAAAACCCCGGTCAGGATGGCCGGCCCGGAGATCAACACCATTCGAATGCCGATCAACACCATTCGAAACCCTATGAAACCGGCCACGGACTGCCCGTGATCTGTCCTTCATATTCCTTGTCCTATCCTATCCTTTACTTACATACACACAAACACCTACACACACATACCTATTACACTACCACACATGCTGGGCGACCAGTCGGGAGCTTAGAGCTTGTCGCGGCTGGGGCGGTGCCCCGCTGGTGGGAGATTCCTGTTTGGGGAAAATCCCCGCAAGCCGATCAGCGCCGGATCTTGCCAGCCAGTGGGTGAAGATCGGAGCTATCTCACACGATGGAAACATGCACGACACTTACGATAATAATGACCTTATCTTCAATATTCAATTTATAGGAAGGCGTCGAGAAAATTCTGTGGTTTTGCAGATTTCGAGAATTAAGAAATTTCAACGAAAATGAAATCTGCGCCACTCTTTAATCAAACTTTACGCTATCCGAGGAAAATGTTTAATAAAAAAATTTGGATAGCTCTTGAATTCACGACCACACTATTCACTCTCGGATTTGTTCATGATAGTTGGTCATTTCAATGAAAAAAAAATTGCACGGGCAGGAGAGTGGAGGTGTTTGTGTGCAGGTGCCCCTGATGCCATGTATTGGATGATTGGTATTTTGCTCTTAAATATTCAACCTTAGCAAGATGAGTTTTAATGACATAATATAAATGGGTGAAATCCAGAACGTTATAAGTGACATTTTATACATTCTGAGAAAACGTGTTTATTTTAGCCTATATTTTAGTGACAATGTATTTTCGTGCATTTTAATGAACAATTGAAATACCGTGGTTATAGTGATGAAACAAATTACCTCGACTTTACAGTGATATTGACTTAAAAAGATTTGTAAGAATTTATAGAATGTCACTTATACCGTTCTCGTTTTCACTTATTTTTATGTATAATCTATTGTATTGCAATTCTAATTAATAAGTAATTTTATTGTTTTATGTTAAATATCTTAGTTAATAATTGTTTGTTAGTTTCTTTGTATGTATTATATTCAACTTGGATGAAGTAACAGAATAAATGAATCGGTGAAAACAAAAACGTTCGATGTCCAGGAGCTTCAGATTTTGAAGAGCAAGCAAAAAGGTTATAGTTTCCGGGTATCGAACATTTTTTCTTAACATTAATAGTTGAAGAAATCTCTACAGATGTCACAGATTTCACGGACAACGAACTTTTATGCACAGAAAGTTGAATTTATATTTTAAGAACAGTTTCCCACCATTAACTTACAACAGGCAAAATGTGACATCGAACCTTTTTGTTAGCACAGATTCAAATATGTGACTAAAAGCCCTGATGCGAGAACAATAAAGTTCCGAAACGTTGGTTAACTAAGAAGTTTTTAAATGAAATAACCAACAACCATGAACGATTCCAAGCACAAATTTGGAGTTTGTTTGAAAAAAATTGAAAAAGTTCTTGAGTGTGTATGTAAAGTACTCCAAAAAAAAGTATGCGTTTTGAACCCGCTGTGCCTCAAATACATGCAGATTGATTACGGCATGGGGATCTTGAAGAAAATCGTCGGAAAGGTTTAGGCGCTATTGTTGATCTCAGACAGGCAGACCGATGAACGTACAGACAGACAAACATTTTGCAGTCAAGCAATTTTTGTGAGTCCAGAAGCCGCAAATCATGGATTATGACCACAACGTGTTATGAGACGTAATTTACTACATATTCAATTTTTTGCTATCAGGGTCCAACAATACGAATTTTTCTGTGAAAAAAATCCGCCCCAGCAAGAAAATTGTTTCTCTTTTCTACGTAAAAACGTTTTAAAGAGAAAAAGTAAACAGATTGTTATAATTTGTTGCTACTGAAGGATTATGAAAAATTATTTGTAGTAGTATGCAAGGTAAATGACGAGAAATTTGGATTAAAGCATGTTAAGTAAAATTATATTCAAATTTTGCGTGATCTGGGCTGTCCGGGTGACGCCGCGACGAAGGCTGTGTTGCCGACGTTTCGACCATCTTGTCCTCAGGGCTGGTATGACCTCAGTTCATGTTCCTCAGGGCTGGTATCTTACCAGCCCTGTGGAAGCCCACGACTTCATGTTCAAATTTTTGCAACTTGTGAAAAACTTCAAAGATAAGTCAAGCCAAAATGTTGAAAAACGTATCAAAACTCGGCTCTAGTTGGACTGTATTCTTTGTATGATTTGGAGCCAATATGTGAGAATTGGTCTTTAGGATGATACAATTATAAGTGTTGTGAGGTCCTTTGTAGCTTTGTGTAAACGCAATGAAGAAATATATTACTTCTTTACACATTACAATGGAATACAACATAGACTATTTGTCATTTACAGAAATATTCTGCACATTCAAAGTGCTATAGAAATGAAGAAGCAAATAATATATACTAGACATAGGATAGGATGTTTAATAACGATGATATTAACACGTAATACAAAATTAAGAAAATTCAATTTTGCTGTAATTTTGTTATTATATACTGAAACAAATAATGTGTTTCATTACACTAATTAAACATTAGTGTAAGTAATCAATAGATATTTTGGACTGCGCGGTACGTACGCCAAGCGCTGCGAACAACGACGGGAGCTAGCAACGGTCGCTACCGCCACCGGTGCCACCGCCGGGAGGCCAGCGTGAGAACGTCGGTTACAAACTGGGCAGCGAGCACGTGCGGGCAGTCGTTAGGAGAGTTGCGAAGAGGACCGACGTTAGCGGAGCGGCGAAGAGTTCGGACGTGTGGCGAAAATCTCGCCGGTAGTGCATGGACAAAGAGAACATGCGGTATAGTTAATGAACTATTAGCGACTGGAATATAGTAGACACGTGAATGAGACATTGAAAGTATCAGTAGAATAAAAGATTCGCGTTGATAGAACAATCGATCGCGCTCGTGTTAATTAGCGTAGTGGAAACCTTACCGAAACCGTGTGGTACGGAACTAGGACCAGCCCGCATTATAGGTGCAGGTTGAGCAATTAAATCCATCGACGGAAGGTGATTCGAGAGAAGTGCAACGCCGCGGTATCAAGATCCGAGTCGGGGAGGAGCCGCAAGGTCGCCAGCCCAGGACGACCGCCACGCCATCAGCCGCCGACGGCCCACAGCTGCTGTAGAGGTCGGCAATCCTGTCGATACGAGCTGTTCTACGAGCATCAAAGGTATTTGGTCGGGGCCCCGAAGGTATGATAAATGCATATTACAACTAATCTTGGTACCAAGGCAAAATGTGTAAACGTTGTCAGATCATGTAATTAACCTATTTGATGTGCAAATAAATCTTGTTCATGATTGTATCTCTATTTCTGATTAACTTTCCCAATGTTATACCAACTTATCCAGGGACCCATTCACGGAAAAGATACCCTCCTTTAGTGTCATATTGCAGTGAAATACCTGGCATCACAAGGTACGTCACAGCTGGCGCCCGAACAGATGGAAAGCGTGTAATTAAGAAATGTGGCCTTAGGAAAGTTGGTAAAATATTGGAAAGCATTGTGCATGTATTGGATGTATAGTAATGCAGGTTAAAGACAATAGGCAGGCAATGTACAGGTTATTATTATAGGGAACAAAAAGTAACAGTACATGTATTAACAAAGCATGCATAAGTTAAGTAAGTATAATGAATATTTGATAATTACAGAAATTTTGTTGTGTAATTAATTGTGGGCAGATATAGAAAATTATTTGAGAGTAACCAGTATAAAAGTTACTACTACAGTGACTGGGTTTATGAAAGTGACACATGCACATATTGTAAATGATATAATGTAATATAATTTCAAATTTTGTAAGACATGTTAATAATGTTTGAATTGGTTGGTAGTTTTTAATAACATGGAAATTAAAGAATTTGGAAGTAACAATTTTTGTGGAAATATAAGGGTGGTTAATATTATTGTATAAATTGTGCACATTACTTGTTGGGAATGTTCATTCAGCAGTGCATTATCTATTGATGATGGTAAAGTTTGTGGAATTCAATGGAAAGGATACTAGGTTGGGGAATGTATAGCAGTATTGTGAATGTATATTGTTAATATTTATATGGTACTATTGAGGAAAATTTAGGGAGAAGATATGACATGTAATTGTGAGTGATTATTGTGTACATAATATAGCAATAATTTTGTTGAGAAGTAATTTCAAATTAATAGGGGATTTACTAAAATTTGTGAGCATTTTTGTAATAATGTTAATAAGTTTGTCAGCGGCATATACGTAGTCAAATGGTAATAATATTACTGATTGCAGAGAATATGTTTATTGTGTTTTTGTGGTGAGTGAGGGTGTGTTCGTCATCATTCAGCATTTGAAATATTAGCGCATTATAACAGTGATAAAGAGTATACAGTGCTGTGGCGGGCAGAGTAAATTCATAGGATAACTGTTGTACCGCTGTTAGGTGAGGCAAAAGGAAAATTTGTGCGAGTATTTTAGCGAAGTGAGGATCGAACGGATAGCTCAAAGTAACAGAATGGAGGCGCAAAATGGAGTGCTGGACCGGGAGGAGAAGGCGGATGAAGTAAGGGAGATAGATGTAGGAATCGATAATAGCATTTCATCGGAAAGCAGGGATAGTGGAATTGGGAGTCGGTTGGATGATACGTCAGGGGATAGTTTTAATAACGAAGTAGACGTGACATCAACGCCGATGAACCAGGCAGCAGGAAATCCAAATCGGGGGGGGGTGGAAAAGATACCCATTTAGATTTAATGCAGAGGATGATGAAAATGTTGGAAGAACAGAGCAAAAGGGGGGAAGAACAGAGCAGGATGACCGAAGAATTGAATAGGAAGTCAGAAGAACAGAAGAGGATGGCGGAAGATCAGAAGAGAATAGCAGAAGAACAGAATAGGAAATTAGATGAACAGAAAATATTCACAGAGGAGCAGAACAGGAAGTTGGCTGAAGAACTGAATAGGAAAGTAGAGGAACAGAATAGGAAGTTAGCTGAAGAATTGAATGGGAGATTAGACGAACAGGATAGGAAATTCGAGGAACGGATCAGCAAATTACAAGAGGAATTAAGTGCGAGAATAGGACGCGCCGAAGAACAAATTGAGTCAACGAAGAATGAGATGACCAAAATTGCGGAGCGGGTAGAAAGTCATGAGCAATGGACTGCCGAAGAATTAGGGAAACAGAAAAAGGAGTTAGAATCCCAAGTAATTAGTCTGGGGGGAGAATTAGAGAATAAGTTATACCAGCAATTAGATGCTAGAACCGCTAAGCAGGACGAGAAAATTGAAAGGATGCAGTTGGTAGTCAAGGAAGAAATGCAGGAGAATAAGCGGGAATGCGAAGAGAAGGTTGTGTCACTACGAACAGAGATCGAACAAATGAAAGAATGCAAGGCATCCCCAATTGCAGCAAGCGGGACGGTACCATTCACCCCTCCAAGATCACTAAAATTTTCAGGAGACGGCAAAGAAAATCCGTGCATATTCATGAGGGCGGCAGAACGACATTTAGCTGTCATCAATACCTCGGAAAGGTGTAAGATACAATTGTTATATTTAATGCTGGAAGGGAACGCAAGGACATGTGCCGATACATTTGATGAGTTTCCCGAATCAGTGAAGGTATTTAAAGATCGGTTCTTTGAGCGGTACTGGAATGAGGAGATTCAAATTAATTTTAAAATCAGCTTGATGAATAATCACTATAACCAGTCAATGGGAAGCTTGCGGGAATACGCAACAAGGCGTATAATGGAATACAAAACGTTATCCCCACCGATGAGCGATCAAGAAATTATATGTGTACTAACGAGACAATTCCCAGTTATGGTGCAGAATCTATTACGTAGTGTGCAGCACACTAACTTGGAGAGATTCCAGAATGTGTTAGGAGGGTACGACCTAACTTTTGCAGGCGCACCAAAAAACAGGAATGAGGGGAACATTAATATGATAAGAACAGAACGGAATCAGGGGCAAGGGAGTGACAGGAGCACTAATTACCAGGGAAATCAACGCGGAAGAGGGGGAGATGGATGGAGACCAGAGCCGAGGAACCAGAGACCGGCCTGGAGCGGACCCAACCCAAACCGCACGGAGTCAAGAGGCGGGGGCGGAAGCGCATCGGACCAACCAGCACAGCCTAGCACAAGTAGAGAACAAGAGCACTATTTAAACCAATAAAGTCCGTGGTGAAAGGTGGCCCCATTACGGACGCGGAAATTGTGAAAGATAACGTGGTCTCCATAAATACTATACAGCCAGTAACCCACGATGCCCAACCGTGGCAGAGAAGTAAGAGTTCAGCGATCAGAATCAGGAAATGTCCCACGATTACGATGGAATGTGAGGGAGTAGTTAAAGAAGCGTTAGTAGACACAGGGTGCACGACTACAGTAGTGTCGGAGGAAATGTATGAGGAATTAAAAGCAAGAGGAAAAGAAATAATGTGTTTGCCTATGAATAGGGCGTATGTGATTGGAGCTACTCAGAAGAAGTCAAGCCCCATCACAAAACAAATAATGTTTCGAGCCATGATTGGCGACCAAGTATACGAGATAGTGGCCCTGGTAGTCAAAAAGTTATTACACCCGGTAATCATAGGGACGGATTTTCTGGTCGATCACAGAGCAATTATTGATCTAGAACGGCAAGTGGTGGAGTTGGGGAGCCAGGCGATAGGATTCGACTTGGGGATGGACGAAGGATACGAAGCATGTACGGGTGTAGTGGCCGAAGAATCATTAGAAGAACAGCTGAGGCAGCAGACGGAGAAGATAGAGATATTAAATACGCGTCACAAGGAGCAACTGTTGCAGCTGTTGATGGATAATAAAGAAGTATTCCAGAAGAATCGCGCACCAATAAAGGGATTCACATTTCGAATTCAACTTACAGATACAACACCATTTCGACAGCGTAACTATCCGATACCAGCAGCGTTGAAGCAAGATGTTTCTGAACTATTAGCATCAATGATAAATGATGGAATCATAAGAAAGGCACAGACATCCTACACCAACCCAATCGTGATCGTCAAAAAGAAAGATGGAGGAATACGATTATGCCTAGATGCACGAAGACTAAATGCAGTAACACAACCATACAGGGATGCTCCGTTATCGGTGGAAGAAGCATTGCAGAGGTTTGGAGGGAACATCATTTTCTCTAGTACTGATTTTAGTAAAACTTATTGGCAAATGCAAGTGGCGGATGAGGACCAGCAGTATACAGGCTTCGCATTTGAGGGAATATGTTATGTGTTTTGTAGAGTGCCATTCGGGTTACGCAATAGCGGAGCTGCGTTGATTCAATGCGTGGACAAGATTTTGCAAGGAAAGCTGCAGAACAGAGTCACAACATATGTGGATGACATAGTTTTACAAGCTAGATCAATAGAACAGCATTTTGAAGACCTACGAGAATTATTTCACATATTAAAGGAAAATAATTTAGTACTGAATGTGAAGAAATCAACTTGGTTCACTAAGAAAATAGAGTTCTTGGGTTACGTAATAACCACAGAAGGAATCAGCATGAAGCCGGAAACCATCGAGGAAATCAAGAACATACCACCACCGAAAACAGTTAAACAGGTACGCAGATTCATCGGCACCTGTAACTACTACGCCAGATTTTGCCCACGATTCGCAGAAGCAATGCATCCATTCTACCAACTAACAAAAAAGGACCGAAAATGGAAGTGGGATGAAAAGTATCAAGAAGCATTCGAGAAAGTAAAGGAAATGTTTTATAACAGTTGCTTTATTGCACATCCGGACTTTTCAAAAAAGTGCGTGGTACAGACAGACAGTAGTGATTTCGGTATGGGAGCAATGCTATATCAGGTGATTGACAAACAGGAGAAAATAGTGGCAATAGCTAGCAGAACCTTGAAAGGACCCGAACTCCGATTTTCGGCTACAGAAAAGGAGGCAAACGCCATCATATGGGCAGTAGCAAAATTCAAACCCTACCTAAAAGGAAGACATTTTACAATAAGAACTGATCACCAAGCTCTAACATTTCTAAGCAGATGTCATCTGCAGAACGACAGACTGCATAGATGGGTATTAGCATTACAGGAGTTTTCCTTTGACATAGAACATTCTCGCGGGACTCAAAATTATTTACGAGACCTTTTAAGTAGACATGAACCAGGCAGGGACAGTAAATACGCCAACGCCAGGGAATTCCACGTAATGGGGATTGATCTAGGAATCTCGAGATCACCGGTATTCGACTGGAATGATCTCGTTAGGCTACAGGAAAGTGACGACGAGATTTGCAAAATTAAAAGATTCAAGCAAGGACAGATGGCGGAAGAAGAGGCGGAATTCGCAATGTTACAGCAAAAGGAGGACAGGTGGAAAGTAGTACAGGAAGCAGTACTAATTAAAACCAAAGATAACCCGGAAATATGGAGGATTTGGATACCTCAGGATTGCACTAAGGAATTAATCAGATTTGCACACACATCATTGGCACACTTTGGTGCGGGAAAAATCCATCAAATATTACAGTCTCTATGTTATTGGAAAGGAATGCGGAAACAAATCCGAAAGGTGATAAACTCATGTATGACATGTTTGAAGGCAAAACATCCGAATCGGAAATATGACGGCCCGATGCAGAACATATTACCAACAGAGAAAAACGATTTGGCTGCACTGGACGTGTACGGACCACTGCCTCGTACAGACCACGGTAATAAATACATATTTGTAATCCTGGATGTATTTTCAAAGTTTGTCCAAGTGTACCCAATCAATAAGGTAAATTCAAGGAACTGCTTAAAACTAGTGGAGAGGTTTATTCAAATCGCCGGATCATATAAAAGGATATTATCCGACCATGGAACGATGTTCACGAGTGAAAAGTGGGAAGAAGGAATACGCAGAATGGGGGCAATTCCCATCCACTCGACGGTGCGTCATCCTCAATCTAATCCGTCTGAACGGATAATGAGAGAGCTATCAAGGTTATTCAGAACTTACTGCAAGAATGACCATACAGCATGGAACAAATTAATTCCGGACATTAACCGCTGGCTGAACCACATCCCCCACGATAGCACAGGAATCTCCCCGTGGGAAGCACACTTTCAAAACAAACCGCCCCACATCTTATACGCGTTGGAGAGACCCGAAATATCGCAAGAACCAACTAAAACATCAGAACAGATATACCAAGCATTAGTGAAGTCAGGGAAGGAAAGGAAATAGAAAGTAAAGAAGAAGAGTTACAAGTTCAGTGAAGGGCAACTAGTGTTACTACGAGTTCCCAAGGTATCAAACCCAAATTTGAAGCTGTATGCAAAATTTTTCCCATTATATGAGGGACCATATGTGATAGATAAAGTTACGGATAAAAATGTGGCTAAGTTACTAAATGACAAACAAGAAGTGGTGGGACACTACAATTTCCATAACCTAAGACCCTGTCCCATAGGTATGGAAAATAGTGAAGTGTAAATAAGTGTAATCTTAGTGTTAATCCAAACAATCACGTGTCAATTCGATTTTAGGGTATAAGTGCATATAGGGTTCAGAATATACAAGACAGTGCAACCATCGGCAGAGACGATGATACTAAAGTGAATTTTTCCGGAGGCGGGAAAAATCCAAAAAAGAAAAGGGGGGGGTGATGAAACAAATAATGTGTTTCATTACACTAATTAAACATTAGTGTAAGTAATCAATAGATATTTTGGACTGCGCGGTACGTACGCCAAGCGCTGCGAACAACGACGGGAGCTAGCAACGGTCGCTACCGCCACCGGTGCCACCGCCGGGAGGCCAGCGTGAGAACGTCGGTTACAAACTGGGCAGCGAGCACGTGCGGGCAGTCGTTAGGAGAGTTGCGAAGAGGACCGACGTTAGCGGAGCGGCGAAGAGTTCGGACGTGTGGCGAAAATCTCGCCGGTAGTGCATGGACAAAGAGAACATGCGGTATAGTTAATGAACTATTAGCGACTGGAATATAGTAGACACGTGAATGAGACATTGAAAGTATCAGTAGAATAAAAGATTCGCGTTGATAGAACAATCGATCGCGCTCGTGTTAATTAGCGTAGTGGAAACCTTACCGAAACCGTGTGGTACGGAACTAGGACCAGCCCGCATTATAGGTGCAGGTTGAGCAATTAAATCCATCGACGGAAGGTGATTCGAGAGAAGTGCAACGCCGCGGTATCAAGATCCGAGTCGGGGAGGAGCCGCAAGGTCGCCAGCCCAGGACGACCGCCACGCCATCAGCCGCCGACGGCCCACAGCTGCTGTAGAGGTCGGCAATCCTGTCGATACGAGCTGTTCTACGAGCATCAAAGGTATTTGGTCGGGGCCCCGAAGGTATGATAAATGCATATTACAACTAATCTTGGTACCAAGGCAAAATGTGTAAACGTTGTCAGATCATGTAATTAACCTATTTGATGTGCAAATAAATCTTGTTCATGATTGTATCTCTATTTCTGATTAACTTTCCCAATGTTATACCAACTTATCCAGGGACCCATTCACGGAAAAGATACCCTCCTTTAGTGTCATATTGCAGTGAAATACCTGGCATCACAAGGTACGTCACAATACATAAATATGAACGAAATCCTTTACTAATGAATCCCCTACAATCTACATGTTTCAGAAATAATTAGTATAAATACGAAGGAATATTTATTAGATTACAAGTAATATCGGAAAGAAATTACAAGCATAGTTCACTTTTTTAGTTCTTCGAACATTCGAATTTTTGGAAACTTTTTGATCCACTTTGTCTTTGGTGGTAGGACATTCCTAAGAACCAGCATTTTAAACATACTTTTTTAGCGGGCAGCTGACATACAAACAACGAAAGTAAAGATTCGGTGATTGTTACCTCATGCTTCAATGAGACCACGCCCCCTTTGTTGCTCACCTTCAATATATGACAAAAAAATCTCCTCCAAAGGTGAACGTGGTATAAGAGGTGAAGGTAAAGAAAGAATGGCTGAAGGATGAACGTCTGAAGCAAAGGCATCGCGCGAGTTCCCCTGGCGAAGGAGCAGGTAGAAACAAAGAAGCTGACGAGCGACAGGAATAGAACTATGGCGTTTCGGTTTGTGTACCTATGTGAAATGATTCGACTGTAACGCTCTCGGGCGAGCGTTCAGTCGAGAGAGCAGGCGGCTGCTGCTGCGGCGGCGGCGGCGTGGAGGTGGACGAGGTGGCGGAGGCGGCGGCAGTGGTTACTAGGGGCGGCAAACGCCGAATGATGGGGGAGGGGATATTGAACTAGTCGTGCTACAAACTATTTTTCCGGATTATTGGAAAGAATTACGTAATAACATAATATTTCAACTTGTGACCTAGTAACATTTCAGCCACTGGTTAAAAAACTCATATGAAATAAATAACATTTATGCGAAAACTAAAAGGGTACGTGATATTATTCAAATATCTAATATTGAAAATAGATTGTATTAAGAATGAAATCTCTCGGTTCAATATTGAAGGTTCAATGTAGTGTAAGTGAAAAAAATAACTTCGCAATTTTCAAAAATTGAACTAAAAATTTTATTGAACATATCTTCTTTGTTTAATAGGTGCACTATACTCTATTTGAGGGGGGGAAATGAAAAATTTCGAACCGTTCTGCAAAGTTTTAAAATGACTCAGGAAATGTAAATTCTCTCAAAAATTAAAAGATTCATTTCAAATTTGAGGGAGCACGATACCAGCCCTATCGATCGTGAGATTTCCATTTAGAGAAAAACCTATCTTAGACATAGGCTGTAGTGATATTTCAAGGACGGACAAACGGACGTTAAAAAAACTTGTTCGATATCACGGAACCACGTTGTAAAATATTTCCTTGAGATAATACTAGTTTCCTCTCCATTGAGAAAAGCCATATGACGTTTCTGGTCAGTTAGTCTCAATCGTACACCAAAGGCATAATTTGTTTTACAATAATACCAAAGACATGGTTAATTCAGGATTCCCAATTCCCATCAGTCTCTCTTATTTCATAGTGATTAGAGCTGGACACCCAGTTCCGATCCTTCTCGGCGGCGTAACCAGCATGTCGAGACCGCTATGTCCGAGAACGATAGTTCCGGCATGGCCTTTATGGAGAATGAACGATACCGATAATAGACCTGTTATCGGGGTGTGCAATCAGAATCGGCGGGTAAACAGACAACGATGGACAACTAATGTTGGAGAAGTCAACTCATCTCTCGACAATGTTTACTGTACAAGGGTGTCTATTATAGTAGTTAACGAAACAAGTGTATAAATAGGCGTATAATTGCACGATGTGGTATGATTAAAGAAACGAGCGACGATAGGAGCGAGTTTCTTTATTTACCACGAGTGCAATTATACGCATTTATACACGTGTTACGTTCAATATTTTTTCGTTTCCATTCAAAAATATTTTTATTTTGAATAATAAAAATATATCTTTAGCATTCCATATTTAATTTGATGATGTCATTTTCATTCCGAAGAAGACCAATTTTAATAGGCCTTGCCTGTGTATTTACGATCACCATAGTGACTTAATGAATTTAGAAAGCATGGAGGATTGCAATAATATTCCGTTGAAATATTAGAAGAAGCTGACAAAGTCATGAAAGCATTACTTCGTACGAAAAGTAAGGGCATGTATGAGAGAACAACACGTGTTAATATTGGAAACGAGAAAGACGATTCAGTTCTGACTCAGACATTTTGCTGGTGTACTTTCCAGACCCGGTAAATACAACTGACGATTACATTTTTTATAATTGTAATACGCTAAGACCAAATGATTTACATGTAACACATTCATTCACATTAAATATTGTATGTTGTTCCATTAGTCAGAGAGTGTCAAATCAACATGCTTATGGTCAGCTTTTTTATTTTGAAGACCTGGTGTATAAAGGAGAATATCGATATTTTAAATTATAAACAATTTACTTGATTTTTCCAAACAAATTAAGAAGTTTTGCCACAATAACTGCTCTCTTACTGTGTCCTCACGTTCAAATAGATGAAGTAAACATATCTGCAAAATAGAGCGAATTCTAGGATGACGACGTTAGGATGATTGATGCCAAGTATAAGTAGGGTAATAGTTTTTAATTTAACTTATTGCACTACAAATATTAACATGATTGTCTAAGAAGTAGTAATAACTATTCGTTTATAATTTTGTGTCATACGTACATTGATTATATGTTTTTGATTGACGTAATATGTGATGTACATTTTTGTTCAAGTTTCATGGCCGTCTGAAAACGTCCATATTAAAGATACATAATTAAACGATTTCGATCAGTCCTCTGAGTTCTGATTGGCTGTTGTTTACTTTTAATTGCCATAAACACAGTGATAATTAACGATTTTTCGTGGAATTAATGAGCATATTTAGTTAACTAAACGAAAAAATATTTTAAACGCATTATTAATTCCACTTTCAATGGTTGGGATACCTGAACTACGAGTGTGTGCGCAAAATAGTACGAAATGCTCTTCTACGTCGAAAATGAATAAAAATTCGATCGCACAAGGCAAGATGCAATCCGAACATTTAGAATAATTACTATGAACAGAATCCTACAAAACTTTTCAATTAAGGTTTCTCCTTAAAAAT
The DNA here is from genome assembly GCA_038098605.1 of Gryllus longicercus. NCBI lineage: Eukaryota > Metazoa > Arthropoda > Insecta > Orthoptera > Gryllidae > Gryllus > Gryllus longicercus. The sequence continues at coordinate 267,842 of JAZDUA010000339.1, read as the reverse complement.
TAACTATTAAGCAAGTGATTCCTGGAGTGAAGTGGCGATTTTTCCAATGAAAATTCATATTGTAAATTTGGACTACCGACAAAGTGGACAATTCTTGCAGCTATAGGTAGTAAATTACTTTCCCTCGTACGTCGGCTAGTCAGAATCAAAGTTTTGTGGGTTCTTGATACAGAGAAATTGATTTACGGCAAAACCTCTCTCTTTCCCTCCGTCCACAACACCAGCGCCTACACCGTTCAGACGATTTTCTCCAAAACTGATAATCCTCGATCGATCTGGCCGAATTCGATGCCCTGCTAAATTGAAAAGGATATTTTGATGTTGGGGTACATATAGACTCAACGACATTTTAAAACATCTCTCAAAAATGGCTTCGAAAATTTCATGGCAAATAGAGTGAAGTACGCTGATAAAAATAGCGGAGGTAGCATTTTTTTATCTATGAATATTCGAAAATTGCAAAAGGTTTAAATGTGTTCGACGTCTACAGCTACCAAACTCAACGAATTTCTTTCATCAATTAAACTTGTTCTTCAAAATTGGATGTGTTAATAAGGTCATGCATTTTTTTAAATATATGAGTAGTTTTGTCTTCTTTAATAAAGCCAATATTAAAAAATACGTAAATTTTTTTTTTCAAAAACTGCTCAAACTTTTTCCTTAAAATTTTTTCTTGTGTAGAGCAAAGTAGGTTTACAAAAATCTCATTATCGTTTAGCATTGTAATTTCAAAAATAATTATTTGCAAAAGTAAAAAAAGGTTTTCGGTGTGTTCTTACAACGGTTATATTGAAACAAGATATTTTTATTAATAAGATCTTTTCTTCAAAATTAATTTTTTAACCATGTAAAGTTAATTTACTTGAAAAGGTGAGTATATATGTGAGAAATTATATGCTATTGTAAGACCACTACTTTATTACCACAATTAATTAAATTCCTTATTAAATTATTTTCTCATTCGTAAGAGAGTTCACGCTGCTTGTCAATGCGAAACACGCCGAAATTACCAAGAACTGGCGCATACAGCTCCCTCCGCCGATACCGTAGGCCCTGATCATCTATGCTGATTATGCCGATTATGCCGAGAATAACCGAGAATGAGCGGTTCCGAGCCTTGAAAGAAACCGCTTCGCATAGATTTCACAAGTAGATAGGGAGAGCGCGCGACCTCCGAGCCAGCGAGAACGATGAATAACAGAATGCGTTTTATCCCCGCATCGTTACGTAATACATTTTCTTTTATCCACACAGATGCTTCTTGAATAGTAATGCCACTAGTAGTCAAATACGTAGAACGCACATCGCTAGCATCCTCGAAATGTTATTTTTACTTTCTCGCCCTTACTTCGCAAAGGATAGTTTTGTAATCATGCGCAGTTAAACGGCGATTATTCTGTCGAAAAACTCTTATTACCGGTTAACGAAAAAGTGGATAAATATTGTTCCTATATACACTACATTACTTCCTCTAATACGTTGTGTTGTCAGAATGCCTATTTTTTGGATCCGCCCGTCTGTCCATCCGTCTCTGATCAAGGCTAGCGCCTAAACAGTTGATCCGATTGTGTCCAAAATTAATATTCCTCGATCGAGTTAAATGAACTGGAGACCCTCTGAGTATAAAACAAATATTTAGATTTTTGAGGGCACTTTACATAAACCCTCAACAATATTTGCAATTTTTCTAAAAAATGGCTCAAATTCTTTTTATGAAACGTAGTCTTCGGATAATCGGATAAGGTAAAGGACACTTAAGACAATGGTACAGGTCTCATTTTCGTTAAAATCCCTGATTTGTGAAAATTACACAAACTGTAAAAGTTGTAAATGTCTTCGAAACAAAATAGTATAGTGCTACCATAAACAAACAAAAAAACACTTGTACCATTCTGTTGCCATTTGTTACTATTCTGTTGACATTCTGTTAACACTCTGTTGCCATTTGGAGGAAATTGCGATATTTCTGCTACATCTTGGTGTCACATTTATTTAAAAAAAGTTATGTTATTTGAAGGTAATGAAGGTAATGACAAATGAAAAATATAATCTATTTATTCTCAAAGCTTTCATTTCACTTTAACGCATACTTTCCCCTCAAAAACGGAAAATTAAATATTTCACGGAAAAATAATACTTGGATCACACCAGGAATTAGAACATCGTGTAAAACAAACGTACGCTTTACTTTATTTCTAAACATCATAACGTATCTCCCGGTTACCATGTCTACTTCCGAGAATACAAAAGAATCTTAAGAAAAGTAATAGTTCGGGCAAAAATAATGAAAAATAATCATGATATTTTAAACGCTAGTAACAAAACTAATATTGTAAAAAATACGACTACATCATCGCGGTACTTACTTAGTAGAGAATGTTGTTTTAAAGGATAATGAAGGAGAAGACAGAAGTCCGAAAAAAGTGGCAAATCTCTTCAACCAACACATTTCTAGAATTGCGGCTGAACTCACGAAGGGACTAAAGCCGTCAAATTCAACATCATTACCTTTCCAAAAAATTTTCGACACAATGTTTATTTCCGAAACCTTTTCTAACAAAATCTTACGAATAGTCAGTAAACTAAAAAATAAATATTCATCTGGTTTAGATGAATTTCCGGATTGTTTATTGAAAACTTGTGTACTGCCTTTATACACACGTTAACTCACATTTTCAATGCTTATTTATGCACAGGAATATTTCCAGATATTTTCAAAACAGCAAAAATTAAACCACTTTTTTTTAAAAAGGGAGCACAAATGAAATTCAAAATTACCGACCAATTTCTCCTTGGTCTGGTTTCTCCAAAATATTAGAGAGGCTTTTCTATACGCAAGTGGAAACTTTTCTCAGGAAAAACGAAGCGTTTTCAGTATCACAACACGGGTTTAGAAAATGAAAATCTACGGAAACTGCCATTTTTTTCTTCTCTTAAAGATGTTGCTTCATCAATGGACCAAAATGAAGCACCCATTGGAATATTTTTAGATCTTTCGAAAGCTTTTGACGTTATTGACCATAACATCTCGCTATCAAAATTACCTTCTTAAGGACTTGGTGGTATCGCCCTAGATTGGATAACTTCGTACCTTAAACATCGATCTCAAAGAGTAGAAATACCGTATTGGCACGAAAGGACTTTATTTACTTATCTTTCCAATTCTTTATCAATTGAATATGGGGTTCATTTTGCAAGGCTCGATCTTAGGTCATTTACTCTTTCTGTTATACGTAAACGATATGCCGTCGTCTATTAAAAACGGAAGAACGGTTCTGTTTGCCGATGACACAAATGTTCTTTGCAAAAAAGAAACAATAAATAGAACGAATTTAAAATTTTCAAGTTGGTTATGTAATAACAAATTAATAGTTAATGAAGGAAAAACAGTTTCAATGCATTTTTCATTGCAGTTTCAATGCATTTTCAAATCAACAATCACATGCTCCATTGAAAATGAATAATGAGCAATTAGGTGATGTTCATGTAACAAAATGTCTAGGTCTGTCAATTCAGTAAAACCTCAAATGGAATGTACATATAACAAAATTGAACACTAAATCAAGCTCATTAGGTTACGCATTCAGAATTCTGTCAGCCTTCATGCAGCTCGTTGCGTGTATTTTGCAAATGTACATTCCCGTCTGAGATATAGTATAAAATTCTGGGGAAACTCATCATTTAGATTGCTTTTGTTGAACTCTCCTTTTGCTTATAATGCTAAGAGTAGAGGTAAGGGCGAGTTGCTATTTTGTTAGCAATGCAGAAAAATCATACTTGCAATTCGTGTACCGATTCAAATACGTTTTCTATAACGCAGAAAAGAAAATGACTATTTTTCGAATATTGCTAATCTTGCGATTTTTAAAACTTATTTTTATTTATTTATGTTAAACTTTTACTCATCTTTCAACTATTTATAGTTAAAATGACAGGAAGGGATTCTGGAACTCAAGAAAACGTGCGCAGATAATCTTTTCCCCCCTACGTCACATACAGTTTTTTTCACTGAATTAATCTAAATCTAAAGGGGAATAGCAGATTAATGAATATCAGTTTTTTAGAAGTCTGCTACTATTAGACAAAATCAGAACTAATTTTTGTAAGTATATTCCGTGGTGGTAGCAGATTACTTATGGTAATGCGTTATGCGAGAAAGGAAATAATCGTACACAATCAAAGTTATAATAATTTGATTAATTAGAGACAATTTTTAGGAAAACACTTTTCCCATCTTCGGTGACTCTCTAGCAAGAAGAAAGAAAATTGAAAAATTAACATGAAGGAAGCAAAAAGAAATAGAGTAAAATTAAGTGAAAAAATTAACAAATAAAATGAAATAAATCATATAATAATGAATAATATATAATAATGAAATAAATACTAAATTTACTATATATCTCCCTTCATGGATATTTTTCCATTTTCCGTCTTCTTGCTAGAGACCCACTGAAGATGGGAAAAGTGTTTTGATATCCTGGGGCACCATTATTCACCAACGCACCCCGTCCTTTACAGCCGGAGGCGGTGATGGAGTTGGATAATTGTTCATGAAAGGCCGTGAATAGTCTTAGAATTTCTAAAAAAATATACTTCAAAAATACACATGGAAAACTAAGATTTGAATAAAACAATTGGTTTCCCATTGAAAATTTTGAAATAATTTCCACTCCCGTAAGTGGGGATGGGGTGCGTAGGTGAATAATGGTGCCCCAGGAAATCAACTTTGAAAATATCGTTCATTTACTTTTTTTTTTTGGTGATGACTTGTTTTTCTCGAAATATCCTCATTTTTAATGTTTTTTAACCAATTTAATTTTTGTCGATTACAGCGCCATCTCTCAGCCAAAATGGAGTTTCTTATTTAAGATTGCCCCCCCTTCCCCACCCACAGGGTGTGTGGGTAGCTGTGGAGTTTGATTTTATTGGATGTCCCCTAACGAAACAAACAACTTTTATTACCCCTTTTTTATCCGATGTGTAGTTTTAGAGAAATTTGCTCCGATAGATTAAAATGGTTCATACACACACACACACACACACACACACACACACATATATATATATATATATATATATATATATATATATATATATATATATATATATATATATATATATATATATATATATTGTAACACCCCCGGTCGTCTTGTGAGAGAACGCCCGGTTAGCGGCCCGCTTATAGCTCAGTCGGTGATGGAAGGAATCGTTAAACAGATACAATGGCAGTGCGAAACAAACACTTTGATCACTGGTAAAAATTACTTTTATTCCTGGGCAATCAAATCTAATGCCCCAGGGAAGTTACATTAGCAAATTGAGTAAAAAAAATGAGAAAATTGGGTGAAAAGAAAAGAAGATGAAAGGTTAGAATAAAGCTTAAAACTAGCAAGAATTAATAACTAACATTACAATGGTAAAAACAAAAGTTACAGGTTAATGTGCCATAGCGCGGCACCGCATTACAAGTTTTACACAGGGACGAATGCCCTTGAATAATACTGCCTGGAGAAAGGTCTTTGCGCGCCCGGGGAGGGCGGGCGCGGTCGAGGAGGCGGCTGGGCGTCCTTCAAAAGAATTCAGCGGAGGTCGACGGCCTCCCGTGCCAACAGCTGAGCGGTCGGGTCGTTGACGTCACCAAGGGGTGGTGGCGCGTGGCTGCGGTGGTTGAACTCGGAGCAGCCGGGATTCTCTCGATTTCAGGAGCGTAGCAGTCAACTATGCGTACCTCTGCTAGGGAGCGACGGCGTCTGGTAGTATCTGGCAGAACTGGCAGAACTCGGAGTGGCCGGGCGATCTCAGGAGCGTAGTAATTAACCATGTCTCTCTCTGATTCTCATGGTAATTGTCGAACACAACTTCGGAAAGTCAAGAACTCCTTCAGATAAACATTCGCCTCTCTTCACAACTAATTCCCACTTCAGAGCAGTTTTCTCTGCCTACTGCCGTCGGCTCAATGCTCAGGCTCGCAGTAAAATTGTATAAGTACTTCATAGGCGCACTCGCCTGAGTAGCTCCCCCCCCAGAGAAGTTTCTCTGCCAACTGCCCTCAGCCTAATGCTCTGGCCCCGTCTGATGCTCTGGCCCTTCTGATATTCTATCAGTCGAAATCGTATCAAGTCAACTTTTGCCCCTACCCGCTTTCTCGTGTGCTCCAGCTCCTTATAATAGTCGCGTCGCTATTGGCCAAAGGTAATGGCGCATTGCACTATTTTCAACCAATCGCGACGGGGAAGCCACGGAAATTTCCGCTCTCTGTGCCAGCTGCGAGTGGACAGTGTTATTCTTATTCCTTCTAGAACATCGGCCATGCCTGCGCAAGGGGGCGCGTTGTCCAGTGACAGAATTATCGTTCTAGAGATATCGCAGCTGTGCTGGCGCCCGCAGGCCTCTCTCTCCGTTAATCTTTTCACAACTGACCCTTATAACGACTTTCTTAATGGGCCGGGGGCGCAAATGGCTGTCACGATAAGCGGGGTTGCGCGTGTATCGCCATCTGTTTACTCTCCCAGTAGAACTCAGGGTGGCCGAGTTTGTTTTATTTAATTTTCCTGGTATGAGGAAATCGGTATCGCTACAATATATATATAATTTGTATTTACGAAAAAATCTATCTGAGGCACTTCCCTTAATCTTCGTTTTCTTGTGATGCAATTGCACTTTCAGCCAGAAATACCGCGTTCTGTGCCACTGTGCGTGTGGTTGGCGGCGGCGGGGGAGGGGCGGCGGCAGTCGCAGAAGCCTTGCTGGCCAGTGAGCGAGCGGTCAGTGTCGCCGCGCGGCTCGGCTCGGCGCGCGATTGTACACTTCCTAGAGCGAGCGGCTGTCGGCCAACAGCGGTCCAGCACAGCTCCACACTATTTCCGAACCGGCTAATAATAGTCTCCATTGCAGACGAAGCAAACATTTCCGAAGCCAACAACGGCGAGGGCTTTATATTACATGCCCACGGCATAATAGCACATATGGCGTTAGAAATTAAGCACAAGCTGCCCATGAAGAATTCAGATTTCGTTTTCCATCTACGAGTACACCTGTATGTACGGTTGGGAAGAAGTAAAAATATTTCGGACAAAGTTTTGTAAATTACTGCAGCTGATCTACAATGCCGATATGGTTAATTTTTTAGAGTATTAATAAGCGTCTGATATTTAATAGCAGAAGGTGTTGCTCGGTAATGCTTTTAATATTTGTTACTTACGAAGTCACGCAATGTAAGGTCTGTTGTGCCTAGTCAATACACCATTGGATAAAACGCTCACATTGTCTTTGGGGCAGAAATGAGATCGGACGCACTGTTATAAATCTCCTAAAATTGGATATTTTCTAAAATTTATAAAAAATGTTAATAGTCGTAGCACTGAATTTTATCGTTGTTATGATCAAGATATTGCAGGATTGCACTGATTACCTCATGAGGCATTCAGGTGGACAGATTTGCGACCGCTTCATATGTTTTTCGGCAACCCTAAAGTTTTTATCAGCTCTGGATTTACATAAGTTAGTTCTGCTCTCGCCAAAACATACAAAGAATAGTAATTAAAGAACAGGCAACAACAAAAAACAGCTGAAACGCAAATTGATCTCAATCCTGGCAAGAGCGCAAGCTTAGAGACCAGAAGAGGAAATACAAGGAATCATCTTTACCAACATATATATTCATAAGGTAAGCCGCTTTCGATGGCGTAGTCCTCCTCTTAAAATCTGGTACAAATAATATATAATAAATAATATAACTCGGTTATTAACAACAATACATTAAAAAATAACTGAATCTTTGCAACATTACGTGCAATTAATAAGTCCGAAAACAAGATTTAAATAAGTAAATACATAAAATAGGTAATGGAAAGTCGCTCACGTTATAAATAAAACTTCGTAAAGATATACGTCACCAACATACTAATACTAAGAGATCATGCTCAACATACGTCAATAGTTCTTAGAACTGAGAAATGTATGACCGCTGATGCCCCATGCCTTAATGGAATGTTTTTTTCCCCGAAAGAAATTTTACGACAAAATGGTAATATCCTCTTTAATAGTCACGTACTGGCTCGTGCATAATTATTATGGGCCTATGAGGAAATCAAAGTCTCCAAAAATGGTGAGTATTTAGTGCTTCCGAGCGGGTCAACTATTATGGCCAATAGACCCGTAAGTGTAATCATGTTATAATCCGGGAGGTGGCGGTGTTCCTTTTCCATTTGAATGTGAGTTCTGGCGCCGACCTCCACATTGGTTTGCGGAATTTTCCCCTCTAGGACATCCCAGGACATCCGCCAGGGCATCGCTCCCACCAGGACTAGTGGTCTCCTGACATATATAGTAGTGTAGCGCATGTAACAAAACCTTCGTAATAAAATCCATATGTCTAATAAATAATCATAATAACACGTTCCTCAATTCCCGATTCAATTCAAGTGAAATATTACAGAGAGTTAAAACTTCTATTTCGGAAATATGTGCAGGGATACTGGAAGGGGAAGCACGTTGGATTTCGATAGATGTTTTATGAAGCCTATTAAAGCCGTCAATTTTTATTAATAGTTGTACTAATTTACATTAAGTTACGAAGTAAAATTCTTACTTCCACTTACGTTTGAAACTTTCTTAGTTTGAAAATCTTTATTTCAAATTGGTCTAAAAGTAAATTGAATGTTTCTTTCTGTTGTTTGTACAGCCTGCAGTTGCCGTTCTCGGTAGTGTAAATTGTACCTCTGACAATAACGATATGACTTGATACTTCTTCGCTTCACATGCCTTCCCGTTCAGCGGCATGATCCATTTTTTTATTTTTTTTTATTTCTTTGCTGCGTACTTCATATATTTGCTTGCATAGTTCGACTTCTTCTCTTGTTTCTGATAAAACTCATCATCAATCATTTCATAGCAAATAATCATAGAGGGAAAATCAAATTGAACTGCAGTAGGGTATAGAAAGTAGAAACCATGTGATGTTGATGAGTAGCATTCTGAAGAGCCTTGTCTCAAATTAGCTGCAATAGATTCTGTAAAAGTGCATTTTTTTTCGACGAGAAGCATAAACAACTGCAGATTTCATCTCGCTAAAGAGGTTCTGTTTCCATCCGTGAAATACTGGCAATAAGTAACCCCTCCATTTCTTTCTCACGTATAACACAACTGTCACTATCAACCTCTCAACACAAATCAACCTCTCAGGCGTTATGAGGCGACGGTGGATTACTCACCACAAATTACACAAGCAATAAAATGGGCACCACACGGAAGCTAGTATAATATCGCGAAGCGCATGAAACCTTTTGGAGACATGGTGTCAGTGTTCGCAAGCTCTCAATTCCCATCGTATTTTTAAAAGCAACGATAACTGAAACTAAGATAGGGGGCTTGCGATAACCCGCGTCCCGATTAACGGAGGCAGTCTTAAGGAGAAAGCAACAAAATAATTCGCCGCGCGCATCCAGGTATGTTGGGACGTCCCTGAATTGCATAATTATTGCATTTCCTCATCATCATCAATCAATCATCGAAAGTTTCGTTTGTCATAGCTACTCAGATTAAATTACCTCTCTGTGACTGCAGAAAACGTGTTTATTCCATTTACAATGTTTTATGCATGTTGTATTTTACAGTGTGCATAACCAAATAGTAAAAACGTTCCCGACCAAATGAACTACTAATTATCCGACATTTTTCGTATCCGACGTAATCTCAAACACAACAATCGCAAATACTCCCGAAGTCTGCTGTAAAAAGAGAGATTTGATATGATATGAAATATTTAAATATTTAAAATATTTTTAATACGATATAATATGTAATATTTATGCATTGGTGAAGTGTTAAATACATAATGAAACCAGAAGATTCCCCAGAATAATTTCTGGACACATTAAATTAAACAAATCCATGAATTCGATGGTAGTATATAACAACTTCACCAATGCATATGATAATATATCACGCAGAATTAAATAATATTTCAAATGAATCAATTTTTGTTTCACGTTCAACAACAAAATCTCTTCCATTATTGACACCTTCTCTTCTTCCCTGAGGTTCCCTAATCCTCTACCTGTCCAATCCATTCTTTTCTTTTCCTTACTCTCACTGAAATAACTTAACTTACATTAGTATCCATGTCAACAATAAATATGTAATATATCTATGAAAGGTAAGCTTCTACTAATATTATTTTCTGCTTACACGATGTTTTCTTCATTCATACTGAATGAATTAATTTTTAATATTAATAAAATTTAATTTTAGCCAAAGAAATGTACCTGAAGATGGCGACTGAAACGTTGTATGTCAAGACTTAGTGGTGAAAAAAAACCAACAATTTTCCTCATTTTTATTTACTGCATTCTAATATTTAACCTGTTTATCTATAATAATGGAACTTTTTGTGTTAATATAAATATGACAATCAATCGAAACAACATTACTTTACATTTACAACTTATATTACTTTACAGTTGTAATATGAAGGTTAGGAGTTGCAAAATTTGCTTTTCGTTTCGAAATATTTAATCATTTTTCAATTAATATATTTATAGATAACACAGGTACACTCCAATACCTTACCAGGGTAAACCCTCTAAATATATTATTATTGCAGCTGTTCTTATACACTTGAAAAATGATCCCAATTTCCGACGAGGTAGATGAACATTTTTGCGAGAGATGATGGGAGGCCCTTGACGATGCCACCACGACTGAAGCCACGGAGCAAGCAGAGTTGAGGTTGTAGAAATATCCCTAAGAATAAAAAGCCCGCCTGCATATTATACAACTTCCTAATGGTGGTACTTTTCATATGAATTTCTTACAGGAAATGCTAAGCAGACCTCAACCTCTATGCACTGTTCATGAATAGGAAAAGCAAAAATAAAAAACATAAAAATGAGATTGGGCATCGTGAAAAATATTTGAGTTGCGGAAACAAATCTTCGGGAAACTATGGAAAATCACCATTCCAATTGTTTTACACTCCATTATCCCTCTTGTATGATTCTACAAATTCAAGTTCTTAGTTTTATTTTAATGCTTAATGCATAGGGTGACATTTTGACTCTTATTTTTACACTTCAGAACATAAATGATTATCTTATTTACAGTATATACTGCCTGTCTCGGAACTTCATTGTTTCTTCAAATTGTCAACATAATCGTCTCTCGTCTCTCAATAGACTTCCTTTTTAAAAAAAGATTGTCCAATATCTTTGGTGAGAAGGCAAATCATAGTAGAATACGCTATGTATAAGCATAGCGCCTGTCATGGTTTGGCACAGATTTTATCATCTATTTATTTTAATATGCGACGAATTCAAAAGATGAGTTTTTGGAGATACAAGAACCCTTCAGAATATGTATTCAAGACTTTTTTTCATATACAGTCGTTTTAATCAAAACATACATATAAGAAGATTGGAATTTAAATAGCTAACAAATTACAAATAATTTTGAAGCCACAGGAAGTGTTTAATTAAAACTACATCACTGCAAGATTCAACACATTATTGTTTATGCATAGCTATACGTATAGAATAAGTAACAAGTAGAGTTACCATGTCATCAAGATAGAAGAAAAGTGCATACCTTATATTTAAAAGGGTACAATTCCCTGTTTGTCGGAACCGGTGAACATTTTGTGTTTTTTTATGTATTTCCAATAATGTGAATTCATTCTTTACTCTTTATATTTGTGGGTTCTGAAGTAGGCTCCGAAACAATTTGTATCAACTCCGTTTAAAATCTGTTATATTTTACGTTAGAATTTTGTGGAATTCAAAATACATTTTCAATGATAAACCTTTTTCAAAATATGCTTCTAGTTGAGGCGTTCGTAGCGCACGAGTATGTAAAACCTTTCGGACGCGATTACTCCTTTGATTAATAATCATGGCTCCTTAGTATTTGTAAAAGTGCAGCGCGCCACCAAATGTGGTCGGGCTCATCTTGAAAAAAACATTAAAGATGGCCGATGATATCACGTAGACACCATAATCTCTGTAACACCTAGACCTTTCTTTTTGTTCTTAAAGAAATATAAAGGATCTTTTTAAGTAATGTCCTAACACATATGTTGATATTTCGTACGTTTTGTTAACGCAAAAGTGCATTTTTTTGAACATTGAAATGCAATATTGTCCTGAAGTTGCAAAAAGAGTCATTCCAAGACAATTTCGGAAAAGTGCCCAGTGCGACTATCTTGATTTCGATGAAATTGTGTATGCCAATTTCCACATGACTCAAAGGAACTTTTGTGAAGTTGTAGAATTATATGAAAAATAGTTTTTGAAATACAGCGATTTGTTTGAGCCTATGAGGCTTCGTAAGACCATTTAATGGATCTAACACCTGTTTTTCATTTATTAATACACACTCGGTAAATTGGAGCGAAGTCGCCGGCAAAATTAGTGTTAAAAATCCGCTCTTTAATATTGAATGGGTTCTGAGAAAAAATATGAAACTTGTCTCAAAATATAATATTCCTTCTGAATGCTTCATACCAGTCTTCTAGATCGTATCATTAATTCCAAATTAAGATTAAAAGTGATGATTTTGGAAATGAACTAGTGGTGCTACAACATTCATTCTCGCATGGTTGAGATCAGTTATGAAACAGTGATGTAATTTGGTTTGAGCTGGGCTACCACTAAATTTAGAAATAATATATATTATAAATACGTGAGCCGACCTGGATGGCCGCGGTGGCTAAGAGCGTGACTCAGCGCTTCGGTTGGAAGGGTCGCGGGTCCGAGTCCTGCTTTGGGCATGGTTGTTTCTCCTTTGTCTCTCCTGTATGTGTTGTCGCGGAGGGCCTCGCATTCTACTGACCCCCAGATGAGAGGAGCTCGCAAGAGTTGGTGTTGGTGTTTAGTCCGGACGTAAAGGGTAACCGGGAGTCGGCTTGATAACAGGCCTAAGAAAAACAAATTAGAAAATTTAGAACTACTCGTAGTACACAACCAGTTCCATTTATCAAAAAAAGATGATGAAAAATGGCGCTTGTATACACGTTGTTTTTCTTTAAATCAACAGATACTTTTATGTGTATTGTAGGTTTCATCATTTCCAGTTTATATACGAACCACAGTTAAACGGTATCTCTAATAAACACTATAATGCCCTCATTAACAACAGATTCAAATACAGAAGTTTGCTGTGGCATTTTTTTTCTTCAAAATAATATATGAAAAAATCCACAATAACTTATTCGCATACTAACATATACTTAATATGCTCCAATTTAACAGTGCAAACACACTTGATTTCATACACTTTTACATCATATTTTCACTCCACCACTAAACGATATAGATCCAAAAGATCCGGATGCGTGTGTTGCGGGTTGCATTTTAAATATTTAGTTTTTTCTACAACGCCTTCTAGTAATTTTTTCGATGTTGTAATAGTTATTCTGCTATTCGGGACGGAGATGAATACAACAAATAAGAGGTAATTAATGTTGGTCCAGACATTCTTGAGTTATAAATGCTATAACTAACCCGATTTTGTTTTTATATATTTAAATACTTTGTTTTATATATTCATATATATTGATATAGCAATTTCTGCTCTACTAAAACTTCAGCTATCGCCCCCAAAAGTTCAAACCAATTTAAACGAATCGTCTGCGGTGAGAATCTACCATTATTTGGGCTGTCAGGAACAATAGTCGTGCAAGACACAGCAAATGTTAGAGGAAATAATTCGTTCCTAGGGGAACAAAATTTATCCACTTTTTTGATACAGTCCCCACAATACGAGTTGTCGAATGTTCATCAATTTTGTGCCACAGCATTACAATTATTTCTCTTTATTATGTAAGTATGCAGTATGACGAGAAAGTAAAATTACAATTACAATTACGATTTCATTTAGGAACAAATCTGTATCATCAATTATGAAGCTACTACTGCAATGTTGGAAAACACAGTTTGATACAGATTTTCGAAAATACAGCGAAATCTTCGAAAATGGGACCTGCACAACTTTTAAACGTCCTATGCTCTATCCCAGAAAAAAAATAAGAGAGAAAATTGGAGTTTATGAGGGAATAATTACTTAAAAATTGCATTTATTTCATACAAAATTACGCAAAAACTACTAATATTTAAAAAAAATTGTACATGACCTTATTTTCGGAAGAACATTCTTAAGGAAAATTATCACACTATCATAATCGTAGGAAGACGCCGAAAAAGTTCTGAGCTTCTGCATTAATATTCGAAAATTCAGCGAGTTCGACGAGCTTAGGAGCTTCGCCATTTTTAAACGCACTATCTCTATTTTGCCTTATCTGAGGGGGAAAAACGTAAAGAAAAAATTGGAGCCATTTTTAGAACAACTTCAAAAATGTCAAGGAGATTCAAGTAAAGTAATCACCCCCCAAAAATATATTTCAAATCGGAGGGCCAGTCCGGGCAAACTAATTTGCGTATGTCAATTTTGGAGAAAATAATTTGAACGGTTTAGGCGCAAATGATGACTACAGACGGTCAGACATTTTGCCGTAAACTAATTTTTCGCTATCAAAGACCTTCAAAACGTGGATTCTGAAAACACAACGTGTTATTGGAAGTAATTTACTACAAATAGGAACACGGATTATTCAGTTTTCAGGGAGCCACAAAATGAGTTTTTCTGTTGGAAAATTGCTTTTTTTTTGTCGCAGTGTTTATTTGTGTCAAAAATAGTTTAAAACTGTGTGTGACGTGCTATAGGGAGAAGTTAATTTCAAGTTACATTTATGTCCAGAAGCAAAACAAGGATCCATCTCAGCATTTGCTCGAGGATCAGGGAAACTGGACGAAAACCTGAGAGGGGGGGGTCATTGACCAGACGCTAAAGTACAATACTTGTTACAAGTTCTTTACAATTATACAATCCAAATGATATATAATACATTAAATGTCATTGTGAAAATTAATATTACTTTCCTTTTGGATGCTCGGTATAGTCTCCAATTGTACAGAAACAGTTGTGCGGCAGAAAAGATTTTACTTGGGACTTAAACTTTTGTATGGAATTTAATCGTTTAATGTCATCTGGAAAGGTGTTGTAAAATAATGTACTTGTATTATATGTGCATTATTTGTAGTAAGCTTTTGATACTAATACCTGATGAATATGATTTCTATGTCGAGTGTTGTAGTTATAGACAACGGCATTTGCTGAAAATATATTCTCGCCCTTAAGTAAGACATTTTTGACAAAACCATTGATTCATACATTACGAGATAAATTAATTATAAAATACCTAGATTAATAAAGAGAGGCTTGCAAGAATCACGTGGGTGGGATTTGCTTATTATTCGTGCAATTCGTTTTTGTAATATAAAAGTCTGGGAGCTATAACATGTATTTCCCAATAATATTATGCCATATCTCAGGCGGGAATGCACATTTGCGAAATATACACAACGAGCAGTGTGGAGGCTGACTGAATTAGAAAGAATTCTGAAAGCGTAGCACAAAGAACTTAATTTAGTGTTCAATTCATTGAAATAGACGTTCCATTTAAGGTTTGACTGAATTGAAAGACCTAAAAATGTTGATACCTTAACATCAGTCAAAGGCGGTTCATTTTCAGTAAAGTGCCGAGCTGTTTATTTGAAATGGAGAACTGCATTGAAACAGTTTTCTTTTAATTTATTATTAATTTATTACAAAACTAATTTGAAATTTCTGATATTGTACTATTTACGTCTTCTTTATTGCAAAGAATTTTCGTATAGTCTGCAAAGAGAACTGTTCTTCCGTTACTAATCGTCGAGGGCATATCGTTTACGTATAGTAGGAAGAGAATAGGGCCTAAAATCGATCTCTGCGGAACTCCACATGCAATTGGCAAAGAATCAGAACGGTGTGTACATAATGTTCCAGTATGCCAGTAAGGTATTTCTACTCTCTGAGATCGTTGTTTAGGGTACGAACATAACCAATCTAGAGCAACACCACGAATTCCATACGAAGGTATTTTTGAGAGTAAAATGTTATGATCAATGACGTTAAAAGCTTTTGAAAGATATAAAAATATTCCAATAGGGGCCGATTTCACCAGCCGGAATCAAGATGATCCTGATTTGATGCGAATCATGATCCTCATTTGATGCGAATCAACTTCAGGTGATCCCGTTAATCGTTTCGCCACACACTTAAAACGAATCAAAGTGTCTGAATCGGATCAAATTTTACTCGCATTTGATCCGTCGCTGACCGGCGGATCACTGCCAGATCAGGAGTTATTTCTCGGCTTGGTCGTCTCGCTATTTCAGTTTTCCATATTTTTTAAGTAAATACCTGTAGTTGGACTTAAGAATCAGTACGGAAGTATTCGCTAACAAGTAGGATTGCGCGTAATATTTGTTGGGCAAATGTGTTTTTTAAGATAGTATTGTAAATAAAAGTAGGGTTAACACAATATAAGGTTAGAATTCTCTGTATTGGGAAGTAAAATTTAAATATATTTTGGCTTTAAATTAGTGTAGATTATAAGTATCATTGGTAAAATAGCATTTTGTTAGTTGTAGTTTATTGCAGGCGCTATTTTTCCGCTTTCTATCTGATTTTTGTGATATCGCGATGTGTATAACAATTGGCGTGGAATAAATTTATTGAATACTTTTTTTATTGTAGTAACACTTTGAATTTTTGTTCTTGTTAGGTTAATTTGTGTCGTAAAAATGGAGTTTGTTTTCGGTGATGAAGTCATTGAAGATTTATTGTGGGGAGAGACACCACGAGTAATTCACATAAGAAGCGATTATTTTGAAATGTTAGAACGAGCATTAAAACTTTCTTTGTAATTGCTCATTAAGCTTTCGAGTAATTCTCTTTCAACTGGAGAGAAATTGGGCGCCGTCTATGCATTCTTTCCAACCTCAGTTGAATCCATCACCGAACAAGAATTCAACCACACGCAAGCTAACACTACACAAAGACGGAAAAAAATGAAATCAAAACAATTCGTTTCCTACATCTCACCACGAGAATACCCACAATGCATTGCAAAATTGTTGCCAACAGCGCATTTTCACGACTGCTCGGGAATCATGGGATCCGGATTAACTTCAAAGTATCAAAACGTTGGTGAAACGCACAGGGATGAAGTCGGCCTTGACTCCGCGGATCAGGATCACGAAACTCGGATCAACTACGAACATGATCCTGGTTGGTGAATTTCATTTTTGCTGCCTTTTTTGAAAAGCGGCTTAATCTTAGAAGTTTTAGAAACATCTGGAAAAATTCCTGTGCATAAGGAAACATTAAATATTGTGGCGTCTTTGCCGGGGCAATAAATTACAGACGTGAACGGTTTGTAAATATTAAGTATTTATTTGAATAAAAATGCTCCAACACCTGAATACTATGTACAATATTTACAAATAACCATATTGACCCGTTACTAGAAGGAATGTTCCCTAGTTACCACCACCGCTGGCCCGATAATTAAATATCATATTCGGTGTGATGCACCAGTAGCCTACGTGAGCATACAAGCGAGTATGCCGCAGCTCCCGTCTCGACGTAGCACGCCGGCTTCAGTTCCCTGCCTCAGTAGCCTATGCATTAAAATGCAGCGCCGCGCACAACCCACACAACTTCCTACCGACGCGCCCAAGAATCAGAAGAAAGAGTTTAGGTCTGGGGTCCGTTTATATACCTTCTGGGACGGCTGACGGAACTGCGTCATCTCGCTGTTTACGCCGCCTATGGGGTTCCCAAGTTTGCCACCCACGACACGGCACCCCTTCCCTTCCGCTCCCTAGCCTTTGTTCAGCCCAGCGTCTCTTCCGCCAGCGCTGTCCATGAAAAGCACGTGGCTGATATTTGGTACGTTTGTACAAGGCGACTGATATGACGCCACAATATGTGAGTTAACGTGTGTATAATGGCGGGCGCGTAAACCTTTAACAAACAATCCGGAAATTCATCTAAACCGGCCGAATATTTATTTTTTAGTCCTAAACCTATTATATTGAACCTATTATATTAAACATATTATATTGAGTATGTCATAGGAAGAGGTTACGGAAACAAACATCGTGACTGAAATTTTTGGGGAAACGACTGCTGCTGAATTTTGTGGCTGTGAGATCGGCAGCAATTCTCGAAAAGTATTGGTTAAAGAGACTAGCCACTGTTGGCGGATCGTTCACATTTCTATCGTTATCTTTTAAAACAACATTCTCTACAAGGTTTCTAGTTGATTTGGTCGAATTTTTTACTATATTCCACATTGCTTTTTTTTTATTTGAGTTCAAAATATCCTGGTCATGTTTCATGATTTTAGCCTGCCGTATGACTTTTCTTAACAATGATTTGTATTTTTTAAAGTAGAGGAGGAAACCTTGAGATACGTTATGATGCTTAGAAATGAAAGAAAGAATTCGTTCGTTTTTACATGATGTCCTAATCCCTTGTGTTATCCAAGAATTGCTTTTCCTGATATATTTAATTTTCTCTTTTGAAGAGGAAGCAAGTGTTAAAATGAAATGAAAGCGTTGGAAAAAAACACGTATTTATCGTTTGTATCAACAGTATTGTAAACCGCGTCCCATGACTCTTGCGGAAGGTAATTGATGAATAATATTATTTTACTTTGAGTAAATAATCAACTCAAACGTGCACATATGCACACATAACAATGGATTCAAAAGAACGTGTCTTTATTCAGTGTTATCTCCAGTTTTTTTAAGAACGTAATATAATCTACTGCTCTCTTTGTTGGAGACCACAATCCTTTCCCTATACTAGCCTAAGGAAGTAATATGCAAGAGTAAAAGTTGATATTAATTCCTTAGAAGAGGGCGAAAAAGTTGTCCAAGTAAGCCCGATTCAATTTGTATTGCAATAACGGGGAAGAAAGGTTTCCCACAGTTGCAAAACACCCACGACAGTTCCCATCGTCGATCTATAAAACGACGCTGCTGTGGGGGTTAAACAAATCGCTATATCACAAAAATTATTTGATATACAAAGCTACAACTTCATAAAAGAACCTTTGAGACGAGTGAAACTTGGCATTTAAAATTTCATCAAAATTGAAGGTGGTAGCGCAGGGCACTTTTCCAAAATTATCTTGTAATGACCCTTCTTGTATCTCCATAAGTTTTCACTTCACATATTCAAACAATGCACTTTAACTCAAAAATTGTACAAGATGCCAAAAAAAAGTGTATGAATATTTCTTTAAGATGATTTCATTGCCTTTCATTTAAAACCATAAATAAAAAGACAGATAATATTACATCGTTATCATCATCTTTAATGGAGTCAAAGGATAAGCCAGACCACTTCATTTGGTAGCACCCTGCTCTTTTACATATTACTTTGGTGTCATAATTATTATCAGAAGAGTAACCTTGTCCAAAAGGATTTGTAGCCTGCTCTCTTTTATGATTTTTATGTCCCAGATATGGATCATTATCCAATATTCAGATAACATTTATTAAAGCTATATCAAATGAGAATCTGAAGAAACCTTTCTTCCTATTCACAAATTTATATTTTTTCACTTAAGAAGTTTTGGCTATCAAAGATGAAATCAAGCCAGTTTTCCAATTATAGTTGCATAGTATATCAAGGCAAAAATGGCTACCTCAATAGAAATTACTGGTATTTGGAAGAACTTCGCTTCTGTGCAATGTGCAAACTTCACTTCTTCGCAATGTCAAAGAATTTCTGAATCCTCAATTCGGAAAGCTAGCAACACCTCTGTGGTCGGATGTAGAACAAATCATCAACAACCATCAATCAGAGTTTGAATACATGGAATTGTGAGATATATATTACCAAAATTAATGTAATAATTTTGAATTAATTATATAGATATTATATCAGAGTGAAAATTCTTTATAATAGTTATGCCAAAAAACAAAATCAAAATCTATTTAAAAAAAGTACAAAAGAGAATACTTTCTAAATGTATGTTCAGTATCCTTAGGAAGAGGAGAGGTAAGTAATTACGAAGTAACAAAAGTAAATTTCACATATCAAAAACGTGTTTCATAATTTAAAGCAAGGCAAACCATTTTCACTTATATAACATTATGTAGTTTATTCATATATTCAATACACTGAAGTAATGAAGAATAAATCAAAAGAAGTAAAACTCTGTCTGTCAAGAAACGATAATCTTTGGTTTCGTAAAGGCATTGAATGAGATGGTTACAACAGAATGTCATCAAGCTTTGGTACTTTCATCAAAAATATTATATAAATATTTATTCAACCCCTTACATTTGAAAATTTTTTAGCAACCAATATATTTGTCAACAATACTTTAAATAAAAAAAATGTATTTTCACAGGAATTAAAGGCAATTATAATTATTTAACAACAAAAATAATCATAATACTGTCATCTGACCAAACTAGTAATTATATTGTATAATAATCTCTCTGCCATTAACTCATTTAACAGAATGTCACATCATATCACAAACATAAAGCTCTTTTATAACAACAGTATTCCCTTCAAGTAAACTCTTATTTTATCGAAACTATTGACCTGTCCTTCTGTCAAAATGTCACTTCTCCACCATAAAAGTTATATCAAGGGCAGTAAGTACATTGTTTTATATAACATGATAAAATGGCAAGACACATTCTTATAATAAATACATAAATAAAGTTCGTTTTTACAATTACAGCATTGAAAATATTTTTAAAAAATTCAAAAAAAAAATGTGTGACTCCTAAATGTATTTTTTGAAATAATTGCTCGATACTTTTTGCACAAATTAGTGATAAATTGTTTACTGGCTAGGATGATAACAATCATACCGCCAGAAATTACAAAAATGATTAATTAATAAAAACAACACATTAATATAAAAGTTCATGTACAATCCAAAATATCACCAACAAATAGCAGTTTACCTGAAGCATCTAGTACCCACAAGTAGCAAATTAAATGATGATTGTCATTGATCCTCACACATTCACAAATGTTCGATAAAATGCAATAAAATTAAACATACTGGCCAAGAGTTATTTATTTTCATGAAATATGTCTTAATTCATCTAATGATTTTACAGAACTATATAAAAAAAACTAAATTCAATAGAAGAGCTGCATATCAAGCATTTCTAGACAATGAACACTTATTGCACAATGTGATCATACTCCACAATTCAGTGTCCTACAACACTATTGAGAGGAATTGAAAATCCATTTCACAATGGAACTCAACAAAACAAGGCAGTTGATCTCAAAGCATGAAGAATACTTTTGGGAATTCAAATGGGTAATTCTGCTACTTGCACACATTTGAACAATTCTGCTCCACCACAGATTTCTTACTTTCTTTGTAATCAATATATTCAAATATTCCAAATTTTAATGATGACTGATAAAATACTGAAAGTCAACATACAACAACATTCTCAAATTTTTAGTGAAGAGTGCCTAATCAGCATACAATAGTACCTACAGATTTATACTTCATTTGTTATCCCCAAATTTATATACAGATCACAATTTAAATTATTTTATTTTATTGACCTAATGTTTTTAAAGTACGTTAAAAAGTCAGAATTTTTATTTAATTTTCTTCACACTCAACATTTTCTTCTTGCCAAGGAAAGAATTTAAACACAGTTGTTTTCAAATGTGGCACAAAATATCATGTAAAGAAGATATGTTACAGCTTTTGGGTATGCACCCACAACAAAGAAGCTCATTTTATCTCAATAAAAAATTCTTCAGAAAGAAATTGATAATGGTTTTCTATTACTAAATAAGAATTGCTTCAAAAATCTTTATCATTTTACCCATAAAAATTCATATTGCAATCACAATGTAAATGTAATAAAATGTAGGTAGAATTTAATGAACCGACACAATATATATGTACATATATTAATCATTTAAAGAATTGTGTGTGATAAGTCTTCAAGTAAGATATACATGGTGCCTGCTACCTACAAATATATTACCACATCTATTAGCACAGAAAATACCGACTATTAATGATTTCAATTTTTTTTTTTAAAAAAAGTCACCTTTTTAAAAAACTGGGTTTGGAAATACACATATACAAACTGGTGGTAAAATTCTGTAAAACACGAAAATATAAAGAGTTAACACCACTTTAGATATGGGTACATTCATACAAATTCTTAATTAGACTGGGATAGTAAAATCTTCACAAAATACAATAAGAAATATATTACTCACAAATATACATGAAATGCATATTAAAATACAAAATGTAGGACACATCATTAACTGCTAAACTATTTCTTAAAATAGTGATAAATTAAATATCAGCAATTGGATTGCAAAGAAGACATATTTAATCTCAGATAGCATCAACAGTAAAATGTAGTAAAATGATAATACTGAACTGAAAAGCATGGTATTTGCTGTCTGCAAATGCCATAAATGGATATATATATATATATATATATATATATATATATATATATATATATATATATATATATATATATATATATATATATATATATATATATATATATATATATATATATATATGATTATTCAATACAATTCAATTATTAAACCCTGCATAAGAAAAATGATACAAACTAATAGCAATATTTAATTGCTCTTCAGGAAAAGAGAAACTTAGTAAAGCTCACATATTTCTGAGGCAGCTTCTTGATAAAATATAATTGAGAAAAACTGAATTACATGGAGATCATTGTGAAAACAAATTCTTTACTTAGAGAAACTTTTAAACACATGATTATGAGCAACAAGTCAGAAAAATAATTTCTCAATGAATCTATAAATTCACATGCACAGAAAAAACCTAACTATACTGTAAGTTTTATTAGTTTATACACAATTTTTTTTCATTTACATACAACAAAAAAATCGGAGACACTATTCAAGAATAATCAACAAATTCAGGAGCCTTGAGATCAATTATATCGCAGTATTTGTCAAGTTTGTATCTTTGGAATCATATTTATCGACAAAAATGTATATATTGTGAAATTATATAGCATTGCTTGAAAATAATTTCTGACACCAATACTTTCTTTACAACATAATATTGCATATTAAAACAAATTACTCAAAAACTGGAATGGCTGTATACAATTCATGGTTTGAATGAAAATTAAAGAAATTGTTCATTTATCTATTCTTTTTCTAAAATGCCAATGATTAATTAGCAACAATAAGGATTAGAATACCGATGCAAATCTGATTTTATATCATTTGACATTCAGATAAGAGCTATATAGTCTTGCAATAATGTTGTACAAAGTTTACACAAGATTTCCTGAAATATTATAGAAAGGCAGCTTTTTAAATCTAAACTAATTATTTCTGTGTGATGATTTTAACTCTTCAATGCTCTCATTTTGTCAATGAAGTGCATTGTCAATATTCTGATTTCAAAATAACTTTCAATGAATTTCAGACCATTCAGTTTTACAATTAGACAAGGGTTAATGATCTGAACTGTATTACATAAATGAAACAATAATTGAAGAAAAGATTCTGGGTAAGTGTAACTCTTCTTTGCAGAAACTTTATTATGACTTTTGAGACTGGTCATAAACAATTGAAATTGAAAAAGTGATTCAATAATAATAATAATAATAATAATAATTATAATTATTATTATTATTATTATTATTATTATTATTATTATTATTATTATTATTATTGCAACACATGAATCTATTTCATTGCTGACAATAATAAGTTCATTACCCCATACTCTATGTATTTGCAGTCTCATCTTTCATAAGAAATGGATGCGCTAGAAAAAATTGCTCTTTTTAAGATTTTCAGTAGAATTTCACGATCTTTTGATAAGAATCATAAATTCACAAGAACCCGTCTTTGTCATCTTCCTCATCGCAGATGTTTCCGTCTCATAGCCGCCGACGATTTCTCAAAAAGAAGAAGAGGGCGGATTTTGACGACCTAAAACATCGCTAGAAATGAACAATAAAATACACTTAAAAATTATTTGAAAATGTCCTAAAAGCGCAGAACAATGACGCAAAAAATTGTCATCAAAACCAGTTCAGATAAACCACTCAGCTGGATATGTTACTGATGTAATCGAGGCTTCTTCCTTTCGTTCAAGGGAACTTGGCTAGCAAACGTTTGGTTTGGACTGTTCATCAGAAAATCTCTGCCATTAACGCGAAATCGGCAAAATCGACAATGGCGCTGATAGGCATTACAACCATAGATAACGTAGGGCTCATCCCGGCTGACATTACAATATATAAGTGAAGAACTTGAATAGGCTACTCAGGAATTCTGTGGAGAACATACGTTGCATCTCGAAAATATTATTTGAAGCAAGTACTATTGAAAATATATTAAAGTTAATGAAATCAGTGAAAAATGCAGTAAAAATTGCGTTAAAATGTAAAAGTACCTTATTAGTCAAAATGGACAAAAAAGCAAACACATAAAAATGTGTCATTTCCTTTTGTCATAACATAAAATTAATGTCTATACTAGTCGTCATCGTTCTAAAGTAAAAAGGAAAAAAATTAATTTCATCAAAATCCGCTGCTACTAATGTGCATTGGGATTCCTATGTGTCCCAGAAATGAAATGCTCAAGATACTTCGTGACTTTAAGATAAACACAAATTACGACATGAGAATATCCTAGACTGTGAGGGGTTACAAAATAATATTATAGTAGAAAAAAGATAAGAGCTGATAAATATGACAATTTATTATTTATTCGAAAATGTATTTACGTAATATTGAAAATAAGATTTTGACTTAACGAATTGCGTCGAATACTATGATTCACAAATATAAACCAAAACCACATTGTTTCAACAATTTTGCAATAGTGGAGCCTTCAAAATGGAACACATATAAATAAAGCGACCCGAAAAGAAATAATTAAGAATTTTATCACACGAAAATAAATTGCTGTTAAGTAAAGTAAAAATAAAATGAGAGTTCAAGTTTTCTATTAACTATCTACATCAATACTACTATTAAAAGTTTTGAAACCGTATTATCACAAGTATTCCTATTACTTTTATTGTTCTACGTTATCCATATTATCCACACGTTGTGAAGATAAGTAAAAAAACAGAAAAATAATATTGTGTCCTGAGGTGAATGCAATCGGGGAAGATCTTGATTCGATGATTACACGGATAGCAAGTTGAGACAACGAACGTATTTAGAACATATTCATTAATTAAAAACAAACGGGTCAGTATTTTTGATCTTCCCCTAGAACTGCATCAATTACAATAAATGAATGGTGAGGTGAAGGTAGCAAAACAATACACATATTACACAATTTATGTAATGTATTATTAAATGATCTCGATTTGCAACACAAGTTCTACGCCACATGTAAAAAAATATTCCAGTGATGCATGGGGACTTCATACAAAATTAAATACAATAATATGAAGATGAACAAAATATTAAGACCATTTGAAATAAGCTGCCTTTTAAATCGATAGTTTGACGTCTCTGGAAATTAGTTCCATTGGCCTCAAACGGAGTCATACTTCAATACTATCCAGGCGATAACTACTTGGCTTAATAAATCAAAACATATTCGTGGCGCAAAACATATTGAGTAAACCAACATCACCGTAATAAAGTCTAGTCGAAAGCTGTACTGGACCCAATTGAAAAGCTTGGGACAAAAACAAGAAGTTACATCAGCGATAGGAAGTGTCTCGATATATGGAAATATTAATATCTCGATTTTGGTAAAGTATGGCTTATTTTGTTACTATAAATGCCTTGTTCATATTTATGCCGGGCTTGTGGCAGTAACAAGACAAGACACGACCAAAATCAGACACTAACGTCTACGAATAGCGAGAGACGCCTTATGACTGAGTGGCATACTTTATTACTGTTCCAAGAACTTCAAATAATACTTTGATAATGCCACGAAGATACAGACAAAGCATAGTTCGCTCACTCCCCCTGGAAGTATCCAAAACAACGTATTTCAAATTATATTTTTATTTTGTTCTTCCTCTCAACATGACTGCTCGATGTTTCACTTCGTGGCCATTTCATGTACTCAGGGAGGCAAAATCGCACATACACGGGAAGTTGTCTTTCTCGTAAATATGAAAATAACGCATCTTTGTAATAACAGGAATAATTTATCACCAATTCCCTCATATAAAATGTATGAAATAACAACGCGAAGGTAAAGAGTAGCAACGGATTGGGACTGAAACAATGCCATCCACAAAGAAGGGCAAGAAAAAAAAGCGTCGATTGGCCGCAATCCACGATACTTGTTCATATCTGTTAGGAAATGTCATGTAATACTTCATTACAGGTTATACAACTCTAACTGGAGGTTGAGGACCATGTTCCAGTCTTCTTGCAACTTCCGGTTCTCATCTTCAACAAACAAAAAATCACTACCGAATATGGTTTTGTGTGAAATGATGGGATTCGTGGCGATATTCAGTTGCCTTCCAGTCTTATTGACATGAATACGTAGTTTACTTTTTCCATTCACCACTCTTTTCCACGCCAGCGATCAGTAACCTCAGTCAAACAACTAACTTTACACCTATAGAACAATGGTTTAAATTCCATTCAATCGACATACAAACAATGGTGCATAAAACAAGTTTTCTTACGGATCTCTAATTTCCTATGCGTTTTCCAATTATTGCTCCTCAATAATTCACCCCGAATTTGTATATCATTTGTTTCATGATGATCCTGTCACTCGTTCACATATAGTAAAGAGATGGGGAAGATACTTTGGAGCTAAAGAAAACGGCACAGATTATACTTTTCCTCCGCATGTCATATTCTGTTTCTACAGTTTTTGGACGAAACATAAATCAAGTGAAATCTCAACTTTTTTTAGAGCCATTGTTTGCCTTATTTCCTGAAAAAGATATTTCATATTTGTGTTATTTTTAATAGATTTTACTGTTCATTTTGCTCCTGTTTGGGATGAACAACTACAAATTCATTTTTATCAAAGAAGCGAGTCAAAATCAATATCATTCCATTCTTGACTGCCATTTTGCTGTTTTCTGCTGCGGAGTAGAATGGAAATATTTTCCACGGATATCAAAGAAGCCTATAACTCGCAGGGTTTTTTCCTCGCGCGACCGAGTTTGAAGTAGGAATGCGACATTGGCCAAAACATCCATGTTTCGAAACATGTTCGCGTGAGGGGGAATTTAATGTCAATACTAACTACTATTACTACTACTACTACTACTACTACTACTACTACTACTACTACTACTACTACTACTACTACTACTACTACTACTACTACTACTACTACTACTACTACTACTACTACTACTACTACTACTACTACTACTACTACTACTACTACTACTACTACTACTACTACTACTACTACTACTACTACTACTACTACTACTACTACTACTACTACTACTACTACAAAAAACCAAACACAAACGAACCTGCGGGATTCGGTTGTCCTGGATACTCCTATTCTATGCTCCTGTATGTTGGGGCAAGCAGCCTTTCGAATTTTATTCAAAAACGTTTTGATACGATTCTTTCCTTCATACGGTTGTGCGTAAAAGAGGGTGAGAGTTCTCGCACGGGTAAAATATTTTTATTTTCTTCTTCTTCAATGCGATATCGATTGAAAAGTTTTAAAAACGGAAAAACTAATTTCACATACACATGTGTTATCAATAGGACTCGTAGAACACATGTGTTAAGTTTGGGAAAACGTTTTTCTTAAGCGACTCCACTGCGTCGAAAGGTTGAACATTTATGAATGATCTACATCTGGTTTTCCCAATTTATTTGGGGGTTGTAGACCTTTTTGAGAAAAATATAAAAACCGTTTACCCCCCACAGTAATGTAGCTTGCCCACACAGACATATTTTCACCGTGCTCGATTTAAATATTTCACTACATATCAAAACTTTAATTT
The DNA here is from genome assembly GCA_038098605.1 of Gryllus longicercus. Lineage (NCBI taxonomy): Eukaryota > Metazoa > Arthropoda > Insecta > Orthoptera > Gryllidae > Gryllus > Gryllus longicercus. The sequence continues at coordinate 239,944 of JAZDUA010000339.1, read as the reverse complement.
CATTCTCTTGTTAATAAGCAACTGGAGATGAAAACTGCATGACAAATGGAGTAATCTTTGCAACAGATTACTGAAACCTGCACTAGCAAACATTAAAAACAAGAGAACAAACACAATTAAAAATAAAACGAAATGAAAACGCTCATATTGAAACAGAATTATGAATAAAAGTAGAACAATGCTAGTCTTGGACTAGAATTATAGAAATGAGAATTTTTTTCTTTCTCGCACTTTATTTGCTTTGTTCAAAGAGAGCATTCATGTACAGAAAATAATTGTCACGCGTTGCTTCATGGAAAAAATGTAACTGTAAGAATGTGTTACACTTTCTTTCGGGGTGAACATAGAAAGAATCTTAATCTTTTTTATTAACTGGAATCATAAATTACGTTGAACAGACAAATGATGATCATAATAATATTAACAATATTACTTTAACGAAGTGTTGAAGATGTTCTATCTTGAGGTGTCACCGTCTCTCTAAATTTCTTCACTGAAACCATTAAGCCTTAAGAAAGTTTAAATCGAACTTAGGTGGTCGATAACGATCACTCTGGAAATTACTGGTATACATGATTCACATGTAGTTTGATATTTTTAAATTCAGAAGTATTTCATAACCGGATATTTCTCGGAGGGGAAATCGAAGAAACAATACCGGCAAAGCAGCTTCAAAAAATAACGATGCGAAAGGAACGGTTATTGGCGACATTGGTTTATGCAACATTTGAATCTCGCAGTCCCCGGACACGAATTTCCAGAAAATCAAACATGTTCTTGAGAAAAAATGAACCCCCTTGTAATCCCTGGGAAATGCTTGCGGCTGCAATATACACAAATGTGAATTCTCAAAAAATTCCGAGAAGTGTTTTAATATACAAAAATCAGTACACAAAACACTGTTCAGGAAATCCCAAATCATTCTATACTTTAAATTATTCTAAATCTCAAATATTTCTAGACTTTAATAATTTGCACTTATTATATAATGTTTGCATGATACATAGAATTTTTTTAAATATTTGAAACTTCTAGAAAGGAGTAATTTAGCTATTTAGCTTGCTCCTGTTTCAATTGCGCAATAAACGAAACCAGCACGGTTTGGATACGAGTACCAAATGCATAAACATATCAACAATAGTATTTGAATAACTAGTCATTCATAAACACCGACCACCCAGTGAGCAATACAATGTGCCAATAATTCACACCTGAATATTCAACAAACACCAAATGAAAACACGTATATGCCATTACTATGCCACAATGCCATTACTATGAAACAACAAAACATTTAAACGAAATAACAAAATATTCCCAACTAATGTAGATAGTGCATTAAGTACAAAATGTGGAAGACTACCAGTTATCAGGAGCAAAAGCAACTCCCGGAACGTAATAAACATGTGCGTAAAAAGGATTTGGATGAGTTGATCACATTTTCTTCTGATGCAAAATTGAAAAGGCCCGAAAAGGCGATAAAACTTGACGAGATGCTGGAACGTAAAGTTTATAGTGCGATGCACTGATTGTTGAATGTTGACCACCTAACTCAGCCCGACGTCCAGGACCATCATAATGACGAAGCCGAGGATAGCACCCCAAGAAGCCAGTCTGCCATTCCCGCTGCAACACATAAAAACAAAGTTAACTTCAATGCAAACGAACATGGTCTTAAACGGTAATAATGTGGTACAACAAGTAAGATTATAACAATGTATAACAATTATAATATATGATTCGTATATTCCAGCATAACGTTCAATCGTTGTCAAAAGTTAATCCAGGAACTGAACAGAGCGAGCAAACTAGTTGTTTCACAGATCCAGCAACAGTGGTCTCTCTCTTTACCCAATATTTTTCGAGAATTGCGGTTCATCTCACGAAGGATCTGAAGCCACAAAATTCAAAAACATGTTTCCCCCAAAAATATTTGCCATTATGTTTGACTCCAAAACTTCTTCCTATGATATTCTCAGAATAATCGGGAAACTGAAGTCACAATAAAAATAGAATGTAGTTGTCATTTCGTGGTCACCTGATGACGCCAGCGTCGTAACCTGGGAACAGTGAATCAAAAGCTTCGGCATTTGCACATTGTTGTCACCTAAAATTCGGGAACAAATGTTACGAGCAAACAAATGTTACGAACAAACTTGTTACGAGTTTCTTAACATTCCTTTCTTCTGTTTGCCTTGTTAGTGTTGAGAGCACGTGGTACAGCGCGCAGTATGCGCCAACGCCGCCACTTCCCACCAATGACAACTACATTCTATTTTTATTCGTACTGTAAAACAAAAATATTCCGTTGTTTTAGATGAATTTACGGATTTTTTGTTAAAGCCTAGTGCGTATTTAATGCATACTTATGTACAGAAATACGAGTATTTCCGGATATTTTAAAAACATTTTAGTTGCTCTTCAAAAAAGGCAACAAAAATGAAATTAAAATTATGGGCCAATTTTTCTTTTTTCAGCTTTCTAAAAAATATTAGAGATACATTTCTACGTACAAACGGAAACATTTCCTAGTAAATAAAGAGCTTTTTCGAATTGCCAAGACGGACGTAGAAAATTAAAATCTACGGAACCAGAATATTTGTTTCCTAAAGATGTAGTTCCATCGATGGATCAAAATGGAACACAAAATTGGAATGCTTTTAGATCTTGCAAAAGCATCTGACATCGTTGATCATAACATTTTAAATAATGATCTCAGAGAGTAGAAATACCGTACTGAAATTACGGGACATTATTTTACCTTTCCAATTCATTGCCAATTGCGCGTGGTGTTCCGGCAGGTTTTTATTTTAGATCATAATCTCTTCCTAATATAAGTTAATGATATACTTGCGTCGATTCTAACAGGATGAACAGTTCTCGTAGCTGATGATACGAATATTCTTTGCCATATACAACAAATAATATAATATCAGATGTTTCAAATTAGTTCCGTAATAACAAACTAATAGTAAACGATGAGCAAATGGTTTTAATGAATTTTTCAATTTCCAATAAACCATTGCACTCCCCAATGAATATGAACGATGTGCCATTGATTGATGTTAAAGTTACAAAACTTTTGGGTCTCTCCATGCAGTCACACCTCAAATTGATTATCCATTTAAACGACTTGGACATACAATAATGTCTATGGCTACGTGTTCACAATTCTTTTAAATTCAGACAATATTCAGACAGCTCGTTCTGTATATTTGGTGAATGTTCATTCCCGCTTGAGATTTGGCTTTATATTTTGAGGAAACACGCTCTTTATCTTCCACATTTTTAGACTACTGAAAATAATTGTACGAATAATAAGCAAATTCCACCTACGTGACATTCGTAAGCCTACGAATTTCACCATCGCCTTGTCTCTTGTTTCATAAATCAGTGGTTTTTGTCAAAGATGGCTAACTCAACGGTGGGAATATATTTTCAGCGAATATAGATGTCTGTAACTGTACCATTCGACATAGTAATATTAATCAGCTGTAAGTAACACCAGATCGCTACAAAAAATTTCTCATCCAGTAGATGCACATTATTTTACAACACATTGCCAAATGACATTACGCGATTAAAATCGATACACAAGTGTAGAGTAAATTTTTTCTACTGCATAACTGTGTTTATACAGTTTGTCACTAATGAGTATCAAAAGAGAAAATACTATGTTGCAAATAAGTCTTTATTACATGGGAGCGAATATTTTCATATCAATTCTTTGCAAAAACGCTCACTGCTACCTGAATTCATTATACAACTGATATGTATATGAGTTAGGAGAGATATCCCAAAGCTCACGAAACCTCACACAGATTGCACTTGATTTGGTTTATATATGACATATGGGAGAAGTATCATCTGCGCACGTTTTCTTGAGCTCCAAAACCCTTTCCCAACATTTTAATTATAACTAGTTTAAACATAAATACAAATTTTAAAAATGAAACAAATAATAGTCTGCAAAATTTGTGTAAGAACTTGGCTAAAGATACAGGTCATTCACAAATCTCGTAAGTGTAAGAATTGCTTTATTTGGAACGGTCCACATTTTGCGCAAAGTATTGTAGAGGCACTGGCAGTTACTAGAACTGCTCCTTAGGTAGCTGGTTGTAACATGGTGTAGATTTTATATTCAACCGACTCATAACACCTTTAGTCGTCATGTGGAGGAATAATAATATTAATATTAATAATAATAATAATAATAATAATAATAATAATAATAATAATAATAATAATAATAATAATAATAATAATAATAATAATAGTCGGCCCCGTGGCGCAGACGGTTGCGGCAGCCGTCGTCTGTGCCGAGGAGGCTGCAGGTTCGAGTCCTGCGTAGACATGGTCGTATTTGTGAGTCTCTTCATCCGTCATCATCAACCTATCATCTCATAATTCACACCTCAAGGCGTAACAACCTTGTTGTAATCCAAGGATACAGCTGAAAAACTGATCCTGGAAGAATTACACACGTTAATCGTGTAGCGTGGTCAGTAATGGCCTATACGCCAATAATAATAATAATAATAATAATAATAATAATAATAACAATAATAAAATTAAAAAAAGAGCGAGATTAGCAACATGTGAAATAGTAGACATTTTCGCCGAGTTATAGAAAACTTATTTGCAACGGTAAACGAAGATTTGAATTTTTTTTGCTAACAAGTAAATAGTAACACACTCCCGGCTGTATTCCTACCACCACAAGCAAAAATAGAGCTCGACAAAACGTGCGCACAGTGAAGCTACAATTATGTCCAGGACCAAAACAGGGGGCCATCTCAGCAATTGCTCAATGGATCAGGGAAACTGGACAAAAAGCTGATCGTAATGGGGGGTCACTGACCCGGAAGTTAGAATATATTACTTATTACAGGCATATTCAGTTTTTTTTTAAATATTATACAATACAAATGTAAACTAATGAATAATACTCTGGAAAAAAGTATTACAACACCCGGAAGAGTACGAGCAATCAAATAGGCGACAAGGGACGTTGGGGATGGGGCTGTGATTAACATTTCACGGATGACTGACGCCGGGTGACGTAATGGCAGCGTGACGAAATGGCCCGGACGCGCCATCTTTAAGGCTAGCCGCAAAATGAGACGCAGGTCCGTGACGTGACTCAGAGTGAGTCACGATGAGTTTCTGTGAACCACTATGCTTGTCGGCCCCTCGCACGTTAGAGCGCAGGGAGACGTGTCGCCGCGTCTGCGCGTGGTAACCCTGCGGAGCGCAGTGTCTTGCGGGCAGTTTCCGGCGCAGGTTCGCCGTGACTCTGCTGAAGATGGAAGAAAAAGTGATTGATGCCGTGCATGTTCGTAAAGTTCGCTTCACACAAACCATGATGAAGTGTTTAATAAAGATGACACGTGTTTTATGACCCGTGATAACTATAATTAATTAGTTTCAAAAAGCTTGCTTTAATACTTTTTAAAAATTAGCTAATAATTAACTAATACTTAAATTAATTACCAAGATTCTCTTATTGTTTCAAAAATTCCACTGAAAGCGCAGAGATATGCAGTTACCTTCAGATATGCGAAAATATGCAAAAATCTGGAAAATAAAATTTGACAGGAGTCGTGCCACGCTCAAAACAGACAACCACGTGGAAATCGGCGAGCATTGCCGAATGTTAAACAAAGGGCGGAGTGATGACGCACTGGGACTTTCCGTGGACGTAGCGGGCCCAGAGCGGCTTTGGGGAGGAGGCAATGGGGGTGGCGTGTAGCGCCAAAAGGGCCAATATAAAGCCAGGAGAACAATGTCCCAGTCTTCTAGTTCTAGCGGCGTCGGTGAAGCGCGTGTCTGTGCGTGTAGGTGCACTAGGGCGAGGGGCCGGCAATTCATTGTCGTGACTTGCGAGACGCGTAGATGGTCTCAAAGTAGAGCGGCTTCATACAGGGAACATCGGTGGTATGTTGCGGTGTGGTAGCCGTTCTTAAATTATCTCTCCTTGTAGTGGATCTATTTATTTAGTTTATTGTGAGCAGGGTAGTTGTTAAATTGAGACTACGGTCTAGATTGTTAATAAATATACTGTTTTACAAACCTCTCACGTCTGTGTTCGATTACACCCAAAGGACGCCACACAGGAAAGCTCCAAATGGGCTGGTTTGTAAAGAAATGTGATAATTTTCTAAGAAATCATTAGCAAAAAGGTAGTAATCATTTGCATACAAATATGAGTTCTATTGATAACTAAAATACTATAAAATAAATACTTGCTTTAAATACACTGCTATGTTTTCCTCGGTTCCAATAGGCACTGAGACATTGTAGCCCTCTGTGCAAATTTCATTTTTGATCAGATCATGTACATCTCTGAACAGATCACTAGAGACCGGAAAATATGAAGTATGGATCGTCAAAATATGTAATACATCAATAGGTAATAAAAACAGTAAGAATATGTAAAATCGGATATAATATGTACTATTAAAATACACTAATCACAAAACACATTTCAAAAATACAAAATTATATTTATAAAAAATAGTTCATAAACAGATTTTAAAAAATACAAACGTTTTAAAAATAATTTAGTCAATCAATCAGTATTAAATTTTTTTATCTATTGCTATCCAGAACCGCAGTTTAGCTGCCAGACTAAACGCAATAAGAGCCATCGTACAAACTGGCAAATCTACGACCAGCAAACTTATCACTGCAGTGGGCAGCATTCTCACTGAAGTTAACACGTCGGCGATCGCCGAAGGTTTTCGGGAATTAAGGATAAAGGTCACGAAACGCGGTGTCAATGATTCTTTTCGGTGAAAATTATCAGCCGCTGAGGAGCTCTTCCCCCACTCAAATACCTGAAGTACGCGCCGGACTAAGAGAACATCCGACCGTGTCTTCACGTAGCATACCTGAAGTCAACAGCACGCAGTAATAATGTGGGAGGAAAATGCGGATTGTTTCGAAAATCTTCTTTTCATAAATAATATTCAATAGAATTGGAGAAAATTGATAGAAAAAATTATTTTGTGAAAATAGCAAAATATGTAATAATGTATTAAATATGTAAATATATGTAGCAAAAAATTACACAATAAGTTTAGACCACGACGATTCACCAAGATCACAATTTTCAGTAAAGTAAGTAGAGGGACAACAAATATGTAATTAAATAAAAACCCGTCTCTAATAATCACGATTTAATCTAAAATAGTTCTAAAATATGTCATCATCAAACTTATTAGAGTAAATTATTCGTGGGTTTCTCTTTTCTTCATGTAATCACTTCTTTCACCTTTTTGCTCCAATAGAACGGCAAAACATAACATTTGTAATTCGAACTCGTTTTTGAATTCCGATTAAAAACTCAAATCCACTAACATCGCGTAAATAATCGACGTACGAATTAGCGGTCGTACCGGAGTGAAGAGCGTAGTGAACTGCAGCCCAACTTGCGGTGACCGTCGCTGTGACACTCTGCCGTGAGGAATTCGTCCGTGAGTCACGCTGCGTCATGTGACGGACGTGCCTCTCATTTTGCGCCTAGCCTAAAAGGCGTTGTCCACTGCGATAAGGTTTAGTCGGGACAGAAGTATGCCACGGCGTCGCACTCGTTCGTCCTTTAAGCAATTGGACCAGTTTGAGAGGGGTCGGATGCGAAGCGCTGCGCGAAGCCGGGTGGTCCTTCCGGCGCATTTCAGATCACGTGGACCGTGATGCGACGTCGGTGCTGGCGTCGATGGGAAGACGAGAATTCCCATAGCCGTATACCACTTCCGGGAGACCGCGGAACACTGACGAACGTCATGATCAACGCATCGTGATGGCGGCGTTGGCAGACCGTACGGCCACCCGCGCCGAGATATAGGCACATGTGGTCCCCAACGTGTCTACACGCACCATTGGCAGCTGGTTACTTGCTGTAGGATTACAATAGCGCATACCTCTGGCCAGACTGCCCCTCACGCCGAACCATTGTCGGGCACGTCTGGTGTGGTGCAATGTGCAAGTCAGCTGCGAAACGGAATGCCATGCAGTGGTGTTCAGTGATGAGGGCCACTTCTTCCTGCACGCCAGTTATGGTCGTGTGCGTTTGCGGCGTCGCACAGGCGAGCGCGTGCTTCCGGAGTGTGTTCGGCCACGTCACGTAAGGCCCAGCTGGCAGTGATGAGTGATGGTGTGGGGTGCCGTCAGCTACAACTCGCTTTTATCTTGAGTGTTCGTGGAGGGATCAATGACTAGCGCTGGATACATCCAGCACGTTGTGCGGTCTGTGCTGATGCCTTCCACCCTCACACTGCCCGCGTTACGCAACACGCTCTCAGCGTTGTTCGTCAACTGGCCTGGCCGGCACACTCGCTGGATTTGTCCCTGATCGAGCATGTGTGGCACATGATGGGCCAACGCCTGAGTGTGCTGCAACTCCTCCAACAATTCTGCCTGCTCTGCGTGAAGCGGTGCAGGAGGCGTGGAACAGTGTACCGCAGGACACTATTCGCCATCTGTATGACGGGATGTCAAGCTGCCTCAGGGCTTGTCCCGCGCGGCCCCCGGCGGGTACACGCAGTACTGATGGCCTTTCCGGGCCATGGTTCTCTGTTACAGAACGAGCGAGTCTCACATGGCTCTGCCCATGTACTCATGTGTAGTATTCTGTCTGTATGTGCGGCATCTGTACGGAGGAATAAATTGTATAATGCAATCGGGATGTTGCAATACTTTTCCGCCGGTGTATATCATTGTTAAAATAAACATTTTTCTTTTTGATTATCAGTATAGTCTCTAATGCACCTGATGAATGCGATTTCTACGTGTTGTAAATACAAATATCAGTATTGCATGAAAATATGTTCCCACCGTTAAGTAAATAAGTTTTGACAAAAGAAGAAAAACAAACATATAGATTCGGAAATAAATAGGCAAGGCTGTGGCATGATTCCAAGCTCAGTGAAGGAAGGCTTGCAGGAATTATGAGGATGGCATTTTGTTTATTATTCGATTAATGTTTTTCACTTATACACAGTCAAAATGAAAAACGATAATTTGAATAATTATATTTCCCACTGAACTCCAGAAGACGTTACAGATGTGAATTTAATGTCCTTGTGCAATTGATAAGCGAGTTTTTGGCGAGGTTCTTACCATTGAAGAAAAAATTAAGTTAAGTGATGACAACTGCAAGCCAAATCTAATCATATTATTATACGGAGTTATTCTAAATGATTTACCTATAAGTAACATGGAATGATTTCGAAACAATTGACTGCTCATCAATACAAAAATTGCACTTGACTTTATTTAGAGATATATCTGTGAAGAACCAGTGTCTGCTCCTTAAGGGATCTAGGGAGGCGCCCTCCCTAGAAAAAGCAACCTCGGGAAAAGTTGCAGAATGTATTAAACTTGCAACAAATGGACTTGTTTAATTTGTGCATATCACCAGCGCAATTTGTGAGGACGAATTCAGTTTTAAATGCCCGATTATGCGAAAGATAAATGTTTTTAGAACGGGCAGCATCGTGGACTATCGAGAGTGCGTCCGTAGCTGGTGCATGCGATGCAATGGAAGCTTGAGAAACTGGGGGTACTAGGAGTTGGGTGCGGGCAACGTGCTCTTACTTGCGTTTTGTTAGGCAGAGTCCGCGGCTATTAACATAGCTAAGAATACCGACTCTCATCTGATTTCATAAATTACTGGTTTATTTGCGGGAAATATATTTTTCAAAAATCTGTCATTTTCGCGCGAGCACAATTGTATCATCCGTTATCAAATTAAAAATTGTCTTTGACGAGGATTAAAATCCCGATAGTGTAAATCGGTTGTACTCTACATGCCGTAGTTTTTTCCTCGTTCAAGAAATAGTTTGCAAAGGTAAAATGTATGTGATAGTTCAAACATGCATGCCGCCTCTCCCAATTCGCAACACACCGGCGATCATTACGAAGAATAGATTTTCTTAACGAAAAAATCAGTTTTCAATATCGCAGGAGAATGAAAACGCCGAAAAAGTTAAACTTTTCTAACTATCGAAAATTCAGAATTCAATGTTAACGTGCCCTCGCCATATAAGCTACCTTTACTATATCTGAGAAAAAGTAATACAAAAAATTTGGGGGCAATTTTTGAGAAAAATTGAAAATGTTATGGCTTCATGTAAAATACCTACCCAAATCGAAAGTTTCGAAAGTGGCCAGATCCGATGCAGAATGTCAATTTTGGAGAAAAATGTAAGAACGGTTTAGGTGATAATGTTGACAATAGGCGAACTGACGTTTTGCCTTAAAGACAATTTTTCTTTATCAGGGGGCAACAAAAACTGAATTACGATTAACGTTTGGAAGAAAGTAATCTATTACATTTAGTAGTAAAATGTATCAATTTTTTCCATATTACAGACCCGCAAAAGGAGTTTATCTGTCGTAAAATTGCCACTTTCTGCTGCAGCATTACAATCACTTTATCTTTATTACGTCGGTACGTAGTAGGTGGGAACATAAGTCGAGGTATCTGTTTAAAAAAATCTGTTGCCGTGCGAATTCCAGCGCCATTGCGCACGGAAGAGTCCTAGCATCGATTTTTAATTTATGTAAATGATAAAGGACACTGCCTCAAGTTCTGTCAACACAAAATGTACTACTTATCGGAATTAAACTCCTTTGCCCAGAAAATTAACGCAGACTGAAATACTTTCAAAAAAATTGCTGCATCTTTAGAACTCCTATTAGACCCAACGAAATCGCAAAGCTTCATGAGAAGCTCTCGCAACGCGATGAACAAATTGGAGAAATTCTCACTACAGGAAATCATTCTCCTCTCCCGAAGTGCAGCGATGCAAAGAGGTTAGAAATTCATATCGACAGAACGCTTAGCTGAACCACGCAAATAGGGAAGATATGCCAAAAAGTCTTTGCAGGCCTTCACTCTTTAAACCGCGTACGAGAACTATTACCTATTAACACCTGCAAAAATTCAGTAGAATCGCTCTCTATGTTTCATTTCGACTATTGTGATTTGTTATTTACAGGCTTAAAATCAAAGTAACAGTGCCAATTACAAACGGCATAAAATGCCTGCATTCATTTCATATTTGAATCTTTGTAAGTACGGTCGTGTACCCTGCGTATTACGGAATAATTTTCAATTGAAAAAAAGATCTTTGCATAGCATCCTCCTCCATAAAAGTTGTACAATAGCCATCAAACATACGTATCACACAACTTCAAAATGCTAACATTGAAGCGATCACGATCCTCGTAATTACTGTGAGTACCTCGATACAATAAGGTATACTACTGTAAATTATTTTCTGTCGCTCTAACTAGAAACTACAATTCACTACGACGTATTAAAAAGATAACATAAGAAATGAAAACTCAACGTAAATACTGGATCATTAACTATGGCTTACATCACATACATCCCTATCGTAATTTCCCCATTCCAATAAAACAACACGAAGAATACCAACTTATTAGTGACCTTCATTCCTTAAATTCCAAGTCGTCTCGCTATTTCCTGTTTTCCAATTTGCACTAATACTGAGAAACTTAAAACCAAATCCTCCCACCTTCTGTAATACTCTTTTAAGATAATAGAGAACAAATTAAATCGTAACGGTAGAGGTACACTTAATAATACATAACACAATATATGATATATGAAAAATGCTGAATAATAAAATAACATATTATGGATTTTCATAATGGACCATTATCTTTTATTAGCTTTATATATTATTACTGCTATTGTAATCAACATGAAATCTTTGACACATCATTTACACTATTTTTTTTAAATGTTTTGGCTGTTATTTTTATGTACTATGCAGTGAGCATCTGGTAATGTAATCATACCAGATGTACCATGTAATCTGATTCTCTGTTTACAGATTACATCCTAAACTTTTGCAAATTATTTGTGGCACAACGAAATACTATCATAATCACATTGTGACGTTCTCTCACTTTTCCATCCTCATCATCACTAACTTCCTGTATTTCCTTATCATCGCCTAAAATTATTTCCCTTTATTTTTCACTTTCTTTTGCATTCACATTGTCCCCAGAAAAGGATTTTTAAACATGTTCAACCCTAAGCTGCCATTTAGATTGAAGTTTTCCATGGTTTACTCAAATACTTAGGGGATGTGACAAAATATTCCCTAGCGTAGCATACCAAAAATAAATTTAAATTGGTAAATTTTGCTCCGCTGTTGAGATTACTGACTTTTTACGATTTTTCTTACGAACGCAAGATATGACTCTTTACACCACATGGGGTTTCAACAAAACAAAAACAATAAAAATTTACTCATACGTTACATGCAGCCCAACTTAATTGCTCTTTCTCATGAAACGCGAAATGTCACTTATTATTTGAGGCGTTGCATCAGACAAGACACAAAATAGTAACTTTAATGATCTGTTTCTAACTTTGACTAGTTTCTAAAAACAGAGATTTCAAATCAATGCCGAAAAATTTACCTGGAACGTTTTATTACATATTTGAGATAAGCAGAATGAAATATATGAAATGAATGCCTACGTTATACCATCGATCATGTTAAAATGTGACGATGGTCTGAGAGGTAGCTTCTGATTTTCTCTCCGGAAAAAATAAAATTACGACTGTTTTCACAGATAAAAATATTTTATCAATGCATTAAACATAAATGATTAATAATTAATAATTTATATGAACATGAAACAGTCTCCGAACTATTATAATGAAGTGTTTAGATTATGTTAAGTCTTACAACTGTACTTTATGTACAGTATTTTAATGTAATCACCATTAAGGCGGAGAAACATTGGTGTAATAACGATACTGGAAAATAAATATTAGAAGATTGTTTCTTCCTTCACACATCTTCAGCACACAGATCTAACCGGTCTTCACCTTCTAGCGTTTGTAAGAAGCTATCAAGACATATTATCATCCATTGAATGCATTTCTATTGAAATATTAAGTTCTGTCTAATTAGTAATTTATTGATTTGAAAATATCCGGATTATACAGCCCAAAGAATGTAATCAGAAATATTATATCAGACAATGTAAAGGTCTGTTTTAACTATGTTATTGATTACACCAATATGTACCATTTGGACATATTTGAAACTTGTTATTTCCCTTGGTAAATCAACTGGAGGATTGAGCAAACGCCGACCATTCGTCAGTGCTGATAAGTCACTTTAACACACGACTCGCATATGGGAGACATCCAGTCTTTCCGAACAAATGTTTCTACTTTGGCGGGCAAGCTTGCCTATCTTTCCAAACTTCCAATCACATAAAAGTCTCGTATAACCTACTTGGGGGAACGAGGAAGAAACAATCTACGAGAATACCTCAAATTTCATAGAAGTGTCAAATAACGACTATCTCTGAAGCAACGCCTCATTTGAGCCCGAACGCCCCAACAGTAATTAGGACAATGTAAATGTACATTTACTGAGGTGGTTAGGCGGAAGAAAAAGACTAATAGCATACGCATCTCACCACAAATAAATACATTATTATTATTATTATTATTATTATTATTATTATTATTATTATTAATAGTAGTAGTAGTATTTTTGGCATTTGAGGGTAGGGTTAACCCGACGTTTGTCAGCTAGCTGTATTCCCAGGCCTGGGCCCGTGTTCTTATATTTTTATTCACGCCTAGGGGTAAGGGAGCAAGCCGCATTACCAACGTTCCTTGCTTACTGGGACTGCCTGGGCTTTTTTCTTTAGTCAGATAGCAATTAAAACACGATTTGTATTGTAACGTTATAGCTTCATTTTAGCCCCGGCCGAGAATTGAACCCCTGGACCGCCACCCAGAAAGCTAGCACTCTGCCCATGAGCCACCCAATAATAATAATAATAATAATAATAATAATAACAATAATAACAATAACAATAACAACAACATTTGATATGTACACTATGTTTCAAGATCTTGAGTCAGCTAAACCTTACAAATATCTGGGCATTGAAGAATGTGAGAACATTTCGAACGACTCAATGAAAGAGAGAATTCTTAGGGAGTATTACTGAAGAGTAGAACATCCTCCAGTGCGTTCTGAACTCCAGGAATACAAATTCGTACATAGAAAAGTCTCTGTAATATTCTGAGAAAGTGATAAAATAGAAACTGGTCGATAAGTTTGAATTACATTTCTCTTCTAAAAAGGAAATTTTTGCTGTTTTGAAAATATCTGGAAATATTCCTCTGCATAAAGAAGCATTGAAAATGTGTGTTAACGGGTGTTTTAAGGCAGGCGCAGAAGTTTTTAATAAACAATCTGGAACTTCATGTAAACCCTTATAGTATTTATTTTTTAGTTTACAGACTACTCTGAGGATTTTACTGGAAGACGTTGTGAAGTAAAACATGTCAAAATATTCTGGGGAAACGTATGATGTCGAATTGTTTGGTTTTAGTCCCTTTATCTAAATCGCCAAAACGGTTTAGGAGCTAGCGTTCATCACAAACGGACGGACAGAAAAAGACGTTGTGCCATAAACTGATTTTTCGGTAACAGGGGTCCATTAAACGTGGATCTGGCCAAACTGGTCCATTCTAGGAAATAGTTTACTACATATTAGAACAAGATTTACTCACTGTTTCTATATAAGTACACCATAACACAAGTTTTTCTGTGGACAAATTTCATTTTTTGCAGAAGCATTACAATAATACGCAAGTAGCTACAAGAAAGTTAAAAACAAGTAAATAATGGCTTTTAACACAACGTATAGAACCTGTGAAACTCAATATGCAGCACAACTACGAATTTCGTAGAAAATCTTACTTCGTCCTCTCCACTTAAAACTTGGTCTCATCAAACCTTCGTTGAAAATGTGGATCAAAATTAACAACCATTTAAATATCTATTTACAAAATCTCTCAGAATAAGTCACGTGAAGATCAAAGGAGGAGTATTGTGGATCCACAGGTTCACCATATTTTTCACGACGTAGTTTTTGAGGGCGCATTGAATGATATTGAGAAGGAGGCATAGTCATATTTTCGAGATGGAAACAATTTCTTGGGATAAAACGAGTAGATATTTGTGAGGAACTTGGAATATTCATACAGACATTATACCACAAAATGGGACGTAATGTGTGTAACACATTTTGGGGCTCGGAGAACGTTATGTAAGAAGGTGGAGATTTGTACAGAATTAATTTACACAATGGCAAGAAATGAAATAACTTCCAGTATCTGCTCCATTTAATTAGAAGCTTTTCAAACGATACATATTTTGAGCACGTATAAACTCAACACTGTGAAATAGATTTGTAATAAATGCAGGAGTCCCGCACGGCTCTTATCTTTCTCCATTACTATTTTCAGAGTATACGTGGAACTACCTCGGTTAAGTTACATGGAAACTGCGCTTTATGCTGACGACACCGTCCTTTTTAGCTCTCACTCAGACCTAAACTTTGTAATTGACGACATACAGATTAACCTAATTTCACCAAATGGACAGCAAACTGGAAAATAAATATAAACACATCTAAAAGACAGTCAATAATCTATACTCGCATCAACCCATCCTAGTTTCAAAACACACATTTACAATGGATTAATACAAATACTCCAGATAAGTATTTAGGAGTACTACTTGACAACACACTAAAATGAAAATTATATATCAAATCAATAACAGGCCGACCTGGGAGTCGAGGTGGCCAAGAGCGTGTGCTGACTCAGTGCTTCGGCCCGAAAGTCGGGAATTCGAGTTCCGCCTTGGACATGGTTGTATGTTCCTTGTCTCCTCATGTACGTGTTGTCGCGTAGGGCCTCGCGTTCTGCTGAGACAATATCAGAGCCAGCGAGTGGGTTGGTCTCGAGTGAATGCTTGAATATGCGCCCCATCGGGATTTAAAGGGTAAACGGCTGTCGGCTGGAGAAATGACCTGGGAAAAAACTTATAACAGATAAAGCAGATGCAAAAATGTCTAAATTATATACAATAATAAATGATTGTGGCTTAGTTTTAATTACAAAACAATAATAAGACCAACCCTTATGTATGCCTGTCCGATCTGGAACAACGCTACACAAACCAACCTAAATTAGATGTGATGCAAAATAAATTTCTCAGGAAAATTATATAGGCTTCATGGTTCTTAGGCAACATGAAAATCCAAAACAAACCTCAAGAGCCAAAAAAAAGAAAGAAAAAAACGCAACTGGTACAGTCATGCGTATTGAAATAAAGAGATCTGGAACCAATCAGAATACGGCGCTCCAGTCGGCTACGACTATATAAGAAAACTAAAGTCTATTACAGTTTTTAGATCGGTTACACCTGCGACAATGGCAGGTTATCACGATTTAAGTGAGTTTGAACGACGTATTACAGTCGGAGCAAGTGAAATGGGGCATCCGAGGTCGCGATGGAATTTGGATTTTCCCGTACGACCATTTCACGAGTGTACCGTGAATATCGGGAATCCGGTAAAACATCAAACCTCCGGCGTCGCTGCGGCCGCAAAAAGATCCAAGATCGTCCACGAACGGAACCGACGACGACTGAGGAGAATCATTGCACGTGACAAGTGCAACCCGTTCGCAAATTGCAGCAGATTTCAGTTCTGGGGCATCAAGGATCAGTCTGCGAACCATGCGAGACATTATAAATATGGGGTTTCAGAGCCGAAGGCCCACTCGTTCACCCTTGATGACTGCACGACACAAAGCTTTACGCCTCACCTGGATCCGTCTACACCGACATTGAATTATTGATGACTGGAAACACGTTGCCTGGTCTGACGAGTCTGGTTTCACATTGTTTCGAGCGGATGAACGTGTACGAGTATGGCGACAACCTCATAAATCCATGAACCCTGCATGTCAACAGGGGATTGTTCAAGCTGGTGGAGGCTCTGTGATAGTATGGGGCTTGTGCAGTTGGAGTATTATGGGATCCCTGATACGTCTAGATACGACTCTGATGGCACGTACGTAAGCATCCTGACTGATCATGTCCATTGTGCATCCAAACGGACTTGGGCAATTCCAGCAGGACAATGCGTCAGCCCAGACATCCCGAATTGCTACCGAGTGGCTCCAGGAACACTTCTGAATTTATACACTTCCACTAGCCACCACAATCCCAAGACATGCTTTCAACGTACTGTTCAGAAGAGATCGCTACCCCCTCGTACTCTTACGAATTTATGGACAGTCCTGCAGGATTCATGATGTCAATTACCACCAGCACTTCTTCAGACATTACTCGAGTCCATGTCACGTCGTGTATACTTCTGCGCGCTCGCGAGGGCCTTACCCGCTATTAGGGAGGTGTACCAGTTTTTTGGCTCTTCAGAATAAAACCCTTAACGGAGTATTTTAAATTTTGGCCCATAAAATCTCCTGATACTTCGCCAATCTCACATGGCAGCAAAATTCCAACTTGGTAAAACGTATACTTCACCAAATAGGAAAAGAACACAATTCTCTAAAGACTCCCTCAACCTCCTCCTAAATCATTTATCCATCATTCTCTATGAATCCTCCCTTAAATGAAACTCACTAATCATTATTTAAAACGTATCAATACCTATTTAAACTGACCTCTGCATACTACTATTCACTGACTAATCATGAGATTGAGATGACCCCCCTGAGCAAGAAAGAAACGCCTGCCGATGGGTGCTCCTAATAGTTAAAGTTTAATTATTTATATTTAATCTCCACTAAAAGGCAAAAATGGTGGCCAGGCGAAAATAAATTTTAAAAAGGAAAAAATCACAACCTTGTACTTCTCATGTTTCATATCGATCGAAATCTGACATTCTAACAACAAATCTGACTTTCATGGCATTTTCTGATTGTACGCCTTGCACCATGATTATAAATATATATATATATATATATATATATATATATATATATATATATATATATATATATATAGCATTATACCAGGAACCAACTTTTTGAACATTTTCATGCAATTCCTACCTCTCGGGCTCAATGGAAATACTCCATTGGAATGTGATGCGATCAATATGTGGCACTGTGGCACTTGCTCTCAGTAAGCTAAGTTCAATTACATTGACTATTCCACTCGTGAAATTAAAACCAATATTGTTTAACTATACGTACAAAATGCCCCAATCAGGGCGGTACATCTCAAACCGTTTATCGCTTTTTCTACCCGGTTTTTCTTACCGCTTCTACCTACTAGCCAATCATAAACAGTGACACATATACATGGGGAGTAGGATCTCGCTCCTTTGTTGTGTGGTTTATTCACCGAAACTGCGCATTTTAGCGCCAGCGAGGGACGGGGCTTGTCCCCATCGCGGGCCGCGCGGCCCAGCCGATGCTGAAGCTCTCGTTTAGCGAAAATCCAATTCATCCGCTGTTCCGGCTCACCAATACGGCCAGGAAAATTTAGACAACACCACCAACTCACAACTGCTTCTTACCATCGTCACACATTCGGTAGAAAGGATCAATCTTCATTGGATGCCGTTTCCTATACGTCTCTGGTTTGAATCGGACAAATGCATGAACGAAAATACGGTTAGACTAGGAGAGAGTTCTGTTGTTGGAGAAAAGAAGTACAAAATTCACATATCCGCAAAACTTCTATGAGAGCGGTCTCCTTCAGCGATTTACAGACGAATTTCGTTCACGCACACGCTCGTGAGACGCGCGGACTCACATAATAATGGAAGCATGCCTTCTGTACCATTGTTTCGACGCATGGCAATGCAAGCCATCCGATAAACATCATTTCAAGCTTAAATCAAGCAGTATCCATAGTGCAACCGCTCTATCAAGTAAGGCGACCGCCAGTGGCTTGGGTAACAGGGCGCGAATAACTGCCGCTTCATCCTCGCCATTGTCGAGCATCGAGCCGTCGCTGTGCAACTCCCAATGCCGACGCACTTGTGCCACGTGAGACTGTGCTGGGCGCACTCTGTGAAATGCGAAACGCCGCCTACCGTCGTCGCTGCTACTGCTACCGAGGAACGTAAGCCCATTGTGCGAAGGGGACAACGGAAGTATGAGCAGTCTGCTCTAAAGCTCTCACCTGCGAATATAGAGTCTAAAAGTTGCTGTAGAACCTAGCGAGTAAATAAACTCTTAAAGACGATTACTAAAGTATGACGACAGCGCAAAACGGTCTGTTTAAAGTTTGATGCAGAAAGCGGGCCGCACACAAAGGCTCTGTCAGTTAATGTCAACCGCCTAATTTCTTTGCTAAAACAACAATTATCGAGAAGTGCTAGATTTAGATATATTCAGTCAAAAAAACAGTAAACACAGTATGTAACGTAGGGGGGGGGAATAGAGTATCTGCGCACGTTTTCTTGAGTTCCAGAATCCCTTCCCGTCATTTTAACTATAAATAGATGAAAGATGAGTAAACGTTTAACATAAATAAATTAAAAATAATTTTAAAAATCGCAAGATTAGCAATATTTAAAAATAGTCATATTCGCTTCTGAGTTATAGAAAACTTATTTGCATCAGTACACGAATTGCAAGTATGATTTTTCTGCATTGCTAACAAAATAGCAACTCGCCCTTACCTCTACTCTTAGCATTATAAGCAAAAGGAGAGTTCAACAAAACGTGCGCATAGTGAAGCTACATTTACGTCCGGAAGCAAAACAAGGGGCCATCTCAACATTTGCTCAATGGATCAGGGAAACTGGACAGAAACCTGATCGAGATGGGGGTCATTGATCCAGAAGCTGAAGTACATTATTTGTTACAAACATATTAAGTCTTTTTTTTAATTATACAATACAAATGTAAACTAATTAATTATATATCAGTGTTTTGTTAAAATAAACATTTTTTATAATCAGTATAGTCTCTAATGGTATAGAAACAGTTATGCAGCAGAAAATATTTTACTTTTATCTTAAATTTGTGAACCGACTTCAAGTGTTTAATGTCATCTGGCAGTGCGTTGTTAAGTAACGTACGCGTATTGTATGTGGATTTCTGATAGTGAGCTGTCGATACTGACACTTGATAAACGCGACTTTTACGACGTGTGTTGTAATTGTAAAGTAATTATAATGTAATTATAAAAATTCTGAGACTAGGATTGTTGCCGTATAGCTCAATGCACATTTTTCCCCTTACAATGAACAAAACACTGTCCAAAAATCTTTTTTTTTTATCGCACAATCTGTCAATGTAGATGACATCGTTCTTGGAGATTCATGGGTCAAAAGCGAAACTAATTGTCCTTTCTTTCACGCAGATATTTTTACTTTCCAACTGGCTTTTATATTCTCACCTTACTACGTATTTACATAATAAAGAAAAGAATTGTAATACTGCGGTGAAGATCTACGTTTTTTCGATAGAAAAATTCTATTGTGGGGTCCTGGTAAAGAAAAAGTGGATGTCTTGTAGTAAATGTAGTATATGTAATAAATTACTTCCTCTAATATGTTGTGTAGTCAGAATCCACGTTTTGTGGATCCTTGACACCGAAAAATGTCTGTCCCTGTCTCCGTGATCAACGCTACCGCCTAACCTGGTCAGAGCCTTTTCTCCAACATTGATTTCCCCTATCTATCCGCGCGCGTTTGACGGGGGGGGATCATTTACAGGAAGTTTCAATTATATTTTCAAAATTTTCTAAAATATGGCTCAATTTCTTTTTATTAAACTTTGTCCTCGATTGCATAAAGGATGTTTAAAAATAATGCAGGTCTTGTTTTCGTTGAAATCTCTGAATTTTCTAAAATTGCAAAAGTTCAAAAGTTTTCAACGTCTTTCTACAATTACAATATTGAGTTTTTTTCCTTGATGACATTTTTCATTCAAAGATAGATCTTGAAATAACATTATGTCGAAAATGTGAGCAGCTTTCGCGTAATTGTACGTTAAATTACATTTTCTATAATTTTAAACAATTAAAAAAAAGCTCCAAATTTTGTAAAGGACCGTACGAAAGTGGCGCTGTTCCTTTTTTTGGCAAACTATCTGTGAATTAAAAAATTACAAAAGAATAACATGGCAACACTACAATATTAATTATAATTTTTTTTGTTTAATGAAATCTATTCTAAAACCCTTAACTTGGTCAGTTAACCTTACCTGGTAAGTTCTTTTTTGCGAGCTACTCCAACAGAGAGTGAGAGGTTTCAGCCTTGGATAGGGTTGTGTTAGCTTAAATAGTAATAATAATAATAATAATGATAATGATAATAATAATAATAATAATAATAATAATAATAATAATAATAATAATAATAATAATAATAATAATAATAATAATTTGTTTTGAAATGTGAGTTGAAACATTCACCATTTATTTTTTAATGACCGAAGCAATTTTTTCTTCGATGGATTAATATCGTATGTACCTGATGAGGTAAACATCTATTCACGAAAAGTTCTTTTAAAATAAAGTGTGAAATTCGAATGTTTGATTGGATAATTCTGTACTGATTTGGACTCTTAATTGGTTGTCTAAACACGTAAGATACTAAAATAGCACTTTACAACAGACAATCATTACATTTATAATTTTAAATAATAATTTTAAAAAATCTTTAATACAAGGTCATGTACATTTTTTTTAGAAAAATGAGTAGTTTCCGCGTAAAGCACGAAGTTAATGCAATTTATAAAAAATCTCAAAAATGGCTCCAATTTTTTCTTCAAGTTTTTTTCACGGATTGATTATACGCTTAAAAAATGGCGCAGGTCTCATTTTTGTTGAACTCTCTGATACTAAGAAAATTAACGTTAGAAATAATACGAGAGTATGTGCTGTTGTAGCGCCGCTAGTTAATATCCCTATAGATCTTACTTTTTTGAAAAATTTTCTCCATTGTATTCAGAGATCGTCAACAAAGAAAGATCAAGTCTCACTCCCGCTTTCAAAATGAAGGTCTCGGGACGTCCATCGCTTCTTTGATTCTACCCTGAAATGCGGTGATTTTATGCGTATCTTGTGGTAGAGCAGTTTATGGTTATCATTCATTTGTTCAACTTACGGCAGAGAGCAATGCATCAAATCATAATTAACACATAAACACAAAGCGGCAACCAAATGATTAAGTGATTCCGATGTACAAAGAATTCGCCAGAAACACGAACATTTGTGAATGAAATATGTGTACGAGCAGGTTATTGACTTAAGGCAAAATAATAGTAGATTATACATTATGTTTAAATAGTGCACAATATTTGCGAAATCCTCTTCAGTATTTCAAACTACATTGTTACAAACGATATTACTAACGATTTTGTTACAATGCTACATAATATTTATATATTTGACTAGAAAAACTCCCAACCAAAGGAAACGCAAGAGATTAAAAAAATATTTTATTGAGAATTGGTGCTTGCCATTGATTCTGTTTGTTGTGCTCCTTTCTTACAAAATGTCCATAGAAAAAAAATATCCAGGCGCGAATTGGAACCCAAGCGCTAGGAACAGTGTTATACCGCTTACCCCGACTGCACATATGAGGTTGAAAGATTCATTTTATAATGCTATAATGCAATAGGTTTTAAGCTTTTTGCTGCCGTTACTACCTTCAAATAACAAATTTTGCATCCGTCTCCCCACATTAAAATTGAATTGTTAATAACAATTATTTTCCCCTGAAAGTAAGGCCATCATGTATACTTTTTATTGTATACTTAGAGTGTATAAAAAATACTTTTCTACTCCCATTGTATAATTCTGTCATTTGATGGCTGAAACCAGTTGCATAATGATACTCATTACAATACAGATTCCATTATGATACATGTTCTTGACCAATTACAGAAAAGTTTACAAATCATATATTGACACTTAATTTATCATTGATAATCTATCTGGTAAATGTTTCGTTGGATTGGGTACATGAAAATTGCATTTAATAATATATTATGCTTGTCAGTTAATTTCTGATCTCATCTCGATCAGGATTTTGTCCAATTTCCCTGATACATTGAGCAAATGCTAAGATGGCCCCTTGATTTCAGTCACGTGAGCGGTTTTTTGACACACATTGATGCGAAACAAAACTGGAGAGCGAGGTCGAGTAACACGTACAAATGATTCATATAAATTTCATTAGTATCTCCATAAATCTGCAACGGTTCATAATTGATTGATTGTTTCTGGGCAGGTCAACTAACATTGCCATTACACTGTGAGTGAAATGGATGTTTTCATGGGAGGCGGTGGCGTTCGTACATCGCTTGATGGGGAGATCCGGCGCCGTCCTACTCGCCGGTTGGGGGAAAATTTTTCTTCAGCTATCTCCCTCAGGGCACCGGTCCAGTCGGGACCCGCTCACAGATCCCGACATGTGCATGTAGATGTGAGTAAGGGAAGAGAATACAAGGAAGAGGAAGGAAATGTTGCAAGAGGTTCGTGGTCTGTTTATAAGGGTACTGCAACCGGTATGCGCCTGGTATTTATCACAAAAATCACGGAAAACCACATATCAGAGCTGCCGGCCGCTGGAATACTTCTAATGTCGAATATCCGGCTCTGATCGAATTCGAAACTTCGAACCACCCGATCCGAGTCTGTGCAGAGACAGCGGCAATGCTAGCATTGAGCTCAACGTAAGTCGGTGATGCATCAGGAGGTATTCAAAGAAAACATCTTACGTGAGCCAACGTGTAGATTACGTATGTATCCTTCACAAGTGACGGAAATGTCTAGAAAGTTTGTGCTGTTGTGGCACTGCTAGTTTTTCTTATGATAAGTATTTTTATTTTCGCGATCACTCATATTCCTTCATTGAGAAGAGCTTATCAGAGGAGCGACCTTGATCTTTGCTCAGCGCTTTTTCTGACCGATAACATTGGCTTTTCTACTACTCTAGTATACTACGTTCGCCACAGCGACCTGTTGAATGTTGCTGTGTTTCTTATACGAGTATATTACAACTCTAAAATTACGGGGAAACTAATATTTGCATAAATGATATAATGATTTTATATTGAGAAATAAATCACATTAAGAGTGCAATATTAAGTTTCAGTAGAAAAGTTTAGAAAAATAACTTTTGCAATTTTGGAAATTCCGTAGGATTGAATGAAAATCCGACATATGTCGTGTTATATGAAGCAGATTTTATTGGAGAAAAAACAACAAAAAACAGGGAGGAAACTGATTTACACTATATAACCGATTTACCCTATATAACCGATTTACTCAAAGAGACGGCTTTCGACGGCTTTGCCGTCATCATCAGCACGTGTCCCGCCTTTTGCCGCCAGAAAGCCGGCGCTCTGAATAAATCAGTTAAGTTGACGAGGATGACTTCAATTATATCATGAAGATTACCTCAAATGGCTCCCTGTTTTTTCGGTAATTTTTTCTCCAATAAAGTTTGCTTCATAACATGGCTTATGTCAGATTTTCATTAATTTCCAAGGAATTTCCAAAATGCAAAAGCTCTTTTTTTCTAATATTTTCTTCTGAAGCCTAAGCCTAGGGCTGCAAAATTGTTCTTTAATTTTTTTCTTGTACGAATAAGTATCAAAAGACGGTAAAAATATGACACTTGTCCAATTTTCAGCAAACTCGGCAATTTCAAAAATTAACATCCCAAACGTACAATACCGAAGATAGAAATGTTTGTCTCATATGGAATCTATTCTAAAAAAAATAGTTGTTTAAAAAAAAGACACGAACATTTTTTTGAAAAAAAGGGTAGTTTTTACGTAATTTCTTTTTGAAGATAATGCAAAATAAAAAAACATTTTCTCAAAAACCACTCCAATTTTTTTTTTTTTCATTTTTTTTCCACGAAGAGAACAAGGGACGCTTAAAAGAATGGTGCAGGTTTCATTTTCGTTGAATTCTACGAGTTTTTGAAAACTGCAAAAGTTAGAAATAGGGCGAGAAATAATGTGTTGCTGTAGCCCCACTAGTTTCACCCTGTCATCGCTTGGCATCACTTGGGAGTTAGTAATAACGTTCCCCGGAACGAAGTGATGTATTCTCTGAGACATTTCACGATTTCGCGCGATAGAGCGTCGGCCGATATGAACGTGGCTGTGTCCCACGAAATTACAAAATCTAACAGTATATGACCAAGAGGAAGGTAATACCTAAGCTCTTTCTTAACGATTTTAATGCTTATGAGAGTAGTCTGCGCGCTGCCCTCCCCGAGGTTAGGTTATTTTGAATGAGATCAAAGGGTGATCCATCAAGTGGCGTGTCTTCAAATTGCTCTCCAAAATCTATCATGCCATTTTTACAGCCTTAACATCTAGTGATTGAATTTCATATTCTGGGCATGTTAAGCGTTGTTACTTAATCGCAGTGCTTGGGGAAAGAGTCCATTCAAGTGTGCATACGCGCAGTTCGTCTTCGTGAACTTTGTACATCCAACATGCGACCACGTAATTGTATAACATGCCAAATGGGTCAGAGCTCTATCGTCACTGTTAAGAGGAAATAATGATTCAACTATTTGTATATGCAGAAAATCTTACACTCGGAATTCTCTCTTTAGTCCAGTCAAAAGGTATCTGACCCAGGAAAAAATTTCGGACGTTTTTATTCTCAATGGTTCTATATGTTTTTGAGGGTGCTGATTTTGAATTTGATGTTTGCCACCTCAAAAAAGGTCGGCTTCACAGAGAAAATTGCAAAAAAATAAAA
Source organism: Gryllus longicercus (assembly GCA_038098605.1). Classification (NCBI taxonomy): domain Eukaryota; kingdom Metazoa; phylum Arthropoda; class Insecta; order Orthoptera; family Gryllidae; genus Gryllus; species Gryllus longicercus. The sequence goes on along the minus strand of JAZDUA010000339.1, from coordinate 214,346 downwards.
CATGAAATGTCGCCCTGTTTGTAGTTTATCGCCTATATCTTCAAACTAAGCGTTTCATCAAAGCAATTGTTATTTACAAAATTAAAGGCGATACAATTTCATAGAAAATGCATAATTTATAAATAATTTATAATGTGAGAAAATATTGAAAAAACAAAACAATTATGCAATGGCAAAAAACAACAAATACGTCTCCCGTCATGTAAAAGGTGGTATCATTTGATACCAAGGAAATCAGAAAAAATCTCAAATCAATGAAACAGTTTCTATTTCCACTGAAATTTGCAACTATTCGATTGTGTTATTACTATTTGCATATTGCGCGAACCGACTGACAGCAAGCCTTTAAGGAAAAGGGTGCGCTCCATTAAATATTTGCTACCCAAATATTGAGTTATAAAAGAGCAATGTTTTTGATATACTTAGTACGTAAAGAATTCCTGCACTTTGTATACGTGTACACCATGTTATTGCGTATTCATTAAGATGTTTTATTAAAATATTTAATTTATTGCAAAGTATTAGGAGAGTGTTTTATTAGTCGTTCTTGTGCAGTGCGTATTTTCGGAAAATCATTTTGTATGGTTGCATTGTGCAGCATATTGTGGTCACTTAAAAATTGCAAAATTTTGGTAATGGTAAGAAATTGGACTGGGTAATGACTAATGGATATTCTACCTCCGAATGTGTTTGATGAAAAAAATCGAGGAAAGTAACGGTTTGTGTTACATTGCGCACACACACACACACATACACACACACACACACACACACACACACACACACACACACATATATATATATATATATATATATATATATATATATATATATATATATATATATATATACTACTTTCTAATCCTCAACATTAAAAAGGCAAGTGGGAAGCCTCCAATTCTTTTTTTATTTTATTATTTACAAATTTGATGCTTGAAGTGGTCACTAGTGTTGTCGCTACCTTCACTTATGTACCGCAGAACGTTACAGGCACATTTGACTGTTTTTGTCACAAACACTCAAAAACATAAATAAAATTGTCAATGTAGCATACAAGATAGTTTATTATGTTTAATAGGGATGTGCGGAATTTACTTACATACCCACCTGCGGCACGCACTCTAATGACTAACGAGAGAGAGAGGAGAGAGAAAGAGGGGGAGGGAGAGAGAGGAGAGGGGGAGAGAGAAAGAGGGGGAGGGAGAGAGCGGAGAGGGGGAGAGAGAAAGAGGGGGTGGGAGGGAGAGAGAGGGGGGAGAGAGAGGGAAGGAGAGGGTGGGAAAGAGAGGGAGGGAGGGTGGGAGATAGAGGGAGGGAGAGGGAAGGAGAGAGATAGAGAGAGGGAAGGAGAGATAGAGAGATGGAGAGAGAGAGGGAGAGATATAGAGATGGAGAGAGCGAGAGAGAGAGAGAGAGAGAGAGAGCGACGGGAAGCCGAGGCGCAGCGACGAGGCGCTAACTCGCAGGGCGAGCGCACATGAAATTATCACCATCGTGTGTACAACGGGCGTAACTGGTCCAGAGCCTCTTCGACCCACGTAACGGCAAGCCTGACATTCATAAAAGAAGACTGCATTGCTTTAATAGGGAAGGATCGTAACTACTTTCTGTGCGTTCGAGAATTGCCGTATTCTTCTCTTTTTCGGACGTCAGAGACAAAGGAGGCAGGTGTGAATCTCTCTAAACTCACTGGATCATCACCTGAACGGTGCCTCGGCTGCGACAGGCGCTAAACGCCACTGCATTTTCCGGTAGGCGCAGAATGAAGGCTACGAGAGGTTGGGCTCTCACAAAGCAATCTCATCGTTCTACGAAACGCTTAGAGAGGTCATATGCGGTCTCACAAGTTCCATGCAAACCATTTCCTTTGCGGTATATAGCCAACTCTAAGAACTTGTGGAAGCTACCTAAGTACCTTACGGGAAACTTCATGTCCCAACTCGTTTGTCACATTCTCAAATACGGAGAAGTTTGGCATTTTATCGTCAATAAAGAAGGAATGAATCATAGAGATCTGGCCTGCTAAGATTACTGATTTGAATAACCATTCAACAGTGTGTTGTTTACTTCCAATTTATTATAGTCGTTATCTAAAATCAAGAGATGATGGTCAAAGAAATGACAGTGGTGACAGCGCTTGCAGTAACAGCAGTGGTGGTTGTGATAATTGTGATTGTGGCTGAAGTAGCTGCACTGGCCACGGTGGCAGTAATGGCTTCGGTTATTGGGGCGGTAGTGGTTGTGGTGGCGGCGGCTGTAGCGGTGACGGTAGCGGTGGCGGCGGTGGTGGTGGTGGTGGTGGTGGTGGTGGTGGTGGTGGTGGAGGAGGAGGAGGAGGAGGCGGCTGCGGCGGCGGCGAAGGCGGTGACAGCAGTCATGAAGTCTGAGGCATTTCTCGTAATAGTAAAAGAGAAGGGAGTTTGGATATGAAGGAGTGTTAAGGGCTAAAAGGTGGGGACACTGGCAGATAAACCCAGTAAAAAACAGTGAAGGACAATGACACGCCATAACGTAAATTGACTCCTCACATGCATACGCACGCTTCATGGAAGCCGTTTACGGAAGTTTACAGATACAATGGAAGTTATGACTCGTAACTGGAGTCTCATAAGTGACACAGTTTTTTTGGAGGGGCAGGGAGAGAAAGAACTTCAGAGGAAGATGCCGAGATGTGTCGGATATAGGAGTTAAATTTGCGTGACGCACTTCGCAAGAGTCTTCCGTGCAAACGCATAGGAATACGCACGAATCGTGCAGACAAGCCTTTGCGAGAAATGAACCCACAAGGGAGAAGGAATTTCGGTTACAACAGCACGTTTGTCAGTCACAGCTCGAAGGACGACCTTCCACGTCACTCAAGTAGCACAAAAGTGCTCGATCTGTGAGAGCTCGTAGTACATTTCCGAGATGAAAGGATGCAGTCGTACATTCAAGAAGTTACTCGTTTTATTTTCTTCCGGTATAATCGAAAATAAAATCTGACAATCAGGACACAAGCAATCACGTAGATTGTTGGTTGTCTGGTAGACGGCGCGTCCTAGGCATGGTTGCCTACGTTTCGGTCATAGTTCTTCAGAAGAGGTCGCAGAATGGGGACCGCAATGGCCATTCCTGTAACGCGACGTCTTTCGGACAATCAAAAATCTTCAAACACATCATGTACCCCAGCAAATTAGTCAACCATCCACAAATGAGCGCGTGCTCCTCTTGTGTACGGTATCATTCCCAGAAGGTTCACGATCTCCTGGGTTAATTCACCATCGTGTCAACTCAGGAGTTCCTTGAGTTCGTGAAGAAATAAAAGAAGCTATCTCCTTCAACTTAATAACTTATACTCAACTTAACTTAATAACACCTCCCTTATTACGTTGACGGCGATGACTTTTATTTCTTCCTGTAATTACTCAACAGTACCGCATCAGAATTGTCACAATCCTGAGTTGAGTTGCAACACGAACTCAGTTACGAGAGAAACGAGTAATTTTACAAAACCGATATATACTCCACATTGTCTAAGAAAAATCATATGTGGTCCAAGACTCAGACGAGCTGTACGCTTATCGGGCGTGGAGGGTAGAAGTTGGAGGACAGATTCACTTGAAATGTAAGAAGTGATTGCCGTATTACCTAACCCTCACTTATGGACCTAACTATAGTCTCTCTCTCTCTCTCTCTCTCTCTCTTTCTTTCTCTCTCTCTCTCAATTACGGAGAGAGAGAGAGAGAGTGAGAGAGAATCGTAGTAGAATTAGATACATAGGTGAGAGTTAGGTGGTATGGCAATCACTCCTTGCATTTCCTGGCAAGCTCAATTATGGACGTAAACGACAATCGTAGGTGGAAAGCAAAGTGTTCACAGATCGCGCAAAATAGAGCTTCCCTCGTCACGAAGATCCGGCGTCGAGAACCAGTGCTCAACCAGTGGCCCCAAAGTGGTGTGTCGTCATGGCGACAAGGACTAATTGCGTGATAAGCGATGAACTCAAGGCAGTTACATACGCAAGCCGAATTATATTGAGAAATTACTCTCAATATTTACGTAGTGCGGAAGACCTACTGTGCCAAATAGAAGACTGCAATGCCTCACGACTATATCGCGAAGACGATTTGACAACCTTCGTTTCATGATTTCCGGAACTACAAGTAGATACGGCTAATTAACTCGTTCTGCGATAAGCTCAACAAAATGGGTATTGCCTAAAATTCAGTATATGCAGTTTCTAGAGATAAACCAATATACGAACTAAATAAATCTTAGTACCATATAGTTCAGAAGTAGTCAAGGAAATATTACAATACAATATCAACCATATTGCTATTTTTTATTTACTATAAACCAACCACTATAAGTCTAGTTATCGATACCGTCGAATAGAAATATGTGTTTAAAGGGGAGAAAACGTTAGAAAGTGAGGTCCGAAATAAAACGGAAAAGTGCACTGCTGTCAATAATACTCTCAGAACAATATTACTACCTGCACCAAGTGAAACAAAATTAAAGGACAGTAAATAAATGTTTACAGTTTTCCTGAACAAGCTACAACGTAATGTAAACAAATATTTACAAAAATCAACAAAAAATAGTCTTCTGGGTATATGAAATACCAACCCATATAATTTGAATTCAAATAATGCACACAGAATTCATCACATTCATTATTTTACAAACATATTTCATATACAAAGAGATGCCAATCTCTATTTCAACCATCAGGTTGTTATACGAGGAAGCAATTTGACATAATTAGTAAATGATGCAATTTCATGAAAATTTTTAAACATGAACGAACAGTCACACACACACACGCACGCACACAAATATATATATATATATATATATATATATATATATATATATATATATATATATATATATATATATATATATTCTCGTATTACGCGAAAAATGTGAGGTAATAGTAGCAGGTGTTCACTACAGTCATTTAAAGTCTTGCACCATTTCTCGCTTTGTTTGCTTGTACATAGTTTTTCAGTATCCACTCTTGCGCCCCACTTTTCAGCATCTTGACGCGCGAAAACATATTCAGTTCAGTGTTACGTCGTGCGACCATAGTCCGCGACTGTTGTACAAAAGCCTTCGCATTCTAATCAAATGTGAAATTTCAGTAAAAATATTTGCTTGTGACGTTCAAAGACAGCCACAGGCAACGGTCAATGCTACCAATGACGCACGTTGCCACTGATTGACGCACATTACTAGAAAACATTACCGGTAGTTTAATTGGCACAGATCGGAAGGCAGAGGTCAGGGAAGATGAAAACAAACATCGTCAGATCATTACAGAAAGAGGAAAGCAGGAGACGGAGGTACTTTCTAAAAAGGACATCGAACTCTCGACAGCCAAACAGCGCATAAGGAAATCCAGCTCCCGGATCACATAGGGCATTTGTCATTTTACGAACAGCACTATTGGGTATCTTTGTATGTGTGGGTCATAAGTAATGAAAGTTTACGTTATTTACTAATTACAAAGAAAGCTGAGACCCAATAATCCCCGCCATTATCACATTTTCGGGGAATACTGATTATCCTCACTTCCTCTAAAATGGATTGTTAAAACAATTAAGAAAATAGTGAAATAGAGGATTCTCTTCTCGTGCCTTTTTTTCCCTTCCCCCCTTGTTTCACAAAATTTCACTTTGCACTTCTCAATATTGCTTTCCTTCAGAGACTACGTAAGGAACATAACTTTTCTATCGTATAACAGAAAAAAAAACAAGAGCTACAAAGGTTTCAAATAAAGTTTACTAATATTAGTGATACAACATTGCCTTCGAAAATGCAATTCGTTTAACAAGTTGAGCTATTTTGAGTGATTCGAACTCAACTCCAGTTTATTTCTTCGCAATCTTCCCAAAGGCCTTCTATTTACTTCAAAGTAACTCATCTTCACTGTTCACTATATATCTATGTATTCAATAACATTTTAAAAAGATCACCTTAACTGTTGATCTCCGGAAGAACCGATCAAGTTATCAAACTTTGGTAAATAAAAGTTGATTTTTACTTTCTTGCCTTTTAAAAAGAAAACGTTTTGTAATCGAGCGCCAGATATTGTCGATTTCTTTCGACAGATAAAAACTCCTATTGCCTGTCACGGTCACAAAAAAGTGGAAACGTTTGTTCCTATATGTGGTAAATTACTTCCTTTAACACTTGTGTAGCCAGAATCCGTGTTTTGTGGGTCCTTGATACCGAAAAAACGACTGACGGCAAAACGTCTGTCCGCTTATCTGTCTACACTGGCGCCTAAACCCTGCGAGTTTGGAGTGCATATTTTGATTTGTAGGGGTACATTATAGAAAGCCTCAATAATTGTTTGAAAATTTTCTTAAAAAAGGCTCCAAAATTATTTGTTTTTGGAACATCGTCCTCGGATAGCACAGAGAAATTTTTAAAATGGCGTGGATCTCATTTTCGTTAAAGTTCCTGATTTTTCAAAACCTGGAAAAGTTCGAAAATTTGTTCGTGTCTTCTAAAACTACAATATTGAAAATAGTTTTTTTCCTGAATGAAAGTTGTTCCTCACGCACAGATCGTAAAATAAAGTCAACACAACAATATTTCGGAAATATCATTAGTTTTCACGTACGTTTGCGTGAAATATACGAAATATTGAAACAATGATTTTCTCAAAAACGGCTCCAATTTTTTTCTTCCAATTGTCTCCTCGTATGTATCAAAGGACGGTAAAAATATGGTGCTTGTTCCATTTTCGGTGAACTCTCTACTGTAGAAAATCGCAAAAATAAATAAATAACAATTGGAAACATAGTATTGAAGATATGTATTTTCGTTTTAAATGAAATTTGTTTCAGTAAATCATATCTTTAAAAAAGTCAGGCATATTTTTTAAACACTAGTAGTTTTCGCCTAATTTTTGCTTAAATTTAATTCATTTTATAAAAAAATCTTCAAAACTGTTCCAAATTTCTTGTTTAATTTTTCCACGGATACATCAAAGGATGCTTGAAAAATGAATTTTCGAACAATTCATAAGTTAAAAGTAATGCTAGAAAGTGTGTGATGTAGCACCACTAGTTCTATTTTTAGGAAATAACATAAGGCAATTCACACGAAGATATATTTATCAAGAATGTTATGAGTGATTCGCCAAAAGTTCACTAACTCCGTATAACAACGTACTATAAAATTCCATTCTCCATTTATTAATGTTCCACACCGTATGTGAACGAAGTGAATATATGTTTCAGTGGGTACTTCATACAAGTCAATTAATAGATAGTCAAGTTCCAAAAGAGAGCAAATACTACAAATCTATTGACACTATGTAAACAGCACAACGGTCGATTAAGAACAGGCACATGCTTGCACATGCTTCCACGTTCATTAATGAATCTGCTAAAAGAACAGTACCGTCCAATATTGATGAGAATTTTTCTTTTTCTATTTAGAGGCTATTTAGAGAGTGTTAATCTATGATCACTTGCTGTAGATGACCCCTGACAATGAATGTGCTCTTTAATGAAGTGGCAAAAACGCCTTTAGTGTGTCATTTTTGAACTAATCCCTATACACGACGTATCATGAATTATTTATGTTGCTTATCTGCACAGATTCCGAAATGTATGATAAAATATTTTTAAAAGTTCGTAAAACGTGTAACATTAAAAAAAAAACACTTTAAACCATATAACTCATTCCTTCAAAGCAAAAACAACCAATTCTCCATTTAAATGAAGGAATACATATTATTCATGAACTACTTAAAACCCAAGTTGTGTAACTATTTTTCCTATTAAAAAATACTAATAATCGTGTTCAGCAAGTGGCATTCTATTTATGGTATTCCAAAGCCGTTTCTGAAGGTTTTTTTTCTCTCTCATAAAATTGCATTAAATTCAAGGAAAAAATACCCGATAACTACTTTTTTTGCAGGAGATTGCACTGAGGAAAAAAACTATCATCACAATTTTATTTATGTAATGTCAATATTTAGCAATTTTTGAGAATGTATTGTTCGCCGAAGATGGGAGAAGTGGCATTTTTAAATGTTTAATGCTCTAACGAAGTAAAAAAAATTAAACCAATCGGCGAGAACATTACGGACTATTACACACAGTTCAAGCAATATTCCCTTTAATATTATATTAGAAACGTTTGTTGTCGATAGATGACAATGTGAAATACGAACCTAAAATGAAATTGACATGCATATTTGATTTGGACAATAAGGAATATAATTGCTTGTAGGGCTGATAATTGAATACGCTTTATTTATACGCTACGATATAATTAGTAATTTAGAATGGTACTAAACAGAAAATTGTAATACTGAATCGTTTTCGTTTGATGATGACAGTAATAAACTACTCTTATTTTTTCATTAATGATGTTTAAATGAATCAGGTTTTATCAACCTAAAAATCTTGTTCTTAAAAAAATCATGGGTACTTTCTGCTCTAATTTCTGACAAGGGTATGTTCTGTTCACAATCGTTTATGACATCCCGCATGGAGTTCCTAGACCCACATCGAGCGCCTCCCCAGGTGGCGGATCGGGGGATGCCCGGGCAGATGTATCTGGTACCAGAGAAATTCAATAATGGGCCAAAACCAGCGAAGACTAAGAAGAGGACGGCAACGGCTCAGAAGACCGAAGAGAATGCTTGACAGCTCTCCAACGGCATAAGAGGCGGAAGACTTTAATGCTTCACATCTCTCAAAAAACTGCTACTTGCAGAATATGATGGCTCATCGCAGGTTCGGGAAAGTAAATTTCGAGAAAAAATCCATGGTCCTCCACGTTGGGGGTTGAGATGCTGGGCCTGCACCCTCAATAGGTATATGTTTTTGGAATTTGGAATGTGCAAGGTACAGCAACACAGGAATACGAAGTGTTTAAAGAATTAGACACATTCAATTGAGATGTACATATTTTATCTGAAAGTAAAAAAAGGGAAAGGTTTGGAAAAGATTCAAAATTACGTTCACATACACAGATGAGTAAACAAAGAAAACAGAGCAAAGAAAGGAATATTCATTGCCATACGCAAATCTTTAAAACATCACACAAAAATGGATTGGTATTATTGAAAATCTACTACCAGTCTAAAGAGAAATGACATGGCCGTAATTGCTTCCTATGAGCCCACGGACAGTGCAACTCATACCAAAAATGTAGAACTTTTTACCAACTTGAGAAACTTTCTGGATCAAATTGTAAACAGAAAGGAAATTAATAATTGTCACCATTCCCGTCACCTTGTTGGACGCAATTACGCTCGGAGAATATATTCCGCAGAGAATAAAGAAATCCAAATTGTAACCACGTTACACGTTACTTAGTAATGATGTATTATAATAATTAAATTTGCTCAAAGAATTGGTCCCGGTTGGGGCAACCAATTCTTTGAAAAAATTTAATTAGAAAGGAAATACATTTAATATGTGACTTTAATGGAAAAGTCGGAAGGAAATATAGAAGAAATGCAGTAGGACAATTTGGAGAAGAACGGGAATGGGGAAAGACTGATAGAGAAGTGCGAGCGATATGAATTGAAGATATGGAATGTTGTTTTTTAGCACAAAACTATCCATAAATACACCGGGTCTCAGCCATTAAGAAAATTATACTCCATAACTGGTTACATCATTGGTAAACAGAGTAATAGGACTACAGTGGAAGAATTTAAGGTGTATAGAAGAGCGGAGTGCAGATCTGATAACTTCCTTGTGCGAGCCAAATGTCTATTCCCCATTCGAAAATGGAAAAGTAAACGATCAAATAAGAGAAGGAGACTCTATAAGAAAATACACAGATAGCAAGTATATAGTGAGTTCACTAGAAGACCCATCAATACTGTTCTTATATACGTTCAGGCTAAGTGGGAAGTTTCAAAATGAGGCTGAGCCCTCTCCGGAAACAATGTACTGATGTGTATATTACAAAATATGATCATGAACCGGCAGACGAATGTTTGGGTGTAATTAAAAGAAAGCAGCAAAGGACTGGGATGTATTGGTGTAAAAGACAAAGTTTCTGAAAGGGTACGGGAGAAGATAAAAAATATCAAAAGTGTCTGACGAGCCGTGATCAAGCAGACAGAAAAAATTATACACAAATATCTAGAGATTCAACAAGGTGACTATAAAAAGTAAAAATTACATGTGGGACCTAAAGTGTCAAGAAATTATTATCACCATTGGAGTCTCAAGATCACGGGAAGCGTCGAAAAAGTTAAATCAGTTGAGAACAAATGAAAAGATACATCGATATTTGCAGCTTACAAGCCTAGACAGATGGGTAGGGAATTATGAAGAACTTCTGCCGGAACATCGTGTATAATACGACGCTTTATATCACCTGAAGGATACATCTGACAATCATGTAGAAGATAAACCAATAAAAGTTGAGAAAGCGGTGAAAAGTTTCAAAAGTGGTGAAGCTCCTGGACCGATAAATGTAGAACTAATAAAACCAGCCCCATCGATATTGTTCAAACAACTTTCGGAATTATTTAATGCGTGGCTCAGGCATCGTGAAATACCAGAAGCCTTTAGGGTGAGTTATAACTCCAACATATTTTAGAAAATGAGATAAAGAGGAATGCTCCAATTACCGTGGTATAACCGTCCTGAATTCACTTGGCAAAATATAAGGTAAAAATTCTAAAAATTGGTTGGAAAATCAAATAAATGAATTGGAAAAAGAGGAAAAGTCCATTTAAAGTTCACCATTTCGGAGTTTCATTCCGAAAATAACGTTAGTTACAAACAATGCGAGAAAGCATGTGCTGATAAAGCACCACAAGGTACTTTCTGGCCTATTACGTACTTATGTATCGATAAACGATTGTAATTCTGAAGCAAAAAGTTGCGATTTTTCCACAGCAAAACATGTACAGAGGGTCAGGATCAGGATCATATCGAAAATCAGGATTAATATTGTTCCTATAAGTAGCTGATTTCTTCCTCTAATACATCGTGTCCTCGATACTCGCTAATAGTGCTACAACAGGATGTACGTGCTTACGTAATTTGTAATTATTGGATTATTCGAAAATGCAGGGAGTTCAACGAAAATGGAACCTACGCCATTCTATATGTGTACTTTGCTTTAGTCGAGGAAACAGTACAAAATGTGGAGCCTTTTTGAGTTAACATTTTTTTAATGTCCATAACTTTAAGAAGAAGTTACTTCTGCCGAATAAAATCGTAACCCCCATGCAGGAACGTCCAAACAAGCCTTGGCCTCATCAAAAATAAGGACAAACCAAATGGCGCATTTGCCTCTCAAATCTGTTTTTAAAGGGGGATCCCGACAGTGACGCGGGTGAGACCATCCTGAAGCGACGAAATCTACATGAAGTACTATTACCATTTATTAGAAATCACTTGCCCGCCTTATTATCATAACTCTAACGGATCGCTAAGACAGACGGCGATTCAGTCTGTTTCAATGATAAAGAGTCGTTCATCATTTGAATCTACAAGATTCTTTCAGTCATTGTATGCATGACGAACAAACCAAATGTTCCCTGAAATATTACCCGAATACCAAAGGCGTTAAATGTGATGCAGCGAATGGTAGATAAACACTAGTTGAAGTGGCTCAGGGTATCAAATGATGTAACCGCAGTACCGCTGACCGGGGGTCCTCGGGTTCGAGTTCCAACGGTGACAGAATTTTCGACACTAGACAGACAACTATGCCGATTTCTGGAGAATTCTCGCGCCTGGCTATTCTGATCAGTAGTGTTCCGTAGTATCTCCGATCAACACCAGGTGAATGCTTGCAGCACCCTAACGAACGGTCCGTAAACCGAGCGTGATATTTCCTCCCTCTTCCTTGTCCTATCCTCACTTCTTACTTACACACACTATTATTTGTCCAACAAGAAAACGAAGTGGATGTAAACATCGCCATGTGGGTAGGTAGTGGCTGACACACATTCTTCCTCGGACTTACACGCATAATAAAATAGTTCCGTACCATTCACGTAAATGCTTGTGAAATACAGTAGAAAATCAGATGTTAGCGTCTCATCACATTATATGATGTGTGTTACATGTATGATGCGTGCTACTTTAAAGGAAAGGGGTAAACGAACTAAGCGGAGAAGTAGTTGCGATGTAATGGCGGACAGCGTAACACGTGTGCTTGTAGCGCAGTGAATCTATTTGACTTGTGCAAAATGAATAAGTGTAAAAGAAACTCACATTACAGCGCCAAGATCAGTTGCTTAAAATTGTGAGTAAGTGATTGTGTACGTGACCCGGCTATTGAGTGTATTCTGTGTATTGCATTTTTCATGTGTGCAAGCCATGTGGAATATCGTAAAAACTACGACTACATCATCTCGGTATTTACTTAGTAGAGAATGTAGTTTTAAAGGATAATGAAAGAGAAGTAAGTAATCGGAAAAAGTAGCAAATCTCTTCAACCAACACTTTTCTAGAATTACGGCTAAACTCACGAAGGAACTAAAATTGCAAAATTCAACATCATTTGCTTCCCAAACAATTTTCGACACAATGATTATTTCTGAAACTTCTAACGAAATCTTACGAATAGTCAGTAAATTAAAAAATAAATATTCATCTGACTTAGATGAATTTCCGGATTGTTTATTGAAAACTTGTGTAGCTGCCTTTATACACCCGTTAACTAACGTTTTCAATACTTCTGTATCCCACAGGAATATTTCCAGATGTTTTCAAAACAGCAATAATTAACCCACTTTAAAAAAAGGGAACAAAAACAAAATTCAAAATTACCGGCCGATTTCTCTTTTGTCAGTTTTCTCAAAAATATTAGAAAGGCTAAAAGAAAATATTTTTAGATCTTTCAAAAGCTTTTGACGTTACTGACAATAACATCTTGCTATCAAAATTGACTTCTTATGATATTCGTGGTATCGTCCTAGATTGGATAACTTCGCACCTTCAAAAATCGATCTTACAGAGTATAAATACCGTACTGACACGAAAGAACATTATTTACTCTGTCCAATTCTTTACCAATTGAATACGAGGTCCCACAAGGTTCGATCATAGGTCCTATACTTTATTAAAACGGAAAAACAGGTTTGTTCGTCGATGACACGAATGTTCTTTGCAAAAAAAGAAACAATAAATAGTGAGATTTCAGAAGTTTCAAATTGGTTTTCTAATAACAAATTAATAGTTAACGAAGGAAAAACAGTTTCAATGCACTTTTGCATTTCAAATCAGCAATCGTATGCTCCATGGAAAATGAACAATATGCAATTAGCTGATGTTAAGGTAGCATTTCTAGGTCTCCCAATTCAGTCAAACCTCAAATGGAATGTACATATAACAGAATTATACACTAAATTAAGTTCAATATGTTACGCATTCACAATTCTTTCAAATTCTGTCAGTATTCATGCAGCTCATTGAGTGTATGTTGCAAATGCACATTCCCACCTGAGATATGGCATAATATTTTGGGAAAGTTCATAATGTAATACCCAGACCTTGAGATTGCAAAATAAAATTATTCGAATAATGAAAAAATGCTATCCGCGTGATCCATGCAAGCCTCTCTTCATTGAGCTTGGAATCGTACAACTGCTTTGCCTATATTTTGCCTTCAATCGGCTAGTGCACATCATTAGATACGCAGTGTAAACCGCTGCTTGGCGTGCTTTACGAATGACTAATTATCCGTCAAATGAACTTACGACTATTCGTTATTGTGATATCTGTGTAATTGTGTATGTGGCACTAGCTCACCAGTGTGTTTTAGGTTTCACAGATCAACGAACTTTTTAAATTTCGTATCTTTCTAAGACCAAACATTACCGCTGTGATTAGTGCCAGTAGATGAAGCTTCAAGTTATTCCACAACAATATGTACTGTTTGTATAGTCTAGATTTCTTTCGTCGTAACTTGTTACGCACTGATTTCATTAATACTCCAAATAATAATTATGTCATCTTTACATACAAAAATATGTTTCCCTTGAGATGTTTCCAATTTCGTCAATTGCAACGCGACATTCGCACATTTCCTGAGACAAAATACACGTGTTAAGAGTCTATTTACCGAAGTACTACAAGCGCTTCATAAGCAGGCCCGCGCGTACTCCGCGATGCTTGAATAGCGAGGCCTGATTCAAAACATCCCACGCGTTCTGAAGAATGTGGCTTCCACAAAGACTAATCCCACGCGCAATGTGCCTGGAAACTTCATGCACGATCTTTTCCAAGAACTGCTGCTGCAACCTTGTGTACAGGTTACAGGAACGTGACTACGTAGTCCATTTACGAAATACACGTGTTATGTTAACACGTGTAACAAGAATTTGCCCCCAGCCGATATCCTTACTAGTTGTAAGAAGCTGACCATAGGATTGTAATCACGCGCTCATGATCCGAACAAATAGCATTCGTGGAAATATAACCGAATTAGAAAAAACATGTAGTTGACAGACTAGTTTTAGTCGTCCTAATTCTTTAACAACAGCTTCTTCAATGATCACTTTTATAGAACTTCATTTTGTCGCACGTTGAAAATTTAAAATCAATCTTTCGCCAATATCCCTATGCAACAGAGCTGCACAATTTTTTTTCCATGAGCATCCTCAATAACAATACATTTGAATGTCATTGTTTGTATTTTAGCAAGCAAGGGTGTGACCCAACAAGCCTTCCATGAAAAAGCACAGGCTGTAATGCAGCGGCAGTGATGGATATTCGATGCATGTGACTTTATTTTGATTTTGTTTCGCAAAAAGCAGTAAAACGTGTATGTGACGTCCCGAGAAGTATACTTTGCGCAGGTTTCAATGAGCTGTACTCACTAGGACATTCGTTTACTTCACTTAGTTGAATAATGAATAAAAGTACCAACAAATCGTGGTTGGGGTACAAAAGGAACATCCAGCAGTCCAGACAAACTATTGATATTGGCAAAGAAAATAAAAAGAAAGAAGACAAAGCTAAGGAAAATAAATCAGAGAAAAGACTCGTAGACTTACAAAATAATGGAAAACCCATAAAAACAAAATGAGCACCAAACAAAATGAAGACTGGTACTGTTCAATATATGACACAAAATCAGTGGTGGACATGATACAATGTATCATGCCATCAATGGGCCCACATCTCAATATTTTATATATATATATATATATATATATATATATATATATATATATATATAGTTGTTTAACCGCCTGTCATTTTTCGGACTGGGCTGTTTTAAGATAAACACCGGCCTGCGAGTTCGATTCCCCCTTCTATGCTCGTTATTGCGCACACACATAGTGTCCCTGCTCTTATCTTCTGAGGTACCCGGCTGCAAGTTCTTCTGTGAAGCACGTAATTGGATTTTCCAGGTGTTTTGGAAACAACTATTATATTATTAAATAGATTATGCTATTGGACTTTTTGATTTGTTGAATTGCTATGGATGATAAAGAGGAAATGAGAATATTTTTTGTATCGTTAATAATCAAGCCATTTACTCTCTGATTTGAAATTTGGATACAATTTTGGCCGAAAATCACATTGCGCCCACAGTTACTATTTTTTTTTTCGTTAATCGGCCAACTAGGACCACGCATGCAAGCATCCGCATTTACCGTGGCTCAGTTTTTATTTATTATCACGGTGGCAGGTGCTTGCGACAACTTTTTGGGGGGACCAGCATTTTAGCTGGATCCGATTTTTATCCCCCACGGTTGTTAGCCCTGGGGGTATGGAAGATGAAATGATGATATGAAGATAATGGGGGTGAAAGGACAACACATACAGACATACACAAATACACCCATGCCCGAGGCGGGACTCGAACCCGCGATCTTCTGGTCCGAAACCACTCCGGCACTACTGCCTTAGCGATCTCGGCCATCTGATCGGCACAGTTACTATTATTATTATTATTATTATTATTATTATTATTATTATTATTATTATTATTATTATTATTAATAATAATAATAATAATAATAATAATATTACTCTTATCCTACAATAACACTTGTCCTCACGCTCCTAATCTTTCGGTCCTTTGACCATTTCAGTCCACGCAATAGTAACTATTGGTCTCTTACATACCCGTCGTATCTTCTAACTTTAATCTCGCCTGCGTCCCGTGACGGCCTGAACACCAGCTAAGAGGACAGAGCGAGACCTTTTGATGGCCACGAGTCAGAGCCTTCGCTCCCCTGAGAGGCTGCCTGAGGAACCGCTTCACTTCCGCGTGCAATGGCTCGTCCCCTTTTAACCACGACGCACCCGATCTCATGCCGCGTTTCCCTGTTGTCGTCTCGTTCCAATTTTACAACAGCCTTGAAATTCACAACGCGTTTGATATACGTGTGCGTGACTACACGACGCCAATTGGCTATGAAGCAGTTGTCATCAAAAAGGTTTTAATTGGCTGTTGCACGTTACCAGCTACCCACACGATGTATTGCCTACTACTAGCGTAATTGTGAGAGGTGGCGAAAATAATAAACTCAATGGTTCCTGGCCACTGTAGACGTCTGGCCTGCGTAATGTCATGCAAGTCCAGATCAACGTACGATCGTCCAACTTGGACTACCGAGCACTAATCAACTTTTACTCTCTTGTTTCTTCCACACGTTCTCGAAAAGTCTTACTGACCAAGTTTATCTCTCGAATGCTTATTCGCCCGAAGACCTTTACCACCTCAACTCACGCCCCCTCTTCATTCATTTCGGCATACCGCTGTCCTTACTGTAATTATCCAATGATCGTTTCGGATTTTGAATGCGTTGGCCCAATGTTTCTCATTGGTTGGTTTCCTAAATGGGTTAGTATCTCAACGGATGCAAGTACATGCTCCCGAAAACACCCATTGTTATCTTCATTGGCCTAACTTTTTTTGTGCGAAGGCGCCACGCCACTCTATGCTTTAGCGTGACACTTTCACACAGATGCGTGCGCGCCACGGGAGATCAAGGGCTCGTCGAATTTGCAACTTATCACACAATCAGTTTTACCCGTCTTCGACGTCCGGAAACACGGCCGGATATTGTCTTTGTAAGTGACCGTCTTTGTCATTTTGACAGACCACCCCCTGCGTCCGTTCGCCTGCGCGGAACGTCTGTCCTGCACCCTCGTTCCACCCTTTCACAGCGCACAACAAAAGGCCCAACGTTATCTGGCAAGTGCACCGCCTTTTTCCTCCCACCGACTTATCTTAGTAAAACGTTTTTATTTTCTGTATTATACTCATATGATATCTTACCTCGCTGGAGGGAGGTCTGCGTTCGATCCCCGGGCGGGAGATCTTGAGCGGGTTTTTCGTATTTTACCTCAGTCACAAGGTGAATTATGGGATGGTTCCAAAATCCCGCAAACATCTCCCACTACCCACCTAACACCTATCATCATCCTAGTCCTTGCACCCCTCATCATCACCCTACAATAATAACAACAAAATCACACTATCACCCCTAATTAATATTGAAGGCTAACAACCTTTTCTTAACCAAGTGACGCAGCCGAAGGCTGATCCCCATAATTCCCAGATTGATCTCTCCATGATAGAATAGAACTGGGCCTCATAGAGAGAAATGTGTTCCGTAGTCAGTAGTGGCCCTTACGCGAATATACATCTTATTGACTTCTTACGAGTTTATATATAAACGGGGGCAACCAGAAACAACGAAACTTCGAAATTAAGCTCTTAAGTCAATTTAAAGCATATTTGGTCTAATAAATTCCTTCGAGATTTCGAGGCCGAGCCGCAATAAGCACTGAAATATTGGTTTGAAAAAAGGATTTTCAATGCAAATATTTGCATTTCAGAAACACGTAAACACTCCAGAGACATGTAAATAGTTTCTTATTCACAAAAGAAATTATTATATATTCGCAAATAAAAATTAACACAGAAAAAGAGGACCCAATTTACATAATTCAATTGATTTTTTTGTGTTAATTTTCCTTTGCAAACAAATACATGCATTTCTCTTGTAAATAATAAACAATTTACATGTTTCTGGAGTGTTTGTGTTTCCGAAATGCACATTTTTACATAGAATGATTTTTTTTTAAATCAACGTTTAAGTGCATATTGCGGCTCGAGGAGTTTATTAGACAAAATACATCGAGAAGTTTATTAGACAAAATTTGCTAAAAATTGATTTAAGAGCTTATTTTAAAAGTTCGTTGTTTCTCCCTGGATACCTGTACATATAGATAGTTAATTAATTCCATTTGAAGTTTGAATTGAGCAATCCAGAAATTTTGTTTCCTTGACATCAGCCAATTACTTATAAATTATTTTCAGTAGTGTACGCGATTCCCAGTATAAAAAATACAAAACTGCATTGAAACATTTTCCCTACTTCAACCATTAATTTATTACGAAACTCATTTGAAACATTTGAAATCGTGCTTCTCACTTTTTCTTTATTGGCAGCGACGAGCAGGGGATAGAGGCTTGTTTCATAGCATGGTTTCACCCCCGACTTCACCGTTCACGTGAAACAACGCTATTCGAGAAAGAATGGCAAATGGTGTAAAATAGAACGCAAATAAAAAAAATAAGAGCTTTTATTAATAACATAATAAATCCCTCAGTGCTAACAACCTTGGAGATAAAATCGAGATTCAGCTAAAATGTTGATCCCCCCCCCCCCCCCCCCCAGAAAGGTATTTGCGCCCGCTGAAGCAGGATGCACGAGTGGTCAGAGTTGGCCAAACGCGAAAAATATAATGAATAAACATCGTTTCTCTATTTTGAATATATTCATTATTTCATTTATTTAATTTCGAAATATTTATATCTACTTTTAAAACAACTTGTCACTATTTTATATTTTTTAACTCGTGAATGATTGTGCTGAATGCTGTGACAATCAATGCTGAACCTATGACAGATCGTTTAAAAACTTTTATGCCCAAATTTGTGCTACGATTTCTGCCTCTAAAATAGTTTTTCCATGACATAGCCTAGTTAATCTTTAAAATTTAATCTAATACTCAAATCCCAATGAGAGCGGGATTTTTGTAAAACATTCTATGTACATAATTTTCAATATCGTTCACTGGGATATTTCACTTTTCCTCTACTATTTTTACCTAGGGGAGGATTTTGATATCCTGTCTTCCTGAATGACTAAACAATTCACCGAGATTTGGTCGATTTATAAAGATTAAGATGCTACAATTTTGCAATTCAACTGTATAATGCGATGTGAAAATTCCGCTCGGTCCACCTGCATGCCAATGAAACACCTGGAGGAATATCGACGCAAGGTCCTCCTGCTATATTCTCAACTGTCACTCCATAATGATATCGTTTTCTTCGGTGCACGCCATACGTCCCTTTGTTTCTAAGCGAGCTCCCTGGGATCGAGACAGGCACCAGACGGCAAGAGAAATTAATCAGTTAAGCACGAATCATCGCCGGCCACCCTGAAGACCAGCTGCTGGGCGGTTGCTGGGCGGGATCCCATTGCTCACGCGAGTGGCAGAACCCTCCGAGTTCCTTCCATATACAGCAGATCACCTACAACCTTGACCGTGGTAATCTGATTCGCAAAGGTACATCCGAACAACGGAACTTGGTAATCGGCTATCCTTGGTCAAGGTTAGAAGGTCGACCACAGCTGCAGACATCCCCACAGCAACCAGATCTCTTCATGCATATACCGCTAGCGGATCTTCACTGGAAGAAACCATACTCCGCGGAAAGTACATTTAGTAGCACAGGAAAGTCATAGATCTTGTAGGAAAATATGTCGGCAACAAATTGGCAATAATGCATGCCAATTAAAACGAGTGTTACATTTACACCTGATAAGTAAGGATACTACACTTCAGGCATTTTCATCTCTACTACAAATCGGTATCTTCGTAGACTTCCAAGGAGGCTGTACATCGCGGACTTGGCACGTGATGGGATTTACATACAAATACATTCCAGAATACTGTATAAAGATCTCCCAAATGTTGGAACATGTTTTAAATTGGAGTGGCTACGGCATAATACCTTAATCGATCGGGGAATATCCATTATATCCATTTTGGTGAACATTCTTGGCACAGTTTAGGCGCTAGTGTTGTTCAAACAAGGGGTTATTAGCTACAGTAATAGATCTAAAATCTTAGCTTCACAAATTCCGCGATGCTAAGGTTCAAACACAGCAAATGCTTAAATAGTGTTCGAGTAACCTTCGTCATTCTCCGTCTATCTGGGTTAGGCCCCTTCCTGTCCACCAATGGAGACAAATCGTCTCGCCACTCGACGCATCTCGCTCTCCTGGTGGGAAACTGATTGTGTGCGAATCAGTCCACAAGATTCTAAGACATCCCCAAAATGTTTTGCGTTTTTAGCAATGCGATTTAGAGGTGGCCGCGCGAACATGTCACAGTATTTTTTAATATCGTTACAAGAATAGTTAAAAGAAAGTTACACGATACATTTTAGGGAGAAAACTGAGACAGTATTCTAACGTTATCGCATCGTTCACAAGTTCAAAAATTATATATTTTTTTAATTTCTCGCCTTACGAATTCTTCGTAAGAATATAACGTTATGTAATCGCGCTTCAGAAAAGACCGAAATTTCGCCAGAAAAAAACTTATTGCCTTGTTCTGGTAACGAAGCAGGAGGGTCAACGCTAGCGCCCCAATCGTTCAGCGGATTGCTTTAAAATTATTATTTCTCAATCGATCTGAATGATCTCGTGGGAATTTCAAACGGATATTTTAATTTATAATGGTACTTCACATGAAGCTTCAAACACATTTTCAAAATTGTTTCAAAAACTGCTCCAAATTTGTTTATTAAATTTTGTTGTTCAATAGTGCGGAGGACGATTAAGAGAATAGTTCAGATATTATTTTTGGTGACTTCTCCATTTATCCAAAATTGGAAAACAAAAAAAAAAATTTTAAAACCACACAATTGAAGATATAAGTTTTTGGCACAAAGTCTGTTGTACAAAATTAGGTCTTTAAAAAAAGCCACGTACATTTTTTGTAAAAGTTAGTGGTTTTGGGGTTTGGGATGTGGTTAGTTCTTTGCCAAGACAATTTCTTTTGTCAACTGTCTCTTTTGTGTAAAAACTTTGGCCAAGAACACTGGCATCTTTGAAGACCAAGAAAGTTGCAGATTCGTCTAAAGCTAGATGGTGGCCTTCCACGAAAAAATATGGATGTATGAGGAGGCGATGGATCTTCCAGAAATGCAACGGGATTTTGAGGTGGAGAATTTGACTGCATTCTTGTAATATGCTAAAGAACATTTGTAATTGTCTTTCAATAACATGTATTCACATCAAAGACAAAAAATGGCGAAATCGTCCACCAGAGCGATGCTTTCACAGGCTCTGTTATAACTGACGCTATAACATTGATATCAATGGCAGAGTAACACTCAGAATTGAAGACCTACGAACAGGAACAAGGTAAACCGAATCAGCCATAAAAAGTCTTGCTATACGTAAATATCGGAATCTTGATTTTGGTCGAAGTACGCCTCATATTGTTACTATCACAAAAACGTGAGAAATATGAAGTCTACTTATGGCTGAAGTGGCTAACCTTGTTACTGCTTCAAGTCTTTCAATTGATTCCTGTGGTACCTCGTTTTCCAACTGAAGACTGGAAGATAAACTTTCACCAAGACGGACGCAGAAGGATTTTGAAGATAGGAAACCTACCAAAAACATTGAGACGCATCCTTTGGGTCCCTAAGAACGTAAGGTGTGATTAATTTCGTACCTACACGTCGTATCGTAGACATTCTCCGCGTCAAAGGAAATTGTTACAAGCGCAGCACAAAATGTAGCTAAGGTGATAGGTATCGTCTGAAACCACGTTGGATAGAAGTAAGCATGTTTTTTCTACAAGACAGACTTTTCGGTAGATGCTTTACCATTTGGTCTTGTACGTTATCTAGCCGCCGGTATAGTGCTTAAGTTCATAGGGATATTGGAATACTTTAGCTCCACCATTAACATCAAGATCGTGAACTCAAGAGGGCGATAATGACAAAAATAAACAAATAAGTATCTGAAATATGTACTAAAATCCTATTCAGACAGAGCGCGCTTCGCCGTGACACGACCGAGACGCAAGTAAAAGTGTGCATAGATATGGTCACGGACTAAATCAGTTAAAACATAATAGGACATAATAAAAAGGAATTCATGTTAAGCAGTATCTAAGATACCTAGATCCAATAACAATAAACAGAATATTAAAGTATATGCGAGATACGCCGAATCTTCATTAACCAAGAAATATCACAATCAATTTGCTACCTTAAATCGACAACAGGCACTTCTACATACATTTATAAAAACTGACAGTTGATTACAGCCGAAAAAAACATAAAATACAATACGCCCTTGTTACTGAAATTCCAGCTGAGAATATCGATATGCAATTACGATTTGGTAAAGTTACATATTTCGTAATTGACTGCAATGATCAAAAAACTAATTTTTGACCTCGGTCGTTATCGTTTCGAACCCTTTTCAATTTTAACGGCGAATCGTTCGACTCGCAGGCAACCGAAAGAGCTGTGTCTTCTCCTTGGCCCATAATAGTTGGCCAAACTCCGCGGGTGATAATCGCGTTCTTCCGAGAAGAGCAGTCTTCTAGCGGGGGCGGGGACAGAAGGTTCCAGAGCCGTCGAGGGTAGGTCGACATGGAAGGGGCGTAGCTATTGGGCGGGGTTAACGAAGGAGATGGCCGCAGTAACAGCAGCGGAAGCGGAGAGCCACAGACAAGATAGAATTCAGCGACGGGCACAGATATTTCGCGCTTAACTCATCGGAGAAGAAAAATAACTGTACTTTGAAAGAAAACACTCTAGCCTCACATCGTTTAGAGATTAGATGTAAACGCGCATAGATGTTATGTATGCACTACAAAGAGTGAACTTCACGAATAAACAGTAAAGAGATATTGAACTCACTTAATATTGGCACTCGGTGAATTAAAGTTAGGTTTTCAGCATCAGAAACACAGAACACAATGTAAAATTATTTACAAAACTCGCCGAAACAACCTGATCATTAGGAACGTGAAGTTTCAAGAGTGCATGAACTGACACAGTCGTAGTTTTAATTTTATTTACTATTAAAAGAAAATGAAACTCTGAAATGAAATAGAGGTGCTACGCAACACATCTTCCTCGTATTATTGGTAACATTTACGTAATACAATGGCTGCTTCTATCATACTAACACACCCAACATCAATTGAGGAAGGAAGCACGAGAAGTTCGAAAAAAATGCATAACGTTCATTTTTAGACAATTCAAAAGTTTAAATGAAAATGGTTTTGTTATTGAATTCAGTGTATTGCGCTCTATTCTGTATTCAACACTGGTTAAAAAATGTTTACTCAGGTTTGGATTCAAACTGAAGCGCTGCGGATGATAAGTTTACAAGCTAACCGTTGCGCTCAACACGTGAAAATATCTATATGTATTATGCTATAATTTAATCGAAATATTGTAGTGTTTCTTACAGAAGTCAAAATTACGCGAGAAATACTGAGGAATAAATTGCATTAAGAAATAAATATTTAGCTTCTGGAACTCAAGTAAACGTGCACAGTTCTCCCCCCCATTCGTCACATATAGGTTTTATTGCTTTTTTTTTACTAAATAAATCTAAATCTAAATCTAGCATCATCTCAGACTTTCTGCCATTGAATTAAGTGAATTGTGCTCTGTTCTTACTAAGAGTTTAAAGAAGAGAATAGTTACCCAGATAGAATTCATACTCGAGCCCTACGTCAGTTCAAATTGCTAGCCCAGATACCATTTCACGTGTTAGAACCACTCCGTTCATTTTGCTAATACGTTTTTAATATTGCGGTGTTTCTAACACGTAACTCAAATTAACGCGAAATTAACAATACCTTAAAAATGAATGGAGTACACTCGTGTTCATGAATTAAGAACTAACATTAAGAAATAGATTTCATAAACCCTTTAACTGTTACGGGCCGGCTGCCTGTGAGTCACGCCACTTGCAAGTCAAGATTCTTGCTACGGGCTCCGTTGTGAGCAGAGCTCGCTCGCACATATACAAGTGTACCGCGCAAGACATCTCAATTATCAGGAAGTCCTAGCGATAGCCCAAAGCACGAGCGAACTCGTCCAGAGGCTCCCGGGACATCGCGGTTCCGCGGACGATCTCGTCCAAAGGCTCCCAGCAACATCCTGACTGGGTCAGGATCCTAACTCGTCCACAGACTAACGCGCAGGGAAATATTTTGCGTATTAACTCGTCTAGAGAAATCAAAGGGTTAAGAACGAAATCTCAAGCTTCCATATTGAAGAAGAGTATTTTAACTTCTGCCATCTTCGAAATTGCAGAGGTTTTAATGAAAATATGATCCATGACAGGAGATTCCAGGGGTCTGTTGCTTATTAGCGAAGCGTGTTCTCAGATACACCCTGTGTTACAACCTAAAAAATGAGAGCAGCAAGAGTCATCATTCATTGATTGATTTTTTCGGACCCGTCAACAGCTATGGTCATAATCCTGTTAGTGTAGTAAACCCGTTAGTTGTATCCCGGGAAGTGGTAATGTTCCATTCTTGCTGGATGGTGCAAATCCTACGCCGACATACATGCCGACTTGAGGGAATATCTCTCTCCAGGAATCTCGCCCCAGTGGGACATCACAGTCGCGACATGAGCGATTCAGTTGGCTTTACATCCTTCTAAAAGTCTGAACTGGATTTCGCCTGCTGCATATCCAATTACACCAATGTTGCAGAATTTCTTATTATAAGGGCACACTTCACTCATTTTCCGACAATTATGCCCAGAACTCACTGGCCTTCCACCAAACCATCATGATATTGACAACGGCTGAACTTACATTTGTCAATTTTAATGATGTGGTTTTCGCAACCGATTTTCGGTTGTTTGAAGTAGCGGCGATGCAAACACATTTCTTTAAATGAATGAAAACATATTGCGATTGTCGAACCCGCAACATATGGTTCATTATCCCTTTCGCATTCACGACGAGTTCGGTCACGAATCTAAATAAAAATAGTACATTAAGATTAATTGTTGTGCACATGAAGGGGCAGATTAAAAACTATGGCTGCTATAACAACACATACTTCCTCGCATTATTTGTAAATGTTATAATACTAGTTGAACCTGAAAATGTTTATAACCCGGAAAAAAACTATCGGGGCAGGGACGGAAACCAAGCCACCTAGGTTCCGTAAACGTGACCTTTCCAATCGAGCCCGACACTATATCTAAAGCCATAGTTAAAGTTTTGGTAGCAATGGTTCGTTTTTAAATTTTAGAAAGAAAAACGTTTCAACAAAAATCTGCGCCATTTTTATTAACGTGCTTTGCTATATTCGGAGAGAAAAATAAAAATGGAACTATTTTTGAACACAAAATTGAAAATGTCTTAGGGACTTAAGTATACATATTGCAATTGCTCTCTCAAATTCGTGGTGAGATTTCGCGCTCAAGACATAATGAAAAAGACGACTGATAAACGTAGTATCACCAAAGAATTTGCTGCCATGACTAGAGGGGCACCAAAATCGATACATCGAAGGGAAACGACGCAGATGGAGTGGCGCTAACGATGAAGCAAGTATAATATTTTCATTCTACTGCTTGTTACTTCAGTGGATAGACGTTTCTGTGCGTCGTATGGCTGTTTTATACTCTGTTTTTGAGCAAGATTATAGCGTGATTTTGGATGTTAACACTGTATCAGGGTGAATTTGTTCGTGCTTTTCGACCTCCATCCAATTATATTTCCCTGAGATATTCACTTTTTTCAGGAATAATTTCAATTGTGATCAGGTGAGTAAGTTAGGCTACAAACAACAAAAGAATGCTACCCTCTTCGTTTGTATTAAACAACTGTACGTCGCCAATATGTCCCTATGGTTTACGGTTTGATCCTGGCCTCTCGGGTGACGGGTTGGTGTCTCAGTGGCATCGGTTGGAGATAAGGCGAGAGGTCGCAAACCTGTATAAAGATTCCCCAAATGATGGAAAATCAGTTTTAAATTTGGAGAGGCTGCGGCATAGTCATAATCGATCGGGGAATATCCATTATATCCATTTTGGTGAAAATCCTTTGCACAGTTTAAGCGCTTGTGTTGTTCAAACGAGGGCAACGGGCGGACACACGTTTTTGACAAAAAAAATGATTTTATTCTCAAGGGCTATACCATGTATACAAGAGAGTAAAAAGAAGGAAATAAAAGAAAATGAGTGAAAACAATTGCTTGCGTAAGAGTGAGAGATGGATATAGCCGTGGAGCTTACTTGGAGTGCGCCTCTGGGAGCAGGTCATTCACAACCACATACACCATGGCGCCAGCGGCGAAAGACAGCGCATAAGGCATCACGGGTTCCACGGTGCGGACAGCAGCGGCTCCCAGCAAACCGAAGAGGGGCTCCACCATGCCGCTTAACTGGCCGTACCTGCCAACACAGACCAGTTCGTTCACTCAATGGCACGCACATGGCTGCGTCGCAATATGCACGGCTGAAATGGCCGGAAAGCGTGCACAGAATGAGAAAACAATATATGTTATTAACTACCGCCCGAGTCAGAAGAATCTGATGTACACGTAGGCTTCCGCGGCTCGAGTCCATTACTTCAATGCTGTCCGGGCGGCAGGCGTTTACGAAGTTCCCTGCAGCTGTGGCAGAACATATGTCGGTGAGACCGGGCGTACAGTGTCTGAACGACTTAGGGAACATATTGGTTATTATAACAGAAACCAAACCCACCGTTCGGCCATTGCACTCCACTCCGAGGTCACGGGACATGTTATTGAATTCGATAAGACCCGGCTCCTCCACAGTGAAAATCGATACTGGCCTAGACGCGTAAAAGAGGCAATTGAAATTAGTAGACGGCCGCACAACATCAACGCGGATGCAGGCCTTAACCTAAAACACGCCTGGAAGTATATTTTTCCACCGTTTCCTGACGGCGCGGGGACACTTCTTTTCCGTCCGATTTCTAGGGCGGGTGCCAGTCCCGGGTTGGCCCAGACCGCAAGCCAATCAGATGGACCTCTCCGCCAATCACGGCGTACTCGTGTTACCTAAACTGAAAAGATACAACACCGGAGGAACTTTATTGTGACTACCCTGAAGAAGCCTGCAACAGGACGGGCGAAACGTCGGCCTATCTGCCAACAACGCGGCGTCACCCGGACAGCATTGAAGTAATAGAAGAATCTGATGTCCGTTGATCAGCTCGCCCGGTTACTCAGCTGTCGGGTGGCGGCGCTAAAGACACAAACACATCGCATACCTGGTGTCGCCGTAAGCTTAAACCTACGGAGGTGCCAGGGGATGAAGGAGAGCGCAGGGGTTGCTTTAAATTATAAACAAAGAATTTAGTTGTAAATAAATTTTATTATCATAATCAAGAAAAAATTGGCATGAATAAGCACCATTTTGACAAAATAAAGAAAACAAAACAAAGAAAAGTAAATTACTAGCAACTACAAGGTTGATACACATCTTCGCTTTCAGTCTGTCTTGCAGCAAAAAATTATACTTCTCGGTAGCGCCCAGAAGGTATCCAGGAGAAGGCCCTCCGAAGTTGCAGGTTCCTGGAAGCGTGGTGCTCCGGTCCTGGTGGAGGGTGGAAGGAAGCGGCGGCGCATCGCGCCTTTGGTTCAGGCAACCGGATTCCTCTCACTCGGTCGCAGTTCATCGACGTTCCCTCGACGTGTGCCCGGAAATGCGGTCGTCGGCGAACGAAATTCCGATCGTTCACGGTCGCGACAACGTAGACTTTACCCGTGAAGAAACCTGGTGGCTGATCCGTTACTCCCTCGTAACGTTCCGTCGCATAACGTATCGCTCGCCTCCAGCTGGTCGGGACGTGCCGACAGAATACTGACTAACAAGAGAATTTTACGGCGGCGGTAGAAGCAGTAGCCATCGCGGTTGATACCGTACGTAGGCCCTTACAGCTGCTTCGTAAGTTTTGAACTAGCGAGTCGGGACTCCACTCTGGAGGGTGTGAAGATCACTCTGGAGGGTGTGAGCAACCAATTAAAAAAAGGAATATACACTTAGAAAATCTTTGCATACTTAACAAAAACGTTACTATTTTACGGACATTTACGGCAAAACTACTCACATTTCGAAATAATTGAACCGGACATTAACTAAAGATATAATTTGGAAGCCCAGATTGATTAAAAAACAAAAAAATTAATAATGTTGTACGTGGTTCCAACGTAGTTGAGTTACGAAAACAGTTCCATTCAAATAAAAAAATATACATGTCGATGAACAATCAATTGTGTAATTGTAAATGTGTAATTGACTGATGTTAAGGTAAAAACAATTGTACACTAAATTCATTCAAACCTCAAATGGAACGTCCATTGAATGAATGGAGTACAAATTTAAATTCATTATGCCACGCGTTCAGAATTCTTTAAAATTTAGTCAGCCTTCATTCTGCTGGTGTATATTTCGCGAATGTTCAACCCCCCTAAGATATGGCGTAATATTATGGGAAATCTATTCAACAGCTCCCATACTTTTGGGTTACAGAAAAGAATTGTACGAGTAATAAGCAAATCCCACCCACGTGATTCTTGTAAGTCTTTCTTTATCAAATAGGAATTCAGCCATTACCTTTCTTCGTGATTTACGAATTATGAGCTTCCACGCAATTACAATGCATGCTTTAAGAAGAGAAATGACATAAAACGGCGAGTTAAAACGATCAGTGATGAGAAATGTGCAACAATATTTTATTGACAGTAAAAAGTATATTTATCATATTATATCATTTGCATTTGATCCATTTAACAGCCCACGGTGGCTCGTTGACTAGCGTGCTCGCTTTCCACAACGCAACGCCGGGTTCGATTTCCGGTCGGAGCACAAATAAATTGGGCGCTTTCCTTGCAATGTCCCATTATCTGTTGCTGTGTACTGACGAAAATTATCACTTCTCAGGTTCGGAATACCAGAAATACAGCATAGGCAATGCCAGAACGCTGCTGGTAGGCCTTAGATTTAGATTTATTTAGTCAAAAAACAGTAAAAACTGTATGTAACGTAGGGGGAAAAGATTATCTGCGCACGTTTTCTTGAGTTCCAGAATCCGTTCCCGTCATTTTAACTATAAATACTTGAAAGATGAGTATCAATATTCGAAAAAAAGAGATTTTCGTATCCGAGTTATAAAAAACGTATTTGAATCGGTAAACGAATTGTAAGTATGAGTTTTGTGCATTGCTAATACAATAGTAACTCGGCGTTACCTCTAATTTTACCATTAAAAGCAAAAGGAGAGTTCAACAAAACGTGCGCATAGTGAAGCTACATTAAGGGGCCATCTCAGCATTGGCTCAATGGAACAGGGAAACTGGACAAAAACCTGATCGAGATGGGGGGTCATTGACCCGGAAGCTGAAGTACATCATTTGTTACAATCATATTAAGACATTTTAAAAAAATTACACAAGCTAATTCAATATATACACAGTATATATATATATATATATATATATATATATATATATATATATATATATATCACTGCTTTGTTAAAATAAACATTTTTCGTTTTGATAATCAGTATAGTCTCTAATTGTATAGAAACAATAATGCAGCAGAAAAGATTTTACTTATAACTTAAATTTGTGAATCGATTTCGATCGTTTAATGTCATCTGGCAATGAGTTGTAAAGTAACGTACATTTCGTATTGTATGTGGATTTCTAATAGTGAGCTGTTGATACTGACACTTGAAGAACATGATTTTAACGACGTGTGTTGTAATTATATATATCAGTATTGCATGAAAATATGTTCCCACCGTTAAGTAAGTAATTTTGGCGTTAAGTAAGTAATTTTGACAATTATTACAGATTCGTAAATAAATAGGCAGGCAGTGGTAAGATTCCAAGCTTAATAAGGAGAGGCTTGCAAGGGTAACGCGGATGGCATTTTTTCATTATTCTTTTGCAATCTAATGGTCTGAGTATTACATGATGCGTTTCCTTAGAATTTTATACCATATCTCAGGCAGGAATGTACATTTGCAACGCAACGAGCTGCATGAAGGCTGACAGAATTAGAAAAAATTCTGCATGGGTAACATAATGAACTTAATTTAGTGTTTAATTTGGTTATATGTACATTCCATTTGAGGTTTGACTGAATTGAGAGACCTAGAAATTTTACCTTAACATCAGTTAAATGTATATTGTTCATTTTCCATGAAGCATACGATTGCTGACTTGAAATGCAAAAATGCATTGAAACTGAATTTCTTTTATTAATTATTAATTTGTTATTATAAAACCAATTTGAAAGTCTGAAATAGTTTGTTTCTTTTTAGCAAAGAACATTCGTGTCATCGGCAAACAGACCCGTTCTTCCGTTTTTAATAGACGACGGTATATCGTTTACGTATAACAGAAAGAGAATATGACCTAAGATCGAGCCTTGCCAATTGAACCCCATATTCAATTAGTAAAGAATTGGAAAGATAAGTAAATAAATTTCTTTCGTGCCAGTACGGTATTTCTACTCTTTGAGATCGATGATTAAGGTACGAAGTTATCCAATCTAGGGTGATACCACCAAGTTCTTAAGAAGGTAATTTTGATAGCAAGATGTTATGGTCAATAACGTCAAAAGCTTTCGAAAGATCTAAAAATATTCCAATAGGTGCTTCATTTTGGTCTGTTGATGAAGCAACATCTTTAAGAAAAGAAAAAATAGCAGTTTCCGTAAATTTTGATTTTTAAACCCATTTTGTGAGTCTGAAAACGCTTCGTTTTTCCTGAGAAAAGTTTCCACTTGCGTATAGAAAAGCCTCTCTCATATTTTTGAGAAAACTGACAAAAGAGAAATTGGTCGATATATTTGAATTTCGGTTTTGCTCCTTTTTTTAAAAAAGTGGCTTAAGTTTTGCTGATTTGAAAATATCTAGAAATATTCCTGTGCATTGAAAATTAAAGTTAATGGGTGTACGAGTATAAAGGCAGGTACACAAGTTTTCAATAAACAATCCGGAAATCCATCTAAACCAGATGAATATTTATTTCTTAGTTTACTGACTATTACTAAGATTTCGTTTGAAAAAAGTTTCAGAAATAAACATCGTGTCGAAAATTTTTTGGGAAGGAAATGATGTAGAATTTTGCGGTTTTAGTCCCTTCGTGAGTTCAGCCGCAATTCTAGAAAAGTGTTGGTTGAAGAGATTTGCCACTTTTTCCGGATTACTGGCTTCTCTTTCTTTATCCTTTAAAATAACATTCTCTACTAAGTAACGAGATGATGTAGTCGTATTTTGTACGGTATTTCACATTGCTTTAATTTAGTTACTAGCGTTCAAAATATCCTGATTATTTTTCATTATTATTGCCTGAACTATTACTTTCCTTAAGATACTTTTGTATTCTCGGAAGTAGGCATGGAAAGCGGGTGATATGATATGATGTTTAGAAATAAAGTAAAGTTACGGTTGTTTTTACACGATGTTCTAATACCTCGCGTGATCCAAGTATTTTATTCCGTGAAATATTTAATTTTCTCTTTTTGAGAGGAATGCATGCGTTAAAGTGAAATGAAAGTTTTGGGAATAATAGATTATATTTTTAATTTGTGTCAACAGTGTTATAAACTGTGTTCCATGATTCCTTCAGCAAGTAGACCGTAAATAATTGTATGTTTACTTTAGTGAATGGTCTGCACAAGCGTGTATAATTTGTGTCAGTGTTCATGTTATTAGTGATTGTAAGAATTTGTGCATCATTGTCACTGTAACCTAGATTAGTAGTTTTTATTTTATATCTAGTTGTGGTTTTGTTAATTATAATTTGATCTATTGCTTTTTGTGATGGAAATGTATTCCGTGTACGTACACTCACTGTAATATCTAAATTGAAAGAATGCAGTAAATTGAGAAACTGCTCTTTTTCGTGGGAGTCGCTCAGAAAATCAGTATTGAAATCTCCACATATAACAATGGATTTAAAAGAAAGATTATTAATTTTGTTCAGAGTTATCTCTAGATTTTCTAAGAAAATGAAATTATCTAAAGCTCTTTGTTGGAGGTCTGTAGATGCAAAGTAAGATAGTTTTGAGCGTAGTAATAAGTACAACTGTTATTTCAAAAACTTGTTCAACTGTATATAAATAGAATTCTGACAAGAAGATAGAATCAATATCATTTCTTACGTAAATACACGAACCCCCGTAATCAAGGCCCTTATTTGATTCCCTCGCTCTCCAATACGATCCTGCAAGGCCTGAGCTCGTAAGGAGCTGTTGTGCCAAGGTACATACATACTTTTGCTCCATTCAGAGAAGTTGGGAGAGCAGTGGTGTGAAACGTATCCTTTGCGCCAATGAATCTTTGCTTGTCGACGGTGCCTGAGCCTTTAGACAACACTGACGGCGCCGACGTTACTCAATTTTATTTCCATTTAAAAATAATGTAGGCTAACCTAGAATATACATGTCTTTTGTAAATGCTTGGATGAAATAGACCGCACGGTAAAAACTGAAGTTTATTTACGAGGAACAATGTATGAACCTAAGCCAATTCGAGGATATCCATTAACATTCATGATCCTTTCTTAACGCCCACATCCTTTAAGGGTCAGTTTGACGCATATAATCCTTAGTTCCGCACAGCGTTTTTGTGGTTGAGACCACGGATTCGACATTAACGTACATATAGAACTGAGTATACGTCTCATCATTTCGCTATGTGGATTACTGCCTGATGTCTTAATTACCGCGTCTCTGCCACTATTAACAGAAGTTTCATCATAGTATGTATGTATAGAGCTAAATGCCATATTCGAGAGGAAATTGCTTTGAAACGTTCATGAACAGATGATAGACATTTGGAAGATCAAATGTAATGCATAGCTGCACATTTTTATAGATCGTTCCAAGCATAGTGCGATATACCGATACGAAACCATACGCATATTTCATTCACTATTCAAGAGAAAACATTAAAACTCATCGCATTAGAGATGAAACGCCTTCTGGTAAATGACGTTCACGGTTAAACGATGTCATACTAAAAAACCATTAGGGTTAAAGATTGTTTTTATCAGCAAAGGTGTCTTAGGGCATCAAATAATGTCACTGCAGTGCCTCTGATCGGGAGGTCCTAGAGTTCGAATCCCGACGGTTGCAGATTTTCGACACAAGCTAGACAGCTAGGTCGAATTGAGCTGCTGTCTGGAGACTTCTAGTGACCGGCTGCGCCATCCCCGATTTGCTCTTCAACAGTGGGAAGCTAGGAGTTTAAAATAGAACGTACGCCTGTGCCGTGATTGTGCCACACAAAACAACAATGGGTGCAAGCCCCCTCCATGAAAAACACGACCACATCATAACACCATTTTGGACGTGCCCGGATACTTTTGATGACATTGTGTGCGTAAGCATCCTGTCTGATCACCTACACCCATTCATATCCATTGTGCATCCCGACGGCATTGGGCAATTCCAACAGGACAATGCAACAGCCCACACGTCTACAATTGCTACAAGAACATTCTTCTGAATTTAAACACTTCCACTGACCACCAACCTTGTACTCTTACGAGTTTATGGCTATTATTACAGGCATATTCAGTCTTCTAGAGTTATAGAGTACTAATTGTAATTAATACATTAACTATCATTGTTTAAATCAATATCATTTTCCTTTTGTTTTATATTCGGCTCAGAGTAAAAA
The DNA here is from genome assembly GCA_038098605.1 of Gryllus longicercus. Taxonomy (NCBI): domain Eukaryota; kingdom Metazoa; phylum Arthropoda; class Insecta; order Orthoptera; family Gryllidae; genus Gryllus; species Gryllus longicercus. The sequence goes on along the minus strand of JAZDUA010000339.1, from coordinate 180,634 downwards.
TCGCTTTTCAATACTTTTGCATTACAATTCTATATCTTTACTACGTAAGCATGCAGTATGGAGAGAAAGTAAAAACGATAGTCACCTTTGAAGAAAATGGCACAGATAAGATTGAGAGTTTGTCCTTTCTGTGTCCAAGAAGTTAGATTTGTAAAATATAAAAAATTACTCCGACACGAGATACTTCACAATTTTGAATTAAAGCTAATTTTACCACCTATATTTCACCATATATATATATATATATATATATATATATATATATATATATATATATATATATACACACACTTTATGTGCTTTTGCATTCATTGTACGTTATTACATTCTTCCCATCGTCGTTTTTTGCGTCTTTTAAAAAAATAAATGTATCCAGAGACTCCTTTCAAAAACATGCCATGCTCACAATTTTCTTTAATATATTAAAGTAACACGGGAATGTCATCAAGGAACAGGCTAGAATAAGGGCCCTGCACACCAGGTGAAATAATAAATACAATTAGAAGTTATTCAAAGAAAATATATTGATCTGAGTATAATTCGCGTATTATTCACTTATGTAGTCTTTACTAAATGAAAATGTATTATGGGTGATGTCTAAAATATCGCGCAACAATCAAAATATATGTAGTCATGCAATGCTATCATAGGTAATAGCATAAGTGCATTGTAATTTATATGGAAATTTGCAATGTACGAGTGAAATTAAATAAGACTATTCCACGAATGAAATTACCTCCAAAAAAGTTACAATATAGGTCACATATTAATTTTATTGTGTTCGCGCTCCAAATGCAAATGACTACCCTTGATTGATATATTGTACTTTGTGATTAGCCAGCAGGAAGAAGTTGGTAAGAAAAAGCGACATTTTTGTGGGATACACCGTACATATCAGATGTATAGTTCAACACTATGAGTGTTAATTTCACGAGAGGGATAGTCGTAAAACGACAAAGAAATCAACTTTTAAAATTGTTTATGTAATCAATTTGAGATTGGAAACAAAAAGAAGAAAAACACAAGACATTTCTAGCAACAAGACATTCCTAGCTAGTATTACACTTAAAACAATTAACTCTACGACTACAATAAGAATAAAACATATTAAATGGACTGTTCCCACTGTAGCCATGCCGTTGGGCTCATACGATACCCAAACATTAGATCCAACACACTAATACACATTTTCGGAAGCTGATGGTAATGGCATATTTGAAAAAAAGGGGAGAAACGAAGTTGAAACACTATTGATTGAGACAAAAATGAGTCAAAAACTTCCAGTAAAACTGCAGTAAATTGAACGTTCAATTGCAGTAAGCGGGAATAAAAAAGAATTAAATTATTAAATAGTTTCGAAATTTTCGACTTTCTAACATAATAAGTTAACTAAATATAGGTACAGTAAAACGGGAAAAGGGGCAACATCAAAAAATATTTTGCGTTGCAATATGCGACACATTCCATTTACACAGTAAAATGTATATAAATATGAAGAGACCCAAAGAGGTCATGCTTGCCGATACGTATCCCATTTCACTAAAAAAAAAAAAAAAAAAAAAAAAAAAAAAAAAAAAAAAAAAAAACATCACGCAAGCTTACCAATAACAACCTTTCATTAATGTCATGGTAAAAAAGTGAATGATTTTAAAATCTTACATCAGTATACTATTGATGACAAAATTACGTCTTAGATAGGCATGCTAATTTTCAAAATAATATTACTATATTAAATCTCCCAGTCGAATATTACAAACTTAAAGAATTATTAATGAAATTATAGCAGAAGAACAAAGACGGAGACGAATCCCGCGATCTCTTAGCCGTCCTCCGACTAAGCAACATCGAGCAGTGGTGAGGACCGCCTTAAGAGTGGAATCCACGAGGATCCACAAGGTCGACCAAGGACAACGTGGCGAAGAACGCTGGAACAAGAAGTGAAAAAGGCTGGTAGGAGGTGAAGAGGAAGGGAGAGATCAGAACAAGGAGAAAAAGCCTCACAGTGGCCCTGTGCTCCAAGAGCAGAAGTCTTCGAAAGTGCTAATAATCAGATGGAAATTAGTTCTGAAACCATGTTTAAAACACAAAACAATTCATTGTTGTAATGTGTCCGTTGTTTTATTATTTTATTGCAGAGTATGTTATTACATGGAGTTTATTAATCTACGAGCAACAAAAAAATGTATCACACATGAAATTATTAAATTCAATATATTATCTAAATCTCCATTTAAAAATTGTGTCACGGTTTAATTAGGGAAAATTATCACAAACATTTATTTTTTCAATTCTCAAGCTCTTACTGAAGACTACACTGATCAGCAGAGAAACGTCTTTTCTACTCACGAAACGAACAGAAACGACGAAAATGTTCCAATCCCTACTTACAAATAAGAACTTGCGACGGAAACGTATATGCATTGTTTTATTTTGTAAAATTTAAGTCAGATAAAAGTAGAAAATGATAATTTATATGAATAAATACAAATGTTCTTTGACCATTTCCATTTATTCGTCATGGGCAAGGTATGATACAAGATAAGATATCTACTTACCTCTTCTAAATTTGCTACAATATCTTGTTTCACACGGCAAAATCGTCATGTGGTCTCTTTTCGCAGAGAACTTCGCCATTTCCAGATTACATATCCGTTCTTTCCCTCACCTCATAACCATTCTTCATTCATATTTTCTCCATCAACCAACCGTCAGCAGATCCTCGTCACAGCCCGATGCGTCCTACCGTCGTCCATTCGTTTTGGGGCTTGGATCCGCCTCTACACCGAAGTCATTCCGCAGCGCAACAAAGCCCAATGCCTTCGGGCGGCCGCGAGCGAAACGTCAACAGCGGCCGCAGTGGTGCGCAGTGGTCTGATGCCCGGCAACAGCACTTTCGGCCGAACGCCTCAGTCGCACCGGAGGATGGGCGGTGCGGGCGAGTGGTGCGGGCGAGTGGTGCGGGCGAGTGGTGCGGGCGAGTGGCGCGGGCGAGTGGCGCGGGCGAGTGGCGCGGGCGAGTGGCGCGGGCGAGTGGCGCGGGCGAGTGGCGCGGGCGAGTGGCGCGGGCGAGTGGCGCGGGCGAGTGGCGCGGGCGAGTGGCGCGGGCGAGTGGCACGGGCGAGTGGAGCGCGCGAGTGGTGCGGGTGGGTAGGCGGGCAGTGCGGGCGGGTGGGCGTTGGAGGCAAGCGGGCGGACGGATGGACGGTGAGGGCGGGAGGTGTGGGTGGGCGGTATGGTCAGGCGGGGCGGGCGGGCGGGCGGGCGGGCGGGCGGGCGGACGGGCGGGCGGGCGGGCGGGCGGACGGACGGACGGACGGACGGACGGACGGACGGACGGACGGACGGACTGGAGGGCAGGCGGGAGGGTGGACGAGTGGGTTGACGAGTGGGTTGACGAGCGGGCGGACGGACGAGCGGGCGGGCGGGCGGGCGGGCGGGCGGGCGCGCACGTCCCCATCTCCCCTACAACCGTTGCCACCGCCTTTCCGCGTTTCTGAGCGTGGCACGCCGAAAGGAATGCGCCAGCGCTTCGCGGGCACCGTGTGGCGTCGGCGGTGGCGGAGGTGGAGGCAGGATGCCGTTGTGCGCAACTTGCCCGCTTAGGCACGATCGCTTGCAGCCTTCCGGTGACTGCGCGACCGCGGCAGGAATGCGATGAGCAGCCGGCCCCGGGCGGTGGGCGCTTCTACACGCAGGTCGCGCGCCGCGCCGCGCCGACGCGCCGGAGAACGCCCGGCCGCTGCCCGCCTGCTCGCCCGCCGCTGCCTGCTGCGCCCTCCGACGCCCGGCCGCGCCCACCGCCACCGCCCCGGAAGCGGTGGACGGGTAGCAATGCGTTGGCGACACTGCTGGACACCGCCACAGGTGGCTCTCCCGACTCCTAGCGGGAGTCTGTTTCAAGTGGGTGGGATTGACAATTAAATTATCGACGAATAAGCCAACTTTACATTGTTGCTACTCTCTTCTTCACGGAAGTGGTAGTAGTGTTGGTGGATTTGGGGAGGTTGTGGTGGTGGTGACGGAATTGGCGTGGTAGTGGCGATGGCACCTTGAATGGGAGTGGAGACAATAGTGGTGTCGGCCCACTGCCCTTCGCTGGCACCCTGATTTTCATTGCCTATATATATTACTATTGGGGCGCCTGGATGGGAGCTTTGAGTTAACCACTAGGCCTCAACCTCTCGTATCTGATTTTACTTCCTCACATATTGCTTACGCAGTATAGAGAAAGTGTTGTAATGCTGCCGGTTAAAATTTTCTGATACAAAAACACTTATTGTCAAGCCCTGGTACTGAAAAAATGGATAAATCTCTATGAACAAGCTAGCAGCTAAACCGTAAGTAGGATTTTCGCCAATATTGAAATTCCAAAATCGATCTCTCAGATGTGGAGGCCCCTCGAATTTGAAGTGCATATTTTGTTTTGTGGGAGTACTTTATGAAGCCTTCACATCATTTTCAAAATGTTCCCAAATGTGGTACTAATTTTTTTTATTAACGTTTTTCGTCGAATACCGTAAATGACACTTAGAGAAATGGTACAGATAGCATTTACGTTGAAATGTCTCGAAAATTGAAAAAAAACAACAATTTTTCCGAGTGTTCCTACACTAAAATGTGGAAGAATGTATTTTTTACATAAAACCTGTTCTTAAAAGTCATTTCAATAAGGTCAGGTACAATTTTAAAAACAAAATTTTATGAAAAATGCTTCTAAATATTTTCATTACTTTTTTCTCGAATCGAGTAAATATGTTCTTAAAATTGGCGCCGGGCTTATTAATTATTAACTCAGAATTTTCGAAAATTGCAAAACATTATCATCCCAAAAATACAATATTTACGATAATGCTTTTTACTTAATGAAATCTGTTCTTTAAAATTAGACCTTTAAATAAGATCAGCTACAGTTTCTTTTTTTTTTTAATTTGAGTAATTTCGCCTAATTTTCACCATAATCGAAATTGCAATTTCGAATTTTCCGCGTTTCATTTGCTTCAGTATTTCACAAGATAACAGACAGCAAGCAAATACGACGATGACAATGCCGCGATACGGCAGTATGAAATTCTGAGAATTTCTTCTCATTGTTGGGCGATATTGATGATGCATGAAACGCAATTTTCGATTAATCGTGAATTTACGTTGATGCATTAGCATTTCGCACGTAATGCTCTACGATTTGTAGTTTTACAAGTAATGGCCTAGATGTGTTAATTTGGATAGAAATTGCAGTGATGTAATATTACGTAACCGTTACTAATGTGAGAAAGTACGTGCTGTTGTAGCACCAGTAGTTTAGCTAATACAGTAAAAGTAATGTGATTATGACTCACAAGAGTAAAGAGGCCAAAGTGATCTCATAAAGACATCGATCTTTTGCCGTTAATAACTTCGTTATTTATTCGAGTCTTTAAGGTAAGTTCGGTCAGTCTCTAGGCAAATACTTAACCATTTATTATTTTTACATATTAGCAATAGCTGCTTGTAAATGTGAATGAGGCATTTAAATAATTATTTGTAAATTGTAAAAAATGAGTCTCTAGGCAGGGCCCCAGAAACTCAGTTCAGCTCAAAATCATTGAGATAGATAATATTTTTTTTATTCGAAAGTAGGATTCCTTTGCCGTATCAAAGTTGTGAAGGAAACCCAGAGATCACATTATAGATTGCTACTTTGGTTTAACGAAAGTAGCAGGAATCTCAAGTAAATCCAAATACACATCCAAGTTTGGAATCTTCAATGCGCCCAGTTCCGCATTCTGATTCTCTCCCAACAACCTCAAAACCAACAACGGAATGTACACTGGAAAATGAAATAGACGATGATAATGACAAGCCAACAATTCATGAAGATCTTGATTACACATCACCAGCAAGGCTACAACCACAGCAATTGTCGCTGGCAGAATTAAACGATCTGGTAAGATATCGAAATCTTTCAAAGAGGCAAGAAGAATTACATGGATCTCGTCTTCAGAACAGAACCTGTTGCAACTAGTATTACATTCCGGAAACGACAGCTTGATCTTTCCACTTTTTCTCAATAAAAGAGAGTTTGGTACATTGCAATGACATAAATGGACTGTTTACTAAATTTAAAAAGATTCATAATCCGGAAGAATGTCGCCTATAGATTCCTCGTGCACACCAAAAAACTGTGCCAGACTCTGGTTGTCTTATATAGTCTTTGCCGTCCGGAGCGTCGTATTCTGATTGGTTATTTGCAATCTATTCAGATGTACCGTAAACACGGGCTACTTGGATCCAATTTTTCGATTATTTCATTGATTTTTCTTTTTTAACCCATGAACTAAGAATATGTTTATAATTTTTTTCTATAAATCTAATGGCTTAACGTAAAGTGCTTAAGAGTAGTTAGATAATATATATTTAACACAAAGCCCAAAGACTTCTTTTTGAAAATTGGGTTCATGTTACACGGGGGCGTGGGCTACGTGAACCCATGCGATTTTTTGTACATAAAACCATTGAGATTTGCACTGGGTCTATGTTGTTCCTACATTTTCTTACACAAACATGAATGTAAATATATTCTAAACACAAAGATAACTTAAATAACTGAAATAAAATTTCTATTATCGAATTTTTTTATTGTTAACATGGGATTCCTAAACAAATAATTTCACCCAATCTCACCCTTCGAGATTGTGTTCGAAAGCAGTGACAGTTCTGTCGCGCATAGACAACTAAGACTTTACAATAAATCTGAAATCGAGTTAATCAATAGGAAATCCAAAATTACAGGTTTTGCCAAGGTGCCTCATAAAGGCTAATTCTTCATCTCAGTAAACACATTTGATGACCCGGTTTCTGAAAGGCTTCGTTCTTTAGCCTCCTTTTTATAGTCGATCGAGTTATCTTAAAGGAAGTTTCAGCTTGTCTTTGTGTCATTATTTCCCACTGAATTGGTGCCAAGCAGTCCTCAAACTGGTAATCCGTATAAACCCTGCATTTCCGACACAATCTTTCGTACTTATGTAACATAATGGTCAAATTACTGAAGAAGCAAGAGAAAGTTGCGGGCTACTTGACCCCATTGAAAATGTGCGTCCAAGTAGCCCGGTTTTTCTGATTATGTGCTCACAGTTAGGAAATCTACAAATTTGGGAAATGCGTTCTACTATTGATGATGGTGCCGTAGCAGTTCTATTCAGAAATATAGAATTACTAAAATGTAAAGTTATCCTTTGATCAATCACCTTGCAAATCCAGTGTCGAGATAAAAGTTTGCAGGGTTCAAATACCGCCAATTTCAACACCAGACGGGACGAAAATGTCTAAGTGTTTCAAATGTCGCTAATCTCGCGGTTTTTTAAAATTTTATTTGTATTTATTTATTTATTTATTTTATTTATTTATTTATCTTTAATTTTTACTGATCTTTCAACCATTTATAGTTAAAATGATGGGAAGGGATTGTGGAACTCAAGAAAACGTGCGCAGATTATCTTCTCACTCATACGTCACATACAGTTTTTATTGTTTCTTTGACTAAACAAATCTAAAAATATCTAAATCAGACAACATAGTTCGAACATAGTAACGAACATATGAACCACCGAACTATTCAAAACATTTAATGCTGCAATGTGTTGTCATCGCACGGAAGCAACTGCAAATTATCTCGTTAATGCCACGTACACGCGACTTCAACCGCTGAAAACATTTTTCGTGTGGGTTCAAGTAGTACCCTAAGAGTCCAAGTTGCCCGTGATCATGGTATTTTTAAACCAGAACATACACGAATATGTCACTTTTCCTCGTAGGATTGTGCCCAAATACCAGAATTGGAAGAGGCATTTCCTGCGATGACATTCGCACATATTACGGAATTGGCACAATAATCAAATGCTGTATCAAAAATGTTTTCGTGTATATGGTGAGGATATGGCTACTGCCATCCACATAATTTGCTATGTGAGGTTTATTCTTTAGAAGTCTACTTGAACGGACAGTAGGTAGATTCCCCACGTACGGGAGCCATTTGGGGGGCGGACGCGTTTCAAAAACCTGGAATTGTGTGTCAAAAGTGCTGGGATTAGTGACGTCACACTTTACCACATGGGGCAATTTGTGTGTCCAGGAAGGGTTAACACATTTAAATTTGACAAGAAAACTAACAATGTTGGGAAACATGGTCGGCGTTTGATGTTGATTCCTAGTCGGTAGTTGACCAGGGTGGGAGTCCGCCTCGCCATCAACTTCCCACCAAAAATGTATATGAAGGAAAAAAACAGAACTTGTAGCAAAAATGACATCCATGGCAATGAATATTAAACAAATAAAGGGCAGTTTTGCTATTAGACACATTTTGCTTGAAAACGTTAATAGTATTTATTATGTTTATTTTAAAAGGGTAGCCCCGCATAAGATGGTTAAATGTTCCCTAAAATCAAATGATTTACGGGTCACTGAGAAAATCATACGACGTATGAGAACTATGACTAACACAAAATAAGATTTCTGAAAAGTTTCTTAGCCTCCGACCATTCCATCCCTCTACAGCCATAAATGGGCAATTTTAATTTTTTTCGTCACATTAACATTAAATTTTCTAATTGAAAAATATGAAAAATAAGAAAATAACTTATACTGTAGAGTATTTATTAATAATTTATCGGTGCGAAATTCAAACGAAACAATATTTTTGAAAAAAAGTAACAAAAATTTTTTTACTGCGTCTTAGAACACGTGATGATTCTTATTTTTGCGTTAGACCCATAGTTGTCATTTGATTTTAGGGAACATCTTACCCAGTGTACTTTTAATTTTTAATTTTGTAACGTGGTTCTATATTTGGTTCATTGACCCTAGTGTTTCCTCCATCTCAATAAAGTTCACTATTTAACAGGAAAATCGCGCTAGTTACGAACCGTCCAATCCATTTAGAAAATAAGTGATTTGATGAATACGCAAGACGAACTCTCACAAGCCACAGACAGAGCTTCCCCTACTAATGTGAGTAAACGGGATGCGTTAAAGAAAGGAATATCCCTTTTCATGGTATGAAGTTGACTGGCAAGGAGTTCTCGAAATTGGGATCAAACGTTTTAATGTAATTGTTATATTTATTTAGAATAGTCATTCTTCTGAGGAAACTGAAGTTATTAATGAAACTCCTGTTCTTACGAAGGGCAAGAAAGTAAAAATATCTATCGTCAATATTGTAAATGCAGAAGACGCAAAAATAATTTTGAACTTCTGAAATTTTCGAGAATACGGATAGTGCTACGAAAAATACGCAAATTTAGTTTGTTCTATCCAAACAAATAAATCCACAAATTTGGAGCCGTTATTGTGGAAATTTTACAACTGTTGACGCATCATCGAAAGGACATCCCAAAATCATAATATTCGTTTCTAATTCGCAGAGCCTTGAGTTCGGCCAGATCGATGGCACTTTTGGAGGAAATCACCTGAGGTTTGGGAGGACGTGCAGACGTTAACGTTTTGCCGTGAACTACTTTTTCGGTAACAAGTTTCTATAAAAATGGGATTCAGACTACACGTGTTAAAGGATGCAATTTACTACATTCAGAATACCACAATATGAGTTTTTTTGTTGAGAAATCACTACTTTCCGCGCAGCATTGTAGTACTTTCTCTTTACTACGTATGTACGTATCAGGAGAGAAAGTATAAGGCACTGTGCATACCCGGTTCATTCCAGTGGCTCCTCTTGCGCAACGGACTTCATATTAATTAAAAGGAATTTTTATAGCGACCGTCCAAGCCATTTCGCGGAATCGGTGCACTCATCCGCGCGATGGCGGCCGTTCCCCTAGCAACCGCCCAGAACTCTCAGCCCAGCCGGGAATCAATCTAAACCAAATGTGGCGTTATCGGGCATCGTGGCCGGATATCTATATACATACATATATACATTTCACGAAATTAAATGGTTATGTAGTCCATTGAATTTAATAAAAGCATTTAATTATTCGATTGTTACCAATGAATGGATTAATAATCGTTATCGACAACTGTCCGTCTGCCAAAAATACTAACATATTAACCGCACACAGGATTTTCGCAACACTTGATATTCCGCGTTCTACATCGCTTATGCCACGGTCCCTTGAATCAGACACGGATATTTTAATTTTTGGAGGTTCTGTAAACAATTTTCTCAAAAACGCATCTGAATTGTTTCTTCACAGTTTTTGCTTGGATATAGGAGAGCACGCTTATTAAAATAGCGCCAGTGCAATATTCGCTGAAAGCTTAGTTTCTGAAATGTAAAAGCGAACCATTTATGCCAGTACTTTGACTATGGCATTAGAGATAGTCTCGGCTCAATCCATAATTACACCAGAGGGTCCTCGGTTCGTGTCGCACAATGCCAAATAGTTTTTCGAATTGGAAACGCGTTTGCTCGTTGACATACTATAATAAAATTACGTAACAGTTATAAAATATGAGAAGGAATGTCCTGTTGCAGCACCAATTTTAAAAGTCAAAACGACTGATTTAACTTATAGTAACTCTAGAGAGGTCCTAGCAAAATTTAATTGGCCCGTTCTGTAACATGTGTCTCAATGTATTTCCTTTTGGCTGAATAATGTGGAAATATCAAAATTATTCTAAATTTGCCGGCTGAATAAGGTGGCACTCCTTCGAGAGCTTTCCAATGAAATGGTAAATTAAGTGCATACGAAGAAATACAAAGAAATTAGGTAGACATTTCAGTATTGAATCGAATACAACCGCCTTGAAGGTTGTGTAGTTTTACTTTCTACCAATAGGTCTTTTTTTTATGGTTTGACAAACATACGGTACAAAATCGTGAATTCAACACTTCTTGTTTTTTATCTGTATTAGGAGGGCTCGGTATATAAACACACAACACATGAGAGCACAATGTTATAATACAGAGAGATCCTCTGATAAAATTGGGAGCATGAACGCCCCAGAGATGTAATTTCGTGAAGCTATTATTCAAATATAAACAATGGGAGTGGCCACTAGAGGCAGCATGGGAATGTACAGTGGTGTATTTATTGAGTATTAAGGGCCCTTAAACTGCGAAGGTCACAGACGATGAGCAGATGATAGCGATAATGCTTATGAGTCCAAAGTTGGACAATGGAATGTGAAGCAGGGAAACGGGAAAATTCCGAGTAAACCTGCCGACAGCTCTGATAACGCCACAAATTTTACAAGGATTGGCCAGGGATTGAACCCGGGCCCCAGCTTAGAATATGAATGTGCAAGCCATAACATCACGGGCGCTTCATGAAATATAGTAGAGGAAAGAGAGAAAGATAAATGATGACACTAGGGTCTGCTCGTACATGGGTTTTTAAAACCTGGGGATGTCCATGCGAATTAGAGGCCACAAAGTAATTTGCACTAGACAAGCTTTACTTACACCATCAACAAGGCATCTTAACGCTGCTGGATAAAATTAGCAGATTGACTCCCCACGTACTCACGGCATCTCGAACACTCCCACTTAACACTATATTTATCACTAAGTCGACGCTAAAAGTGGCTCTGAACTCGGCATTGAAATAAGGAAGTACATAACTAAACAAAACTGCACTATGAGTAGCAATAATCCCATGGATCGATACCTAAACTAGTGGTGATAAAACAGCACACACATTCTCGAAATTAGTAAGAGCCATGCAATTCTCTTTATACTAGTTATGTAATACACATTTTTAATAAATTATAAAAATGAATGAATGTTTAATCATTTCAAATTTTAGGTATTCCTTTTCCTTTACATGAAGCACTTGGGAAATTTCAAAATAGAAAAATAGCTCCAACGTTTTTGATTCAATTTTATTGTTCGATAGTATGCAGGCCATTCATGCAAATGGTGCAGGTCTCATTTTCGTTGAAAACCCTGATTTTTCGTTGCAATAAGTTAATACTTTTTCTACATTCTAATTTCTATCAAGCATAATTCATATTTTTATTATATCCAGCAACTTTCAGTTTTGTTGAAAATCTGGTTGATATCAAAGATAAGGTTTTCTGGGAGAGAGCATCTTTCCAATGTTCCCAGTACACTGAGCGAAATGTAAAAACTCTTGTTAAGAACATGTTGCTCCATTTGAATGAAGCGCGCTACGCGCACGGTGTTGTCGACTTGTGTGTTCCGTCCCGATCCCCTAAAAAGTGCTCGAACATCTGCTTTCCGGCTAATGGCTAGTTATTTTGCAGAGTTTTTACGTTTACAACAGTTAAAAATTAATTCCAGGAAGTACATTGCACTAAAAATACTACAAATATATAACAATTATGTATTATAATTTTTTGATTACAACAATATACTGTCAATTGCAGTAAATCAGTAATTCACAGTCATACAAATTTCTGAACAATAAACATTGTAATGTATTGTAACCATATGAATACATATTTTCAAGTAAAAAAATGATATCAAAAATATGTCAAACAAAAGAAAATGGAATTTCTTTAAAAAACGACTGATTTTGCAAACAAATCATCAGACAATAAACACCCAGTTGGTGAATATATAAAACATGCAATGGAAAACAGTCACTGAACTGGCGTGGATGAACATGTGAATGTATTTAAAATACGTATTCCACATACAAGTATTTAAATAATGCCCAACCCTGCTCATTACAAATTGTACATTTGGTGGAAGAAATAAATATTTTAACGCAAATATCAACAAAAATTTGACAATTATAACTGCATTTGATACAGGTAAATTATGTTCCAACAATAAGAAGGAATTCACAAAAATGAGCTTCCGAGTCATTGTAGCATCCAATCTGATATTCCCTGAAATTTAGCAGTATTTTAAATAGGATTTAAATAATTTCTAAAAGCTTAATGTATAAATGTGTGACAAAAAGTCGAATGTAAGAAACGAACAATGATTTATGAAATATATAAATTTCAACATACCAAGCATCCCAATGTCGGGTATTACGACATCGAAGCGCAGTAAATTCGGACCGTGTATTATTTTTTGCCTCCAAATTAACCCATATTCTCACATTTTCAAAAATTTGAACATGACCTTATTTGAAGAACTATTCTCGATAAATAGTTCATTAAGAAACGGCATTGAATTTTTGCAATTATGAAAATGAAATGACGCCGAAGACGAAGTACAATGAACTGGGACCGGCCTATTATGTTTCACGTGAAATTGCAAAATAAATACACATATTTTCAAACAAAAATCAACATGACATTATTTGAAGAACTGTTTTTTACGAACTCATTTCTTTAAGAAAAAATGTATCTTCACAATTTTGTTGTGTAGGAAGAGGCCGAATTATTTTTAATTTTTTTTTTTTAATTTCGCAAAATCAGGCATTTCAACGAACATGAGACCTGCACCACTGTCGTAAGCGTCCTTTGTGCTATCTAAGGTTTCAATTTAATAAAAAAATGTGCGTTTTTTAAGAAAAAGTGGTTTACAGAAAATAAATATTGACACAAATTTCTCAAAAATGCTAATTTTTTTGAAAAATCGAGCATGACCTTATTTAAAGATCTGATTTTCATGAACACATTTCGTTAAGAAACAAATTTATCTTAATAACTGTAGTTGTAGGAAGACGCCGTAACAATTTTGAATTTTTTCAATTTTCAAAAAATCAGATTAACCCACAACATGAGACTTTCACCATTTTCTAAAACGTCCTACAGACTATCCAACAAAAAATGTAATCAAAATCTATGGAACCGTTTTTGAAGAAAAAAAGTGTTTATACAAAATTAAAAATTGCCTATAATTCACGCAATATTACGAGAAAAATACTAAATTTCGAAAAAGTGTACATTGCCTTATTTCAATATCTTTAAGGAACAGATTTTCAGAAGGGAAAAAAATCTCTATTTTTAATTTTTTAGTTGTGGGATGTCCCCGAAAAATTTGACTTTTTTTTCAATTTTCGAAAATAAGGGTTTTCAACAAACCTGAGACCTACGCTATTCTTATAAACGTCCTTTAGACTATCCAACAACAAAATTTAATCAAAATTGTTGGCGCCATGTTTTATGAAAATTTTGAAAATGTACTAGGGACTTTATTTAAAGTACCCCCAAAAATATAATATCAATTTCAAATTCATGGGGCCGCGGTCAGCCAGATCGACTGGGGAATATCACGTTTGGAAAAAATCGGCTGAAATGTTTAGCCGCTAGCGTTGTTCACAGACGGACAGACTAATGTTTTGCCGTCAATCGAGTTTTCGGTATCAAGGATACAAAACATCGATTCACCTCGTTTTAGAGGATTTTTTCCTAAATTTATTGGAAAACCGGATTTATTCACATTTTTGTTACCAGGACCCTGTAATAAGAATTTTTTTGCCGAAAATTCGCCATTTTTTCGCGCATCATTATAAAACGTTCTCTTCTTAAGAAGTTCCTTCTTAAGAGCGAGAAAGTAAAATTAATCTCTAGAATGTAACATTGTAGTCTCGAATATAATGAGTTGCATCCCATTAACACAAGAAAAATATTTACGATTACAGTACAGTTATATTACAGTACACGTTGAATCTGTTACCAGTCATTTGTTTTAACTGGCAGCCCACTTGATGTTTACGTATTACATGCTGGGAAGGCCGGAGAAGGAATTTCGTTACAAAAAAAGGAAGGGGGTGACGTACGTGAAATAGTTACATTTATTTGAAAATTTTATTCTAATCAATTAGTAATATTGGCCTAACTTTTGACTATTAAACTTGTACTATTAAACGTAGATGTAAAAATATTTGACTCTGTCATTGAAATTATGGATTTATTGGTTTTTATAAACAAGGTTTCGAGCACAAGCTTCGAATTTTTCCGCGGTTCTGTAGCCAATATTGTAGAATTTTCAAAATTAATTTTATGATTGGTAGAAATTCTGTGTTCAAAGATGGAGTACTGCTTTTCATTAATTTTATTATGTTTTTCATCAATGATACGTACAAGTTCACCTATTCTTTCCTTCATTTTTCTTTTTGTCTGACCAATATAAGAACCATCACAATGATAGCAATCAATCTTACATACATTTTGTTGCTCTACTTTACAAATCTTGTCTTTTAAGTTTTTTATGATGTTTTGTTCATTTATTGCTCTACTGAAAATATGAATGTTGTACTTTTCTTTGAATATGTTCAACTCTTTGTCAATGGAAGAAACATAAGGCAAACACAGCTTGTTTTTCTTCATTAGATAAGTTATTCTGTGAATTATTAATCTTATTCTTATGAATTTGTAACCGTTGGTTAATAGTTTTAGGAATAAATTGCAACGGGTAGTTGTTTTTAGAATAAAACCTTTTTCGGATAAATTAATCATCTTATCAACTTAACTATAAATCACACCTTTGTTTATTGAATAGTGTTGTGTTTGTGTTTTTTGAATTGTGTTTTCATAGATAATTAAGACAAATGTCTGCACATACTGGTATCATACCAGTATGTCTGAATGTTTTTACTCGTTCTAATTAATTTCAAATCTAAAACGTTTAAACATGTTCAGTTCAAGCTCCAGTGTAAATGTAATTTGAAAATTATATGAATTAAATTGGTCAAGTGTATGAGAAATCTCACTTTTGTTAACCACCATTTGAGTATCATCAACATAGCGTGAATAAAATTTTACGTCAAAACCTTGAAAAACTGTGTTTTCCAATTCTCTTATTGCTAATTCTGCACAAACACTACTAATACAACCTCCAACAGGTAATCCTGGTTTTTGATGGTAGAATTTGTTGTTAAACTGAAATGCGTTATTTTCTAATATGAACTTAGTAGCAAGTAATAATTCTTTTTTCAGTATGTTAGAATCGACTTGGCCTTTTCTAATTTTTTTTCATGGACTCATATATAAGTTTATGGGGTATTGATGGGTACATAGAACTAATATCAAGGGAAATAAGTCTATCAGTTTGAAACAGCGATATGCGAAGATATGTTTTCTTTTAAAATTAAACTATTTTTTGGTACATATTCGTAATCATGTTCTAATCAATTTTTAATTCTGAAATTAAGATATTTGCTGAAGGCATAAATCGAGAAACTGACTGATGATATGACTGGTCTCACTGGATATCCATTCTTATGTACGTTTATAAGTTCATGGGCCCGAGATCCTGACGCAGTAGTGGGATAAATGGGAAAAAACAGATCTTGTAAAGTCTTCATTATCTTATTAGAATTATCTTCGTGTATTTCTACATAATTGGTATCAGACTCAAAACAACTTTCTACCTTGGACACGTAATCTGCCTTTTTTATGAGGGCTATTGAACCACCCTTACGTGAAGTAATGAGTTCATATATGTTTGCATACATGGGGAGTGGAGGATGCAAGGATGAGACAGGGAAATTTCTATATGGTCCGTGGTCCGTTTGTTAAGGTAATTTTTCGGCTTTCGTCTGGTTTTCATCGGAGAAACCACGAAAACCTATCAATCTGAGCGGCCGGACGCAAGAATTCTCCTCAAAGAGAAGAGACTGAATGCGACCTAGCTATCTAGTTAGTGTGGAAAACCCGCCATCATCGGGACTCAAACACTAGGATCTCCTCGTTGAACAAGGGCGAACTAATTTTGGATGAGCTGAAATTAACACGTGCCTACCACTTCAAAAATCATTACCTCACAAGAGAGGGTCATCATGGCGAGGTAATAGCAATGTTTCATAGTGGGCAATCACGGTGAGTTATGTTTTAGATTTTATATTAAAATTTAAAGGTTTAGTATTTTATATATACAATAATTAGGTTATTATAAAAAACTAGTCAAAAATTTTTCTTCATTAATTTCTTGTATAGTTTTCCCATTCACGAATTTTTCATATATATTTCAAACTCCTCTCTCATAGGCCAAGCGGCGAATTATACAATAGTGTCTTTTGAGCTGTAGGATTAATAGCAAGCTATAAACATATGTTATAATACGATTATTTTATGTCGACCATCTTTTCGATTTAGTCTTTTTTGTGTATCTACGCTTGGACTTTTTGCTTCCCACAAACTTCGGCATAACGAGTAGCAAAAGAATGCACTGGATGTATGCAAGTGTAATTGATATGCAAGCGAAACGATGTTCCCGAATACAAGAAATATACAGCGGTAAAACTTTTGAATTAAAACCCTATCAATTCAAATGTTTTGTACTACATTACTATTACTTTTTCTAATCATGTCACACAATATACAGAGTATCCTGAGATACAGGCATAATCAATTTTACTGATAACTGTTCATGCACTAATAGACAAACAAATTCGCATTGGACTGACTCTAATTCTCAGTAATTTGTACAGAACATAAAGGTGACGAAGAGGGTTAGATATATACTCACCAGAAGCTGCGCCATGTAGAAAATCCAGCGCCTTTCAGAGGTAGACTTACAGCTAAGCCTTCTGGGAAATTCTGGATACCAATGCCGATCGCAAGATTCCTATGAAAGAGGAATGAATGTTAATTTCTGATTGAATAACAAACATTTTCACAATGATATATTTTTATAATATTCCTACAATATCACGCATATTTCAATTTGACACTCCGGACCATTTAGTTGTTCTCGAATAAAACCGACAATAACTCTTCGATACTTAAGATTGATATGTGGAATTTACCAAATTTTTAGCGTTGTTAGATTCATACGACGATAACATTTAAAGAAAATTTGGAGCTCTTTTTAAGAAAATAACTGTTTAAAAACTGCCTATATTTAATGTAAGATTGCGAGGAAACTACTCTTATTT
Source organism: Gryllus longicercus (assembly GCA_038098605.1). NCBI lineage: Eukaryota > Metazoa > Arthropoda > Insecta > Orthoptera > Gryllidae > Gryllus > Gryllus longicercus. The sequence continues at coordinate 162,899 of JAZDUA010000339.1, read as the reverse complement.
TCGAAAAATTGCTTTTGACACAGCATTAAAATACTTATAAAAATTAATGTAATAGGATTACATATTATACAGTATTAGTACGAGTATTATGCGTTATGTTTAGAAAATATATTTCATGGGTATTTGTGGATCAGATTACAAGTTTCCAGTGGTCAAAACATCACCATTATTATTATTATTATTATTATTATTATTATTATTATTATTATTATTATTATTATTATTATTATTATTATTATTATTATTTCCATAATGATATGCTAACGTTTCGTCGAGCATCGTGGGCCTCTTCAGAGCTCTCTTTTATTCTACTGGTTGAAGAAACTTTCAACATGAACATGAAATATTGTAGATCTACGTGGTAGAACTGACATTTTTTAAATATAACTGAAACTAGAGTTGTGGACAGTACACTACACACGAAAATATAATTAAAATAAAGAAAATACGAAATCATTATTTCGACATCTTAATATGAGAATGTAATAAATTGTCAACGAGAGCCACACTAAACTCAAAAAAGCCGCATTTATCCACCGTTGATGTAATGAATAATTTTAACAAACAAAAGTAAAAATCTGTTTGCTATTGGAAAATTAAAAATAGCACGCATGTCTTACAATAGAGATTCGCTTTGTATCTGCCTATTACCTTGTTACGTTTTGATAGTAATTTGCCTATTTTTACCTTTTATTTTTATGACCATTATTTTCCTTATCGAATGCTTAACACAAATTATAAATGGATGAAAAAAATTGGTACTCTAGCAAATATACGGATGAAACATTTCAATATGAACAAATAACTAAATACGCTGCGGTGTACGACCGACTAAACCAGCTGAATCGTGGGCGAACGAAGAAGCACTGATTCACAGAGGTTACGGAAGGTAACCTCAGTCATCACTTCTGTAATTATCGTACAGACCGTGATGTAGTACGAATCTAAAATTGCAAATAGATGACCAATGGAAAATCCGCTTAAAATAATGGCCCAGATCTCCCTTTCGTTGAAATCGCCGTTTTTTCGAAAATCGCTAGAGTTAAAAAAATTTCGACCTCTTCCTACAACTACAATATTGAAGATGGAGATTTTTTCCCTACTGAAATCTGTTGTTCAAAGGCAGATCTGATCAAAGACAGGGAATGCAAATTTTGTAGGAAAAATAAATACGTTTTGTGCATTTTTATGTGAAATACGTATTGGCAATTTTAAAATAATTATTTCCTAAACATGACTCCAAGTTCTTCTTTAACTTTTCTCCTTTGTGTATCAACAGGCCGTATAAAAAACGTGCTGGTCCCACTTTCGGGGAATTCTGCATTTATCGAAAATTGCAAAAAAATTAACATAGGAAAAGTACAATAATGAAGATGGAGATTTTGGTCATAAATGAAATCTGTTCTAAAAAATGAGATCTTTGAAAAGTTACAAGTATCTTTATCGAAAAACGAGTAGTTTTGCGTTATTTCTGCTTAAAGTTAATGCACTTTATTAAAATAATATGCTCTCAAGAAAGTCTACAATTTTTTCATTGTTTTCCGTGGATATAACAAAAGGACTTTTAAAAATGGGTCAGGTCTAAGTTTTGTGGAACTCTGAACTTTCGAAAATTGCAAAAGTTAGAAATAATGCGAGGAAGAATGTGCTGTTCCGGAACCATTAGTTTAAAATTTAATTTTTATTGAAGCGTCGTCTAACTTTGCTTTCAACAGCGCATTGAAAGCTTTCTGAGCTAGTTTCTGGATTGAAGTGGAGGAGCGAGTGAGTGGGCTTTGTCAAAATGACATACTTAAGGGGAGAGCTTTAAAGCTCATTATAACACACGACGAAGAGCATCGCATTCATTACAAGTTCCAACTATCAATAGCCACCGACAAAAAATCGACATTTAATAAATGTTCAACAGATTGATAGATTACCCTTCTTGAACAGGATTTTGTCCAGTTTCCCTTGATCCATTGAACAATTGCTCAGATAGTCCCTTGATTTACCATCCTATCTCCACCACCCCTTTACTATAACAATCTATAACAATCAAAGAGGAAAGAAGAAAACGATATTCTGCGATGATCCCTGATATGACAATCCGTTAAGGTTTCGGCATCAGTACGAAATAAGGCAAACATCAGCTGGAGGGGAAATACATTCACTGCTCTCCTACCCTGTGCCGCAGTGCTTACATCGACAGCTATACTAAAAACGTTAGATCACGCATATTTTCATTTCCATATAAGTTAACTCATGGCTGTTTTAATAAATGGCAAGCAATGAAAAGCGATCGTGAATCTCAGCAAGTTTTCTCGATGTAATATCCACTGTAGCAACGGTCACGGAGAGCCATGCACTTTTCAACGTTCAGTCATCTATGACAGTTCAGTCAACGTACAGTCATTTACGACAGGGGCAGATGCAACCTTCAACACTTCTACCTCGCTTTACAAGGAATCATCGCGGTAGGTACAGATCGTTTCAAGTCGCGTGACACCTGATCCACGCAACAGTACTAGTAGATTTCCCCTGCTACCCGGCACGGTTCATTGTCAATCGTCCCTAGTGGAAACATCGTTTCATTAGCCTAAAAAAGTAGCATTATTTTCTACATGCATTCAGTACACCGAATCGGTTCTTTTGCTTGCTATATTGACAATCGAAGTGACGGGAAAGTTAGTCATAACTTCCTGGCAAAGCGCATTTGTTACATGCCTGTATGCGACAACCATAGGACATGACATTGAAACAATGGAATTTCAATACTTTAGTCCCAATACAAGAAAAATGGTTTTGGAACTTAACACATCAGAATTTTGTGATTTTAAATTTCCACAAATTCCTAACCATAAGAAAAAAAAGATATAGACAATTAATTTGTCAACAATAGTCTATATAAAGGATTATAGAATATATTAAAATCGATTTGCACTTGATTGTATCAATCCCCTTCACTAATATACCATGATATAGTACAATTTTTATAAGCTTAAAAAACACTTTTTACCATTCAATATAAGCACATATGCAGGGGTGTAACTGATACATTAATATTAGAATCGAAATAAAATAAAAAATGTGAATGTGTTGTAAAGAATTGGAAAATGTATTGTAAAGTATTGGGAAATCGAAAGTGTTGGAAAATAATTTTGGAGTAGATACCATCTTTACGAAACATTACCAGCCCCATTGTTTTAAAACTTAATTTCAAATGGTTATGAGGCAGCAAAAAACTTTTTTTTTTTGCGTCCACGACTAGCCCAGAAATATGGCGGAAGAATTTTTGAATTTTGAAAAATTGGGGATGTTTTTATCTTTTGTTCTAGGTAAAGACCAAATTCGGGATTTTGAAAAGTGTCTCTATGTGGCCACTATTTGCTTGTTTCGATGGTGTAAACATTTCTGATGGTAAGTGGGATAGATAGCTTTACCAAACCTATTTTAAAATGTTAATATCAGGAGTGTTGGAAACTTTTGAATTTTGAGAAAGTGGGGAATTGAGCGCGAGCGAGCGCGCGCGAGAGAGAGTAAGAGCGAGCGAGCGAGAGAGCGAGCGAGCGAGAGAGCGAGCGAGAGAGCGAGCGAGAGAGAGCGAGAGAGCGACCCATTTTCAGTGCACTCTCTGTATTTTTTAATATTGCCGCAAAATTAGGAATTTTATATTCAAAAATAGTGCTCGTTTGACGCTTGTTGGCGAGATCTAGCGCCAACCTACATGACGGTTCGCAATGTTTTCGCCAACCGGGTATCTCCCACCCGCGGGGAACCGCCAACGTGGAAAAGTCATAAGTTCCCGACTGGTCTCCCGGCATGTATGTTAGTTTAATGCAGGTAAGTGTAAGTGCGTGTAAGGGGTGAAGAGGAAAAAAAGTTCACGCGCGGTCCGTGGCCCATTTGTTAGAGTACTTCTCCGCCATACGCCTGGTGTTGATCACAGAAACCGCAGGAAGCAATAGATCAGAGCAGTCGGTCGTTAGAATTTTCCTCCATGCAGCGGGTGATCTCGACCTAACTATCTAGCTAGTGTCGACAACCCTGCCACCATTGAACCCTAAGGTAAGGGAGGGTTGCACTTTCTTTCGGTATATGCAATCATAATAATACATACACAATTACACAAATAATTGTAATAATAATAGTAGTAGATTTTATAATGCTATCATTGTACTGAAAGAACTGGCAATAAACCAAAACAGGACAAATTTAATGACAGATCACTCTAATCCACAACGTTCTCTGGAGTTGCGGAAAACGATGGAATATATGTTTGTAAATACAAAAATAAACATCCATGTACGCACTCCTCAACGTCAACGACGAGCAAACAAGCGAGAACTTAAAACGAAAGCCTCAAAAGAAACTTCCTCAGGCTTGGTTGTGACAACCAAAGACAAAAAAAGACGTGCAGATCTTCTGAAGGACATTAAAAATAAACTACAGGTGGCAGGAGCTCTAGAAAGAGTGAACTTCATCAGGAAAACCAGAGCAGGTGACTTGCTCCTTACGTTGAAAGAAGGAGAAATGGAAATTAAAAACATTGTTACGGAGCAACGTGAGAGGACAAATGCCCGTATTCTGGGTCAACGTAGAACAATACTATATGTCAAGCAGCTAGAGGCAATAACAACCGCAGAAAAACTACAAGACTACGCGCCGAGGGAAGAAATGCAGACGTAACTGTCTGATCTCTGAGACCTGCATATGGCGAGACACAATAAACGTTTGAAGCCAACGAGGAGATGCTCTATAGGATAGAAAGGATAAAGGTAGGAATAGAGTCCTGCTCTGTTAGCAGAATATTGGATGTCCGGAGGTGTCATCGTTGCTGGAGTTATGGACACATCGCAACTGGCTGCTGCGGGGAAGACAGAAATAAATGCTAAAATTGAGAGCACGAGGGACACATAGCTAAAGAATGCAGAATCCCAGCTTACTGTCCTCTTTGCAATGAAGACGACAGGGCAGACACTGGGGCCTGCAGGGTATTCGGTAAAGCTCTCAGACAGGCAAGGAACGCTCAGTCATGATCAACGTTCTACAATGTCAATAGATGTATATTGGTCCTCGACTTATTAACGGAAGTATGTACAAAAATATGGTACAAAATACGGCACAAAAATATGATAAAAAACAACGGTTGGTACCTTGATCGGAACTTACATTTGGGCATCATAGTAACAGATGCCTCCATAAGGGTCACAGAGTATGGACATGGCCAGCGATTTGTATGGGTTAAAGTGGAAATGCTGTATATCTGCAGTTGTTCTATCATGCCAAACACAAATATAGAGATATTTTCTGAATTCCTGGATGCGTTAGAAATTGAATTTAGAGGGAAAGGCACTGACATACAGTGTCTGGTGACTTCAATGCGAAGTCAGTGGACTGGGGATCTCCAAAAGAAAATCCTAGGAGAAAAATGATTACAGAATGGACAGAAGCACTCAATCTAACGGTTATGATTACGGGAACAAAACCCCCGAAGGAACGACAATTATCGCGTTCACAGATGATCTAGCAATTGTAATTACAGCAGTAACGACAAAAAACTCACATTTAACGGTAATGCAACACTGCATATAGTGAACACGTGGATGAAAGAAAACTCGCTAACCCTAGCACACCGCAAAACGGAGGCCGTTTTTTATCAGGAAAACGAAGATCTAAACCTGTATTTTTTAAGATTCGAGTCGCAATGGTTAATAGGACCAAAGTAGTGAAATATGGGGGCTGGGGTTATGTTAGATGAGAGATTGACTTTTGGACACAACTGCAATATGATTACGGAAAAAGCAGCAAAGACAACTGGTGCACTCCGCAGCTTGATGCCAAATATCGGAGGCCCCAGCCAAGAAAAGAGAAAAAAATACTGAGCTCCGTAAATCACAGTATTCTACTCTATGCGGCATCTACATGGGAAGAATCAGCACAGGTTAAATATAACATGGCAAAACTCATCAGGACACAAAGAAATATGGCATTGCGAGTTGTATGTGTATGTACAAAAGTTTCCGCTGAAGCTGCATCGGTTCTAGAAGGACTTTTGCCAATGCACATTCTGGCCCAGGAACGAAAGACACTATTTGAAGCAAGAGAGGAAGGTATGACAAAAGAGATAACAATAATTTTGAAAAATGTAAGGATGATTGGGGCAATACGCCTAAAGCCCCACGGACACGACGCTTGATAAAGCAGATTCAGCCCTGGGTAACTCGTAAACATGGCGACCTGAGCATTAATATTACCCAATTTCTGACAGAGCATGGAAATTTTGGGGTCTACACACATAGGATTGGCATATGCCGTTACTGCAAGACAATAGACACAGCAGAACACACAGCTTTTCACTGCTATAGATGGGACAAATATAGATTCAATATAAATTTACAAATGGGAGAGAATCTAACGGCAGACAATATTATTAATAAAATGATTGAAAGCAAAAGCAACTGGAGAAAATATTTGTCACCAATTATCAGCAGAAAATAAAAAGACGAAAGAGACACAAGAAGTAAACTCCTAAACACCAAATCACCATGGTGGACGGGGGACGTAGGGAGGCACGACAGCAATATACGAATTAAAAGACAACCCACTGTCTCCGAAATGACCAGACCGGTGGCGAGGGCAGTAAGAAGGGTGGTTCGAGATTATCTCTTGTTCGTTTAGCAAATGCGCCGACTACGCAAAAAAGTAGTAGTAGAAGTTGTAGTAGTAGTAGTAGTAGTAGTAGTAGTAGTAGTAGTAGTAGTAGTAGTAGTAGTAGTAGTAGTAGTAGTTGTAGTTGTAGTAGAATAAGTTGTGCAGTGAATAATAATAATAATAATAATAATAATAATAATAATAATAATAATAATAATTTAACCACTTAATATCACTTGTAATTCAGGATATATCAGGGCCAAAGGCCTAGAAATTTTCTTTCGCGGGGAGGAGTAATATCAATATGAACAGTACCTCACGGTTCGCCACGTAGCCGAATTTCAATTGCGTCCAAGAAAACTCTTTAGCATCGCCTCCAACGGCAAACAAACAGCTAACAGCTGTTGATAGCCAATATTCGAAAAAGATATATAGCATAAATCGGAATATCTCTGTTAATGTCCACCTGAGCAACATTAGTGATTCGAAATTCATTAGTTTCTGAATTGACGTGTCACTTTCACCTGTCAACGGGTAAAAAGGAGGCTTGGTTCGAAGCTGACACGTCAGTGTCATAGGAAGGTAAGTAATCACAGCATCCACCGAAGACAACTTCGATAGGGATTCCATGGGTGCTCTCTCCAAAATTACTTACCTTGAAGGAATCTTCAACCGTAAGCCAGCGTTTCTGAATCAGCCATAAATGTCACCGAGAACGATGAGTATTACAAATTTCTATCCAGAAATGTTTCATTAAGTGCCTATTCCTGCCCTGAAAGTTTACATGATTTTTTTTTCTTTCACATTCACTTCTGCTGCTCTGACACAACAAAAAATACGAACGCCATATCATTAGTGGACGTCTAAAAATCGTCCTCTTTATAAGATATAATATTCACAGAAAATCTATTGTTAACAGCAAAAAAATAATAAGAAAATTGTTCAAAAGACGCTAGTACGTCGAGGAGTACTGTATTTGGCTGCGTAATAAATGGCCCGACTCAAGAGTAAAGCCATTCTCCTTCAAAATGACAATTTTAGAGATGTCACTTTTCTTGTGCACCGGCGATATATTGTATGATGATTAATGTATACCAATCCTCCTAGTGTTCACCCGTGACGTTCACCAACACAAGACCCGCCTACCCCGCAAAAAGTGTCGGAAGAGAGGCCAGCCGTGGGGGGGGGGGGTTAAGGGCCGCGGGTGGGTGGGGGCGGGGAGGGCGAAAAAGCACGGCGAGGCGGAACGCTAGGGCACGGATAGATGGCGGCGAGCTGCCGCATACCGCAGGAAAGTAGGTGCGGAGGCTCCCGGTGGGAGTGCCGAGGGGCCGGCGGCCGGCTGGAGGTGGCCGACATACCCACAGGCGCGCCGCCGCCGCCGCCACCGCCGCCGCCGAACCGTCGCCACGCCGGCCCATCAATAAGCATCGATTCGCGCGGGGCCTTTCTTCGGCAGAGAATGAGAAGCTCGCGGGCTCCTCTCGGAGCACGGCGACGGTGCGGCTGGGGACGACGCCGCTGTGCACGTGCACCCCAATGATCCACGTGCGAGGCGAACGGCTTGTAACTCACGGAGTTGCACCCACGTGAGGCTCATTGGTTTCACCCAGGGGGGCAAACTGAAAGACTGTATTCTATGAACATGTAAATTATTTCTTATTTGGAGTATACTGACGACATCATCGGGCAAATAAGAAGCAATCTGCACGCCACACTTCAGATATGTTTTATGTTTCACCCAGAGGGGATATGAGTCGTCACTACAAGTCATTCATCACGAAATAGAGCTGCTAGAAGTTCTCCGTGTGCTCAGTCGGCCGGGGGACTCAGGGTATTCAGAGGGGACCCAACTGACGCCGCCGACAGTCTCAAGACACTCAATGTGAAGAATACACGCTGCGGATACGTTATACTTTTATCCCTCTGCGTTTTAATTTCTCTCGTTTTACTGTATCCCGAACGCTTCCAGTTTTCATAATCTGGTTTTATCGCGTCCCAAGTCCTCAGCTCAGCGGCCTTCTGACTGCCACCCTCCTGGCTCATTCGTTCCTCGTCATTCGTGCGAATGTCGATTCTGTTTGAACGAAGCTGCAAGGCTACTCGCCCTGTAGGAAGACGATTTGGAACAGGATCAGGACTGATCTTCAGAATATGAGACACCAGGAAAATAGTAGGAGTCGATTCTGTTGGCGACAATAGTTCCCGCGAGGTCGTGGCCGCAAACGCTCGCCCAGACCACTACAACAGTCCCTTATCCCGAAAGTGCGTGAACATTTTAAAAGGGTCTACCGAGAGAGCGAGAGGTCGAGCGTGCGCGCGCGAGAGCGAGAGCGAGAGCGAGGGCGAGAGCGAGAGCGAGAGCGAGAGCGAGAGCGAGAGCGAGAGAGAGAGAGAGAGAGAGAGAGTTGAAAAAGACCCTACTTTGCAAATCGAATTATTTTGGACAAGACTTTTCATCAAGAGGTATGTCCAAGCATGTCAAAAATGAATTCATCACGGGAAATGACAGCGGACGGAAGTAGATGGACGAGGCTGATCTACAAAAGCAACCTTATGTAAATAATAATAGTATTGCCAATCCGCTTGCCGTGTTCGCTAAGGCAAGTGCAGTGGCGATCTCGGACCAAAGAATCGCAGATTTGCGTCCCGCCTTGGGTATGGTTGTATTGTGCGTCTATGTATGTTTGTCTATTTCAACATTCACTATCATCATAATTTCATCCCATCATCCAGGGCTAACAAACCTGGGGTATAAAATGCCGATTAAAACGATGCATTAAAATGTTCATTGCCCCCATAGCAAAAGTAACGAGCACCTACCCCGATAATCAAGTCTGGGCCCTGGTGGGATGTACGAAACATTTGGCCCCATGATGGCCGATTCGCTAACCAAAAACAACAACTACAACTACAACTACAATAATAATAATAATAATAATAATAATAATAATAATAATAATAAAGCCGATCCGATGGTCAAGATCGCTAAGGCAGTTACAAGGAGCGTTCCGAAAGTAATGCAATTATTATTTTTTAAATTAATTTATTGAGCATATTTTCACAAACACTTAAAATTCTTCAAAATACTGTCCTTGGGCCTCTACACATTTTTTCCAGCGACTCTGCCATGAACGGTAGGCGCTCTGGAAGGCGTTTTCGGGGACCTCTCGCAAGGTCTTCGTCACGGCTGATTGGATCTCTTCTATGGACGAAAAACGGGTTCCTTTCAGGGCCGCCTTAACCCGAGGGACCAAAAAGAAGTCTGCCGGGACGAGGGCAGGACTGTTGGGAGGATGGGGAAGGGTTGACACCCGATGTTTGACCAGGAACTCGCGGACTCGTAGCGCGTTATGGCAAGGCGCGTTGTCGTGATGGAGTTGCCAGGTAGTGGAGATGTCTTTTCTCGTCCTGACGACCCTTTTTCGGAGTCTTTCCAGCACATCCACGTAGTAGACAGCGTTAACTGTTTGTCCTTGAGGAACGAACTCTATATGGATCATTCCTTTGCTGTCGAAAAAGACATTGTTGTCGGTTTTGCTGGTTGACGGACGCCCAGAACGTTGTTCATCGTGAACCTCTTCCCGGCCCTCCTTAAAGGCCTTTAACCCCTTCGAAACTTGAGAGTCGGACAGAGCAGAGTCCTCATAAACCTCACGAATCATTTTGTAAGTCTCCTCAAGAGACTTTTTCAGTTTAGCACAAAACTTAATCGCGTAACGTTGCTCGGTCGTCGATTCCATTTTTATCCGTGACACGGTCGGCGCGCAGAGATTCACAATAACCGACGTCTTGCCGCTTGCACAGCTTGCAGAGCACTGAGGCCGGTTTCATAGCAAAGCTAAGCGTCCCCCCCCCACCTACTGCAAGTGGTCCGATTCCACTCCGACCAATAGGAGCGACGCGGGAAATTCAATTGCATTACTTTCGGAACGCTCCTTGTATACCGTAGCGGTCTCGAATGAGAAGATCGCAGGTTCAAGTCCCGCCTCGGGCATGGTTTTGTTGTGTGTGTATGTTTGTGTCTATTTCATCATTCATCATCATAATTTCATTCCATCCCCAAGGGCTATAAAAATGTAATCAGCATTGAAATGCTGGTTCCCTCTGTAGAAAAGTAGCGTGCACCTACTACAACTATTAAGTCTGAGCCCCAGGGGATGCAGGTATTGCGTGGCCTAATGATGGCCGATTCGTGAAATTAAAAACAACAAAACAAATAATAATAATAATAATAATAATAATAATAACCATAATAAAAACAATAATGAGCACTTGATTTTGCAATGTCTTCTTTCTTCATCCTCTTTCCATAAAACTTCCAACTACATATGACATCTAATTTCCTCTTCGTAAATCTACTCAATAATTATTTCCAATCTATTTTAACGTAAATTTAATTTCCTCATTAGTAAACCAAAGTATTGCACTATGCATTGGAAATACAGACAGACCAGTCTCATTAATGTGACCACCCGTCAAAATCCTGAATAACCCCTTTTGCAGAGCTGATCGCTGCCAGACGTGCAGGAAGAGAGTCAATTAGGTGTGGATGGTATCGAAAGGGAGATGGAGCTATGCCGATTCCAGTGCCTTAGCCAGCTGCGCGAAGTTACTCGGTTGCGGATTCAAGACGCGAACAGCCCGTTCGAGATAGTCCCACAGATTCTCGTTTGGGTTTAAATCGGGGGATTTTGGTGGCGAGGGGAGTAATGTAAACTCAAACCGATGCTCTTCAAATCATGCGAGCACACACACACTGCAAGCTGTGTGACACGTTGCATTGCCCTTCTGGTAGATGACGTCTTGTTGAGGAAAAACGATTTTCATATGGGATTAATTCCCAAAGATGGCTGCATACTTCCGTTCTACATCCACTGTGCCTTCCAAAAAGACGAGATCACCCAGGGAATACCACGAAGACACTCCCCACACCATCACGCTCCCTTCTCCGGCCTGCACCCGTTCGGCGATTGTTGCAGAGTATTTTCGTTCAGACGTTTCACGTCGTATACGCCAACGACCATCTCCATCATCCATGGAGCAGAAAAAGAGATCCATCTGTCGCCACTCACTGGACTTCCAGGTGAGAAAATTCCAGAATTCGTCGCAGATGAACAGTAATCAGCATGGGTGTATGAACCAGGCACCTGAAGGTCTATCCACCTGTACACATCTCCGTAGTCGTCATCCCCTATATAAATGGCCCATGGTGCATCACAGTTGTCTCTGTGCCGGTTTTGTAAATCACTATTTTGCCATGCACGGTAACCACGGCGGCATGCGAACACTTTACAAACTTAGCCGATGCGGAAATGCTTCCGCCCTTGACCCGAAATCAAATGATCATGCCCTTTTGGACGTTCGATAAATCGCTTCGTCTGTGCATTACGCGAATTACTGCACTGTTTTCCGCTCAGTGAAAATTCTGCAGCGCCGCTGTCCAGGAGGTTCTAGGGTTCGCGTTCCATCGGAGATGGATTTTCAACACTAGGTATAAGTTTTGTCGAATTCAACCACTGGAGGAGAAATCCAGTGGCCGGCTGCTATTATCGATAGTTATTCCGATCAATACCAGGCGAATGCCGGATCAGTACCTTAACAAACAAGTCACGGACCGCACACGATATGACCTTCCTGATCGTTGTCTCCTTGATTCCCCATACACACACTTACATGCCCTACCCAACCACGCATGCAGAGAAATTAGAGTTCGTCTCGATTGGGAGTGGCGCTGGAGACACTTAGAGGCCGAAACTCAACAAGCCGTCGTGTAAGTCAGCATTGGATTTCCGGTTTCACGTGGGAGGAACATTAGCACCCGCTGCGATATCATATCTTAATGATCTTAAGAGCTTAATGATCACAGTGACGCGCCCGGATATAGTAAATCGACTGTTGCTGAAATTGCATTTTACTGTTTAATATTTATTTTTATTTTGCCACGTTATACATTTTGTGATCCAAGGTACAATCATTAGATAACTATTCAAAAAATTCATCATTCGCTAACGATCGATATTTTATTAGACTCTGTTCATTTCATTCTATAAATATTTTGTTAACAACTGTCTAATGAAGTAACTACCCTGCTTGACACTGCCTTCCACTCATTCCTGCCGTTTTCTATTTTTGACCATATATTACCGGCAGCAGTTTAAAACTTTCGTCACAGTTTTTTTTCTTTTGTTTGTTTTGTTTTTTGGCGCACAAATATCTTCTTCTGATCATGGGATGCTGTTGTCCTATGTCCATCTGTGCGGGTCCAAGCAAATGACTGCTCCCCATCACCATTTTATTCTTCATATTTTAATATTTGAATCTATTAGTTTACCTTTTTACTAATATCTTCATTTCTTATTCTGCCCCGGAGAGTTACACCAAGCATTTTTCTTCCTTTTTCGAAATCCTTAAATAAATAGTTAAATAATTGAGGACTGGTTTGGAAGAACGGCTTATGCAGGGTTAAGCCGTTTTTTTCATTTAGAGGCATTTCATTTTCATGAGACTTTTATGGCCAGGGTTTGGACACAATACTATGAACACCATGCAATGAACATAATAATATGAACTTTATGCACTAAGGTTATTTCAAATGGTTCATATGATTTTAGTGACAGCAGAACTTAACACTCAATTGAGTAATACTGTTTCCACAAAACAGTTCTGGCCCAATGAAATCAGACCAAAAATTCGTGATCGACGATAAAAATCCGGAGTTTTGAAACTCGCCATGATAGTCTATATGTCTGCTGCATAACATACTGAAAATCCAGAAATGTGGAGGGCGAGCCGGGGGCGGAGCGGCCGTTGAGGATGCTTTTTAGACGTTGTTTGCATGTATCTCCATAACTCTCAATCCCCCAGAAAAATAAGCCATATACTAAATTAAAGTAGATAAAATTTCTTACAAAAATATTCCCATAAGGTTTTGTTCCAAAATTAACCATTTTAGTGTTATAGGCTTGAAAAGTTCTTGTCTTTGTTTACTAAGCTCTAGTTATCTCTTATAAAAATGATTAGTTCAAACTGTTAGTTCAATGGATGATGAAATTCAATTTTTGTTCAACATTAATCAACAATATGCATGTTCATATTTTGCGCAGAAACACAGGAACATTCTACATCTTAACAAATCTTATTTTCAATATAGACTTGAAAGTGGGCATTGGGGTCCGCGATTACCTCGGGTACAAAAACTGATAATCTATAGTTTATTTGATATGGATCGAGTACAAATATTTGGTAAAGAATTATGTACACTGCCAACATAAAAATTACATAAAACAATACAAATGGAATAATCAAGTTAACCGTGAATATTGAGGGACAACTAACACTAAGGGTCAGTGACGAACCACACACAACAAATGACACGAACGTCAATGTTTGGTGAGGGGATCAATGTGAATTGGGGGAACCCCCAACATGCCTCAAATATATAACGGCTTCAACAGTTTTGCGATGAGTTATGTTTTCCTAATCCCGGTTAATCGGGTCATTTGCATAGTTACACTTCACACACACTTCAGGGTTTTTAGTATGTTAATGTGTAGGTTCCAACAAACAATTATGCTAAGTTTGAAAACTCTTAAGATTTTCACTCGATTTGTCTACTTTGACTGGGCTGTACGGCGGAGATTTCACAAAGCTAACATTCATGGAAGGGCTGCAATTGCGAAACCCTTCATAAAGAAGCCAACGCAAAGCTGCAAAAGAAGTGGTGCCACGATCATAAAACCTGTACATTAGATGACTGGAAGAATGTGGTATGGTCCAAAGAATCATCTTTTACATTGTTTTAACAGTTTGAATCATCTTTATAATTTTTTATACAGTATATGTACGGAGAACCCGAAAACAAGAGTACGATCCAGCTTACCTGCTTCGTACAGTCAAGCATGGGGTAGTTCCGTAATGATTCGAGCGGCTATATCATGGAATTCAGCAGTTTCGATCATTACCCTCGTTTGCCGGATTACTACGAATGAATATCCCAACATTCTCAAAAATGTCTCGCATTGTCAAAATATCTAGCATATTGTTGCGCAACACTGCCACATTCCACGATAATGCACCTATAACTACAGCAAAAATGTGAAGGCGTGCTTTACCGAGCATCAGAATATCATCAAACATCTTGCCTGACCATCACAATAGCCATACCTCAACATAATTGAACCGTTATGGAGCGTTTTAGAGGAGAGAGTGAAGTGCAGATTTCGCCTCTCAGCATCGTTGAATCAATGAGCGATGATTTAGCATAAGAATGGCAAAATCAATTCAGAGTCTCCACAGACCCATCCCGCAAAGAACTGTAGCTGTTCTAGAAGTAAATGTTGGCACAACACAATAAATAATTCGATAATTAGTGATTGAGACCGCGTCATCTGGTAAGGGCATTAGTCCTGTAAGTGTAGTGCATTTTTTCAACGCGGGATTTGGCGGTGATATACTCCCGCTAGATGGTGAGAACGGGGCCGACCGACGGTCATATTACGGGGGTTTATCCCCAACCATGTATCTTCCACCAGTGTGGCACCACCGCAGCCAGGACAAGCTTTAAGCTCCAGACCGGTCTCCCAGCATGTGTGGTAGTGTAGTGCACGAAGGTAGTGTAAGGAAAAGATACTGAAAAGGAAGGAAAGATCGCGCGTGGTCGGTGGCCCGTTTCTTAAGGTACTGCTCCGGCATACGCCCGATACTGATCGAAAAAAAAGGTGGAAAACCGATCAGAGCAGCCGGCCACTAGAATTCTCCTCTAGACAGCGACTGAACTCGACCTAGACACAGCCACCTATCTAGCTAGAGTAAAAAAATCCTGCCACCGTCGGGACTCGAACCTAGGACCTCTCAGTGAGAGGCATTGCAGAGACATCAGTTGATGTCTTGAGCTGCCTCTCCCGGTACAAAATAATGAGTGACGTGAAAGAATCTTATTCTAAAAAAATGTTTTTAATCAAACACAATTATAATTTTCTTATAACTATATGTTTGAAGGATATATTTATTTTGTTTTTTAATTCCTAAGTGTACCCTTGATATATGCGTCATGTGAGGAGTTCAAAAACCATCGCAAGAACACTTTAAATGAAAATGTGGAAAGGCTCAAATAAGGAAGAAGAGCTAAAGATATAATGTTACTTACATTGATGTATTTACATTAGGAATACACTTCCTTTCAATCTAGTGGTTACACGTTCCGAATTAAATTAAAAAAATAAATATACCGCATGTAAGATTACCTACCTATCCAGGAAATATGGTAAAATTACAAGTGAAAACTTTAAACATTTGTTCTCGCTGTTTTCGGGATTAAACCGATCTTCCTCCAACACCTCAATTATTTTCAATTACACTTCCGGCAAATTTATCTCCAGTGCAATATGCCCAATGAACTGGAACTGACACACTGTATTTTAATTTGTCATTCTCCATCTATCAAACTTGCTCTTTCCTAAAAAATTTTAGCGAAGAAACTGGGAGAAACGTATAAAGTAACCACTAAATTGAACGATAAAAACAGAGTTGCTGATGGCTAATTAAGCATCTTACGCAGGGGTACACCAAACATTGATATATGAGATAGGCGATTTAACATTCCTAAGGAATCGTATATACACACACAAGTTTTTAGGAGATTCCTTAAAATTATTGTATGTTATTTTACTCCACACTTCTTTTATTCTAAAGTATAAGTACACATGGAATTAAAACGGACAAAAAATCAAAATTTCTCAGATCAATTTCGGAAAGTTTATACTTAAAATGTCATAATAGCATGAACACAAACCTGCAAAATAATTTATTCACTGACACATATAATACAACTTCTAAAATAAAGACCTAATTAGATTATTTTAGTTTGATCAGTACATTTTATTCTTCATTGTTTTTATATTCCCGTATACGTACGAGCATACGGGGTATTATACGTAGTATAGGGAAAGTTAAAGGAAAAAATCTTTAAAATTTGAGTGTACTTTACATGAAGCCCCCAGTCATTTTCAAAATATTCTCAAAACGGCTCCAATTTTTTTTGTTTAAATTTCTTGTAAGAATAGAGTTAAATAGACTTATAAAGATTGCATAGGTCCGATTTTCAGATTTGACTCCGAATTTTACAAAATTTCAAACTTTTTCAGGTGTCTTCGTTCAAATATAAAATTGAAGATGGAGATTTTTCATTCAAATAAAATTCGTTCTCCATACACAGTTCTTTCATTAACACGTACATCTTTTTTTTTCGAAAATTTAATAGTTTTCCCACAATATTGCGAGCAATATGTGCAATTATAAAAAAAATTACAAATACAAGATGTTCTCAAAAAGGCTCCAAATGTTTTCTTTAAACTTTTGGTGGGTATAGTGATCAAAGTACTCTATAAGACCCCAAAGTACTCTATAAACACCATATTGCTATATTCTTTTGTTTTCAAAAATTAAAAAATGTAATTTTTTAACTTGTCTCTCACGTTAATATTTATATTACCGGCAATTTGTTCACATTATTGTATTTACGTATATATGTGCTTTAAATAATGTCAGATAAAGTTTCTAAATAATGTCATATGTCAGCTAAATCTCACCGTTTTCTGACGCTCAAACGCCATTTTCTCAAAAACAGCTTCAAATTTTCAGAACGAATAGTGCTAATTGTACTCTTTAATATGACGTAAAGTTTATTTCGGGGTATTTTATTGTTTTTTCAAAACTTACACAAATATATTTTTTTAAACATCTCTCACGCCATTAATATGCAAATGCCAAACAATTTGAAACAGTACTGTACTTGTGAGTTAAAGTACTTGAAAGGACTTTAAATGAAGATTTTCGAAAACTCAAAAATTTTCTATGAAGAGTTTCAAATTTCGAGAAGAATTTACAGTAGCGTTTCAGCATTTCATTTTCTTACAAACAGCTGCAAATTTTTCAAAGAAAGTTGCAATTTAGAAAGTTCTTTACTGTTACGAATTTTCTGTTTTTCAATATTCATACAATAATATTTCCGTTCTACTATTAGGAAATCGAAAAAATAACAAAATTTTAAAAAAATGTACTTTGGGCGGAGACTGATGGCAGCTCGCAAGAGTATGTGGCAAGTTCGTACAGCAAGTCGAGACGAAAGGAAAAAAAATAAAAAAGTAATACGGGAAAGTCTGTGCCATTGTCTAGCACCGCTAGTTTCAATTCAAATTTCCCTTCTTCCCCTTTCTCTATTTTTGGCGGTTTAACCATGGAACTTAACAGTTAACTATTTAAAATTTAACTGTACCCGTTTTGGATTGCTAACGGCATCTGAATCGGTTTTTGTTTCCACTGGGTAGTCTCATATAATTAAACGAAATATGAATCGGTACTTTCATTGTTACATGTCATATTTTATTTCTTGTAATATTTTGTATTTTCCTCAATCTGCAATGTATATCTTATTCTTACTCTAGCCTTTTACCTTGTGATATAATTAATTATTAATGTTGTTAAATTATTCAATATGTACTCTTAATTATTTTTGCCAACGTATAACCCAGAAATTTGTCTTATAATAATGTTATCTGGGTATGGCAATGCATCAAGTCCCGAAACGGCACATTTTATGAAAAAATTATAATTAACATGTAAGATTTAAAATAATACTTGATCTTTGATTGCTCCTTATTTTAAAAGATGGTTGTTGTCAGTGATTTCGTGGGGGTCACCTAATGAGGTCTAGTAAGCAAGTCTGGTTAGTCCCGTATGTATAGTGCATGATTCCCCTCGGGGTGTGGCGTAATCTTCCCCCACAGGATGGTGAGATACAACGCCGACCTACCGTCGGCTAGCGGGGTTTTCCTCAACCACGTATCTCCCACCAGCGGGGCACCGCCCCAGCCAGGACAAGCTCTAAGTTCCTGACTGCTCTTCCGGCATGTGTGGTAGGTGCATGTTGGTTTGCGTGTGTGTAAGGGGTGAGGACTGGATAAGGAAGAGGAAGGAAAGATCGCGTGCTGTACGTGGCCCGTTTATTAGGATACTGCTCCGGCATTCGCCTGGTATTGATCGGAGAAACCACAGAAAACTACGGATCAGAGCTACGGATCATAGAATTCTTCTTCAGACAGCAGCTGAATTCGACCTCACTGACAAGCTTGTGTCGAAAATCTTGCCAGTGTCGGGACTCGAACCTTAGACCTCCCGATCAGAGGCACTGCAGTGCCTAATTTAAAAAAATATTATTACGCGTTATCTACTACATTAAACTGAGATATATATGTCAACCACGAGAGCAGAAGCATTTTCGCATTTCACCATTCTTGGCGAATGGCATTGCCAATAAATCACTTCCCACAGCTGAACCAATCGTGTTCGATACGTAATCTGATTTTTACAATTTCCTATTTAATTTTACAAATTAACTACCCTTTCGGTTTCAATAAGCACACGCTTTCTCCTTGTTATTTACATTAAAAAAAATGCTAGCTTAATTTTAATTATCACTCATATCATTAAATATTTTTTATCGTGCTTAATCCTAACTTAATGAGGTGATATTACGTGGCTTAATGTCACAAGTCATACTAATACCAACGTCTGCAAGATGAATTAACGGAATGTTTAAATAAGGTTTCTTATGTACTCATTATATTAAATGGCACAAATCTCAATAACTTTTCCTTTTCAAAAATTCATTCTGGAATATCTGTGTAACGTGCTCAAGGATATAAAGCGACTTCCCATGTTTACGATTCAATATATGATGAACATGAAATATTGAGATGCAAATCGAAGAATATTATATTGAATGTAAATGCTAGAAAGACAATGTATGGAGGCCAAGTTTTATAAATCGAACAGGCACAGACCCAAGACAAATATAGAATATTTTCAAAATCAAATTTTAGCTGAATTGCAATTCTCTCTAGATATCTACGTAAAAGGTAAATCGAATATGTCAGAACACTTGGGAACAAGGTGAATCATCATTTCCGTTCGCCGTCGTTGGGTGAAGAGTATTCAATTGACAAAGTTTGCGTCATGTGAGTACCAAAAGAGGAAGAAAAAATCAACACACATTTGAAGGAGAAAGGAAGAGATATCACCAGCGTTGAGGACATTTTCCGACACGCAATACGTCATTTCCCGTCAAATTGCGTAGAGCTTCTACAGAAGCAAAAAGCGTTAGACGATATGTCCCGGATCTTTATACAGAGTGAAAACATGCACCGCTTGTAAGAACAATGAAGCTGTCGCACAGGACGCGGGAATGTTGCACTTTTTCCTCTCACTCAACATAAGACTTCCTATCTCTGCACTGACACGGAATTTTCAATGAAGGTGGCGAAATGAACAAAACGACCAAAATTTTAAAAAAGGTTTTGCAGTATATCATATTTTTATTTCTACTTATTTAAATTTGAAGATTTTTTCTTACCTTGGATTCTGAATCATTCATCATTTTTGCTTACTACAGTTCCCACGGTACTAAAAACTAATTTTCAAATTCAACTTTAAAACGTTTAAAGATGTAAATATGCTTGGGCGCTTCAATACAAGTCCTTCGGTCTCCTCCCAAGAGTTCGATGTTGTCATGGGCGCTACTGGCACATACAAATTTCGGGACATGCATGAAAGCGATTTCAATTATAGAACCTTCAACGAATTTTAAGTATAATTTTTTAATTGTTTTACTGAAGATCAAAAGTTCCAAGACGTGGATTAACCTGGTAGTGGTGAGACGTCCTTCATTGTGACGCGAGGAGTGTGACACACCTCAAAATGTTTGTTTTAAGAGTGATTTTTTTTAAATTTCGCCTGAAACCTTCACAGAAGCCTTTCACAAATTTTCGAGTGACACTAACACAATTATTACTCTCATTAAAAATGTCTCTTTTTAGGGAAATTCTTTGAAACATTTTATTTTTCTTAGTTTGCTCTAATTAGATACAGTTTTATATTTCTCTTGGATGCAATATAAGAAGTAACAAAATTAAAAGAATTGAAAAACAATTATTGCTGTTATTTTTAAACTAACATGCTCTTTTTAAGATTTGTTTTCTCTGAATTTGATTGATATTTGTAAATATAATTATTTATCGCTTTGTCATGGACGTAAAGGAACATTTAAAGATGGTAGGAATTTCAACGAGAAAACATTAAGAAACAACTATCACACTTTCAAACACTATCACAGCAAAACTTGTTAAATTATCTTCATTTTCATAAATAGAATGTCCAGGATGTGATAAATATCTCCGACATAGGAAACTCCTCCCGATCCTGTTCTGATGCACTATCATGGGCACTTTAAGTAAACTTTAGTTCTCCATCTCCTGAACCTACTAATTCTTCAGCATCACTACTAACAATATGCACTTTAATTCTATCACTTTCACTGCCATATGAATCCATTTCGGGGAACTGTTACACAAATGAAGACGTGAGATATCACCCCCCCCCCCAGTTCTGCATGTCTTTAAAACCACAACATAACTGGAGGAGTTCTGTTTATTGACTTGGAATCTCCTTATCCATGAGACACTTCCTTACAGTAGCACTGTCCTTCCAGGTGAGGAGGTTTGTGTGCACCGATGAAACTGATGGCTATGACAGGAGGTAGCATTGCTGATGAGTTGAAGAATCGACTAACGCTGCTAGGGTCCCCAGGCCGTTCAAAACTCAGTTGAGACAGACGCCCCATCTCCCCCCCCCCTCCTCATCTTACCTCATTATTCCCCCATCGGTGGCAATGTCGCAGTCGGCACCCTTTCTTGTGATGCATGTTTTAAACCAGCCGCGAATCCACGGGGAGGGAACTGAGGGAAATTTCCCCTCCCAAAATTTGTCAGTAACTATTAATTTTAACTTGTCACGAAATTGTCAAGCAAAAATATTTTCGTATGAACATTAAAACGAATAAAATTGTATCGCAATTGATTTGAGTTTAGCCTGCGTCATTCTACATAATCTGTAATACGACACATTCGACCCAAACATTTTAAATATAAAAATTTCCCCTCACAAAATTCTTCTCTGGATCCGCCCGTTTAACCTTACTACACTACTTCTATCTTTTCACTGAGGTCATTCTAGACTCCTTGTGTCTTTCGACTCCGATGCTATTAGAATATTTATTCTAATTATATTTTATATTCTATATTTATATTCTATTTATATTCTAATTATTTATATTTATTCTAAAGTGTAAGAAAAGCAGAAGAGAAATCCTCGCAACCGACGATTTCTCTTCTGCTTTTCTTACACGTATTTTTTCTTCTCATCTCCTCTTCCTACTATCCCTCTAATTTCTACCCCACTTCGATGAGTAGGTAGGTCCTCCTTTCTTAACATCCACCTACCCCACATTCGGTCGTCGTTTTCTATATATAATAACAAATAAGAAAACATGCCAAGACAAGAATATTCAGAGGTCCAAACATATCAGACCATTTCTTGTCAATCTCTAAAATTAAAATATTTAAAAGATAAAAACAGTACAAAAAATAATGGCTAAATGTCATGTAAGATTTCGAGTTCGCATAATTCATTCTTCAAATTTATGCCATTTAAAAAAATCGCAAAAACCGCTCAAAATTTTTTCCTTAAATTTCCTCGTCGTATGTATCAAGGGACGGTAAACAATATTGCGCTAGTTCTAATTTCAGTGAACTAGGTTTTTTCGAAAATTGCAATAAGTTAGCATTACAAAATTACAAACCAGAAGATGAGATTTTTGCAACAGACAAAGTCTGTTGTAAAAAATTAGCTCTTTAAAAAAATCATGTACAATGTTTAGAAAGAATGAGTAGTTTCACGTAATTTGTGAAATTTATGCAACATCTAAAAATAAATAATTAAATATATAATTTTCTTTAACACACTCCGATTTTTTCGCTCCTTGTATGTATTAAAGGACATTAAAAAAAATATGATGCTAGTCTCATTTTCGGCGGACTCGCCGTATTTTCGAAAATTGCAAAAACTGCGTGTTGGAAAAGATTTGAATTGATAAGTAAATTGCGTATTGGGTCGGAAAAACTAATTGTTGAGCCCTGGTAACGAAAAAGTGGATAAATTATGTTTTCTAACACGTGGTGTGGCCAGAATCCATTTTTTGCGGGCACTTGAAAAGGATAAATCGATTGACGGCGAAACTTATGTCTCTTAATTAATTATTTACGTCAAAAACAGATAAAACTGTGTGTGACGTGCTATGGGGAGAAGTTACATTTATGACTAGAAACAAAACAAGAGGCTATCTCAGCATTTGCTCGAGGATCTGGGAAACTGGTAGAAAACCTGATCGAGATGGGGGCATTGACCCAAAAGCTGAAGTACAATACTTGTTACAGGTTCTTTAGAATTATACAATCCAAATGGTATATAAAATATTAAATGTCATTATTCGAAGTAATATTACTTTCCTTCTCGATGCTCGATATAGTCTCTAATTGTATAGAAACAGTTGTGCAGCAGAAAAGATTTTACTTGGAACTTTTGAATCGAATTTAATCGTTTAATGTCATCTGGCAAGGTGTAGTAAAATAATGTATATGCATTGTATGTGAACTTTTTGTGGCGATATTTTGAATGAATGCAGTCTGTTCTTCAAAGACAAATCTTGAAATAAAGTCCATGTTCAATTTTTTCGAAAATTAGTAGTTTTCGTGTAATTTTACGCGCAATATAGATTATTTTATTTTTTTAAAAACATTTTTCACACAAAAACGCTCCATTTAATTTTTCTTTAAAGTCTCTCCTCATTTGTATCAAGGGATGGTATACAAATATAGTGCCAATCCCATTACCGTCGAACTCTCCGTGATTTCTAAAATTGCAAAAAGGTAACATTTCAAAACTACAAAATTGAAGACAGCTTTCAACAAAGACTGTTCTAAAAATCAGTTCTTTAAAAAGACTACGATTTTTTTTTTGAAAACATGAGTAGTTTTCGCGTAATCTCTAAAATTTATACAATTTCTTCGCATTTTCGAAAATTGCAAAAACTGCGTGTTGGAATTATTGGGCTGAGGCAATTACTATTTTAAGCGTCTGCCCGAGTTCAAACCACCCTGCGCTTCTGTAGCGTAGTTGTATGCCGAATACGGCGAGTTAACTCGGAAAGACCTGAGTTCGAGGCTTGGTGCAGAAAAATGGCTGTTTGAAAACACTTTTGCATGTGTAGTATATACACATGAAGCCGTTAGAAGTATGCGAGAAAGTATGTGATGTTCTTTAACAGGATTTCTTCAATTTGGAAATAAATCCTACATATGGTTTACCGGTAGGGGTGTTCAGAGACGGACAGATGGAGGCACGCACGGAAGGACGGGCGGACGTTTACAGTCAATTGGTTTTTGAATATCTAGGACCCACAAAACGGAGATTCTGGCTACACCACATGTTAGAGGTTTTCCCCCTTAATTTAACAACTGGATTTACCCACTCTTTAGTTATCAGGGCAAGGCAATGCATTTTTGTCTGATGAAAATCCGCTTATTTTTCGCGCATTACATAACTTTCTATATACCACTTATATTACTCCATATATATACGTATGTATACGGGAAAGTAAAAAAATGCTACCTTCAATATTGTAGTTGCAGAAAGACGCCGAAAAACTCGAACTGCTGCAATTTTTCAAAATTGAGAAAGTTCAACGAACTTGGGAACCACCACTTTTAAGTATTTTGCTCTCTCCAAGGAAAAAAGTAATTTTCATGTAAACTTTGCTTAATGTAAAAGCAATTTTTAAAACATTTTTCTTAAAAAAATGGTTTCTTTTTTTTACCTTTCGAATAGAAAAAGCACGGTTGTAAAATGGCGCAGAGCCCATTTTCAGCGCTCTATATTTTCGAAAAATTGAATAAAACAACAATCCAAAAGTAAATATTGACGAATGGCATTCTGTCCTCAGTGCTTCCATAAAGTTAGATCTTTAAATAAGGCCACACAAATGTTTTTGAAAATATGAGTAGTTTACATGTTATTTTTGCTTGAAGTAAAGGCAATTTATTCAGAATTTTGTTCTCAAAAGGGCTTCAATATCCCCCATTAAATGTTTACTTCGTATAAAGCAAAAGGCGCTTAAAAACGATGAGAGAGTAATATTCGTTGAATTTTCAAAAATTTCAGAATACAATTAACGCGAGAAAGTATGTGCTGTTTGCCAATTGATTCTTGAAACTTTCCGAGCGCCCTTAGTGCATTCACAACAACTCCTCTGCTTCAGTTGAAATGCGCAGTTACGAATTTTTATGATGAATGTAAATTGGATTTGCTAGGTATTGCTTCTACGTCATAAGTGTCTGGTGTGTTGCATATCTCGCAGGAGTAGGGTTGATGACTTGAAAATCACTTGCACCTTAACAAATATACATTTACACAATAAACATTTGTTCATATTTTGTAGGTATTGAAAGGGTATTTGTTGGTCAATTATTCGCTGGAACATATTGTGGAATTTTCTTATTTTTAAATGATATTAGTTAACACGATTAGTTACCACGATGCCCTAAAAGATAATGGTGGTGGAGGGAAGGGGTCGTATTTGTGTTTAGATCGATTGTATCTTCCGATTTTCACTGGAACTAATTTGGAGAGAACCATGAGTAATTGAATTAAAGAAGTTTCAAATAGTTTAGAACGTCAATATATTCTGACTTTCAATGAATGCTCATATTACAGGCATTATTCGTCCCACTCCAACCTGAACTGAATCACTGGCTGATGAGGTCGATCCTTTTATAACACCATTGGAATCCTCTTTCTTAGAGAAATGAAATATTTGGGTGCAGTACATCTGATTTAGGAAACCGCTGTAGCACATTTAATAACATTGGCTTAACTGGCTACATACCAGACCTGAGACTTAAATTTCATGAAAGTAGGGTGTGAAGTTGGCGAGGTAAATTATGAAAATTTAAGGTTTGAGTCACAAACAAGTTCTAAATTTCTCGAAATGTTTCAATAATACTTCCACGGATGGACGGACAAACAGACAGACGGACGGACGGACGGATGGACGGACTGACTGACGAATACGGACGGAAAACGAGTTTTTTCTGTAAAAAATTCGCCATTTTTCGGCACACGATTAGAATGCTTTCTCTTCTTACAAAGTAAGAAGTAAGTAAAACGTAGAAAACTGATGAAAGGAAACGCTGGATATGTTTTAACAAATACCCCCCTCCCCCAGAGATAGTGGCATGCCTCTGAAAGAAAGACACTGTCATACAGGTTGACCCTCCCCCTTCTCGTAAAATTCGAATTCCCAATGACACCCACCAACAAAAGACAAACGTGCGCTGAACTGTGGAAATTAGCATTTGTTTATTCTTTTCTGATACTGACCATGGTGCAACAGATGCACCGGAGAACAAAAGGATCACGTTTGCACATGTATGTCACACCTCTGCGCGAAGGCAGGAGGCTACACCTTGCTTGGAGCCAGTATCTGATTTGACTGGATTCCGAACGCTTCAACTGCTATGGGCATTAGTCCTGTACAAGCTGTGCATGCATCCTGGGAGGTGGAGGTGTTCCTCTCCAGCTGGAACGAGAGATCAGGTGCTAGTCTACACATTGGCTTGCGGGGATTCTCCCACCAGGTATCCACTTAAAGCAAGGCTTCGACCCAGCCGAGACAAGCTCTAAGCTCCCGACTGGCTTCCCGACAGGTGTGGTGTAGTGCATATGTTAAAGAGGAACGAAGGATCACACGTGGTCCGCTCGTTAAGGTACTCCTCCGGTATTCGCCAGGTACTGATGAGAGAAACCACAGACAACTACCGAGCACAGCAGCCAGCCGCAAGAATTCTCCTAAAGACAGTAGCTTAATTCCACCTAGCTATTTATCTAGTGTCAAAAATTCCAACATCGTCGGAACTCCAACCCTAGAACACATGTACAACCTGCGCTGCTACTTCCTGTAGGTTCCAGTACCATTGGCAGGTGGTTGCTGGGTTCATCGCGCGCCGAGCGTTACGACACCTGCCACTCGCACCCCAGCGGTGTCGCTACAGGACCTGCCCGATATCGAGAACGACGGAGTGGGACCATCGGAGTGGGACCATCGGAGTGGGACGGAGTGGGCAGTCTGGCAGCAGGTCATCTTCAGTGAAGAGTCCCGCTTCTGCTTTAGTCGCGACGACCACCGGGTCACATAACCCGTCCCGCCAGTCTGATGCAATTACGTGCAATACAATATCCCATAGTGCCCGTCCACCGATAGTGTTCGTCACGGGCACCGTTGCTTTCATGAAGCCCTGCAGCTGGTTGCTCTATCGTTCGTGAACATCCACGCTCTATTTTAACAAGACCGTTCATCCTCATACTGTTGCCGCCTCCAGAGCGTGCCTTGAGGCTGTGGATAGTCTACCATGGTCAGCCGCATCGCGAAACCCACTCCCCGATCCAGAATTTCTGTAGTGTTACGAAGAGTGCGATTAAAACTCCATTGAGATTTTGTGCTCGGCTCTAATTAAAACACGTTTACCCTAGGGTTTGGGGGACGTTACAAGCTTCCCCTTCCAACGCAATCGACCGTGGCCTTCATCTCACAATCACATGTTATATAAACGTACACCTACACCAGAGAAAGCTGAAGAAATATTCCATTGCAGCCAAACAGGTATGTTCATAAAAGAATAATATAGAACCATATTCCCGTCGTTTGTGACAGCCCCAAAGTCGTCTGTTGATTAGACTACAGATAAAGTGGGTACTTTCACCACGTAAATCGGTAGGCGAATACTCCAATACTCGCTGGCTTTATCACTGGCGTAAATTCCGAATCACAGCAGCCGGCCGCAAGAATTCTCCAAACAGCGACAGAACTAGGCTTAGCTATCTGTCGAAAGTCCTGCCACCGTCGGGACTCGAGCCCTTGCCCTGTAAAAGTCTATTGTATTTTTTTTTTAAATCTTGGATTAATAAAATAGAAAATAACATAAAAAATCAGGAAATGTTCAATTGAGAAACATAGCAACAAACACTGCCTCACTCAGATTTATCTCCAAAGCGGCGCTTCCATGCGGAGCTTGGTAATCATTGGCGTAACGTGCGGGGAGACAAGATACACTGTTTTTCAAAGGAAAATATTAATTCGTATGATGCAATATAGTTCAATATAAAATATTCTTCAATTTATATGAGAGGAAGGCAGAAGCCCATGGGATGAGATAGTGCCGAGCCAGCTACAATACGAGAAAGCTTAGTATTTCACGGCAGTGTCTCCGGATAGACTGTTCGTGATGTCTTCGCGGGCTCAGTTCCCCGTAAGGAAAAGCTGCGCGCGTATCACAGCCGCCAAACGAGAAATAAGTGTGGGGCCTCATGAACGTCCGGCACGCCTCCTCCCCCGGATTAGACGTCTATATTCCTCTGGAGCATTTTAGAAAGTAGGGGTTCGTCTCGGAGCCTGTGTGTGTGTGTGTGTGTGTGTGTGTGTGTGTGTGTGTGTGTGTGAGCGTTGAGTGCGTGCGTGAGTGCGTGCGTGCATCGTGTGTGCGCGTGTGTACCTGTGTTTTTTGTTTCGTGCATGATTCAAAGAGGAGGGGAGCGGCAAAGCAAAAATATATTTATTAAACAGTTGCATTATATTGCATTGCTCCTTCCTGTTTCCAACATAATAATCTATTAAAACTAAATTCATTCACATATGCGAGATTATCAGGATGTTCGACTGATATTTCAATCGTAAAAAGAAAGTATTACAGCAAAAAGTGTAAACAAAAATCAAGAACAGAACATACCGGTGTAACCTTCATTATGTTCCCCATCAGAAGTCGCTAAAATTCATTCACTGATCCGATAAATTCTGTCTGATCCGTATTAAATAAATAAAATAAAGCAAAATTCGTGATGCATCATTATATTATTATTATTATTATTATTATTATTATTATTGGAGGGACAGCATCCCCTTCAAATTACGCATAGGGAAAGGACTATGCTTAGAGATCACTACTTCAAAAAATTTGGCATGGCTACCCCATTTTGATTTCGTCACACTACGTTACTGTTGGTGACATAGTCATATCGCTGAAAGTACAGCGAGACAAATTCATAATACTATCTGACATCAGACACTATAAATTAAAGATAGATGGAAAGTAAGATGATTTATTCGACAGAAAAGTTAATACGAGTTTTGTAATTTGACAAAAGACAGATGTGGGCAATGGCTAAAAATATCAATAAAACCATTAAAAGTCGGTTACCAAAGATGGCAATTGTTTCTTCTTTGCTATAGATCGTCTAATTGTCGGCATTATGTAAGGACGCAGAGTTTCCCGCATAACCCCAAAAATTAGCATGTATTAACGTCAATATATATATATATATATATATATATATATATATATATATATATATATATATATATATATATACACCATAGGGTTTCTAAATACTATTTGCTTAGCTTGGGTTTGATATAAACGGGCATTTTGCGTTCTGTACTCAGGCGGTACTCCAGCAGGATAACATTAAATTGTTAAAAGGCTCTGAAGATTGTCCTTGGCATTCGCGGACGCATAGTCTGCAACTAGAGATTACGAGGTAACAAAGTTTCCGTCGGATGCATTAGCTCTCGGAAACAACGTTCCTAACTTCGAGATCAAAATTGTTTCTTTTCCATTTCAACCTCGGAGTCTTGTCTATACACCTAGCCCAGTTAACTGAAGATAAGATCGCATCACAATATTCTACTTAGAAGTCGTTTATCATGAAACAACACAATTGCCTTACTTCACAGAAACAAAAACTGCATGCCGATATAGTGCATAACCAGCTCCTCTGAAATACTCTTACAGCAGTATACCAGCAGGTCGATCTCAGTCATAATTCTAAGTATACTGGGGTGTAATAATAATAGTGAGAAAAGAAGCATGACAATAAAAACATTGGAAAAATAATTGCAGGTTGCTACAAAATCAGGAAAACTTATGAACGAAATCTTCGCAATTTAATATCCTCTCGAAAATGAACTACCGCAAATAGTTCGTTGGACGTGAAACCCCACCAAGATTTTGATACCCGAAACGAAGGTAATGTATCAAAATCTTGGTGGGGATATTATCTTAAAGCAAGGTTAGACGAAGATGTGTCTTACTAATTACAAAGATGGCAGAGGCTGAATCCACTTACACTTTCAAGCAGAGGGGCTGATCCAGAGACAAATTTTGGGAAGGGAAATTAAAAATGTTTTGGTCGAATGTGTCATTACAGATTTTATAAAATGTCGCAGGCTACACTCAGCTCATGCTGCGATACGATATTCGTTTTAATGATTATCCGAAAATATTTTTGCTTGAAAGTTTCGAGAAAAGTTAAAAGCAAAAGTAATAGAAAAAATTAGGGGGGGGGGGTTCGCTCATTACCTTTCCCGTGCATTGCTTTTATGCGGAGTATAATTTGAAGATCTGATCGATGGAATAATCCAACTTCTCAATCATAAATTATTAACCAATATGAGTAATTAACTAACAATATATTTATTCACATTTACAGATTACCAAAGGGCATTATTCAAACGCAGAATTGATTAAGATTTAGCATTGTTTAAAATGCGGACCGCCTTCTCTAAAAAAAAAATCACAGAACAACCACGCCAACTTGATTCCTCGACAAGCTTACTGCGGAAGAGGAAGGAGATTCACAAAACGATTATTCGAAACTTGTGATCCTCTCTACTCTTGAGAAGTATTCAATAAAGCAAACTCTTGAACCGGCGGAGGTGGCTCAGGGCAATAATGATGTTACTTCAGTGACTCTGGCCGGTAGGTCCTAGTGTTCGAGTCCCGGCGGTGGCAGGATTTTAGACACTGGCTAGATAGCTGGGTCGAATTCAGCCGCTTTCTGGAGGAGAATTGTAGGGGCCGGCTACTCTGATCGGTAGTTTTCAGTGCTTTCCCGGATCAACTCCAGGCGAATTCCGGACCAAACGTAATCATTCCTTCTTCTTCCTTGTCCTACGCACACCTCTTTCGTACATGCATTTACATTATCATACATAACGGAATACCAGTTGGGAACATAGAGCAGGGTGGAGCCCCGCTGGTGGGAGATACCTGATAGGGGAAAATATCACCAGCCGACATGTCGGCACCGGAGCTCACCATCCAGTGGGGGAAGATCACCGTCACTGCCCGTGATAAAATATGCACTACACTTACAGGACGAATGACCGTTGACGCGCCCGGAAATATGCAATAATCAATCAAAAGCTAATCCTTGGTGCTGCCATTACGAATGAACACAATCTCCTCTAATAAAAATACATTCCAACAAATACTCACCACCAAACGCCAAATTCACAAGTTACTTTACCCTTAAGATGAAACATTTCGTATGAGTGTGCAGGTCGTTTAGTACTTTTCTCTCCCGCGAGAGGGAACAAAGGGAATGCACGCCTTCACAAAATTCTACTTTGGTTCAAGACCATGTTCCCAATCCGCATGCGAATTAAGGCATTGAGTTTGTTGTCACACCCAACGATTCTCTAAAAGAAGTTACACAATTAAATACGTAAAATGTAAACATTAAATTGCTGGCCTATATGATTCCAGATCATGCAGCCTCACATGCTACAGGCACGGTATTAGGAGAACATATAAAGATACAAAGTTAAAGAGCTTACGTCTAATACATTACTAAGAGGCTTCACAACACTTCTTTTATTGATATCGGGGCCTCACAGTACTAGTAGCCCAAGGGCTACAATGTCTCAATCTGGCCCTGATGCAACGCCGATGACAGAGAAAGAGCACAGGCGAGCGAGATGGAGGGAAAGAGACGGAGACCATGTTGCCACACAAGAGAGGGAATTCTAGGCGGTCACTGACACTGGAGGGACCAGATCCAAGGTTGCCTGCTCGGTTGTTGACCAACTTTGTGCACTCCCTATGCTTCAAGCACTAGTTATGGTCTTAATACAGGTTCGCACTCGAAGAATTTCGCCAAGTCTAGATTCCTAAAAAAATGTCAACAATTAGGGCACAATATACTACCAGTTGGCAAGACACTTTTATTTATTTAAAATATTTACGTCTGAAATTCTCTCATGGAGGAATAGTAACAAAAAGACCAATCACATCAAAATAATAAATCATAATGTTTTGGAGAATATTTTGTAAGTCACTGAAGAACTCCACGTGCATACCAAATTCCTGTAGTTAATGCAAACACTTTACCCATGAAGATAAGTAAATATTTAAAATATATATTAACCCCTTTAAATATGACCCTACTAACGAACTGTTTATTTAGATCTCAAATTAGTTCTTATATACTTATTGACGAATTAAGTCAAGGAATTGCGAATCATTACCTAAATCAGTGGTTTCACAAGCTACAAAAAATTCATTTTAAATAAGTTGGTATCAATAATATGCACAACATCAAGAACACATGTTGAAAAATGTCGCCTATAAATCATTTAAAAGCTTTGTAAGTTCAAATAACAGACAAAAGCATTTACAATCAAATATAATGTCAATTAATGTAGCAATATTATAAATATTTTTAATACAAATTGAATATCAATTACAGAAATAAATTCTTAATTCTATTCGTAATATCTACAAAATAATCGTATAAAACGTAATATTTTATTTAGATATCATAATATTTTTTATTAAATTGTTAATTGAATTATGAATATAAATTTAGAATGAACAGTAAAATAGGAAACAAGATTAATTCATTTCCGGCAAGTGAATTTTGCTTAAACTTACTTTTTTCAGCATTGTCAATACATAATTCCTCTCAGATATTATTTTATCAGCAATAGTCAACACTAATAAATATTATTCTCGCCTCTAATATCAAATACTTACAGAATAAAACATTTTTTTTTAATTATTCACTCGTCATTTATAACATGCATAAGACTTATTTTGTGGGTACATTAGTCTTAATAATAATAATAATAATAATAATAATAATAATAATAATAATAATTTATTAACATGAAAATCAAATACGCATATTATTACAGAGGGACATTATTAGGGAATTCTATTTCTTTCGCATAAAATATACCAGTTGGGAAATTATATTCTGACAAATGGAATAGGTTTGAAACAAAAGTGCGGGGCCCTAAGGAACCAAAATTGGGGACACTGGATTTACAGAGAGTGCACGTTAGCATCATTTCAGTGTGGGTGTCTATAGTCTCTTCTTTGGCATTTCACTATTAATATCACTCGTACAGATAAATGCAATGCGATCTAAAATGAATATCGTGATTAACAATTTAACAGTCAATGTTTTTTAATGCAATAATATATTTCCAACATGGTGGGCAACACTATTAGTGAATACCGCACCATACACATTATGCACTCAAGGGGGCAATCATTAGATGAATAATAACTGTCGATAGAAAAATATAGCATTCAACCTCACAAATTACGAACAATGAATTAACCATTTCAAGAAGGTGCAAACCGATTATTTGCATCTCTTATAACAAATGTAACTTGCGGCATGAAGGCACCAAAATGTGGATAATAAACTCAAAGAGTCATAAAACAATACTAAAATTTACTGTTTGTTACTAAAATTTGATATTAGTGTTTTTCCGTTCAATTCATCGAAAGAAATTAAAAAGATACGGATGCATTGATTTAAAACTTCAAAAAGAGCGCATCAATAGCAATAAAAAGAAACAAACACGTACAACTTCGTAATAGACATATTACATACTACATCGCAGGGGCAAGATTTTTTCTCTGGGTAGTAGCAAAGACCTACAGAACTCCCTTATCCCTTTGCTTTGTCGTCCCGTCCCCGTCTCGTTCCCCTAACCAGTAAACCAAGCTGGCAGGCAAGGTGAGGTCAGACATGAGAGGAATGTCCGGCGCCGCAGGGCTCAAAACAACTCAGCCCCTGCTAAGATTCCATTCTTCCTCCCTTCCCCCTCCGTTCAGAAAAAACGAAGACGAAAGAAGAAAACAAAACCCTACAGCCCACCCGGCCAGTTTCATTCATTCAGACCTCCTACTTGGCGAACAGGGCGGCAGGAAGCGACACTGTCGCATTCTACAAGCGAATAGCTGAACTATATGTAGTAAAACGCGCAAATCTTCGCTGGATATACAAAATACATTCTCCTAAGCAGCGTCAAACTAAGTAGGTGTTCAGTTCACGGATTATCATATTAAAGGTATTTCATAGTTAAATCCTAGAATATTCACACTGTGTATCTCTAAACGATATTTAAGACGAAAAATACATTAAACAATATGCCCACCCACAATTCATGCATTTCCTCCAAATAAGAATTGTAGAAATCATTTTTACTATTAAAAATATGTAGTACTTAAACATTTAATTATTATGAGAGTCATTATATCACACCACCGAGCTAGCATACATAGTTAGCATCAACAAAGACATTAAACAAATGTACCTAGGCCTATAGGGTTACAAGATACCTAGTTGAAAACCACAGGACTTTCTTTATAATGACGTACAGATACGAAGTTCTTATATCGCTACAGAGACCTTGAAATGTGTTAAACGTATATGCACACTGTGTTTTGCAATCGTTTTAATGGAATATAATATTATTTGTTAAATGGTTGGAAGACCTCTTCACTAACCAAAATTTAGGCACGGAATGAACCAATTTGGTGGTGACTATGGTCTTCCCAAATCTTCCTCCACTTCCCCTAAATGACAATCTTTAGAGATTTGTGTGAAGAGATGTTTTTCTTGAGAGTTTAATTTTGAGGTAACTTCATAAACTCTTGCTTCAAATAATATCCATGGACTGAGGGTGTTCTAATACATTTTCGAGCATTGTATAATGTCTAGAATCTACAGTTAAGGAGTCGTTTGGGATTTCCAAACAGCAGGAAACTGATGAGCAGCCATCAAAAGCCGATCTTTTAATAAATAATATTGTTGGCAATGAAAACACCTATGATTATTTCACTATAATTAAGGATTCTACACCTGACTCCTTAACTTCAGTGAAAACAGAACGGTCTGTACATATCAATTTTTCAGCCCTAAGTGCTAAATTCTTCATAAAAAAACATTTAAATAATTGTTATGACCCCCAATTCCATCTATAAACTTTTAAGTTCCTGCCCCCAGATACACTTATGCATCCCTCAAACCATGTCTACATCACCATGCCTGACTGAAGAAAACATTTTTTCCTTCAGTTCTTTTTTCTTCACTCTTTCTTAAAATGTTTTTGAAAATCTTTATTTCCAATTATCTGTGTCATCACAGAACTCTATAAAACTATTATGACTAACATGATTGTCATTCAACTCCTTTTATCGCTTTGATCAATGAATGGTTTTCGCCTAGCATTTCTACAATTAGTCATTATTTTTCATTATTTAAAACTTAATATTAGAATACCCACTATTCAAAAGATTTTGAATATCAGTTCTGAATCAGTATGTAATTGTGGATATTACATTTGATACACTGATATTACATTTTAAATAAGTTTTTAGTTTAACAATAATTTTACTACCACTTTTAATAGGATGTTTAGTTACTTTTAGGGCATGTCATATCACAATAATTTAGTTTAGAATGATCCCTTCTACTTTTCAAAATGTTCACTGATTTTCTTTTGTAATACCTGTCAAATTTCTAAACAGTGAATTTTATTGTTCCTATCATTTTTGATATTTGAGACTGACAAACAAGATTTATATGCCCAAATGATTTTGGGCATCTTCTTCACAAGTTTTTTCTTTCATTTCGTGCACCATTTTATGGATTTTTTGTTATCACATGTACACAAGGAGTGAATGTAAAATACAATAATGCTGACACACCTATATTGTATTACAGATGAAAGAATTACCAGCATTAATATAAACATTAAAACAAAGGCATTTATACAGAATTCTCTATACTCATCTACAAAAAGCACTTATACATTGGGTGCAACTACCCTTATACATTTAAAACAATTTAATCAATATTAATTTATTTCCAATTAAAATGTTCCTACTTGCCTTACTCCCAGAACAGTTTTCATTAATTTCTTTCTTTGATAATGCCATGATATTATTTTTAATTTCGGGCATCACAAATGAATGAACTCAGTGGGTGAAAAGCTTGCAAATTCCATTTTTTCTTTCTATTTCTCTTTCCGTGTCTTTAACTATTCCTAAATACTATATCTAAATCTGAAAGAACAATGTACGCATTCTCATGTTATCAGTTCACACATTAACTTTTCATTTTTATGAGAATGAAGAACTTTCTAGACAAATGCAACTATGTATGACACATATTCACAAAATTTTACACAAAAACAAATTTACAAATTGTATTCTACATATTTTATAACAATTCAGAGAATTTGTGTATATGTTTTTTTTACCCTATCTCGTTTTACTTATCAACTAAGTTCAAAGAATTTAAACAGCATTGAAAATACACTTTTACCAAAGGGATTAAAGGAAAGTTTTTATTTCAGTTTAACAAAGCATGTCAATTCAGTTTTTATGACCAAATCACTAATGTTTCTATTTTAATCCTTTATTAACATATTAAGTCAAATAATAACCTTATAAGATGACCAAGTCTTAGATTTGCTCTTTCCAATATTTGAATTTCATTATTCACAGAATCATTGTATTTAAAAATATTTACTCAAACTTAAAGAATCATCATCATCATCATCATAGGTGTGCACATGGATGGAGGGGGTGTCCCATAGCTTCTTCCATAATAATAGACATTATTTCCGTATGTATGTCAATATCTGATTACCCCCCCCCCCCTTCTCAAACCAGACATGTTGGGAAATTGTTATATATCATTTAGAGAAGAGACACTCTTAGCCATCTGGCAACGTTTTTCAGGGTTCAGTGTAAAATTAATTGTATCATTTAAGATATAATTTCATTATCCCTGAAGTACATGATAGATAATTTCATTATCCCCGTTATTCATTTATATACTAGTAAAATAAGCCATAAGTAAATAAAAAAGTTTGGTGGAAAAGGGGCCCTAGAAATGTAGTTCCCCCCTTTCTGTTTTACGCTGAGCACTTCTATTATTATCATCGTCGTCATCATCATCATTATCATTATCATCAGTAAATAGTAAAGGTTAGGTCATGACTTGTTTGTTCCTTTCAACTCCAGTATTCTCTTATTCACTAAGGTGTTCCTGGTTTTGCAATCTTTGATTCGGTTTTCTGTGTTCTTTGCAACCTTTGAGTTTGTATGAGGGTATGTTTCATATATCTATTTGCATTCAGTCTTTTGATGTGTTTCTGCCAGTTTCTTTGGTAATCTACTTCCTTAACAATATTCTTTGTTTCCGGTCTCTTCCTTATGTCGTGGTTTTTGACTCTGTCTCTTCTTCGATATTTAAAATTGACCTCAAATATCTCATTTACAGCTTCTAGCCTTTGATTGTCCTGTTCTTCAGCACCCATGCTTCACTGCCATATAGTATGACTGGCTAAAATACTGTATTGTAAAGTCTATTTAATTATTTTTTTAATACTTATTGTAAGGTAGCTTTTTCAACTCGTAAGATCATAGTAACAATGGTAATTATCATTGGGTTTTGCAACTTTGAGGCAACTGTAGTAACTACAGCGGAACTTGCATAAGAACACACAAACATCACACATAAAACATCAATGTGCCGAACAGAATTCAAACCCACAACCCATCATGCATGAGGCAGCTATGGCCCTTCAGCGTAAGCGATTACGCCTATCCAGGAAAGCAATCTAATTTTTTGTATCAGATGTCATATTTTTGAACTGTCTTTTGATACTTAATATATAAATATAACCAAATTCATTTCAAAATCTTCTTTTTCTAATGCCAATCTGTTTCCCAAGTATGTTAAATTTGTTACCTAATCAATATTTTTGCCATATACTATTTTTAGTTTTTGTTGTCCTTTGCCTAGAACTGCTATAACTTTTGTCTTTGTTGGTGATATTCTCATTTCATATTCTTGCAACCTAAAATAACTTAAAAGTTGCTTGTTGGAGTTTATATGGATTCTATTGTTGCCAGACTCACCTCAACATCCGCATACAGTATTGTTTTTATTATTATTATTATTATTATTATTATTATTATTATTTTGTGTTTCATGATTATTCATCTTCAGTGTCTATTTTCCATCTCTTCATCATGTAGTACAGCATGAAGTACACTCGCAAAACACTCTGAGGAAGGTCACAACATGTTTTGTTGAAACATCATCCACCACAACAGAGCCATAGCTCATCCCCGATAGCCTACAACTACAATTGGATGAGGCCTACAAGGCCGAATGAAGCCTATGCAATCATGATAGTATGCAGACCTAACAGAGTTCTCTGTTCATTGGGATTGCTCATGTCACAGCTCTGTTTATGCCTTGAATCTTTATTTCAAAGTTCTGGGGTACTCTACTGCTCTTAACAGATGGTTATTTATATTCTCTTCTTTGCGAATTTGCCAGTTTTTTACTTTATATATGCTTTCCCAATTTTGTTTGCATTTCTTTAGATAATTTGGTCTATAGTGAAAATTGCATCAATTGTTTCCCTCCCTTTTTTAAAACCATATTGTTCTTCTTCCAATATTCTTTCACCATGCTTCACTAACTTGTTTTCCAAAACACTCGTATATATATTTTGTATCTTGTTACTTGCATTGGGATACCTCTATAATTCTCAATTTCGTTTTTGCATCTTTTTTGTGTAATTTCTTTATCATTCCTACTTGCCATTATGATGGCATTTTTAATTCTGTTCATATTTCATGTAGTCACTTCTTTTCCAATTGTATTCCTCTATATTTTATTAATTCCATGTTTATTCCCTATGGTCCAGGGCTCTTTCTGCTTCTGGGTAGTTTGAGAACTCTTTTCACCTTGTCCATTCTGTCTTTTGTGAGATTCTCAATCATTTTGTGATTTTGTTTGTATCTGATTCAACTGCGTCTGTGTTATGCTCCTCCTCTTCATCCTTGTCAAACCATAGATTAGTAAAATTCACTCCAGCCTTCTTGACATGTATTGGTATGTATGTAGTCTTTTCTTTCTATCTTTCATTTCTTAATATTTTCAATTCTAATCTCTGGGGACCTTTTATGTCCCATTCTAGGGTTATGACCAATTTCTCCCAATCTTCCCTTCTGGTTTTCCTAGTAATCTTCCTTGCTTGGACCCTTACTTCTTTATAGTCCCTATACTTTTTGTCTCTCCTGTTCTAAAGATAAATTCAAAAGGTTTCTTTTTCACTGTTACTATTTTATTTTATTTTTTTTTACCTTGCATATATCCTCTATTGCATTTTCAGATGCTGTCTTGGAGATTTGTTGGAGTGTTGTCCATTTTCCTTCGCATTTCTTTATTTTGTTTTTCTCTATTTCATTGCAGTTCATTATTTTATTATTTATTCTTTGTTGGTATAATTCTTTAATCCTTTATTCTTCTATTACATGAATCGTCTCTTATTTAATCTTTTTTGATTGTAGCTTTCTTGTGTCTATGCACTTCTATGCATCAATAGTTTGCTTCCAATTAGATAGTGGTAATTATCAATTTCAATACCTTTATAAATTCCCATATATTTCACTCAGTCTTGGACCTTCTTTGACAATTATATTGTTTATGATAGGCTTTGTACCAATCCCTTCCCAAGAGTACTTATGACTGGCATTGTGTCAAAACCAAGTATTAATTACAATTATGTTGTCATATACATACAAATCTGAGTATTCTTCCTTCCTCGTTCATTGCTTTTTCGCCTTCTGATCCTACACCTCAATGGATAATTTTATTGGCTACCCTGGGTATAAGGTATGCTATTATTAGCAAGACTTCTTTGTTTTATCTAAAGTATCCTATAAATTATTTGTATAATTTGTAGTTCTATTTTTTTAATATCTTCTCCAGCAGATGCATATCCTCCTATTATTGTTGTTGTATATGACGCAATTTCGAGTCTGACTTTTATCTTTTCTAAAATCAATTCATTGTGTAATTTATTATTTCTTAGCTCCTTTTTATGAGCATAGCTATTCCAGTTTCCCTGGACCTTTTCTTGCACTGCTGAGCAGATCATTATATCTGTGGCGATAAGGAAAAAGGGAATAACTGCAATTTTCATAATTTCGAGAAAAATGCATTTAAAGTCATAAATTCTATTTTTGCAGATTTAAGTAAGTTGACCGTAGGTTTTTCTCTCAACACTTTCGTATAAACAAAACAGTTTCAGGACTTCAAATAAACATTTTATAATAATAATAATAATAATAATAATAATAATAATAATAATAATAATAATAATAATAATAAATGTAATTAAATGTTAATTTTTCACTTATTCCCTTTTTCCTAAATATTTGCAGTTATTCCTTTTTCCATAAATGTTTATTTATCATTCTTTTCCTTTATTTTTATCTTTATTTTAATTTTATGGAGTGAATACATACATATATATATATATATATATATATATATATATATATATATATATATATATATATATATATAAAATCTTTAATAAAAGCATACTATTTTTGTAGTATTTGACTTACGAAATAAGAATTATTAAATTAAATTGAAGTTAAACTTTTCAGTTAAAATGATTTTAAAACATTTTTCCTTTTTTTAAAAAAATTATTTATACACAATTCGTAATTTAATAATAATGTAATATGAAAATAAATAATAACAATACTATATAATTAAATAAATTAATAATAAATTAATATATTAATATAATTAACATATTACGCCAAAAAACATTCGAGTACCAATATACATCATCCTGATGATTGGTACGAACTTGTACGAAACGCGAAGTCAACAGGAAATCCTTTCAAAGTCATTGTAATGGACGGAACTTCAATTTATGATTTCGGGGCCTTGCTCAAAGATCCACTCGTAATGCGCCAAAAAGATGAAAACGACGAGAGGTTCCTCATGCAAAGCGTTAAATGGTTGCGCTATAGCAAAGATGTAGGCATTGTTTATTTTAAAAAAAGTTTGTCAGAGGATGAGTCTTTTTCTGAATTAAATCTGAGAAGACGAGGTGTACCGAGAATAACGAAGATTATTTTAAACCCTACTACAACGGGCCACTGACAATTTCGAAAGAAAAAAAAGAAGATCTGATGAGTATTTTACACCTTTTAAGACCATCCGTTGGAGACTTTTATACAAATTTATTGTCCGACATTGAAGCAAGTAACTATAATTACGATCCCGATCTAGACATCGTAGATGCAAATTTAGTTGACGCTGAAATGAATTCTTCTAGCACCATAGAAAATGTAACTGCACACATTTCGCGAAGAAAGCGTAAACATTTTCTAAACAAGGCAGACACTCAAAATTCGAGCATTCAAGCAGAAGCTGTTGAACAAGCTGACATTGAAAGGCACAAAAATGTGCGCAGATCTGAAAGATTGTCAAAAAAACAGAAGCAAAATTACAACGAAGATGCATTTAAGTAAATATTAATGATTGAATGTATTATTTTAAAATTTGTAGTATTTGTTATTTATTATAAAATGATTTAATTTATTGCTTAATTTCGGTTTAAATTAACTCAAAAATGATTAAAAGTGTTATAATATTTAGAATAATTAATAAAATTAAACAGAATTAATGTTCATTACTTTTAGTATTGATTTTAATGCAGTTATTCCGTTTTTCCTGAAAGTTTTGCAGTTATTCCCTTTTTCCTTATTTTAACCATTTATTTGATAATTTAACATTGCTCGTATATTCAAATATTACAGATTATTATATTTATTATCTTGTCTGATGAAAGTATAAGTATCAAAGATACCAAATTTACTATTATCTCGATTTTGACAAAAATTGCAGTTATTCACTTTTTCCTTATCACCACAGATATAATGTTACATTTCTGCTTCATCACTTGCCTTCGTTATTGTTTTTGCTGTGACACTTTTTCATCCTTGTACAAAACTCACTGATCTCAAATTACTCAATGATTCTAATTATTAAAAAACAAGAAGCTATGAAAATATTGTTTATTCTACTTAAAAACTGAAATAATTAAGTTACATTTTTCTCGCAAGGGATTTTTAAAAGTACAGGTAGTGAGAGAAGCTATGACTAAGACTTCACCCCAGCCACTCAGCTGTTTCAAAAAAGTCTATCTGTTGAAATGCTAACTCACAACAAATATACTGTGAGCAAGAGCATATAAAGCATTATACCTTGTATACATTTTTTGTATAACTGAATAATCACTCGTTTGTATCACTATTCAAGACCTATATCCTGCCCATTTTAGAGTTTCACTCCATTATTTGGAACCCTTACCTGAACAAGAGCATTTACTTGCTACAAAGTGTCAAATGCAGAGCACAGAGAGTATTATCACACCTAGGACAGTTCACATACTAAGAGAGTCTTAAGATTCTTCAATTGTCAAGAGTCTATGAGAGGAGACTCATGGCATTGAAATCTATAAGGTCCTTTAGAGATTATACGACAATCCTGAACTTCCAACCTTCTATACCTATGTGAACAACTGACATCTTGGAGATCTCTCAATGAAACTGAAGATCTCAAAATTTTCAATCCTCCAAAGTAAAAACCTCTCTAACAGGTCTTCTAACAGGAGTGTCAAACTCTCTAACAGGACTGCTTCTCTTGCAAGAAGCCCTACCAACTAACTCTCTCTTAAATTTTAAAAATACACAAAACTAACTGTTCAAGCAATGAATTTTTCCATTATAATTTATGAATAACATAATGATCTGTATATTCCAAAATCCCAATGAAAACAAATTAATGAAATTGGTAATTTATTTTTTTTCTGATACGGAACTTCAGAACATATAATAATAAATTACAAATATGCTCCTCCTTTTCTATTTCATCATCTTTCATATGAGTAAAAATGGAAATTTTGTGTTATAAGAATCTGTGATTTTATTTCTAAAACTTGTTTATATTTTGTAAAACTACAAATGATCTTATTACCTAAAATAATAATAAAATATAAATCTAACAAACACTTTTCTGAAACTTTGTTTACAATCTTTGTGAAATAGTTTTCTTTAAATACTTTATATGTGCCATCATTTGAGTTATTTTGTTGTATGCTATATATTAATTCTAGAGAAACATTAAAGAGAGTCAATGAAGTAAACCACCATTTAAAGGGGTGGTAAGAAAAGGGTGGGGCATTCCTGTTCTAACCAAATGAATTGCAAGTGGTTCCAAATTGTAATTACTTTGTCAGCAAGGAACTGTTGTCATTTCTTAGTCATCTATAAAATAAACATTAAATTGCAACTGAAATTGCAACTTGCCGTATTCAGCTGGCAAGGATAATTTCACACAAGCTTGCCTATCTTACTTTGAAGGAAACTCTCAATCTTTGAAGGATTGTACCAAAATAAAAGATCTAAACTTCCTGCAGTAACAAAAGTCATTATATTAAACACACAGAACTGAATGTTGACCAATATACTACATTATAAATGCACAAAATCAGATTTTAAACGCATTGTCTTCTATCATTTAAATACTATAACTGCAGCACTATTGAATTGCGTTATGCTCAAAACTATTAATATTAGAGTAAATGCAAAAAAACAAATTCAACAATAACACCACCATTCTATTCAACAGAGATTTAAAATATATTTCTAAAGAATGATATTAATGTGATTTCTAGCCATGCTTCAAATGTTTCTGTGACAGACTTCAAAAGTCAAAATTATGCACAAACTATTAATATTTTTAAAAAGGATACATGACATTACTTGACGATCTAATACAGAAGAATTCTTTCCATTCTTAAAGAAGTCTCTAGCTTAAATGTAAACAATGTAAAAAGAATTTTAAAATGTGAACTTTTGCTATTTTTAAAATTTATTAAAGAAAGGTTTTAATGAAAATTGGAGTTAGGCCATATTATTAGGAGAATTCAAGCATAAATAAATATAATAAAAAAACTGCTTTTTTGAAAATATCTCGTACTTATTTTTGGAAAACC
This sequence comes from Gryllus longicercus, assembly GCA_038098605.1. Classification (NCBI taxonomy): domain Eukaryota; kingdom Metazoa; phylum Arthropoda; class Insecta; order Orthoptera; family Gryllidae; genus Gryllus; species Gryllus longicercus. Next base: position 119,293 of record JAZDUA010000339.1, on the reverse strand, counting down.
ATCACTTATTTATTCCCAATAATGCAAAAAATACTGATTTTCCCCCACAAAAAATGACATTATATAAAGGTTAATTATGAGGAACAGATTTCATTACGACAAAAATATATATCTTCAACAACCTAGTTGGTGGAGACAGGTCAGGGAAAAGAAAACAAACTTTTCATTTTCACAATTTTTGAAAATTTAGAGGTTTAAGTGAAAACCAGACCTGTGTCTTTTTATAAAGATGTTGCTCTATATCATGCCTGTGCAAGAAATCAATCAGCTTAATTTTGTGTCTATATATTTTATAACTTGTTCTTGATAATGGTACATCTGATTGTCAGATTTTGGTGCATAATATGCAGATACGGACATTACATTGATTAGAAAAATTAAGAATTCATTTTGTTGTAATACTTATGCATACTTGAGTTAATAAGTTACATTTCTTTCAATAAGGTTAATTTGTAATGTAAAAAACAAAGACCTGCCTCTAACTCATAATATCCAAATGTGCAGTGGTCGATATCCTTGGCTTTTATTTATAAAAGTAGGTCTCATATGAGAAACTTGCCCTGACGTGCTCTATATGAGCAAAAACTGTAAACACCTCTTTATTAACAAATTTTACATTTCACCACTTGATCATTTGTCTTTGAACAGTCAATCATGTAATATACAAAAATCGATTTTGTTTGCATTTTATGTGCTGGTGTACCGTTCATCCGATTGCGATAAAATTTTGTCAACTTTTTGCTTGCACTTGCGCGAAGAATATACGCATGGTACAATGGGAATGTGTGTATGTCTGTGGCACATAGACAAGCGTTGATGATGATTTAATGCGTTTATGCAGACTCATGTGTCCCTGATCACGAGATCTACGCAACCCGCCGCACCCACAAGTATCAAGCGCGTCTTCGCTGCATATTCTCCCCTGCGATTGTGAAATATCGGCCGGAATTATTACTTGAACGTTATCTTGGACAAGTAAATCAAATATCTCCAAAACAGTGTCACAGCGAATGCATGACCAAACTTGGGGGAGAACGTTTTTAACAATACTATCCTTGACTTTCAAATTCAAATTCACTTTCAAATTCAAAGGGTCATAACATCAGCAACATTGATCGAGGAATATCAATTTTGGTTAACATCCTCTGTATGGTTTACACGCTAGTGTTTTCACATACTGACGGAGTGCCTAAAACCAATTATTCAGAATCAAGGACCCACAAAATATGGATTTTGACTATCTATGGATTCGAGAAAGTAATTTACTACGTATACGAGTACGAACAATCCTCTTTTTCGGTATTAGGGATTCATAAAACTAGTTTCTCTTTAAAAAAAAGGCACTTTTCCTGCAGCATTACTATACTTTATACTATGTAGTACAATATGAGAAAGTAGAAAAGACAATCTCCCCTGATAAAATCCTTGTTTTTTTATTGTAGCAGTCAGATTCCGAGAAATAAGATAAGCAAATGTGCAAGACCCAGAGTCCATTTATTAATAAAAAATAATATAAATAACATCTGAACACAATAATTAAAAGGTTCCCTACAAAAATGTGTAATAAATTAGTAGATAGGACATAGAAAGTAATTGTGTAGGGTCGTGATCTTTCGTGGAAGAAAGTGTCTGAGGACAGCTCCCGGAGGGCTGGGGGACGGGGAGGAGAAACAGTGCAGCAGGGAGCTCTGAGAGAGACAAGAGCTCCTCAGATAAAAACAAGAACACACTTGACGTTCACTGAGTTGGGTTTTCTCTAAGGCAAATTATACACGCTTTACAAGGGCGCACATGTGCGAGGAGTTGACCCGACGGCCTGCGTGCTGAGATTCCCCAATAGCCAATTCCCTATTCCCCAATAGCCAATTGAACGCAAGGTCATGAAACAGCAAAAGAACCTCATACATGATTGGAGAAATGAAAGGTGGCGTTACTCTCGGATGTACAGGAGAGGGAGCACCGAGATCTCGTAATAGCTAGAATTTGTGAGTGATTATTATTCACTTCTCACTGTTCAGATTCGAGATGCTCACTCTATTCGGATACAGACTGCTTTTCAGTCGAATTCTCATTCTTATCCTTGCTATTACTGTACTGGACACTGATTACGATTATGGCATTGCATTACGTGCCTGACGTTATGTGGACTTCATTATTCAAGTTTAAACGTAGGGGTTTCGACTGTTAATGTGGCTACAAGTGACGCATTATGCTGCCGCGCTAAACACGGGAGTCAATCGGCGCCTGCGGGAGTAACGTCCTGGCGACAACAAAAGGGCAAACGGCTCGTTCTGCCTGCGCTTTCTCTTTCCCCATCTTGATTGATGAGTGATTCCGGGCGTCATTTGCTAAGGTCATTTGTTCCGACAAGTGTGATAGTGTTGTGCATGTGTGTGTGTAAGTAAGCGGTGGGGAGGAAGAGACAGGAAAAGCGCGGTCCATGGCGCCTTTGTTAGGAAACTGCTCCATTTGCCTACTGTTAATCGGACAAGCCACGGAAAACTACCGAACAGAAGCGCCTGCCGCTAGAATTCTCTTCCAAAAAGCGGCTGAATTCGACCTAGATGTCTAGATAGAATCGAAAATATTGCCACCGTCGGGACTCGAACCTAGGATCTCAGGGACCAAGGCGCACACTCCATCTTCAGCTGGCAGCTGGAGGCACGGACGCAGTGTGGTAAGAGAAATGGGGAAAGCAATAATGGTAACTCGTACAATTTTTTATTTTTTTTTGAGAATTGTAATATTAACATTAAAACTAATTGCATAAATAGCAAGTTAACAGGATTAGTTTCATAGAAAATAAGTAAATATATTAAAATAGAGGTATGCACATTGCGATTTTCGATCCCATTTTGTATTACAATTTTTATTAGCATTAAATCTATTACGTTACCAACTAAAAATATCTTTAATTTCGTTTCTATATGTCCGGTCTCAACCTAGTGTGTGTGTGTGTGTGTTTGGATGACGGTAGATGCAGTATGCCCTGGGATTATTTTTATCATAATTCTGATAATGTCCATGTTTTCGACTGAGTGTAGATGGTAGACGGGCAAGCTAGTAACTCGTCGGCGGTCGGCAGTTAGTACAATACACTTATGTTTATGTATATGTTAAAAATTGTGCATTGGAAATAAATATTTTTTGTATTTTATTTGATAGTACCTAAGTGACAAATGACATGTATCAATCATCGGATTAGTCAACAATCAAAACTTCTCTCACGTCTTGGCAACAATAAAATTCGCTTACATCTTGTCTGTCCGGCATCGAACATATCGTAAAGCGGGGTTACTTTGTGACAGATTGTGCGACTTTTTACATTGTGAATGATCTTGGCTGTCCGGGTTACGCCACGTCCAATTTTGTGTTGCCGACGTTTCGACCATCTTATCGTGGTCTTCCTCAGGGCTGCTCTGCACAGGAGAGGTCAGCGCTCAGGTTTATATATGGGTGGGGCCGAGTACGATTGGCTGAAACAGCCGGCCAATCGAAAGGCCGCACTTCAACATCGGCCAATCGTACTTGGAAGCTTCTTAAGGATGGACTTGCAGGAGGATGTCTTTCTTATGCTATATTCACATATGATATCACGTAAATGTTACACAAAGCACAACCTTTTCGTCATTAAAGACACTAATAATTAAGATTAATTACCTGTAACACCTGGTTTTATGACTTCGCTCCAGCAAAGTTGTCTAGTTCACGTGAACTGCTTGAAAGATTTTAACAAGATCGCCTTTTGCGTATACAGTGGCTGGACAACAGCTTCAGGTAACACTCCTTTGTTGGCTTGATTTCAGGCAAGCCGTAGCTTTGTTTACTTCCCCAAGCTCGAGGATGCATCACCCGATTCGAAATACAAAATATTCACCACGTGTCGCAAAGTAATCCCTGTAGTCACAAAGTATCCCTTACTTAACGGCTCCATTTCTCCTCGTTCTGCTTGTTCCTTGTTCTTTATCTCCTTGCTTGCACAGAACTACGCATTTTGCACCATGACTCCAACACAACTGATAACGCGACTTTCTTGACGCAAGATGTCTCTAGAAAGTTGTAATGATATCCAACAGGTAGTCCAAAATACTCAAATTAGTTTGTGAATACGTTACACGAAAATCATACGTTCCTCCAAATCATAAGCTCCATACAAGTTTGAACAAATAGCATATTTTATACATTAATAGCGTACACGTACTAATCACATTAAAATAATTTTAAAACTTTTATTTTGAGAAACTCATGATTAGTATTTTTATAAAAGTTCATGGAGTATTATGGATCGCAGATCATCAGAAATTCTGTTACCGAGCTAACGCCATGAAAACCAAGTTGCACAATAAATGTCCAAAAATGGTTCAAAAGTCACAGTTTTTCATCGTAGTCATTTCATCATGCATTAGTACTTCCTTCCACATTGTTACCACAAACACTGATGGAGTTAACGTCATTCCGCATTTCCCTTAATCCCAAAATTTTCTCTCCTTGAATTTTTTCTAGTTCCTCAATATAAAGAAATGTCAGCCAGAGAGATTTTATTTAAATGAGGTAATTGGGGAACCGTCTATTTTACATGTTTAAGACACCTCTTATAGCAAAGAGATCAGCAAATTAGAGCATTATTAATACAAAAAATAAAATATTTTTTTTATGCAAAAGTAATTTTAATGTTTGAAACGACTTTTCGAACAAATCTCATAACTTAAAGTTTAGTCTAGTTTTAGAAGCACAGACTCTCCTACCTTGCATTCTCGAATGTAGCAGATGGAGAACTTCCAATAGCTCCAAAGCCAACGCCAACGGCAAGTCCCTCTAAAAAAATAAATGTAAATTAGACACTTACAATACTGTATTGTTTTGTCGACATAACTCAACCAAAAAGGGGGAAATGCCACTTTTAAAGGCCGCCGAACATTAAGAACAATCGAAACTAATGAATTTCAGCAAAACATAGCGCATGGGTACTAAAGTGGTTGCAAGAAATCTACTTCTTAACTTTCTTTGACGGGCACCCCTACAAGGTTATAGCAATTAACATACCTAGAAATGTTACAAGTGTTATTACTGCAGAGGCCAAAAGTTAAAAATCGAGGCGGAGCGTAGCGGAGCTGATATTTTTAATTTGGAGGAAGATTACGAGAGAATTGTAACATTTCGTGGTATATATAGTATCGTAGGCTTTCACGGCCGGAGTCAATAGAAGATAGATTTTCCGGGCTGGTAGGTTCCCGGAAGAAGAAGACAAAACTCTCCTCACCGAACACAAACGAAATTGCCGCTTGGGAGACAGAAAAATCAGCGGTGGCTGAACATGCTCTCTCGGGAAGAGAACATGACATCCTGTTCTCTGACACGGAAGTACTATCCACCACCAACCACTATCACACCAGATTGCAACGGGAAGCTATTGAGATATTCAAGCACCCCAATAATTTCAACAGGAAGGAAGAGGGTCTCAAAATCAACTCTACCTGGGATCCCGTACTGCGCAACACTATTAAAAAAACGTACAAGAACAGAATAACCCAATCTAAACACAACGCAATCGACAGCCAACCAGGAGCCAGCCCACCAACCATCATCCAATCGCAAGCGCGCGAAATCCCCACTGCGGCGACCCCCTCCCGCCGACTATAAAAGCCGCGGCCGCGCGGAGCGCGTCGCCAGGCGAGCCTTTAGGTGGAAAGCCAAGGAAATGAGGTTAATTTACATAATATACATTTTTTTCATTGTACTATTCAAATGTAAGTTACTTATATTCTGAATCGTTTTAATCTACTTTGTTTTGCACATCGCCATGTTTTTCTTAATGAACATTTGACTAGCGATGAATAGATGGCTGTTTATTTACGTTGCTAAGGATGTTAAATTTCTTAACATACAGGTAGGTACATGTGCACTTAACAGACCTGCAAGGTTGCATGTTAACAGGGGTTAAAGGCATGTGACCGATAAAATGTATTACTTTCAATCTATTATTCACAAGACACATGAAGAAAAAGAGGAAGCTTTTGCTGTTCACTTCTTAAATACCTTTAAACCCAATCCAATTGTAAACCATATATTTAAAGAGGAAATTTTAAACAGCGAGAAGCAACCTATATACTCCGCGGATGTAAGAACAAAATTCATATCCCCTGTAGAACGTAAACACACAATAAACAGAAAAGTGGCTGGGCACGACCCAATAACTAGTCAAATATTAAAAGAATTACTCAAATCTACAATTGCAGAAATAACAGCAATATTAAATGCAGCTTTAAGACTAGGTTATTACCCAAGCAATTCGAAAAATGCAATAATTATTCCAATAAACATAACTAATAAATGTCCACAACTACTAGACAATTACAGGCCAATTAGCATATTACCTGCATAAGCTAAAGTGTTTGATTGACTGATTTTAGCTCGGTTAAATAAATTCTTATACGCTACGAACGCCATAGCTGATGTTCCGTTTGGCTTCAGAACAAATCATTCGACTGATCACCACATTTTAAGAGTGAGGATTTGATTGCGAAGGGTTTTCATGAGAAAAAGTACACAGTATCTCTATTTTTAGATGTTACTAAAGCGTTCGACCGTTTCTGGCACGTAGGACTGAAATTCAAATTCCGCCATCTAGGCATTCCCAAATGTCTTCACGATATAATTGGAAGTTTCTAGCTAAATAGATAATTTAATATTAAAAAAACACGACACCATGTCGGATAAATCTCAATTCACAATTTACCTTGCCGATTTTCCGGAATTAATGGATACCGAAATAACCTTGTTCGCTGATGACACTGCCATCCTCTCAAAACATGAACTGACTATTGCCCTGGAATTCCTACAAAATTTGATTTAAATGGACTCATACATGGATAATCTAGATAAATCCAAACAAATCACAAGCTGAAATTTGCTCGCTTAAAAGATTTATAACACCTCCAGTTTTAACAATCAGTAACTATCCGGTTCTCAGGCTAAACAATAACCAACCCGTCAAATACCTAGAACTCAAATTAGACAGGAGATTAATATGGAAGGACCACAGTTGATATTGCTAACAAAACCTATGCAAAAATTGTCAAACTTTACACACTGATAAATAAAAACTCAGCATTAAGAGTTGAAAACGGAGTAACATTTATAAATCTATAATCTGCCCGTCGCTCACCTATGCGTACTCAGTATGGGGGGCGCTGCAAAAACGCATATTAATACATTAGAAATCATCCAAAAAAAATTCTTAAGACTGGTTACCAACACTCACTGGTTTATTCCTAATGCAAAAATCCAAATGGAATTAAACATTACTTGCATTAGTGTATGTAAGTAAACTATCGAAAAAAAGCCTTGAAGCTTGTCTTGCCTATGCACCATCCAAGATATTGCCACGATTTCCAAAAGATCGCTTACAGCCGCCATGAATTGCTAGTGATAAGGTTATAAACATTATATGAGATTGTAATAACTATATATTTTATTTACAAGTGTGGTATTTTTACTCAATGTTATATTTTTGTATTAAATGTAAATAGGAACTGTATATAGATTAAAACAAGCTCAAGTAAGTGTACTTGTGACCTGATGTAACTGGAAGAGACTGTTACGTTCTTCATGTAATGTATATTTTGTAAATAATAAAAACGTGATGGGCCAACATCTACATCACAATCATCACGACTGACAACAATGGGATGAACTAGAAGCATTCTGAAACCACTGTGTTGCCATTTTGCGACATGACACGTCAAACGAAGCGAACGAAATTCGAATTAACAATTCCGAATTTTCCAATTTTCGAAACTACAGTGTGTCGAAAATGGGACAATTGCCGCTATCGTTAGTGCTTTGCTACATACAATGAAAAAAATTGGAACAGTTTCTAAGAAAATAATTATATAAAATTTAAAAATTGTCCGTTTGACGCAAAATTATACACAAAATGCTCATATTTTCAAAAAATTGAACATAACCTTATTTGACGATGTTTCTGTTGAACACATTTCATTAAGGAAAATCATTTTATCTTCATAATTGTAGTTGTGAGAAGACGCCGAAAAATGTTTGACTTTTTGCAATTATCGAAAACCATGATTCCAACGATAATGAGACCTCTACAATTCTCTTAAGTATCCTTTACGCTATCCGAGGTCAAAATTTAATCAAAAATATACTGCCCTTTTTGAACATTTTGAAAATGTCACAGGAACTTCATATAAAGTATATTAAAATACATTCCGAGTTCACGGGGCCGCGACATCAACCCGATCGATTAGGGAATATCAATTTTGATGAAAATTCTGCTTACGGTTTAGCCGCTAGCGTTGTCAACAAACGGGCGGGCGGGCGGACGTTTGGCCGTCAATCGATTTTTCGGTATCAAGATTCCACAAGCAACGAAGCAAGGGTGAGAAAATAGCTCTAAAAAAGTACATACTTGTCGCAAGATCTGACTGTGAAGAAATGTTTGATAAAATTAGTTCACGGGATTAGTCAGTATGAGTTAAGAAACAATTAGTTTTCCCAATGTTTCGAAATATTTAATATCTTCATCAGGGTTAGAGTATAAAAACAAATCAACAATGCATGAGGACAACCAACAAATTTAAATAAATTGATTCATTCATTAATTAACACTACACAAACAAAAAAAAACGTTTATAAACTAAGACAAATAAAACACCAAAATATAGAAGGTACACATCTTACTAATACACATTAAGGCCCATTCTCCTTTCCAGCCACCACACCAAACTCCACATGAAGTTGCTAACGCACCTGTGTTCATCGCGCAACAAGTCTGAATCGGGCCACGGCCCGAACCGCAAATGAAATAATTTTATTCTTCGTCAATGGTAGTGATTTCTACAATGGTCAAGAAATGTGTGATTAACGAAAAATCTCTATCTTCAATATTGTTGTCGGAAGGAAAACAATTAAACTTTTATAATTTTTCGAAAATTCAGAGCTCAACGAAAATGAAACCACCATTTTAAAGCACCCTTTGCACTAAGCAAGGATACGAGTTTATAAAAATAGTTTAAATCAAAATATCCGCTTCCAATTCGCAAGTCGTCGAGATCACCCAGAACGATAGGAAACTATCAATTTGGGAGAAAATAGAACGGTTTAGGCGTGGCGTTGACCGCGGGACGGGACGAGACGGACAAGCAGAAAGGCGGCCGGGCGGACAGAGACGAAAGGACGACGGGCAGGCAGTCGGAAGGCTGGACAGGCGGGCAGGCAGGCGGACGGACGGACGAAGGGATGGACAGCCAGCCTATCGTACGGACATTCAGATGTTTTGCCGTCAACCAACTTTTCGGTATCAAGGACCCACAAAATCTAGATTCTGATCAAACAACATATTATAGGAAAATTGTTATATTTTGTAATAAAATGTACAAAATCTTATTTAAAGATTTTTTCTAACAATTACATTACGAAAATAATCATTATCATAAATATTGTACTTTTACAATGCTCCTTTTCTGCAATTTTCAAACCTACTTTGCTTGCCGAAATTGGAATTAGCTCTGTTTTTTGCGTCTAATGCTCTGTCCACAGGAAAAAAAACAATAACGCATTTGAACCCTTTTTTACAAAATAATTGTTTAAAAATTGTTTATATTGCATGCAAAAATAGGCTGTAACTACTCGTATTTTCGAAAAGTTTTGCATCACTTTATTTCAAGATCCGTCTTTGGAAAATAGATTTCATTGTGGAAAATAACTACCTTCAATATTATAGTAGCAGGAAGATGCCATTTTTTTTAATTTTGCAATTTTTGAAATTTCAGAGATTTTAACGAAAATGCGACATCGGTGGTATAACGATTAGCGTATCGGGCTGTTATACCCAAGTTTGGATGCCATGCTGTCCAAGCTGTCCCATGTTGAAAATTTACTGCACATAAAAGATACTGAAGCCTAAAAGAAGCTTCTGAACTAAATTTAAATCGCCTCTTTCGTCGCCCGAGTGATTTCTTCTTTCTCCGCTAGATAGTGAAATGACGTAGCGAAAATTCCGTGGTCAGACGGAAGAGCAGGCCTGACGGCCTGAGTCTCGCTACATACAATAAGGCATCACTGAATTGAGTGCAAACTGTGCCATTTCAAGCGTCATTTGCGCTATCTGAGGGAACGGTTTAATGAAAACATTTGGAGACTTTTTAGAAAATTTTGATGATAAAAGCTATATTTTTAGTATTTACCTTAGGCTTCAGGAAGGGACTGAAGATCCATGACCCCCGTCCATCCCTCAGTGAGCCACTGACTATTTATTATACACAGTAATACAATACACAAAATGCCACAGAATAAATGTTACAAACGAAATGGTGGAAGGTCGAGGTTGATTGCATTTTGCTAATCAGTATGTGGTGGGAAATATTACAAACGAAATTTAAAATATACATTTTGAAAATCACGATCCTGATTGGCAGGCAACTCATTCTGCACTAGTTTTGTCAGGTAACGGAATCTTTTTTTACGTTAAAAGTTCGGCTAAGTTAGAAATTTAATTGAGTTAGAATGAGAAGAGATGGCGTAGTTGTCTCCATCAGTAAACACTGCCGTGGCACGACAGATTTGTTCTGCTGCATATACTTGAAAGCAGTCATGAGCACCCCCATTATTTAACAAATCCTGTAGATCTCGTCATGGGGGCTATAAAACGTCAGTTTTTCTTAATTCTTAGTTTCTCGCCTACTACGTACTTACGTAGCAAAAATAAAGTGTTATAATGCTGCAGAGGAAGGTGGCGCTTTTTTGTCAGAAAAAACTCGTTTTGAGGGACTCTGATATCGAAGTAGTGTTGCGATGTGTAAGGCAGTGTGGCGTCATAGGGTTGGCCTCTCTGTAGCCGAGAGGCACCTGCAAGGTATGGGGACGAGGATAGCTAAAAATAGCCATTCGAACAATAAACGCCACACCCGTCCAGCGGGATTAACACTAGGGGAAGAGAACCTGGCGACAGGGTGTCTCCAGGCGTGTCAGCGTCGTTAGACAAGCGTCGCAGGACTGCCCGTAAGCTATGACGTATGAAGTCACATGATTCGGCACCATATAAATGAGATCCGCGAATCCATCCACGCGTGCACACGCAATACGCGCGCCAGTTGGCTAAAGTCGTTCTGACTTCTGTTTTTCTCTAAGTTGCAGGATAGGCCCCAGATGTCCGTAAGGGTAGGAATGGTCGCACCGCAGTGGCGTGCATTGCACGTTCCGTGCGTTCACGATGCTGCACAAATGAAGCTTGAAATACACGGGTAACGCTTCTGGTTTCCTTGCAGCTAGATTGTCAAATTTCTGCCTATGCTAGGGCAGATGTGTTCGAGTATTGCTAGGTGTTAGTCGACCACTGTAGGTCAGAGTGTGTCTCTACCAGGGCACGCCAAATGCCAGGTGGCGTTTAAGTCAGCCGAGTGGCGCGGGTGCCGCTGCAAGAGTGGGCTGATGTGGAGTTAGCTCTGACAAATGCCTTACAATGAGAACCAATAATTGTGCGTGTGTACGTATGTATACCGGGTGTCAAGTGAGGAAACTTCAACACTGTACTTTTCGAGTTGTTTTGAGTAAAAACTCTTCTATTAACATATAGTCAATTCTTCCTCTATGAGCGATATTAGCATGGTTAATTTTGTCCAGTGTAGAAGTGAAGCTGTTGGTACTCGCCACAACGCGTGTTTGAGAAACTGGAATGAAATAGCCCGCCAGATTTGAATGCAGCACAATAATCAGCTCGCCACTACGGTTTATTTCAAAAAACTCAAACAGATTCATCTGTGTTTACTTAAAAAATATTCGTCTGTGTGTTTACTTATCAGTCTACTTTTGACTACTGTGACGTGTATTTTGCATGAAAATGCAGCGAATTTACAGCAATGAAGAATATGCAGACATAATTGATGTTTTCGTTTTTTGTGATGGCAGTGCGGAAAGAGCGGTACATGAATATCACAGACGATTTTATCTATTTGTAACGCATAAAAGCGTATTTATTAACACCCTCAGAAGTTTGCTAGAAACTGGTTCATTATTCCTGACCTCCGAACGCGGTCTTTCTCCAGCTTCAGAACAAGCAAGTGACCTTGTCGTGATAGAGCCATTTTTGAGAAATTCTTTAAAATGTTGAGGCTATATGTAAAGTAAAATCAAAATAACCGTTTTAAAATTCGCAAGACAGAGTTCGACCCGATCGATTGAGGAATAGCCCTAGTGTTAGCCACGGACGGACCGACAGAGGGAAACAGACGCACGCTCGCTCGCTCGCACGCACTAGGTGATAGCCTGACTACTGTTGGGCAGACCGACAGGCAGTTTTCCCTTAATTTCAAGTGTATTTCCACGGCATACAACAGTATTTTATCGGACGAAACGATTTTCGAAAATTCAGAAAGTTCAATGGGAATCGAACCTGAGCCTTTGTTATAAGCGTATTTTGCTCTATCAGACAGAATAATATATCCAAAAAAAATGTGCCATTTTTGAGAAATACTTAAAAATGTTGAGACTTCATGTAAAGTAAAAAATCAAAATATCTGATTTTAAGCAAAATTTGAAAAATTCGTAGGACATCGAGTTCGGCCAGATCGTTTGAGGAATACTATAGTGTTAGTAACGGACGAATGGACCGACAGAGGGACACGAATGGACCGACAGAGGGACACTAACGGACGCACGCACACAGGCAGAGACGGTCACAGATAGCCGAACTGAGTTTTCCCGTAATTTCAATTATATTCCCGTGGCACACTATAGTATTTTCATCGGACGAAGAGATTTTCGAAAATTCACGGAGTTCGATGAGAATCGAACCTGTCACATTATAAGCGTATTTTGATCAGAAAAAATATTTTCAATTGACTATATTTCTTGCAAAATTATATCAAAACTACACATTTCCACAGACCGCTCTTTAAATAAGGCCATTTACAATTTTTAAATCGGCGGTGGCAATTTTTAAATTGTAAATGGCCTTATTTAAAGAGCGGTCTGTGAAGAACAGATTTTAACAATAAAAGCTTTATCTTTAAAATTGTTGTAGAATGATGCCGAAAAAATGTTGAAACATTGAAACTTTCGAAAATTCTTAATTCAAAGAAAATGCGACCCGAACTATCTCTTTAAGCAAATTTTGCTCTTTACGAGAAAAAATGATTTAAAAAATTTGAGTAATTTCTGAGAAAATGGTGAACATGTTAATACTTTATGTAAAGTACCCCCAAAAATCAAAATATTCGTTTCAAATTCGCAGGGCCAAGATCTCGCCCACATGAAGAAGATAATTATGGAGAAAATCTCCTGAAGGGTCTAAGTGTAAGTGGCATTAGCTAAAATGAAAAGCGTGTGGAAGTGATGGCATTAAAGGAAAAATTCTTAAAAGTGCTAATAAAGAAATTAAAGCAGGGCGTCTCCTCTTATTCAACGTATGGTAGAAGAACACAGAAATATCTAGAGAATGGAAACTTGCTGGAGTTATGCCAATTGTTAAAAAAGGAGACTGTTCTGTATGTGCAACTACCAAGGTATACGACATTTCAACATGGCTTATAAGGTATATTAAAAAATTTGACTGCTAGACTAAATAAAGTTCTAAAGAAAAAGAAAATTGAAACATACAGTTGCCCGGTTTTTCATCCTCGAGCGTAGTTCGTGAAATATTATTTATTAAGAATTAAAATTAAATAATTACAAATTACAAAAATTGTGATCGTAGCTCTTCATGTAGGATGTTCTTTCGGGCTGCGGCTACTACCCTCAACAGAATACGGTATACCAAAACCTAATCCGAACGCTCCCATACAAGTTGTTTTGAGGAGTACATTATTTCAGAGTATAATCAGATGGGGTATTAAAGAAAATGCGTACATTTGCAAGCCCCTGTTTTAGAATATACCGATCCGTTCTTATAGATTTATATGATAATATAATTTCGTAGTTTAAACTACACTACAAAAAGGGATTGTCTTATTAGCATTATTATGTGTTACACTCAACAAAATTATCTTACAGGGTGTTAACACCGACGAAGAACATTTCCTTTCCGAGTGGTCCAAGCCCTGCACCGCAGACTAGAAACAGCGGTGTCCGGACACTAGAATCCCTAGTGACTAGTCATTCATCGCCTGGGAGCCTAGGGCCGCCTCACTGGCGTCACGTTTGGCTGTCATCACAGCTGCATTGCAAATCCCTTTAGGCGCTCTCATAGCACGGCGGTGGCAATTTTGAACGATTAAAATGTTAACAGGCGAGGAAGAACGCGAGACGGCCTTTTTTGTTAATCGTGCATTTTATTCGCGTTTCGGGAATGTGATGTTTCTATGAGAAATATCATGAACAACTTTGTTTCCATAATTTCCTCGTTAAGGAGAACTGGGGCAACTTGATACACCCCTTATACCGCTCTCAAGGCCATTACAAGAATTTTCACAACAGCTCTAAAAGAGGACTCTAGTGTACACAGCTACCTACAGAAGGTCTTGGCAAGATTCAGTCCTTTGATGAAATTAAACGGAAGATTTAGTATTTTGTTATCAAAAGTAAATTTTAGTTCTACAATTGCAGTGGTATTATACAGCTGTTTCAGTATTTTCAATAGAAAAGAATACCCCCTGGTAAGTAAAACTACTCTTTGTCTGTTCCTCATTATTTTTTTTAAATTATGAAGTGTTGGTGGATAGATTTATATTATTAAAAGGGGGCTGCTTGGGCACATTCATACGATTATAGCTGCAAACAATATATCCTTTTGTTAGTTCATCTTTCTATTACCTTTTATTATTTACCATTTTTTACCATACGCTTCTCAATCCCCCCAATAATTAACAAAAATAGTTTTTATAAATTACAAATATGAGAAAACAAGGCTTTTCGAAATGAGGAAAATTAAAGAAGACACAAGCTGCGGCACAGAAATAGGAATAGAGACAATAGAGGAAGAGTGTCGGAGCTAGACAATTTTGGGCCCAGGGCAATGCTGAAACATAGCCCCCCCCCCCCGAAAAAAGTAAAAAATGGGAAAGATGCATCAAGAAACTATAAGTTATTTTATTCCAGAAAATAACAAAACATACGTTTAAGCATAGAACATTTTTAGGAAATATATTTTAAATAATAATTTTAGTGATATTAATATATTTAGTGATAAAATAATACAATTTCCACAGAGAGTTTAAAATGCTAATCATTTTTGTTGTGTTGTATTAGTTTAATAAAATCACTTATTAAATACATGACATAATAAATGTGCATTTCAGAAGAACCTATTTTAATGTTAGCTTCATTTGATTCATTTCATAGAGTCCTATCTTATAAGTAATGACTACAATTAACTATTTAAGGTAAAAAAATAATTGAAATTTTTAATAAATATCAGACTGCACCGCGAGTTAAAAAATTACGATGACAATTTTCTCGAGTTCTAAACTTTTTTTTCAATTTTTTACTCATTTTCCCCCGGCAGTCCCATCATCGAGCCCCTTGACTTGCGGGGCCCCGAGCCATCGCCCGGTCTGCCCATGCCAAGCGCCGGCACTGAAGGAAGAAGGTGGAAGATGGAAGAAATATATTCATCAGAAGCATCTTAAACATTCTTAGGACAAATGTGCGACTCTACAACCGATGCTTTGAATCAACTCGTAAGTGACCTACTAGGTGAAGATGAAGCAATGAAAGCTGATTTTTTGAACAAAATATTGTTGATGACTTTGTTATAGTGCAGTTCGATTATAAGAGATCGGTTGTTAACTTTGTAAGCCGAGCTTTAAAGGAAAAACTGATGATGGTGACAATATCGTCCGGTTTATGAACAGAAAACTTGGTAACTTTTTCTTCTTCCTGTCGAAGAAGATAATGGTGGGGTTGAAGTGCCAGTTATGACAAACTTGCCACAGGTAACAATCGGACAAGGAACAGCAAGAGCATCAGGCCGTTATACTTTTAATTTCGATTTTGTTCGCTGTAGCATTCCTTACAAAGTAATTGTGGGTAATTTGAAATTCTTTAAATAAGCATTAAGCCGTTATACGTTTCGTTTTGATTTTGGTCGTTTTGACATTCATTTTAAAATGTAAGTAATTTAAATTTCTTTAAATAAATATAAAATTGTTAATACATTTCTATGGAAAACATGCACTGGCAGTTACTTTTTCTCCACTTTCGTCAAAAATATATCGAAGTGCCCCATGAGGTCCATCAATCTACCCTGGGAATGAGGCACATTGATATAAATGACTTTCTTTAGTATTTTTAATTATGCAGAAATACTACAAAAAAAGATTGTGTCTGTCAATAACACACTACATTAGTGTTACAGACATCACATGGAACAAGTTGAAATTTCTGTTTTCTTGGCACCAAGAAATTCTCAGAAGAAAACAGTATCAATGTGCCCCAGTTCCCCCTATCGATATTTGTGTTGCAAATGAGTCATAGTACTTGATATTGTTATTCTAACGTTCAAGCCTAACCTCCACCTAATAATCCTGCCTTCATATCGTAGATACATTCACATGGAAAATAATGTAGGAAACATAGTACAAAGCTGTATGAAATATATCTCATTATTAAACAAACTAAAGAAATTGACATACAATTAACACAGATTTTATTGCAATGTTGGGTTTGCTGACTTATGCCATTATCGTGTCTTGATAACCAAATCTTCCTTTAACGATTGAAAATATTAGAAGTATTATTATTTATATATATATTTTTTTTCGTTAATCGGCCGACTAGGACCACGCAAGCAAGCATCCTGCATTTACCGTGGCTCAGTTTTTATTTATTATCGCGGGAGCAGGTGCTTGCAACAATTCTTTGGGGGGACCATTTAGCAGCATTTAGCATCCAGCATTTAGCTGGATCCGATTTTTATCCCCCATGGTTGTTAGCCCGGGGGTATGGAAGATGAAAGATGATAGGAATGGATTAGGAGGCGATAGGTGATCGTGGACTTTTGGAACCATCCCAGCATTCGCCTTTATGACCGAGGGAAACCACGAAAACCCCGGTCAGGATGGCCGGCCCGGGAATCGAACCCGGACCTCCCGATTACGAAGTCAGTGCGCTACGCACTGAGCCATTTCGCTCGGTATTTATCAATTATATAATTTATTGTCATAAGTTTTTAAATGTATGGTTCCAAACATACTTAAGTTCAATATTGTCAATCCTATGACTTCATGGCGTAAGGATTCACGTTATGTCGGAAAGACAATAATTGCAGTAATTCACAGGATTTCACCATGGTAGGTGCCTTCAAAGACTGAAAAAACGTTTTTCTTGTGATTTTTTGTTTGTTTGTTTGTTGTTTTTTCTCTCCTATTGCTCACGCAGTATAGGCAAAGTATTGTAATGTTGCGAGAAAAAACTGTTTTTCGACGGAAAAACTCTTATTGCCGGGCCCTGGCAACGAAAAAGAGACTAATCTTGTTTATATGTGTAGTACATTACTTCCTATAACAAGTTGTGTAGTCACAATCCACGTTTGTGGATCCTTGACACAGAAAAAGCGATTGACAGCAAAAACCGTCCTTCATGAAATCTGTTCATCAAGCACAGATCTTCAATAAGGCCGTATTCATTTTTTTGAAAATATGAGTAGATTTTGAGTGAAACATAGGCAACTTGTAAACAATCATTTTCTCAAAAAACGGCTCAAATTGCTTTCTTTTGATTTTTTCCCTCTTATGCAGCAAAGAACGGTAAAGCAAATAGTGCTGGTCCCATTTTCGACAAACTCTCTGTATTTTAGAAAATTTCAAATAATTAACATCGCAAAAGTACAATATTGATGAAATAGATTTTTCTTGTTAAATGAAATCTGTTCTAAAAAAAATAGTTCTTGGAAAAATGCCATGTACAATTTCTTTTCAAAATACGAGCAGTTTAGCGTATATAAAAGTTGCGCGAGTAATAATATCTGCCTAAACCCAATGCCAATTCATTTACTTCGTTGAGAAGAATTAAACAGGTTATTGAGAAACTTAAAGCACCTCTATAGGAGTTTTATAGGTGTCCAAACACATCGCGTGAAAAACGCAATAACACACGTTTTTGGAGAAATTTCTTAGAATCTTCTAGATGTATCAGCAAACACGTTCCCCGCCAATAGATGCGTCGAATGATACCTCGTTTGTCACGATTGGTGGGCAGGAAGGGTCTATCCGTGAGTCACGGACGGTAGCACTGTTTACTCGGATACTTTAAAAGGTGTGCGAGGACAAAACGTCGAAACTTCGAAAATGAACTCTTAAGACAATTTAAAGAATATTTTGTCTTATAAACTACATGGATATTCTGAATTGTTGAACCGTAATAAATACTCAAACGTTGGTTTAAAAAAATGCTTTCAATGCACAAATTTGTATTGCAGAAGCATAGAAACATGTAAATTGTTTATTATTTACAAAAGAAATGACATATTTGTTCACACAGAGCTCAAAAGCACCAATCTTTTACGTTAACTTTACGTCGGAATTCTACCGAAGACCAATCAGAGAGCATGAAATAAACGAACATGATGGATTTTAGATTGTGTTCAGGTCAAGGATAAGCTCCTTGGTTCACGTAGTTTGTGGTTATGTCATTTAATTATTGTTATTTACTGAACTAGTTTGCGAACGGTTTTGATGCTAGTAGTGAATTCAACGTCAGAATTTGGGACATTTTTCTCGTAACTTTAACTTGACGTGGATAATAAAATAATTACTTTCGACGTATTTGAAGTTGCCATCTCTTCGGGTTTCACCTGGAGGCTTCGGGTTTCGTGACAACTCTCCGGGCTCCGGGTTTACTACTTTGATCTCCGGGTCATGCACAATATTGAATGTACTACGCGTTCAAATGTTTCTGATTCTTAGATTTCAAGATTTTGCACGCATTTTCTGTATTTTCATTTTCTTTTTATTAAATATTGTTTTACTTAATGAGATTCGTAGAAATAAATAAAAATTGTCAAACTGAACGCAAGATTGAGAGGTAAGTATTTCGGCAGTAAAGTTAAATTCACTTTTCTTAAACTTGACAGAAACAGTAAATTAAAATTCGAAAAAGAAGCAACAAAGGTTTATACTAAGGCAATGGATTATCTAGAAAAATGAAACAATTACGATCACAGTGCCTTTCAGTATTTTAATATTCTCAATTTGAAGAAAGGTGAAGAGATTTGCTTTGACAAATTTGTACAAGTTGCGGGAATAGTAAATGCAAATATTAACGAAGATAATTTGTACGATGAAATACAAGTAGTATCAAAAACTCTTTTCAAAAAAGAAATTCAAGACTACACGACAGACATTATATGGGCCAAATTTTTTCTGCATCAGATTATTTTGAAGAACTACCCAAAAAGAACGGTGGTCCGATTTGAGAAACAGGATTAGAGTCGAATTAGTCAAAGCAGAACTCTTTACAAAACTAAACTATGATATGTCTTGCGCCGAATTTTACAAATTCATAAACAATAAGAAGCAAGTATGCTTACTAAAGAAAGCCGTTTCAAATGAGAAATATACTTGGAAGAACAGTTAGTTTTTAAAAATAAATATTACAGAAAAGTAATATAGATTCTATTTTTAATGTAATCATTTATTATTTGTTTTATAGATTGTTGACTATGGAAATATAATTTATTTGATTGTTTCTCAACACATAAATTAAAATTATGATTGTACAATTAAAAAAATATTGTTAAATAAAACATACCCTCCCCCCCTCCACGCTCATTAAAATCTCCGGGTATGTGTCAATAGGTGGCAACTCTAAACGAATTACTCGTGAATTTGGTACAAGAGAATCCTTGTCTATAAAATAAAGGACACGCGAGCACTAATACAACAGCTTCTCGCATATATATATATATATATATATATATATATATATATATATATATATATATAGAGAGAGAGAGAGAGAGAGAGAGAGAGAGAGAGAGAAAGAGGAAAAGAGAAAGAGAGACTGAGACTGAGTTCCACAGACCGGCGCGGGAGATTCGCGACGGGTGCTGTGCGGAACGTTCCGCCCGAGACACGGCGGGGGAATCCGCGGGACTGTTCACACCGGAGCGTCAATTATGAATCAGCGTTTTGTGACAGAATTCCTCGTACGATAAACAAAGGCAAGACAACACGAACCACGGGGGAGCAAAGATTCCCGAAGGCGGGCGGAATTCCAAAAAACTTGAGCGGTAGCTGTCGAGGTGCGCGTCCGACTGCGTTTCAAAATTCGCAGGTAATAGAACGCTTCCAATCCGCTGCCGGGACGCTCGAGGAAACGGACGACAACGCCAATACATTTACACATTGTACAGTCGAAGAAGTTGCGACTACAATGAAATGCTTATTTAGTCGCAAGGCACCGGGACCTGATCGGATAGGTCCTCCCGTTTTTGAGGAGGTCCTACCGGTCATAAACACAGAGCTTACGCGAATCTACAACAGCTTCATTGCACAGCGGTACTTTCCGGAAAATTGGAAATTCGCAACTATCTCCATGCTTCCGAAACCCGGTAAGGATCTCACGATCGCTGCGAGCAATAGGCCAATCAGTCTCCTTCCTGTTAAGGGAAAGGTATTCGAGAGATATTCGAGAGATTCGCACTCGCGGGTATTCTGCCAACTGCTCTCTCGCGGAACATCATTCGAGACGAACAGTTTGCCTTCAGACAGAGCTATTCCGCTTCACTACAAGCACTTTGCATGGCTCAGCAGATTTCCTATCTGTTACTTATACAGGATGTGCCTTCATATATCTCGACATGGTACTAGCCTTTGACAAAGTGCCACACAATACACTCATCAACAAGACGTAACCGAAATGGTTAAGTCTTTTCTTATAAACCGCGCATTCGTGGTCAATGTGGGCAAAGCGAGGTCCTCAAAGCGGAGGATTGCGGCCGGAGTCCCTCTGGGCTCCGTCCTCTCTCCGCTACTGTTCTCGCTCTATGTCAATGACACCCCACATATACCACGAATACGACTTTTCCTCTACGTAGACATGGCATAGCCGTCTAAGCAATAGGAATAAACCTAGATCACAAATTGAAAATACTTCAAAAACAGATGAACCTGACGTTGAAGTGGGCGGAACAAACCCCCTTGACTTTCTCAGCGCAAAAGTCGGAAGCCATCATTACATCCGCTGTAAACACAAATGCACTACACGTTTTACACCACCAAAACAAATTACTCTTGGCACACAAAAACTGACATGGGCGCGTAAGGCAACTTAAGCGTCACATTTGATCGAAGGATGCTCTGGCATTTACATGTCAGGAGAATTCGATGAAAACAGCAAAGAGGGCAGCACTCTTACAACCTCTTTTGAGGAAACCTACACTCCCCTTGGAACTTCGTTTGGCACTCTATAAAACATGTTCCCTGTCTGTGGCCACCTACTCTCCGGCAACGAGGTGAACCACAGCACAGAAGTACAAGGATACACTTGAGCTAGTACAGAACAAAGTTCTACGGCACATAGCCCGCCCTCCTTTCGGAAAGGGTTGAAAGTACTGAGGAAGGAACAACTTGATAACGAGTCCTTCACTCAGTGCTTGAGACGGCTTTCGTTTAACGAAGCCTATCAAGCCTCTGAAACCAACGAAGCTCCGGCAACGCTAAAATAATTAGCTCGACACGTCCTTACTATAGGACAAAGAAGAAAAGCACTCCCCTCTGATATGAGAGCAGTTTTGATTATAGACTAAGGTCCGACGCGAACCCACGCCAGTTACTAACACATAGCAGTAAAACGCGAAATGCGTGCGAACTGTATCACAACCACAAATCACACAAACCTTCGGCTAAGCAAATAACCCCGCGACGCTCATCTCCCGCGCAGGTTTGAAGGTGCTCATAAGGCAACGTGTCGCGAAATTTCCACGGCGGCCATTCCGCGTAGGCTGTGGACCTTCCGCGCCGAACTGTGGGAGCCTAAAAAGTTACAAACCAGATCCATGGTGGAAATACCAGATACCTTATCGTGTTAGAAACGAATCCATAATCGATCAAGCTTTAATACGGTGAAACCTTTTGGCTCAGGCTAGACTTACGTTCGTCATTGTGAATGCTTGTTATTACATGTAAATTTGCCAAGTTTAGGTAATTACGTTACGTTTAAGTTTGCATTGTGAATGAGGCCTAAAACTAGTGGTGCTTAAACAGCACATACTTTCACGCAAAATTACGCGAAAAATATTCAAATTTTCTAAACATTGTCCATGACCTTATTTCAAAACCTATTTCTAAGGAACAGATTTCATTAAGGGAAAAAATCTCTATCTTCATAATTGTAGTTGTACGAAAACGTCGAAGAAAATTTGAATTTTTGCAATTTTCGAAAGATCAGTTTTCAACGAAAATGATACCTGCACCATTCTCTTAAACACCCTTCACACTAACAACTTCCAACAACAAAATTTAATCAATAACGTGGAGCTATTTTTTGAAAATTTTGAAAATGTCTCAGGGTCTTCATGTACGTACATCCAAAAATTAAAGTATCGGTTTCAAATTCAAGGGGCCCCGATATCCGCCAGATCGATTAAGGAATATCAATTTTGGAGAAAAACGGCGGGACGGTTTAGCCACTAGCGTTGTTCACCGACGGACGTTGAAACGGCAGTACTGTTTTAGCAACACTATTTCGCGCAGCATTACGTATCTTTCTCGCTACTGTGTAATCTATACCGAGAAAATAAAATCCACGAATATAAAATTTATTTTAAATGTTTAAAGCGAAGAGGATTTTATAAGATTAGCAATGACCAGTCAGAAGGACGACTGATCATACCCAAAATCATTTTATTAATGAAGGGGTGGTAGCTAATAAAAAAAAATTGAAATTGTATTTTAACACGAAATGTGATAATTGAAAATGCCAGGTCCAATGGCAATGCTGGAAGAGGAAAGAAGCGCTGAGAAAAGAACATTTAAGTAACCAGAGAAACCAATGCACTAGGGACGCCTTAAAATTGATATTTTAAAAAATTGAAAACTTTTGTTTTGGACTGTTCTTTACCAAGATTTTTGTCTTTAGTTAACGTAAAATCTTTCTTTTCTAAAAACAAACTTCGGTTGGGATCTGCTGTTAGTATTCTAAGCATCAAAAAATTTAATTTTAATAGAAATCTTAAACAATATACAGGCCAAACCATTTCATGCACTAAAATAGACTAAACATTTTTGCACTGCTGAAAGCAACAGTCATAATCGTTCACTGATAATTGGCCATTTGTGAATCAGTGAGTTCAAAATTGCTTTGTCTTAAACATGCCTTAAACTTCACTCAATATTAGAAGTAATGGAAACCATCTTGAACCTTACGATATTTTAAGGAGTAAAATTGAGCTCTTAAAAATTGCTTGTAAATCACTTAAAATTGCACTAAACATTAATAATAATCTTTCAAGAATTATTTTGAAAGAATATAGTATGGTATTGGTAGTACGAATAATAAAATGTTGAAGTAGTATGGAATGACACATGAATTTTCCTTAAATATGTGAAAATATGCACCATACCTGAAAATATGGACAAATATGGATAATCAAATGTGTTTCCAACCACTTCAAAAACCCAACTCACAAACATTTGTCTGTAACGGACACAAAAAGTACATAAATCCATACAAAGCCTTGCCTTGGTAATAACAATAACATAAAAATTAAGAAGAAAGTATTTTAAACAATTGTTTTTAATAATAATTACGTGATATAAACATTTCTAAATAATGTGAATCTTTTATGAGATGTCTATGATTTTCTAAGCTACCAGGAACTCAGGAAAATTCCAAAAACAATGAACAGTTTTGATTTTGACTTAAAATTCGAAAAAATTGTTTGTGCTATTCTGCCTACCAAGTTCTCATACTCAGTGTGTCACTGCTTATGACACTAATGATGGGCGACAGCAAGGATCTGAAGAAAAGGCTGCACACCATTAAATATCTTTTCACATGTTTGTGTGTGGAACAGCAACTACTTTCATATTCTTGGTATGTTAAGAACAATTTTAATGTACGTTTAAATATAATGATTAGAATGGGGATTTCAGACTGAATTAGAGACAAACAGTGAATGCTTTAGTTTCTTAATGTAGAGAAATTTTATACATTTACATTTATAAGTAAATAAATAATAGAATTTCTCTACATTAAGAAACTATAAAGAATCGTTCACTTACTGTCTATTATTCCATTAGGAAACCCCCATCCCAATCAAGACAATTATTTTGAAGAACTCTTTAGTATTCATGTAAACAATACTATGTTAATACAGAATTCATGAACCCTGTTTTTGTTAAAATATTTAGTTTATTGAATTTTTATACAAGAGTACCCTATTTGTTGTTCTTTAGCAGTGCGCATGGTACTGTTTGGAAAACCATTTTGTGTGGGGTTTTTTCCAGCAGCTTTTCTGTTTCTCTGTCCACTGGTCTTATAAATTTTAAAAGATGTTCACTAATTCCTCTGATGAACTTCTTCCTCAATACCCTCTGCCAGATGTGTGCAAAAGGACTTGGGAGCACGGAATAAATCAGAGAAAAGAGAAGTTGGGTGAATTTTATGGCAGAGTATTTTCTCATAACTATTTTTATTTGAGCTAAACATTCATTACAGTCAAATCATGCTTGGACTACATAGTCAGAAGTAACATTACAAAATCAATGTAAACATTCAGTTTTTATATTGCTAAAGTAATCGTAGCTAATTAACTGACAATATCCTAATAACCCATTACAACTATAAATAACTCAAATACATCACATACTCTCATTTGAGGAAATACTTCATACTTTCAAAAATTGGATTCACAAACAATAACAACTCAGTATGCAATGAAGATTTTGTTAATCAGCAATATTATTGTTCTTCTTAACAAAGCGCAAGATAAATTATTCCATACAAATTTTGAATGGCATGATAATATCATTATGTTTAGTGTTATTATTTACAATAATATTTTCAATAAAAAACATAGCTGACTAACTAATAGTCTCAGAGACATGGCTTAACATCAACAAAGGGTAAACCTTTACATTTATGAAAAATACTAGTGATTCATACAATTTCAGTCACTCCTAAATCAAGTGTTACATTTTCAGATTCTAATGCACCTTTACCAATACTGTGTTGAACATATTAACCTAAATATACAGCATATGTAAACATAACTAATTTCATAGATTCTGCCTTGGAACAATTGATTTTTTGGGGAGGGGGTGGGGGTGAATTTATGTAGTGTAAGATTCTACTCAAGGCACACCAATGGATTAGAACAAAATTGTGCAAAATAAATAACAATGCGTAATATATATGGGTGTAATATGTTTGTCAGAAACAACAATGTTCCTGGAATTCATGTATTTGATAGTGATTGATAAATATTGATTGATTCATGATAATTCACGTATTTGCAAGGACAAGGACCCCAGAAGTCTACATGCAACAATCCTAAACATTTAGTTGAAGAAATATCTAGTAAACATTGAAACAGTTCCCTTTACCTACAACACAACTTGAGAATGATGTCATATTCTGTTTTAAAGTAACAATACTAACAATACCCTTACAAATCATGTTTCAATTTTGCCATAGTACTATACACACATCTCTCATGCCACAACTTGAGTGTATTTTTCATGTCCTGTTGGAAAGCTACCTTATTTAAAGACTCAAATTGTCATATTTCATAAGGTTCATAACACTAATATAACAGTTAACTAAGTTTATATAACAGTTAACTAAGTTTATGAACTGTCATGAAAACTAAACCATTCAGATCATAAATAGTTAAACCAAAATTTTTGCTACCAGATGACAAGCCATTTTTTGCAATAGATCCTATCCAATTAAATTTCTGTGCATTTCTGGTACAGAGCAAGCCTAATCTATAACTCAGTGCTAAATTAACAGTTGTAATACCTTGGCATTAATGTTACCTTGACTCCAAATAATAGACTTATTTGAACTCTTTGACTATATAAAGACTTCCAGGATATGATAAAAATGAGTTGATATACCTGAATCAAGAATGAAAGTAAAATTCCCTGATTTTGGCCTTTATTACTAAATCTACAGAAGGCATATGATTTGTCTCTGCCCAAATTTCAGAATAGGAAAAAATCACAACATAAAACTGTGGCTTCAACAAACCAACTTCCAAACATGTTGTCTGCAACTTGACTGGTTTGATTACTACTTTTTCTTGACTGAACAACTTCTTTTGCCCTATTAAATTGATGACTAATTGAAAAATTTGCTCTACCACTTGCACACTGTTACACTAAACCTTGCTGCATGCAAAATGTTGCTACATGACCAAAACAGCACATTTATAACAATGAACACTACTTATCTGATTACTGGTGCCCTTAAGAATGACAATATCACAACAGAGTTTTGCACACCTCCTGTAGAGATTAGAAATCCTGCAAATGCTCCCAAATAATTATTAATGTAAACATCTAAAATTACTAGAATGTTGTAATATTGCTTCTTCAGCAGAAAATATGCAACTCCTGTAGACTTAAATTCATCAATATACTATTGATAAAGTTGTCAAACAATAACTGCATACCAATCTGGAACTTCCAAAATTATCTTGTAGACAAAATGCAATTTGCTAATATAACAATTTTCATTCTTGAGACATCTTGTCAATTTCTTCCACCTGGCAATGTATAATGACACCCCTTGATCTGATTCCATTCATTCACTACAAAATGAGGCTGTAGTATAATAAAGTACTCTCTACAAAGGATTGAAGTTGGATTTTGAAGTTTCCAAGCACCTCATGGGTCATTAACACCAGCTAAAATAATTTCACAGACAATTCGTGATAAAAATAAGTCGCCAGGTTATCACTAGGACCGCTAAAAATTGCTATACCCTTCTTTTGGGCTTCAAACTATTGCTAGCTCAGAATCTACAGGTGCTGCTTCACTCTCATTGACAAATCCAGAAGTATGATACATGAGCAAATTCCCAACATTACTCTTCCACTCTCTGTAATTTTGTGATGCTGACAACTTGGCAAAATGCAATACATTTCAAGACTCAACCAACTTATTCCAATACCAAAAAATAAACCAGTACCAATCAGAATGTAAATTAGTTTTACTTGTACTTGCCCACTTAAATTTTTGTGAGAATAGTAGCTCCACAAATGTACACAATGCTCATAAACTGAGGTGCAAAAATGATGAGGCAATGAAACATAATATGATGAAATCCATCATTAATGATAGATTCTTTCACCAAGATGGAAAAATTCTTTATCAGAAAATTTTGGCAGAGCTCTTTTTCATAAGTGTATATACTTTACACTTTCTCATAAGGGTTTTCGCATTAATTGTAGTCATGTCGAACTTTTTCTGATTATGTTATGTAATCATAAGTAACATTACACAATCAAGGAAAACTACATTAAGTTTTTATTTTGCTAATATAATCATTGCTAATCATCAAATAATATCCTAATTCTCCATTACAATAACAAATAACTCAAATACATCACAAATTTCATCTTCTCTCTATGGAAATGAATTCCTATAATAACCAATTTTCTTTTATTTTTGACAGTCTAGGGGAAAAAGTTTGAAGAATTGCATAAGCTCATGAAATTGAAAACATCAATGAAGACCACAAAATGAAGTACACCTATTATGATGAAGGAAATATTGGCAATTCCACCACAAACTTGTGGAAAAATGTCACAAATTGTCCACGGTCCACTGCAAACTATAGTACATTTCACAGTGGGAGGCTGACTGCAGTAGATTGTATAAACTTTAATTAAATGGGGTCATGCCAGATGGTTCAACCAGTCTGTATGAACAGTCCACTGTCGTGAAAATCCCCTTACATTCACATGCCTCATATTTGTACATTTACCTTTTTTTTTATTTTAATATTTTTAGAAAAAGTTTTGTGTAAGATTTAATGTGGGTTTAATTGTGTTACATTACAATAATTATTTATTTTTTATTTAAATGATACATTTTGAATCGTCCAATTCACAACAATATCTTGAAAAAGCTATCAGAATCCAAGCTGATAAAATGGATAAAAAAAAAAAAAAAAAGATAACAGCACTCCTGTGTTCGCTTTTGTTTGACATCAGAATATATGTCAGCTCCCAGCAGGTTTGCTTGTTGTTGTTGTTGTTGTTGTTGTTTTGTAGAAAATTCTCTCATAAGCAATTTATGTATACCATTGTACCATTCCCAGAAGTCAATTTTGAGGGCTCTGAAGAAACTTGCTTTATGAGATATACCATTAGAGTCAATTGACAGAATATGAACAAGCAAGTAAATAAATATTCCAATTCCGTAGTAAAATTTGTTCTCAATCATTGTTAAACAAAAGAATATTGTGAAATTTTTCGATGTGTTAATGCTTAAGAACAAAGGAGCAAATCTTCCAAAATCAAAGTCAAATTTATTGATGCCCATTGTGATATAAGTGAACACAGTAAAATTTATGTTAAGATCCAATTCTAGCTTATGCATTCATCAATTGATATTTCCAGGCACATCAATTGCTATGGTCATTAGTATCACTAGTGTAGCGAATGTTTTATTTCAGAAGGTGACTGTGTTACTCCCATTGCATAGAGAGATCCGACACCTAGTCAGCTTGCAAGGGATTTCTCCCTCCAGGTATCTCCCCCCTCAGCAGGGCACCACCCCATCCACGACAAGTTGTAAGCAAAACCACTGGTCTCCCGACAAGTGTGGTAGTAAGTGTATATAAGCGTAAGTGTTGCAGTAAATAGCATAGACCAAGAAGAGGAAGGAAAGATCACATGCAGACCATAACCCATTTGTAAGGGTTCTGCTCTGGCATTCACCCGTTTCTGATCACAGAAAACATGGAAAACTACCAATCAGAGCAGGCAGCCACTACAATTCTCCTCCAGAGAGAGTGGATCTGACCTGTCTATATAGAGAGTCTCGAAATTCCAGAACAGACAGAACTTGAACCCTCGGTCCTCCCGGTCAGAGCCAACAACAATGCTGGTTCTGAGTATAACTCAGCCAATCAACTCTATAGTATCCAGGTTGCAATGCAAAAATATTTATCAAAAGTATAAAATGTAATATACATTCGAGTGTAACAGCACAACAGATTGTTTAAAAAAAATTCACCTACTATGTGCACTGAATTTCAAGAATATCGACTTTTTTATAAATATTATGTGCATTTATATAAACTGGAGTGTCTGTCTGATGTTTAAAAAATAACTGTCTCTCTACAATCCCATATGCTTCCTTAAATGACATAAAAAACAATTCAATTGTTTTTATGATTTTTGTCTCTCTATATCTGTGTGCGTCTGTCTCCCTCTATCTGTGTGCATCTGTCTCCCTCTATCTGTGTGTGTGTGTATCTCTCTATCTCTGTGTGATTGTGTGTGTGTGTGTCTCTCCATCTCTGTATGTGTGTGTGTCTCTCCATCTCTGTATGTGTGTGTGTCTCTCCATCTCTGTATGTGTGTGTGTCTCTCCATCTCTGTATGTGTGTGTGTCTCTCCATCTCTGTATGTGTGTGTGTCTCTCCATCTCTGTATGTGTGTGTGTCTCTCCATCTCTGTATGTGTGTGTGTCTCTCCATCTCTGTATGTGTGTGTGTCTCTCCATCTCTGTATGTGTGTGTGTCTCTCTCCATCTCTGTATGTGTGTGTGTCTCTCTCTCTATCTGTGTGTGTGTGTGTCTCTCTATCTGTGTGTGTGTGTCTCTCAATCTATGTGTGTGTCCGTGGGTGTGTTGTGTCTGTCAGTCCCTCTCTGTTCACGGCAGTCCCTCTATGTTAGCATCATCAGTCCCCCTCCCCCTGTGTTGGCGTCCATCCCCCCCCCCGCCGGCATCAGTCCCCCTGTGCGTGCATTAGTCCTTCTGTGCTGGCATCAGTCCCTCTGTGTTTTATAAGAAAACAAAATGTATGAATATAAATTAAGAGAATATTTTTCTTCATAGAATCAGAAATTAAAAGTGTGTGTGTCTACTTGCAATATTAATGTTGCAATATCTTCCATTTTAAGAACGGCAGTTTAATTTGAGCGTAATAGGATACCTCTCTCAAAAATTCAAAAAATTAGTCGAATAAAATTTCCTTTTAAACACTTATTTTCAAAGATAAGGACATTTCAGAACTTTTATGACATATGTATATGAATAACAAATATCTGTATTTTGTTTTGGTATATCATTGATTCACTGAAAAATATAATATATAAACAAATACATACCTGGGATATTATGAATAGTAACGGCCACTATAAGCAACACTATTCTCTTCCATTGCGCCTTGTTGTAATATTCAGAAACTGATTCTTCATCATTATTCTCAATCCACTCTTGGTTATCTTCAGGCTGAGTTTGTCCAGTAAGTTTCCTCCTGGATATGCCTGATTGATGGGCAATTACATCACTAAGACCTGTTAAAAGAAAATATCACTTTCTTAACATTTTAATATATAATATAAAATATAAGTGAACATTTCTCTAGTGTAAATTGCGTAAAAGTCAAGTAGATTTTATAATACATATTTTCATTACTTTCATACAGAAGACTATTCACACAGTGATGAAATATCTACATTACTAATTTCCGATGCATACAGAAACAGAACGAAAAAAATGCAGCCTCCGGCATTGTGAGGGGGTGGGGTGTGTATAGTTTCATTAAACACACAGGAAATCAGGAAAAATCAAAATACAATGAAACAGTTTTGATTTTGACTGAAAAATGCAAATATTAAATTGTGATATTTTGCCTATTCTTATACCGCACGTAGCAACTGAATTCTCACATTCAGTGCGCCACTAGTTATGACATAGCTCGCATTTAGCATCAGCAAGGCTGGAAGAGGGCATCTGCCATTAAATATTTGCTATTCACATGTTGCGTTCTGGAAAAGCAATTTTTTATATTCTTGATATGTAAAGAACTGTTCTGTTGTATATGTGTGTATAACACATGTTATTGCACAAATTGCGAAGACTGCTTTTATTAAAATATTTAATTAATTGCAATGTAAAACAAGACTGTTTTATTTGTTGTTCTCAAGCAGTGTATGTGCTACATTTTGAAACACATATCATGTGGCTTTGTTCAACAACAATTTTTGCTGCTGCAGGCCACTAATTGGATACTACAATAAAAATATTTCTACTACTAAACGTTCCTGAATATACACTCTTCTTTAAATCAATTCTCAAAATCATCACTCATCAAAGATATGCTGTTTTTATTAATAATAATAATAATAATAATAATAATAATAATAATAATAATAATAATAATAATACCAATAATAATAATGATCATCATCATCATTCAATTATAGAATATTACTGCAATTTCTCAGTCACTACCACAAAGAATTCTGTTAAGGGCTTATAAACAATAACTTATTAAATCATAATACATGAATACATAATATATTAATATTGTCGACCGGGATAGCACAGATCGCTAAGGCAGTAGTGTCATGGCAATCTCAGATCAAAGGATCGCGGGTTTGGATCCCGCCTCTGGCATGGATGCATTTGAGAACATTCCTTCACCCTTCATATATTAATTGGTTAAAATGTAGCTTGTTGATCGCTTGAAAGCAAGGGAGGATAGGGGCAAAACAGCATTAAGCGTGTCGTTATGGCATTCTAGCATCCTTCCATTCACTCTCTACTACTAATATAAGACATCATTAAATCTTTGCAATTAAAGTGTCTCACACTTAATGGCCAAAAACTAGTACAATAATTTCTGAATCATCATTCAGAAGTGCATGATCTAGAATCTTGTAATTACACAACACTCTCCCATTGATGTCTTCAAGAGATGTATCATTTTTGAATACCTTTTAATAAAAAATTACACAATGCTATAGAAAACTATTCAATTATTGCACAATTCTGATTCAAAGGAAGAGAGAGCTACATATACATACACATGCAATACTACATTTAAATACTACATTGCTTATTTTCAGCATAAACATCATTCAACAATAAAAAATAAAAGGTCTTGATACAATATACATGGTAATGAATGAAAGTTGGTTTTATATTAGACAAGGAAGAGTACATATATAATATGTAAGATAACATATCGTTACATATCTCTTAACTAGTTTCATGCACTTCCAAGTATCTCACTTTTTTTGTACCTATGCAATGTAATAAAATATGAAGTGTGATAATTAAAAGATTATGTATGGTCAAAGATATAGAAATATAGCATATGCTTGCTCTTTTAAGTACTTATCAGAGCTCTAAATGTAACAATTATGTAAATAGCAAAACCAGGTTCTATTCAGCATACAAGTAACTAGACATTTCAAAACCTACAGATGACAGGTGTGCAGCAGAGGAAATGTAAGATAATGTTGTATGTGAGATAATGAAAGTGTCAAAGGAAACTTGTTTATATAGAAAATGTACACATAAACATTACACAATGTTGAACACATAATTAACTATCATTTATTAGTAACCATCATCATCAAGAACTATCATTTATTAGTAACATATTTTAAACACAGATGCTAACATATAATTCAAACACCTGTAATAAAAAACAACATTGATACAAAATGTTTCAACCTTCACAGATACAATTTCACAATTCAAAAACATTCAAAGCATATTTCCACAAGTATATATTATTTCATAAAAATCCGAATCAAAACTGATAAACTATAAGAAATAACTTATGCATACTTTCATTCTTAGTTTCAAGTTATTTTTTCATACGACATACAGGTATATTGCAGCCTATTAGACAAATGTGTAATGATAAGCCAATATTACGTAAAAGTGTTTTAATGGTAAGTCAATATAACATTTAGATCTTCAAGTCAATACCAGGGAATACAATTAACAGCAAAATACTCACCATCTGCATTTTCCTCAGGCCAGTCCAATCTTGCAAAATTTCCATTACCTTTTCCATGATTTTTGAGTCTTGATTTTCGCATGTTCTTCTTGTTTCCATTGTTCATTGCTACATCAAACAAATAGACCATTAGTAAAATCACAAAAATGGTGTTACATGTAAATAACTTCACTTAACTCACCTATTAACAATTTGTAGGGTGATGAAACCTTCAGGACTGATATTAAAATGTCTGTACCATAAACAAATAAAGCACCAAGAAGGAATCCGATTGCAACAGGAACAAATGCATACTCTCCACGTATGCCATACATCCGAGACTGTTCTGCCATTTCAAGAGCTGGATCTAATAATGACCAGTATGATGCTGCCAGCATCACTCCCGCAGCAAAACCTAGACTACAATCAAGTAGTCTTCGCTATAAATAAATAAATAAATAAATATTGAGTAACATTATAGTTGGAGAAAAAAAACAATCAGTCTTGAAAATAAGAATTCAATTTGCTCTCTTTTATCGACAAAAATTTCATTCAGAATTTTCTATCCAAAACTCTGTGTAATTTGAAAGAAAAGTATAAGATTTCTCAATAATAGAAAAACTTTGTTTTCAATAAAATGGTTTCTTAGTATGATTTGTTAAAAAGTTGGGTTAATAGCTTGATGGGCTTTTGTTTCCAGAAAATAAATAAAGTTTGGTACTATCCAAACACCACTTGTAAGTGCAAATTGTTTGCTGACATAATAGTTAATTAAATGATAATGTCCAACAGCAGGTTTTGAATTTTTATTAAATTCATTTAATTGTTAATTAATAATTTACATCATTCCAAATATTGTTTCCGTCTAATCGTGGCCTTTCCAATTCAATGAAATGTAGAAAAAGAAACTAACCTGGGTTCCTTTAAAAATTACGACAACAGCAGCCCCGCATGCAGTCAGTCCCCAAGTAAATAACGTGCCTAAACACGCTTGCCATACAGGTCCTATATTACGAATCATTTTGCAAAATTAAAAACTTATTGAGAAAGGTATCTCAGATGCCACAGGACTCCTGTTTGAAGTGCGATTGTTGAACCCCCACTACCGCAACAAAGACTTTACACGTGGCCCACGGAATATGTATGAGGAAATCACCACTTCCAGATATCTTTCGGCACTAGTCTACAATCTTTCTGGGCGGAAGGAATTACGGCAACTTTTCAGTTATCATATAAAGGGAAAACTACAAAGTAACTGAAAAATTGTAGACAATCACTGCAAGGCCCTCTGAATGTAACAGAGTAATGTAATGCCAGTAATGTAATGTAAATGTATAGATAACCAACTCTACAGATACATAGGGCCTTGACCACTATTTCAAGAATAACTGCACGGGGAAAAGAGTATATCCACTCGATTCTTTAATTTCACAGTCCTATTGAATGGAAATCTGAGATAAACATCACAAGTACCAGAGAGCGATAATATACTAGTTATACAAAACGCTCTAGTACGTGTTATCAGCATGATACTCCAGAATTAATTTATAAATGTATTAAACATTCTTATTTAAAAAATGGCGCACCCAATGTACGGATGACATCTTACAGTCAGTTACATTAATTTTTTCGTGAAATGACACCTTTTCTCTTCTTAATTTAATTTCAGGTGCATATTGACATTCAATACACACAATTTTTAGGTATGAATCTTTACACCTTTATTGCAAATGATGGTTTCACCTAGAGCACTAAAAGTTTAAAGAATTCGTAAAAAACATGACGTGCGTATTCGGAAGGGAGAATGAATCTACATTAATATTCGGGCAATTCTGCGAGTTCCTCGTTATTGAAAACAATTTTTGTCTTTGCTATGCGAAGGTAAAACATTCCTAATCATGACCAGAAATATCACAGTTTACGTTCAATAACTGTTTAGACAGCAGAAGTAGCATATCTAAGAAAGATGGACTGCAAACGTGGAAACATAAAGTTCGAGCAGTGACAATTGGTGATCATTCGTCATGCCGAGGGCAGTATAATGGCCATTCTTTACTTTTGTAGAGGATAGCCATATCCGTATACAAAAAAAGGGGTGACCAGTCAAGGTCAGTAACAGGAAAGAACGCGTGTTATTATTATTATTATTATTATTATTATTATTATTATTATTATTATTATTATTATTATTATTATTATTATTATTATTATTATTTAATTTATTAATTTATTTATTATTTAATTATTTATAATAATAATAATAATAATAATAATAATAATAATATATTGCAACTCGTGAAGAAAAATCACAGGAACAGTACTCTGGAGCTATCTGCCAAATTGCATACGTCAACTGGAACGTTCATCCATTCGGAAACTGTGCCCAGAGTGAAAAGATATGTCGAATATGATGGGCGAGTAGGGCGACCAAACATTCCATTTTTAAAGGAATTGTCCTGTTATTTAGCTCCTGGTCCCGTTATCCCGAAGAAGCGTTAAAGGGATGCTACTGGTCCCCATTTAACGCCCAGTCCCGTTTAGTCCCGTTTTTTAGTAAATCGATGTTTTTATGTTCAATTGCATTGGTAGGTAATCTCAAAATGTCAATATCTCTCTTCTTTTGCCGGAGACGCCTGATGGCAATAGTAGTTTATGCAATTAGTTTATAATGTTAAGCTTTATTGCATGAGTACATGCTTATCCATTTTTTCGTTGCCAGGGCCCGACAATAAGTTTTCTGTCGAAAAATCACCGATTTTCGCCGGACGCTTACAATACTTTATCTTTACTACTTATGATTGGAACTCAGATCCACGGCGTTAACTCGCTATGCGCTATCCCGACCACCAGGCAGTCGCCGACGGCCGTACTCACCGTTGTCACCCGTACTCACGTTTGCTGGAGCTTAAAAGTTAGTGATCTCTTCCATTATTTCTAACTTATGCAATTTTCGAAAATTCAGAGCATAAAACGAACATGAAAACAGTAACATTTTTAAGCGTCCTTTCAGCTAAAAATTTCAATAAAAACTGGTGGTGCTAAAATAGCACGTATTTTCTCACCGGGATTTTCACACAAAATTACGCGAAATGTACTAAATTTTCTAAACTCAAATTTTCAAAATCTATCTTTAAAGAACAGATTCCATTTAGGAAAACAATTAATCTTCATAATTGTAGTTGTAGGAAAACGCCGAAAAAATTTGATTTTTTTTTTTTTTTTTTTTAAATTGAAAATGTCCCAGGAGTTTCATGTAAAGTACCCCTCAAAATTGAAATATCGATTTCAAATTCAAGACGCCATGATATCAGCCAAATTGATTGGGGAATATCAATTTTGGAGAAAATTGACCGAATGGTTTACCCCTAGCGTTGTACACAGACGAACAGAGAGAGACGTTTAGTCGTCATTCGGTTTTTCAGTTTCGAAGACCCACAAAACATGGATTCTGGCTACACCACGCTTTAGAGGATTTTTTCCTAAACTTAGAAACTGGACTTGTCTACTTTTTTCTGTACCAGGACCCTGTATTAAGTTTTTCTACCGAAAATTCGTCGATTTTCGCATTTCGATCAGCATTACATAACATTCTCTCTACTGCGTAAGCGGTAGCGAGAAAGTAACAATTACAGCCGCTTTTGAGAACATTTTGTTGAGGTTTAATGTATAAGTACTTTCAAAAATCAAAATATCCGTTTAAAGCTCGCAAGTCCTCAGGTTCGGCCAGATCGATGGGGAATATTAATTTTGGAAACATCATCTGAACGGTTTAGGTGGACCACGTACGGATGCACGAACAGACAGATGTTTTGATGTAAACCAATGTTTAGGCATTAAGTACCCACAAAACATGGATTCTGACTAAAGAACGTGTTAGAGGAAGTAATTTACTCCTTATAATGACGATAATTATCTTCTTTTTTATATCAGGACCTCACCATATGAGTTTTCCTGACGAAAAGTCGCCACTTTCCACTGCAGCATTATAATGCTTCCTCTTCACTACGTAAGTAAGTACGTACTAGTCGAAAAAGTAAAAAAAAAAAACAAAAAAAACTTTTTCGGTGGAATAGATCTCCCAAACATGCATTTTGACTAGACTACGTATGCAAGTAATATATTACTCACATGAATAGAAGAAATAAAAACACATTTGAGTATTTTTCACTAAGAAACCTGTCTCAAATACATGGCGATACTTTGGCATATAAAATGCAACCAAAAATATAAAATTTTTCATTAAACGTTAGTGCATTCTAAAGAACATACTTGTCCATATCGAACAATCAAGTTATCCTTAACAATTCAGTGGCAGTGGGCAATAACACCAAGCGCGTCAAAGCAGGACTTAGGCACGGCTGCGTGCGCGGTTCGGAAGCGCTTGCTAAACATACCCCCTATTCTTCTGAGAAATGAATGTTGCACTTATGGGGACCGGTACAGTCTTTGCAAGACTATTAGGAACCCTCCCTCGTAGGTTTTCATTTGTTCCGAGCATACTCATTTTTGATTTAAATACCACTAGATTCCGGAAATCAACCACTGTGCGGTGCCGTAGCTCCGTGGATATATACATATACATTAATATATGTTGAATGAATACAAATATGTATTCATTAACCCATATTCAAAAAATGGCTACGAAAATATCGTATACTTATTAAAAAAATATCACGGTGAGAAATTAGTTCAAATATTTATTCAAAATTTTATTTTCAACGCAAAATAAAAGCAATTTCTTATATTAACATGTATACTTTTGCGCAAAAAGTGTTTTTAAACAGTTTTGTTCAGAAATTGCAGAAATAATTTACAATGATAAATTACTGACTAATTTTCTGGTAATTAATCGTTCTGGTATCTAACATTTTCACCTGACTGTGATGCTGATCAGTATGTTGTGACCCCTTCTCGGACTGGGGCGAGTTTGGAGGTGTTCGCAGGAGGGGCGGGCGCGTCGGGTAGGAGACACCCCTGACTTGACATTTCGCAGGCTGCCCGCATTCCTGGGACGGCTACGGGGTAGCTGTCAGGAATGTCATTTTTTGGAGGTGGAGGGGGAACGGTGGAGGGTCGCGTGTGTGGGTGTCGCAGAGGCAGACTTGGTAAAGATGTAAACTGGAAAGGTTGCGGCTAAGGTACGCTCTCTCTCCGGTTAAGGATTCTAGGAGTCAATAAATTAATTATTGAAGTGTATGTTTACTTCATGGAGGAGGCGAATCCCTAACAGTAGAAGTGAAAACTGGTGGAAGCGATGGTGATGACGGAACAAAACTGGTGTTTACAGAAATATTGCCATTGTGAGCAAGATAGTATGGGAACTGTGAGTGCGTACGATACGCACTAACCGCAATGCCGCAATGTTTAACAGCCACCTGTCGAAAGGCCCATATATCTATCATGTGTTGTGTGACCGAAGCGGTGGCGAGCTTCTGTAACGGAGATATTAAGCGAAGTCATGTAGAGTTGCAGAATCTGTCGGTGGCGTCCGGGAAGCGACCGAAGAACGTGAACTGATGGTGAGTGAACTATGGACTCTTAAAAGGCTTGCAGCTGCCGTGTGACGGTAGCAGTGGGGAATTTCTGTGGCGGAGGTAACAAACAGAGGTCTTGCGGAGTTGCAGAATCTGTCGGAGGCTGCCTGGAACTGACTGAAGAACGTGAGTGACTGTGAACGATCGGTGGACTATGTAGACTTGGACGTTTAAACAAGGCGAATAACGAAAGTTATTGTGTTAGCTATGTGACGCCAGAATTTAGCAGTATCTGGTGGCAAAGTGCCGATAAATCAGGTGAGCTTACCTCCCTTGTTTGCGTGCAGGTTGTTTGTAGCTTACTATTAAGCTGATTATTGCTAGTGTGTGGTATGTGTGTGGCTAGTGTTCTGTTCCTTGTAAAAACAAAATGTCGGGATTATCAAAAGATGTTTCGTTAAAATTGGCAGAAGCATTAGGAATATATTTACCTCTTAATATGACCTTAAGACGCCTTGAAATTGCCATTAATAGACATTCGGATTTCGCTGAGAAATGGTTTCAAGGGACTATAGAGATGTTAGAAATAGCCTAATTAAGGCGGAAGTAAGAATCAGAGAAGTTGAAACAGCTTCTAGAAATAGGTCAGGTTCAGATACCAGTCATGTTACTGGGCTGACAACTGCCACTATTTAGGGTACAAGAAAACAGGTAATTGTTGTTAAAACAAATGGGGAAATTTCAATTGGATGTGGAAGAAATCTATCTTTAAATACAAAGATTTGAACAGAATGCGAGAGCGGATAACTTTGATAATGAAAGATGGGCTCATTTCTTAACTAGTTTGATGCTTCCTTCAGTAACCGAATATGTTACAAGAGAAAACATGGATGAAGTTGCACATTGTGAGCCAAGTTAAGAGTGGTCAATTAACAAATATCAAGTTACGCCGGAAAAATTACGCCAACAATTTTTACTTTCCGGTATACGTACGCATATATGAGTAATATACGTAGTACAGGGAAAGTTACGTAATGTTGCGGAAAATCGATTTCGAGATTTCAACAGAAATACAAGTTTAGGGGTCCCTTGGTACCACAAAATGGTTTTCTTCAAAACGTCTGTCTGTCCGTCCGTCTGGTGTATGTGAACACTACTAGCGCCTAAGCCTTGCGTAGGATTTTTTTCCAAATTGAAGAAATTCCTGTCCATCTGGCTGCCGAAACTTTGAGATTTTGAAAAACATTTTTCAAAATCTGGGGGTACCTTACATGAAGCCCTCCGGATATTTTGAAAATTTTCTCAAAAACGGCTACAATTTTGTTCTTTAAATTTCCTGTAAGAATAGAGTAACATACATGACGTGGACGTGATATGAACGTGGTCTAGGTTCGATTTTCATGGTTAACTTTGAATTTTCGAAAAGTTCAAAAGTATAGATTCCTACAACCGGTTCTTCCTACAACTACAAAATTGAAGATAGAGATTTTTCCTCCAAAGAAATTTTTTCTCTATAGTAAGTTCTTTTATTAAGACCCTGTTCATTTTTTTCACATTTTAGAAGCAATATTGCGTGCAATATGTGCAATTTAAAAAAATTAGAAAACACGATTTTCTCAAAAACGGCTCCAATTCTTTTCTTTAAACTTTTGGTAGTGATAGTTCTAAATGTACTCTATAAGATGACATAAACGTCATATTGCTCTATTTCA
Organism: Gryllus longicercus; assembly: GCA_038098605.1. NCBI lineage: Eukaryota > Metazoa > Arthropoda > Insecta > Orthoptera > Gryllidae > Gryllus > Gryllus longicercus. The sequence goes on along the minus strand of JAZDUA010000339.1, from coordinate 79,229 downwards.
TTGTTTTTTCAAAAATTATAAAAATGTAATTTTTTGATTAGTCTCTCATATAAATGTTTATACAAGAGGCAATTTGTTCACATTATTGAATTTATGAGTACATGTGCTTTAAATAAGGTCATATAAGGTTTCTCGAAACCTCAATCGTTTTCTTTGAAAACTAGCTTAAATTCCGCATTTTTAGAAACGCTAAAACGCCATATTCCCAAAAATGTCTCCAAATGTTTTCTTCAAACATTTCGAACGTATAGTGATAATTGCACTATTTAATATGACGTAAAGTCCATTTCGGTGTATTTTGTGTTTTTCAAAAATTACATCAATGTACTTTTTTTGAAAGATCTCTCACGCCGTTGATATGCACATTTCCAGCAATTTGTAAACACTATTGTATTTGTGAGTTATAGTACTTAAAATGACTTTAAATGAAGTTTCCCAAAAGTCGAAAATATTCTTTGAAAAAGAGCATCAAATTTAGAATTTACAGTACCACTTAAACGGCATTTTCGTAAAAACGACTCCAAATTTTTCAAAGAAAATTGCCATTTAGGACAAGATTTTACTGGTCTTGAATATTCTTAAAATAATATTTACGTTCTACTTTTAGCAAACCAAACAAAAGAAAATTTCTTGTGCTGTCTACGATGTTTCTTTTTGATGAATGTTACTTTTTTTTAGATATTTACTTCTCTCCCTCTTTGAAGACGACTGTAGCTATGTATGTATGGAGGCGTTCCATTCTGTTCCTTAGTCAGATTTTGCACGTAGGGTCTTTTTGATGAAGATGGGAGTTCCGTACTGAAAGAATTTCAATAATTTTACCACCGTTTGCTGTTACAATTGCTGTCATACCTATATTTCATAACCGAGGCTCTCGTAAGTCGTGATGTGAGAAATCTTATTTACCGAACTTTGTTCGTTTGCTATCTTGACTAGCATTGCCAGTTTCTTTGAGTTGTGCTGTTTCGAAATTATTGGTCTAACATTAGGATTCCTTCCTCCATATTGAATATTTGCCAGCCGATATTGTGATTTGCGATTTTCATATAGTTTATTTCTGAAACTAGGATCTGAAAGCGTTTCGAACAGAGGGATGCCCGGTGTTGGGGTTTGAATTTGTGTAACAAATGTTATTGTAGCTTCTACAGTCCTTTGTTACTCTAACTGTGCTTATACTCCAGTTTAATTTAATTTTTTCTAACACATGAATCAAATTTATTCCGATATTTTGCTGAGTGAGGTAAGGGAAAAGTTGCTACTATTGGGTCAAATATCTATGTAATTCCTAAGCGAGTTGAATCGCAACGGGTAACACGATAATATAACCTTATGATATCTTCTTTCATTTCGTTGGTCGACTAAACTCTCCGACGTGGCAGGCCAGCCACAGTAGTACCAAGTGATATCTGGGAAACACTGTGTTCATGTACGGCTGAAAGATCTTGCGCACTGCTTTCTTCGGTTGTAATATCGGGTATCCCGGTATGATTCCGCCATTGAACATCATCACTTGCGATTTGCATGCTGTTCCAGACAGCGTTAGCTCAATCTACGGCCTGGCGCTCTCCAGGCAATGGCTTTGTTCCGAGGCACGATTCTGGTCGTCTCTCCATATCCAAATGCGTCATTACCCGTTTAGCCTCCAGATGTTTTGGCTTCTCTGTTTCCCACGGGGCTGAAAGTTTTATATGCTCGACGGTACATAGGGAGACGGAGAGTGGTAAAAGGAGAAAGGTGTGTTCGGATATGGGTAGGGATAGAAAGTATTCTTTTATGATATTGTAACGTTTCTCTGTGGTGAATGAAAACCACACTCACAGGTATTATTTAACAAAAACGTTTATTTGTAAACAATGCTACACTAGAAATATTTGATCTATTTACAGATATATTACACAGTCCTTGTGTTCTACACTTGATTATTTTCCTTACACACGACTCCGTTCTCTTGATTATTTATTTACACAGTTCACTTCTTCTAAATATTTATTTACACTGTTCACTTCTACACTATCGCAGTCCGAAGCACTGTCCACGGTTCACTGCGCTGACCACAATTCACTGCGCAGACCAGGGTCCACTGCACTGCTGTTTACAGCGATGCACTTCACAACTCAGCTTCCACTGCAGACTTCAAACTGCTGACTGCTGTTCCCCGACTGCACCACTGTTCACTGCAGTGCACACTTTACAGCTCAGCTTCCACTTCAGACACACTGACGAACTGACTTGACTGATTACATACACTGACTCGCGGCTGCTTACTTCCGACTGACTACTCGCGGCTGCCGGCAGCAGCAAATTTATACCTGGCCGGCGCTCGTCTCGACACACCCGGCACTTGCTCCTCCTTTCCAGACGACTCGCGAATAGCCCGGAACCGTCCAGTTCGGGGGGAATGGGGGCGCCGGCAGATGACGCAATCCGCGCAGCGAACCAACGAACGCCGGCAGATGATGCAATATTCGTTACAATATGTATTTCTGATATTGAAATAAATGGTGAAGGGACATGTCTTTGAAAGATGGGCACACTTTTCAGGTGAGAAGAGCGGACAACTGCTCAGATTAGTTGTCTCTTATGACAAGGGGAGATCCTGTGACGTTATTCTACAACAAAGTACCACACGGGGTTTATTATTATTATGATTATTATTATTATTATTATTACTATTATTATTATTCCTCTACATCTTGATTAAAGGTGTTATGGGTCCGCTGAATATAAAATCTACCCCAGGATGCAACTTGCCCACTTAAGGAACATATCTAAGAGCTGTCGGTGTCTCTACAATACTTTGCGCAGAATGTGGGCTGTTCCAGATAAAGCGACTTCTTGCACTTCCGTCCTTTGGAAGACGTAGGAGTTTAGCCACGTTCTTACACAAATTATGCGGAACAAATCCAAGAACTCCGATGACTGTCAGTACGATCTGTGATTTTACGCCCCGCATTCGACTGATCTCGATTTCCAAACACTTGTATTTAAGACATTTCTCTGCCCCTTTGGTTACGACGTTTTGACCGCAAGGCACAGCAACATCTACAAGTAGAGAGTTTTTTTTCGAATCCCGGATAACGATATCCGTTTTTTTTTGCTGCTTTCATGCGATCCGTTTGAATCTGTTGGTCGTACAATTGAATAGAGTCCGACAGATGCCACCGGTTTTGGCAAGTGTTCGTACCAATTGGGACATGTGTTTGGAACATCTGGAGGGCGGTACAGATCTGCCAATGGATGTAACTACACACCCTGTCGTGTCTTTTCAAGTATTCGGTCTTTGCTAAATTTCACAAGTTGAGACAATATGATCAATGGTTTCTACTTGTTCCAGAGCGGCAGTTATCATCTGGGGAAGTTATGAAAACTTCTTTATTATAATGTCGAGTTTTCAACGCCTGATCCTGAGCAGCTATTAGAACTGTTTCCAATTCAGGCTTCATTCTTCCCCTTTTAAGCCACATAAATGATTGATCTTTATTGATATGCACATTGTCAATTCTTTTTAGATATTGTTCATGGAGTGATTTGTCTCTTCACGATTTTTTAAATTTTTTGTGTCTCACATTTCATGTTTAGTAGCATCAGAAGTTCGGTGACTGTGTTATTCTGCGTGTCTTGCATTGTTTTCTTTGCAATGCTTCTTATTACACTAACAATACCTCTGTTTCCCATTCTTCGGATAGATTTCATGATCAGCCTCATTAGAGGGCCATCTTGATGACTGACTACAAACGTTTCCATATCGACTATTGCATTGTACGAGGAGGCTTCAATTTGTCTTCCTTCCTTACGTAATCTTACGTGACATATAAAGCCTAAGTACATCAGCTCGAGGGTGGGTGACATGATGCATTATTAGCAGTTTTCTGGTTTTTCGATGCTTATTTGGATTTTTTTGCTAAGTTCAGTCCACGAGTCCGAAACTGTACTCGACTACAGGGACCGCGAAACTACCAATTGCCGATATTTTATTCCTGGAGTTCAGGACGGACAGTAGGACGTCTCACTCTTCTGTAATATTCCCTACGAATTCTCTCTTTCATTGTGTCGTTCGAAATGGTCTCACATTCTTCAATGCCCATATATTTGTAAGTTTTACTTGGCTCAAGATCTTGAATCACAGTGTGTATATCAACTTCAATGCTCTCTGACGTCACTTGTCTTTCTTTAAATTGATTTTTGCACACTTGTCAAGACCAAACTTCATGCAGATGTCATCGCTAAAGTCATTTACGACTGACAGCATTTGGAAGAGAATAGCTTCATTCTCAGCAAACACTTTAAGATCATCCATGTAAAACAAATACAATACTGGTCTTTCACCTCCTTGGAGCTTGTAACCAAAGTCAGCTTGCGACAACTGTGTACTAGACCTCATATCTGCGTTCCGCTCTCTCCATTCCTTGAAAACTTCTATTTCCGAGCCCCCATTTTTCGCTTTTTCATAGTAAAAGCACAATATCACCTCCTTCAATTCATCCCGTGTCCATCTGAAACGATGGCTTCGAGCTACTGTCGACTCTGGGTACCTGGGACTAACATCCATGGGATAGCCAGAGGTCGACAAGATGATATTATCTTGATTTCTGATCGGGTATGGGACATTGGTAGAACAAGGGACGTAAAGATCCATTACATTTCCTGTTCTATCCATTTTGCTCATTGGTTTTAAGTGAAGATTCGCAGTCAGCAAGTTCGAGCACACTTTGGGTTATTTCCTGTCATCCGTTACTGCGACCCACAGTGGCCTCGGGGCCCCGCAGGCTCCAGTAAGATCCTTCCAGGGCCCTCCAATCGCAAGTCGGCATTACCAAACCCTACGGGAATATCACTGACTGCTGAGAGAAGCCTCCTTCGCTGGCTTATGCAAGGTTCGAGCCTCCACTCTAAACAGTGACCTGGTGTGCCAACCCAGTTTCTCTTCTGTACCTTCCATGGGCGGATAATGGGGAGTCCAGAGGTTCATGACCCTTCCCTCTCTACTTACTTCCCATTCTCCGCTGGAGTACTTTTAAGTATTCATGTATTTCATTTATTATTATTATTATTATTATTATTATTATTATTATTATTATTATTATTATTATTATTATTATTATTATTATTATTATTATTATTATTATTATTATTATTATTATTATTATTATTATTATATTACCATAATCTTTATTATTATTGTCATCATCATTGACAGAAATATTATATATATATTGTAAACAAACCTAATGTTGCACTAAACTAGCCCCACGTTGGGACCAGCCAAATGTAAACAAACCTAATGTGCACGGGGGAGGGCGCCAGGTTCAGCTCCTGAAATGTAACTGAATGGAAGAGTTGGGAGGTCAAGAATGAGCAATTGAGTCATTTGTGACAAACAACTGTTTATTCCTGGCACCAAATGCTACCAGGTAAATTACAATGTCGCAATGGGCGACGCAAGTTTCTTTACTAAAACTACTCTGTGACTTAATTACAAGTGATTAATTCTGCTGGGCCTGAGCGCGGCCACTTGCAGTTTTTCGCCGTTACAATAGTTCAGTGAGACGGCAACGTCTCATAGTTTTCACCAATGGTCGCTGGTCTTCGTGGGCAGGCCGAGGCGGCAGCCTCAAACAGAGGCGGCGGCGGCTGTCCCAGGTCGCTGAACTCCAGCGGTGCGTCTCCTTCTCTGCAGGTCGCCGAATCGAACAGGCTCAGAGGGGCGAGTGTCCACGGGCGCTGACGTAACGGAGAGGCCTGTCACTGGGCCCGGGACGGTAGACGGCAAGGCTGGCAGGCTGATGCGGGATCGGCGCGGGGTCCGGTAGTCTCGCCCGAGTTTTCTCCGCAACAATTTACGAGTCGCGTCCTGACTGATTCGGCTCTGGGGAAGTCTTTTCCCAAACTCGCGTCCCGATCGTGAATGACTGAATAATCAGGCACATTTAGCTACCAAGAAGTATCTTGGAACTCTCCCGTAGTAACAAAAATTTATAAGTCTCTCTCGAAGAAATCTTACAAGGTGAAGTCTCCGAAGAAATTTTACAAGTGCCCGAAGAAATTTTACAAAGTTAGTGTCTTGAATAAATTTGACAAGTCTAGCCTGAAGAAATTTTAACAAGTCTCCGAAGAAATTTTAACAAGTAAGTCCGAAGAAATTTTAACAAGAGTGTCTCTTCCCACTGTGCATCGCGTTTATAATAGAGCTACGTTTCCCCTTCCCAAAATGTTCCTGACACCAAATTTCTCCCTTCCCTCATGGCGAAGCTTCGCATTGGCCGAGGGTGGCTGCGTCGCAGAAATCTGATTAACCAATCTCGTGTCGATTTTTCTGTATTTTTCCGTCAATGTTCTCTGTCTGTCGCTGGTTTCGCTCTCTCGCTCGCTTCCCTTTGACAGTTGTTCCAGAAGCTGATCGCAGCTGTCCTGGACACGTGCGCGCGTAAAGGCGCATTTCACGGGTTCCCGACGGCCGGCAGGGGCTAATCGACACCCTACTGTGTTTAGAGAGAAACAGCTCCCGCGAGGCTTCTGGCGCCCGGACGCGTGCCAGAACGCGTGCCAGAACGAATGTGGGGGGGTTAGCATTGTTCGGAAGAGGCCGAGAAAGGTTTCACTCACGACGTGTCGTAAATGTGTCGTCGTGGTCTTTAATTGACACCCGGCCGACCCCTCGTTCGGGGTGCGGCGCGGTCCGGTCGCGCGGCTGAAGGAAGGACGCGAGGGTGGCGCTTTGTTCGGCGAGAGGGCCGGCGAACGGCTCCGAAAACTAGAATGTCTATTTATGAGGGGCCCATAAAACGTGGTTGCCCCTGGAAAAAAAGCCAGCGCGCGGTCGGGTGAGGCCGGCGGCGTGACGAAAGAACCCTCCGCGGCGGTGGCCGCGTCCCTTTGACCCACTTACTTCTCGACGCGAGCTATTTCCAGATGCAGAAATTACTTTGTTATTGACTATGCCATTATAAAATTATATTAATTAATCGGTGACGCCACAATATATATATATATATATATATATATATATATATATATTGTGACGTACCTGATTGTCGGTACTTTCCACTGCAAATAAAAGTTGTAACGGACGGGTGTCTTACTCGTGAATGGGTCCCTTGAAGGAATCGACATTACATTGGAAAATCAAAGTAATAAGTTTGCATGAACACAAATACAATTTATTCTTGCATTAACACGTTATGTACATGATCTAATACATGATTGCTCTCCGTCTTGGTACCAAGATTCTGTATACAATGTGATTTCATCATACCTGGGGCCCCAATGAATACCTTGTTTGTCCCGGATTATCGCCAACGGCGGCGGCGGCCGATGACCTTCACTGCAGCCCGGCGCACCCGGCGGTTGATGGTGTGGATTCGCCTCTGGTCGGCCCGCGGCGGCGGCAACGCGAATTCCTCGGCTCCGACGCTGGTTGTTTAACATGCAGTTCTGCTTACACACTCACGGCCTCTCGATGATGTCCACGTCGCCCTAGCGATGTACTTCTAATTATATCGCCACACCTTTCATTAGTTCTTTTCCACTTCCTTCTTGTTACTACTGAGCACGTGGCCACTACTCGCACCGGCATCAGCTTCACGATGCACAGTTTTGTTGTTATTTCCACTACGTTTGATGTCACGGATACTAGTTATAGTTTCTGCATACCGACCTCGACCAACGTTCTATTTATTGGCTTCTAATCTGCATTTCCATGAACATTACACTAAATTTTATCTCCTTCGTCGCGAACACTGTCTCACGCTTCTTTCGGGCCACGGTCAACCGCCAACTGCCGCGCTCCACTGGTAACGGCCAAATTCTCGCCCCCTTCTCGCTGCTCGCGGCGGCGGACCCGTTCACAGTCCCCCCCACCGCCGGTCACCGCACCTGCCGCTTTTGCCGCGCAGTTCAAAATTAGCTGTAATTATATTATTGTTCTCCGTGTTTCTAATTGCGTATGGAAACGCTTCCGCGTTTCAATATATATATATATATATATATATATATATATATATATATATATATATATATATATAAAATTTTAATGATCGTTCGGAAATGTTTACGAAGTTTACAAATGTAGTCCCAAAAATGTTCGTAATATTCTAGGTGCTGGTTAACTAATGTGACCAAAATTTGATGTAATTTAACGTATTTTTCTCAATGTATTTATAATAATAATAGTAATAATACTAATAAATGAAATATATGAATATTTAAGAGTATAAATAAATATTACTGGCGTACATTTTTTCATATTTCATAAAATTAGGTATTCTTGTGACCAAATATTTAAAATTTTATGTTATTCCTAATGATTTTTTGCGCAATTTATCTTCTCTTCCCATATCCATATTTAATGAAATCAAGAACTACGACATTTCTTGAAAATGAGATGTGCCCCTTCAAAGTTTGAATTTTGAAGGGTTAAATATTTATAAACAAAAGTACTTATTTTGTAACAAAATATTGTAGTATTTTCCATAACCAATTGTCAGTATTGATTTCGATAGCAAAATTAACATTTTGTACCAAATTGTATTTTTCGAATACCTTTTGCCTTTTAAATATCATCGAATATTTGCGGTACAATTAGCACTTATTATTTGATAAACCAAATGTCAGAAGTAACAGTTGATTTGATGAGCTAAATGTAGTTTTCGGACTGCAGAATTAGTCTTGAAGGTCTACAAATTATAGGTGGCAGGGACGGATCCAGCTAATATTTTTTGTGGGGGTGACATCGTAGATTTTTGTTGAATAATAAACATATTTGTTATTATATTGTATATTATTTATTTACTGCAGATAAGATACTATACAATATTATTGTTTAAATAATTACATAATTCGAACATAAATTAATATTTAAATCAATTTTGCAAATAAAGGAAGGTATACGAAAACTCAAAGCTTTTTTGGAGGCCATGACTTCATGCCCCCCCCCGGGTCCACCAGTGCTTAGTGGCTTATACTTATTATGAAACTGAATTTGTCACATTCAGACAAAGCATGTAAATGACAATTTATTTATTGTCAGAGTTAAGTAGAAATATTATTTGCAGTAGGTTGTTTATATTATTGCAAAAGTGTATTAAAATGTTTTTGCATACAAGTCACAATGCCAAGAAAATGTCTAGACGTTTGGATTGTAATTTACGAAGTTAGTAGCACATTTAACAATGACCACTGTGGACCTCAATTAATCATCTACTTTTTCTTGCATCTAATTTTTCGTAACAAAAAAATCCAATTTTGTCGTCTTTGTTCCGAAGGTTCAATAATTTTACTTCCCCGATTCTTTAAAAAGAAGCATGGAATCTAAAAAGCTTACTTTGTCTTTTCCGCCCCCTCTAGCCACAACCGCACTATCACATACACGTTGGTTAAAGTGAAAATTCATCTTTATTTTAGAGAAAAATTAACTCCCTTCGAGAAAGAGTAGCTACACACAATAAAAACGTTTTAAGTCCACGTAGGAAAAGGAAAAACTTGCAACGAAGAAAGATCTCAATGTAGTAAAAGAAAATCGACACATATACTGTATTTTAATAATGCCCGCGGCTGAAAGACATGTGTTCTGGACATCCCAATGAAGCAGAGAGTATGGGTATACCATGATGCACAAAGAGTGGTGTCACGTTTTCTGGCAGTTGATTTGATAGTACCACAGTATATGTATAATAATATATTTTACTGTGGTAGTACTACCCTCTCTATGTCAAACGACTATCCCACTGCTCGTCATGCATTTGCGAGCAACCACGGAAAATACATTCTCTTCTTGTGTGCAACTAAAGAGAAAAAAGACCCGGTTCATTTTGAAAGAGCGGTTTCTTGAACCGTTCTTTGAGGTGAACTCTTGAGCGATTCGTGACTCCTGAATCGTGAGTGAGCGGACGGACAGCTCATCCAGTCTGTTTGACGGAACGTTGACGGAAGTGCTGAAAAAGTTGTCTTGCACATGTAAACGTATTGTCCTTAAAGATAAATATTCAAAGCGTTTTTTTCTATCAGGGTTAGTAACAGACATGCTCATTTGTAATGTAGTTTACATTCCAATTGATAATGATTGCTGTTAAATGAATAATGAAATTTGTGAATGATTAACACGTCAACCGCTCTTGGTTTATTTGACAGCAAATGTCTATTGATTTGCCGACATTAAACAATCGAGAGAAAAAAGGTCAACGTTCAGCGTACTTACCCGCTTGCAACTGTATAGATCAGCATGGCTTCGTCGACGGTATGTTATATATGTTGCTTTCGTGTGTGCGTGTGACGTGTAAACACAATGTCAGTAACTGATGTTTATACAGACTTCCATTTTCTGTGCATTCATAAAAATGTATTGTGGATATATTGGGTTAATGGTTTAAAAATGTTTCACGATTTGTCCTGTCAAATTTGTTCAAAAACTAAAACTAAAATGGGTTTTGTTTTTTAGTAACATGTAACAGTGTTTTTCAACAGTTACATACTCTTTAAACATTCAGTTCTTGGATTTCCTTGCATGAATGTAAATGTAAGACACTCAAAAATTTTATATCAATTTACTCTTTTTGAAATGAGTAAATGCTAGTTTTGCATGTGTAACTTTAAAACGTCTTGTTGAAGGCACCACTCCTAGATGATGATACATTAGGCTTTGGAGAAGAAGAAGAACCAAGAAACGGGAAAAAATTAACGTAAGAAAATGTTCTTAAACTAGTTTCCTGTAAGAGCACTTTAAATATATACTGTTGTAGTTTTGTTATTCATTAGTGCACCTTATAAACTATTATTCCACTTTGAAATATTTTCCACCTCTTGTCCCTCTGTGTGATGTGAAAGAATCTTTTCTTACTATTTTTTAAAATCTGCCATTTGGCCTAAATTTTTTAATGTATTGTACAACTAGAAAATAATTGTTTCAACAAGTGATTTTCGGAATTGTAATGTGAGGTATGAGAACTACAATGGCCTGTATGCCATGTTCCACTGTGCAGTTAGTCTGGTATTGCTCTCACAGCCACATATTAACATTAAAATTTAATATTTTTAATAACTTCAAGTATTGAGCTTGAAATAGATATTGACAGATAATTTGTTTTGCTCATGTTTTGGATAGATGGAAAAATAATTTATTCACTGCTCTTGGATTAAGTTTGAAAATATTACATTGTAAAGGATGTTTGAAGTATTTGATTTACATGCTCCTCTAGTACTCGCATCAAAATATAGGTTTTATGAACTGTCAAAATAAAATAATTCCTGTTTAAACAATTTAAATTGTTTGGATTTGGGAAGTTGTGTTTGGATTGTATGTGCTGGAAATCAGTGTAATTATTTTATGAATAAAAAGTATTTGTAGTGGTTTGTGACATTTGGTAGCAATATATTGATAGAATATGTTGATGTACTTATACAATGATATGGGTGGTTTGATAATCCTGAAGAAGGCTCTCCATTGTGTTAAATGAATTTGATCAATAGTATCAATCATGTGAACAGAAAGTAAATTTATGTATCATACAATAACAATGCAGGAAAAGTATTTTGAGAGAGAGTTAGTCCCTTATCATTCAGAATTCTTGTTCGTAAATAATACCTTCCTGCTCTGGCACTAAGTTCAAACTAAGACTTGGTTCTAGCTACTAACTAAACTAATTTGTAGCACTAAGACAACAAACTCGTTGAGACATCATTCTTTTTCTTGCAGCAAACAGGGCAGAGCTGCTTGAGAAAAGCTTTAAGGAAAAATGAACATTTGTTTTTCATATTACTGCCTTGTGTTAACTGTGTGAAGATTTTTATTACTAATATAAACATTTTTGTATCAACTGTGAAAACGTTTAGTTCATTTGTAATCACATAGTACTGTGTTACTGTTTGTATTGTCCATGTCCTGTCCTGCATGTCCATGATACCATGATAACCTTTTATTGTATGCAGAATGTGTAGTGCTTCTTAATATTTTGTATTACTTAAATTTTAATTCTAGACTTGATATGCTACAAACTTATTGAGATATTTTGTTTTCTGTTGCAGACATCCATTTGTTACATTTTTCCATTTATTGTTTCGAGTGTCTGCTGTTTTGGTATATTTATTGTGCAATTGGTTTAAAATAAGTTTTATAACAAGTTTTGTAACAGTAGTATTACTGCTGTCAATGGATTTCTGGACAGTAAAAAACATTACAGGTAATGTTGTATGTACTCTACTCGTTATTTTATTGTTGTCCCTTCTCAAAACATTATTTGTAGTTTGTTTTGACTACATTCCAGGACGATTGATGGTGGGCCTTCGGTGGTGGAATTATGTTGATGATGATGGAAAATCACATTGGGTTTTTGAAGCACGAAAGGTTTGGTTTCTTCTAAAAAGATTTCTTATCATGGTATCAATATTACATATGTTGTTTTAATAAGAGCTCATCTGTCATGTGAACCCTCTTCCCAGGGAAACCAGCAGAATAGAATCAACCCTTCTGAATCCCAGATCTTCTGGTTGGCATTAATTTTATGTCCATTGCTGTGGTGTATCCTTTTCCTGACTGCTCTTGTAGGATTATCCTTTACATGGGTGGTATGTATTTTATTTTTAAAGTATGAATGTAAATTAATTTAACAAAATGGGGAAAAATTGTATTGATTGTCACATAGAAATATTGAAAGTATGATGTGTAATTGTCATTAAAATCATTTGAAATGTGAACCTCTGTAACTGATAATGTGGTTCAGATTTGTTGACAGCGTTTCCTTTATCGTCCTTACTAAATGACATATTTGAAGCAAACAAATTTAATAATTTGGGAAATTTTATTAAGAAACACAAATTTCTTTGTGCGTGAACAATACAATAGACTCACTATTATCCGAGGTTCCAGTTTAACTGAATAGTCATCAGAAAATAAAAAGTCTTGCGAGAAATGGGCACATGGAAGAATATATTAGTTGCTGCAGAAATAGCTAGCCAGTGCATGCTAGGCAATGCTGTCACCAATTTTAGCGATATTAAGACTTCCTGAATTCCATAATTGTTAGATTCACTCATTAACTTAGATAATGTTTGTTCAGAGTAGATGAAGTCTGGATGTTGCGTGTGTGCTCTATGTGTTCATTGACAGTAAATTATAGTTATAAAGAGAATTGATGTCTTTCACTGGTTTGATGAAACTATATTTCAAGAAAAACTAATTATTTTGAATTTTTTGTAACGAAACGTGTGTATGATATATATTACATGGTTTAATTTATGTTGAAATTAGTTGTAACTAATATTGTAATTTTTGCAGTTGCTAGTATGTATTGCTCTAGTTCTGAATGGAGCAAATTTATATGGCTATGTGAAATGCAAGATGGGCAGCAATCAATCCATTAGCCGCTCTTTATCTGATATGACGTCTGATTTTTTCCGGAAGCAGGTTATTCAAAATGTAAGTATGTGCTAATACCTATAATGTTGTGTTAATATGATCATTGGTTGGTGGGACTCTTGAAAATCACACACACAAACACACATCCACACTTCTCAGAATAAGCATAGCAGTAAATCGGGTGTACATTTAGTTGAATGCAGCTTTGGCTTTTTCTTTTCATAGTGTAAGTAGTGAAAAAGTTGTCTGTGGATATCCAGTTTCTTAGGTTAAAGGCCAATAAGACCTTTTCACATTTTTCTTAATTTTTCTGTGTTATTTTTAACCAAAATCTAGCAGTAATTTTGTCTGATTACCAGGGACTGGATTTCAACGTTCTGTAGATGCAAATTTCCTCTTTTAGCAAGGAAGTGTGCTCACTTGATATGTGCATCATGAAACATCCTATGTTTAATTATTAAAATGTGATTTTTTTATGCATTTTATCAGTTTTCTTTATAACCATAACATTTCTGTAACTACCAATGATAGTGCATAATTTGCGTGAAAATGTTTGTCTCTCATATTTATGTACTATATGTAATGTAATAGTTTTAATTTTTAACATTGTAATTTTTGTTTCTATTTACATGGTTCATTGTAGCTAATATAAATATCCTGCATCTGAATTATCAAGAAAAAAATTATTATTCGCTATATTTCATACGTTGAGTCCATTTTGAAAACCAGTAAAGCTGATGAACTAATATACATGTCTTAACAGTAACACAATATACAGATAGCCTATAACTGCTAGGCCCAAGAAGATTTTAGCTTTTTTTATTTTAAAAACTTTTTTGTAAACTTTCATGTACCTTGAGGTTTTCTTAGTGTGTATGGAAACTGATAAGTACTGAATTGCTATGAAATTTTGTTGTTTTTATTTGTTCATGTAAGCTAGGTAGTACCACAATATAATTATTTTTTTCTTCTTTTCCTTTTTTTCAGATGTCTTCAATGATGAGATCTAGTCAACAACAGCCAAGCACACCTGCCCAACCAAATATAATTTGATCTAGGACTCTCTTCAGCCATAACAATAAATTAAGTGTAATACATTTAGTTGAATAAACCTTCACCTTTTCTTTCTATTTCCACATCAATTTTTTAAAGTTAGAAATGAGAAAAATAATTTTGTTGTTTATATTCATCGTTAAACCTTTTCAATTTGTGTACAGCCTTATTGCTTACAATCTGAATGAATGAATGAATGAATGAATGAATGAACGAATGAATGAATGAACGTGTGAAAGGAAGTTAATGAATAAATTATTTATAGAATTCCAATGTTTGAGTAAGAGTTTTATTGAATTTTTTACTTCTTCCCTTTTAACAGGTTCATGGCGTGCATATTTGGCTGCCTGAACTATGACTTTTGTTCCTCATCCCCTATCTTTGTAGTGTAGAGAGAGTATTTTAATACAGTAAAAAGTGCTGCTTTTCTACAGAAAAACTTGCTTCATGGATGCTTGATACCAAAAACATGGATTTTTCTCGCTCCATTTTGTAGAAATTTACTTTTTAAAATGTTTAGTTTTGTCAAAATCAACATGTAGCTACATAAAAATTTATTTCAGCATTGTCTGTCCGTTGTGACACACTAGTACCTAAACTGTACCCAGCATTTTGATGTGAATAGATATTCGATCCGAGTGATATGGCCCTACAAATTTAAAATGGATATTTTAAGTAGAGTACTTCACAAGAAGGCATTTTTAAAATTTTCTTAAAAAAGCTCTAACTTAAGTTTATTTTGCTCCCATAGAATATGTTTATAGAATGGTGCAGGTCTGGTATACATTAAATCCTCTGCGTTTTCGAAAATTGCAAATGTTAACATTTTTTTCTTCCTCCTCCAAGTACATTATAGATGTAGTATACATTTCTTTCTTAATGAAATCTGACTTTCAAAAGTTAGATCTTTAAATGATGTCTAATATTTTTTCTAAACAAGTAATTTTCACTTAATACTGAATGAAATAATGGCAATTAAAAATACATAAACAAGTTTTTCTCAAAGTACTCCAGATTTTTTCTAGAGTGATGTTTGCTAAATAATATGGTATAGGTCTTATTTTCACTGCATATTCTGGAATTATGATAATGTAAATGTTTTTTCTTTTTTTTTTTAACTGTCTTCACCTTTAATATTGAAGCTAGAGACTTTTTATAATAATAATGGAAAATATAAAGGAAGGTATTTATAAATATTAGATCCTCCAATCTTTGCATGAACCCATTTTGGATAATGATAATTTTTGTATTATTTTGAATCGGAATGTTCAGAATCACAACAGCGTTGAGCACGGTACGGCCTGATATCTGTGGTCCCCCCGTTTCAGAGCAGCCGGGCAAACTGCCGAGATAATTCGGGGAAGTCAAGCGTGAATCGCCCAAGTAATGAAAATGTGGCCCGCAACCATATTAAAGTTTTAGTAGAGGCCCTTGACTCCTTGCAAGTTAGACGCCCCTGGTTTATGATGTGGTTCTGATCCCATTTTCGACAAACGCTCTGTAATTTCGAAAATTGCAAAAAAATAAAATAACATTGCCAAACTACAATATTGATGCTAGAGCATTTACTTTCTCGCTATGGAGTAGAGAGAAAGTTATGTATCGCTGCGCGAGAAAACAACGAATTGTTGGGTGTTATGAAGAACGTATAAGAAAACGGTGCAGGCCTCATGGTCGTTTAAAACCTTGATTTTTCGAAAAATGCAAAAGTTCAAATTTTTTTAGTCTTCCAACAACTAAAATATTATAGATAGAGATGTTTTCCCTTCATGAAATCTGTTCCTTAAAGATAGGTTTTGAAATCAGGTCATGTACAATTATTCGAAAAATTGGGTACTTTTCGCGTAATTTTGGGTGAGTATGCGGGCTAGAAAGTACGTGGATTTAGCACCTCTTGCTTAATTAACGAAATGTGTTCTTCAAAATTAATATTTAAACAAATTCATGTTCATTTTTTTGATGAAAATATAAGCAGTTTCGCATAATTTTTGCTTCCGAAGCTGCAGATTCAAATTTCCCGCACTTCTTTTCAGGATCGGATTTAAGATGTGGGAGGCCCATTGTTTCAAGGTGTTCAGTATGTAATGCAAAAACACAATTTGTAATGCAATGGAACGAAAACTAGTTTATTTACAAAATTGATTTTGTAAATATGAAACGAATGAACAAAACTTTACTTACAAAAGAGAAAATAAATTATTTCATTGAAAGTTTAGTATAACATAACTAACAAATAACACTAAATATATTACAAATCACGTTATAACCATTACAGCCCTTGCACTTTCCTTGATATTCGTGCTGTAGAATGCTCATGATAGCCACATTTACACTTGTTTCTGCTTGGGCTTTCAATTAATTGGTGTTTGAGAAGGAGAGCTCGCCACTACAGTTTGTAACCATCGAAATTAGATATATACTTTGAGCTATTTCAATGTTTGGGAAGGTGTCCTGCACACCCTTTTTCATGATAAGCTAGTTCATGAAAAGTTCAGTGCTGATAATTTTTGGCCTCTCATCAGTGAACATATTGGCAAATGTTAAAAACTGACACAGTTCATCGATAAATGAAATGTCCAAGCCATCTGAATAAAACCTGACGAGTTGCTCTGCCGCAGCAATATGTTCGTCTGAAAACAGTTCTTTCAGATGGCTTAAAAAGCTAAATTGGCTTTATATACCTTTATAAGATTGAAGACTTTATATGATTGGTCAAGAGAAGCGATAAACATCAACAACAGTCTGGAAGTTTCTGTTCTGCATTTTTCAGAAGGGCTGGGGCTGAGTTTTACTTCTTCCGTATGGCCATAATCCAAAGGGTTAAATCTCACATTTCGGCGCTAGTGACCACTTTTCGTGTCAACATACTCTGTTGAACCAAACAGCTCTTTGCCTTGCTTCACATAAATTTCGAAGGAGTTTTGACGCAACATAGTTTTTTAAGCTGGTCAGTGACGCCACAGCAGTATTTAGATTGAGCTCATGAGTTCTAAGCACGATTCTAGTGACGAAATTAAACTGCAAGTTAATGCTAGTTAGTGTACTGCAATTCATTGTGAGTTCAAGCTAGAACGCAAGACATTGCAAGTGCCAAGTCAAGTTCGAGACGAATGCTCGAGATGCGAAAGCCAAGTCATTACAAGTCAGAGCTTGAGACAGAAACCAAGTGCCTCTTCAAAAAGAGGGACACCAAGTATATTTTCGAAGTCAGAAGCCGAGTACGTCTTTGAAAACAAAAACCGAATGCATTTAGGGCCTCACACGCGACAGAACGAAGGCTTTAATCACCTCCTCTGATCCGAGTGCCTCACTCTGATGGCCTAAAATTAGCTATTGGGAGCGCTGGCGGAGCGAACTTCGATCCAATGGCGCGTTTGCTCATGTGACAAAAAGAAATTTCCCTTGCATTTTCAGTGCGACGGATTAACGGTGCCCATAGTGGGGGTACGCCTCTTTGTCCTTTGGTTAGTGAAATTTGACGTAGCTGTGGTCTAACGGCGCACGCGGCGGTCTTTAAAGAAAGGAATATTTTTCAAGAACCGTCTGGCCGACGCGCATGTGAGCATTACGAATCGCTGGTATGCAATTTTATTTGGGGGGGGGGGGGAGTCGAATAGTCTCCCCTTCGCACGTGTGTACATAAAAAGTCGCGGTGTCTTTTTATGTACACACCACACCTTAGCCCGTTTTAAGAATACGCTATGGCCTTGACCATCGCGTGGCATCGGGACCTACCCTACTCGCGAATGCCGCGTCGCGGCGTCTTTTGACTCTTCCCAAGTCTTTATTGAAGGAAACATTTTTTTCGACCGCTTGCTCCGGGCAAGGACGGTCGAAGAGCAAGGCGGCGGTAGATTGACCATTGAATTTTTTCGGCGGCGCCTCGACGCGATATGGGTACGGGATGACCTGCGTACCGAAGATGTCACGCAAAAAACAGACCGTCTCATGCAGCGGGTCCCTAAGGAGTCATAAACACATCCGGCAGCACACTATTGTAAAGACGGGCCGGACGGAGGGTAGGTTGGGCGGGTCTGAGTAGGTCAAGTACTGACGAATGCCTGAACCGCGACAAACGATCGATGTTAAGATCGGGGGTGGAGTTGATCAAGTACGTTCGCGGAGGGTGTGACGTTACAGTGTCAATTCGCCAATTGCTTTTAACCTCCTATTCAAAGCAATCGTAGCCTTTAGGGCGCCTTCCTACAGTGGGGTCACGGCGCCACGGCGGGACCACGTCACCACGGCGACGCGCTTCCGTCAAGCAGCAGAAACCTTCCGACGCCGCCACCGCTGCTCGCCACGCCGCACCGTGGCCAGCCGTGGAAGGCGGTGGGTTCTGCAGGGGTAGGTTTCACCGACCACCCGGCAACCACGAACAAAGGGAACGCAACAGGTAAAACGCCGCGACCGGTGGTACAGTGGGAAGCCTACACTGGTCCCTTGACTGGTGTTGTTGGTGTTTTTTTTTTTTTTTTTTTTTTTTTTTTTTTTTTTTTTTTTTAATTTAGGGAATGATGTCACATTTTGTGGTTTTAATCCCTTCGTGAGTTCAGTCGCAATTCTAGAAAAGTGTTGGTTGAAAATATTTGCCACTTTTTCCGAATTACTTGTTTCTCTTTCATTATCCTTTAAAACATTCTCTACTAAGTACCGAGATGATATGGTCATAATTTTTACGATATTCCAAATTGCTTTAGTTTTGTTACTTGTGTTCAAAATATCCTGATTATTTTTCATTATTTTTGCCTGAACTATTACTTTACTTAAAATTCTTTTGTATTCCCGGAAGAAGACATGGAAACCGGGTGATACGTTATGATGTTTTGAAATAAAGTAAAGCGTACCTACGTTTGTTTTTACACGATTTTCTAATTCCTTGTGTGATCCAAGTATTATTTTTCAATGAAATGTTTAATTTTCTCTTTTTGTAAGGAATGCACGCGTTAAAGTGAAATGAAAGCTTTGAGAAAAATATATTATATTTTTCATTTGTGTCAAGAGCGTTATAAACTGTGTCCCATGATTCCTTCAGCAAGTAGTTCTTAAATACTTTTATGTTAACTTTAAGTGAATGCTCTGCACATGTGTGTATTATTTATTGTGTCAATGTTCATTTTATTAATAATTGTAAGAATTTGTGCATCGTGGTCACTGTAACCTAGATTAGTAGTTTTTTTTTCATATCTAGTTGTCGTTTTCTTAATTATAATTTGATCTATTGCTTTTTGTGATTTAAATGTATTCCGTGTATGTACAATCACAGTCATATCTAAATTGAAAGAATGGAAGACGTGTCGATCATAGGAGAGGGTAGTGAGGATTGGGAAGGCAAGGGAATTCTTTGTCATAATCTAAAACAGAAAATCTGTTTTCAGTCGTGATTGGTAGTGGTGATTGTGTTTTTTCTTTCGGACGATTGGAAGTTTCTGCAGAGTTGCCTATTGTTGTCCAACCGTCTGTGTTTTGAACGACCCCTTCGAGCTTTCGGATATGTTCATCTAAATTATAGTTTATGTGTAAAGGTTTTCAGAATGTCGGCTTTGAGTGTATACAGAATAGAAATTGTAAAGCGAATAGTATCATGTCACGAATGCGTATCAAAGTGCGTGGTAAATATGAGAATAAATAAATAGATAAGAACTCAGACTAATGTAGAAAGTATCTTCTAAACCAATATCCTTTTAATTTAAGTGTATTAAATTATTTAATTTATTTAATTAAAATTATTTATTTAAATTTATTTAAAAAATAATAAGTGTGTGATTTTAATTAGAATTTAAATGTGATTAATTAAATGAGAAAGAATTTCAATGTTTTCAAAGTAATAGTTCTAAGCTGCAAACTAATAAATACAATTAGATTACTGTACTTTACCTATTGTAAGGCCACGAAATTCACCACTTTTATATTAGACAATTTGAAACACAAAGTTCAAGTTTTTCCGTTACTGTTATAGACAAAACTTTGAATTTTGATGTTTTTCACAATTATCACAAACTTTCACTAATAGTTTAAAACTTTTCGCAAATCTCAGTTAATTTATTGAGCAAATAAGTATTGGAAGTCTTTAAACGCGTTCAAATACAAGTTTGTCCGTTACTCCGTTTTTAAACATGTTATCTTATTACTTCTTTTTCACTGCTTGAGACAATATAAACCTCTTTTTGGCTTATCTGTAACAAGTAAAGAAAACAATTTAACAATAAAAGGTACCTGAAAGATGTAGAAAAGTAGTGAGAATTAGGTAAAATATTGGATCACAGCCAGAGCACGTCAGTCACGTAAGCAACAAGCAAGCCAACCTCTCAGTATTCTACATAGCTGTTGGGAAAAAAAGAAGAAAAAAAGTGCAAGGGTATTTTTCTTTTGATGAAAACAATCTGCAATGAATTCAGTTAGTCTCGGTAGCTGATGAGTTGTGGCGTAGTTGGTTCGGAAGCCGAATTGAACTGATGGAATTGCATTTGTAGAGTGTAGGAATTTAACTAGTCTTCATAATATTAATCTTTCGATTACCTTTGCGAGAGTTGGTAACAAAAATAATAGGTCGGTAGTTTACTGGATCTTTTCACATTTGTCTGTTTTACAAATCGGTATGATTACGGCAGTTTTCTACGGTTTAGGAAATATCCAAGTATTAAGCATAAATTAAAATTGAAGTTATTGTTGTGATAGAATTATGATTTAATTCTTTCAATACTTTATTTGTTATATTGTCGTGCCTTACAGATTTTCTCATTTTTAGTTGGCGTATTGTTTTATTAGTTTCGGAAGGAGATATGCATTTTATTTTATTTGGTACAGTTGTGTATGATTTACTCATATGTTCTTCGATATTTTTATTGAAATCAACGTCATATATCGGATTCGGAGTGAAGGTATTTTCGAAATGGTTGGCGATTACTTCGGCCTTTTCGATATTACTGAATAACATATTAGTATTTGAATATAGAGCAGGAATTTCCTGTTTTTCTTTGGTATGGTGGATTGTGGTCCATAAAGATCATTACTGGGGTGTAACTGAATTAAATATTTTCGGAATTACATAGCATCATGTGCTTTCAAGACTGGAGTCGATAGAAAATAAACTTTCCGGGCTGGTAGGCCGTGGTCCAGTTGGCATTAAAGGGCCAAACGTTTCGCCTACTGGTCAGTCCCCAGCGAGCCGCCGCCCGGAACACTGCGCCCACGACCCTGCCGCCACTGAGGATTTATCTTTTATTTTTGGAATTGTTGGAATCGAAAATTATTGATTTCTAATGGTACTTTTCTTGAAATTTTGTTTAGTTTACTTTGGCCATATTGCCTACGAGTGATTTGCCAGTATTTTCTTAGGTGCGTTTTTGATTTGATGAGATTAATTGTTCTTATTGGGAGTATCATGAAGAATTTGTTAAAAGGTGTAGCCACTGGAATGGTGGCGTGTTGGGACAATTTTGTGATTGCTTTTGTTAATTGTGAGACCGCGAAATCTATGTGTTCAGGGATAGTTAATTTTGTAGGAAATAATTAATATTCATTTAGTATCTGAACTTATCCCAATTAGTACATCCGTTCCTTAAAAATGTCGATTCTGATTGTTTGATAATGGGGGCCGTGAAGGATATTATAACTGGGCAGTGATCACTATCCAATTCTGATTTAACAGATTGAAAAAGCGGATAATTGATGTTTTTCGTCATTTCTATCGCTAAGATGTCAGGCGCATAGAATCGTATGCCTAATAGAGGGTTCCATTGGGGGTAGGATATTTAAGTTGTATGGGGTTACAAAGTTATGAAGTTTTTCTCCTTGGTTTGAAGAAACATTGCATTCTCATATACGATTTTTACTATTGAGATCACCTACAAGCATGATATTTTGATTATTTATGAAAGTATTTTCGTAAATATTTCCAGAATATTTTTTTATTTCGACGCTTGTATACTCCAACTATCGTAATTGCATGGTTTTTATTGTTATGGTTATAATTTATTTTTATTCCTCTTGTTCCTAATTCTTCTGCTAATGTTTTATTGTTTTGAGTATGTTTAATATTATTATTAACTATAAGAGATACACTGCCAGAGGAAATGAATCAAGTTCTGTCGTTTCTAGAAGTTGAGTAGCCGGGTACTTTACATGTTTCTTCCGATTTTAAGTGTGTTTCAGTGATACATGCCACGCCTATATTATGGAAATTTAAAAATATTTTAAAGAGATTTAATTGCCGTTTTATGCCATATTATTCCAATTTAAGAGAATTAGACGAATTACAGAATCCATTAGAAGAAAGCTGAGAAGACACAGATGCTGTAGTTAAGCACATCAACCTGCACGTGAAGCAGTAAACACGTCCATTAGAGGGAGAAAAGCATAACCTCTTTATGACTTCTCTATTATGATTTTGACGACGGAAAAGCTCAAGTGTGCACATTCTTGGAATATTGCGATCCTTTCTAGGTTGATCAATCGAGTATGAAACGAACGAACTTTCAACACAGTTCTGGATTGTTGACACACCTTTTCAGTCACTAATCCCGCAACTGTTCCGAAATAATGGCCAAAGTCCAATATCATTGCCCCCTGGTGGGCCTTCAACTTCAGCTTCTACATAAGATGAGCCACTTGAGTCTCCTTTTCTATATGTTCTACAATTGGGCCCGATACTTCTGCCTTTCTTTGTCAGGATCAAGAACCATATCCACTGAAACATTGCCAGGTTGATCAGGTTCTGCAGTCATAACCCCTCCCCAACACTTGTCTTGATTGACAGTAAAGAATTGATCCATTTTTTATATTTGCCATCTCTTCTGCAGATTTTATTATTGCTTCTTCTGCTTTACGTCTTTTAGAAGCCCTAGGCTTCCAAATTCTTGTGCGATGTCTGTGTCTATCTCCTTGGCGATTGTCTATTCTGATAATCTACCTTGAAACTAGGTACGCTACGTATATCAAGACCTAATAACGAGCATTTTTACAAACACTGAGCATACTTAACTTTGTATTTAACTGTGTATTTAACACCAAAAACACATATTAAAAAATATGGAAGGGCCATTCGTGAAAGAAAAAGAAATACGCATTGTCTCCTATATTATTTCAGTAGTATACATACCATTTACTGCTCTCACACGCAACCGATATTTATGAATGTGGTCCATAAAGAAAAAAGCATTTCACAGAGACGTGACGAATTGCAATTTGACTTTAAGAATATGAAGGATTTGTGTTAAAGAAAGGCATCTAAATAGTCATGTCACATGCAACCCGCAGCACTTCGTCAGTTATATCATTAAAAAACTCCTAAACGAAGCGTTCTAGGGTCTTAAAACCTAAACTTTTGAGGCAGGCCACAAAGATACGTTCCTCATACCATAATTTACAGGATGAGATATTCTTGGTCATACTATGGAATTATGCTGGTTCGGTACTTATCGATTATACCAATGCCACCTGTATTTCAACCCTTGGTGATAGTGGCCGTCTTTGTGTCGTCACACTTAGAAGGCTTAGATATCTGTATCAAACTTTTTACGCTTTCTGAATACACTGCGGTTTGCGCAGACTGACGAGGTTCATTTGCATAATTATTAATTCAAGATTCGCTCTCGCTGCAACAACTAGAAGTACTATTAATAGTTGCTGGATACCGATGAAGATTTTTCTTATGCATGTGGGGAAAACATCCATTTAACGTTTCGCCGAGGTCTACAAATGCTGTGTACGTAATTGTGGAAGGATGTGGGTGTACGGTGAAGAGTGAAGACGCGTCTTGTTAGGTTTGGTTGGTGTTTTACCTGAACCAGTATTTTCGTTATCAGCAGAGATTCGGTGAAACTTTCAAGTCAGCGTGTCAGTCACGTAGCTTTCTCAAAAGTAAAAACCTTTTTTAATAGTTCTGTGACACGCGAAAAGCTAACTGTCAAAGAACATTGAACAATTACTTCAAATATTTTTAAAGAAGTGTTGTGAATTGTTCCAAGAATTCTCTCGATAATACTGAGTAAATATTTATTAAAAATTTCTTTTTAACATTAATTGCATTGTTTTTTATTTTTATTTGATATTGTGTTAGTACATTCGGTGTTACCTTTATACATTTTTAAACAAATAAATGCGTTTCGTAAACAAATTTCCCTTTTAGAATGGAAATAGTAGGATAGGATAGAGTGTGAAGCTTAAATTGCGAAAGTTCTCGCACGGGTTTACGGAGGAAGTAGGCAAAACTTGTGCTATAGCACAACTACAACTCAAACAACAAGCTTTTTAAAACTCAAATAAAATAGCTTGAAATAAATGATCAACAAAAATCAAAATGTTGTAGCCTACAAAACTACGTGAATTAATTTAAAAAAGCAACCGAATTTAAATTTATAGAAAGAATAGCGCAAGTTACTCCACAACTGCCAACGATAACAATACATTTATTTATTTTTGTCAAAAACAGTTAAAAACTGTGATGTGCTATCTGTATGTGGTATCTGGAAGTTTGTACATCAATGCCCAGCGGTAAACTCATACTGCAAATAATACACTGTTTGATATTAAATGTAAGGTGTCGGTTCGCTAAGATATTCAATTCGTAAGCATCGTTTGAGCAACATTTCGATGTACCGAAGTGAAGTCTAAACCTACTGAATTGTTTCTAATGTTAACAAATGTTATTTATTACTAAAAAATGAAACAATTGATGTTATTATTTTTTGGCTCGGAATTGCTTTTCTAGAAGTACGTAAGAACGCAGAAAATAATCCAATTATTTTTAGTATACAAATACAGTAATTTTTCAATTTTCGCTCCCCAGCAAGCTGGCATCCTGCCTCTCCAAAACACTCTCTGTTCCTCATAACAAATCCAGGAAAGTTAAATAATATTGCAAAGAGTAGGGCTGTACTTGCCCGATCCTCTATTTTCGCATGGAAAACTTTACTTGGCTTTCTCGAGAGTAAATACCTTGTTTAATATTTTTGTGTCTATCAAGGAAAACGAAGAGCCAACTGTCAAGGAAGATTGAATGATTACTTCAAATGTCAAATGTATTGAAAAGTTGTTTCCAACAACAATTGCATTATTTTTATTTTTGTTTGATTTTCTGTAATTACGAAGTTCCATTTACACATTTTTAACAAATAAAAACATTTCATTAACAACTTTCCTTCTTAATGGAAAGGATATGGAAAAAGATAGGGAAAGGTTGGGGATTAAAATGCAAGAGTCCTCACACGGATAAGCTAGTCCTGTTACTTATTCGTAAACATGTATTATGGCTTTCTCTGATACTTTTTGCATGTATGTCAAATAATGAATTTTTAATTTTTTTCATAATAAATATCCCATTCGAAAAAGAAATCTCTATTTAATTGAATATATGAGTAGTATTAGCGTGACTGAGTGAAATTTTGGGAATTTTGAACTAGCGTTTTTCAAAACGGCGACGAATTTCTCCATAATTGATGTTCCAAGATATATCTGACTGAACTTGAGGCACTCCGAATTTCAAATGGAAAAGTGAGTATTTGGGGTTGCTTTATATGAAACCTCTTCGACATTTTCTCAAAAATTCTTCATATTGTTTTCCTTTAAATAGATAGGGTACCTACGCGTGATGTTTGAGAACCACGAAAAAGAGTGTCACTGAGAAGAGTTATTAGTGGAGCTATATTTTTCATGGGAAGCAATGATAGTTCCCTTATACAACTGTAGGCCTATATGTCAAGAGGGAAAAGGGAGCGGCAAAATCGAAAATGCAAACCCAACTGAATAAAAAGAAACGACGAGAAAGTTTGTGCCATTTTGTAGCACCACTAGTTTTAATTGTCCTTGTCAACTATAGGCTAATAATTGCATTAGACGGGTTTGTCTTATGAAGACAATTGTTGCCAGTTTGGGGGAATAATGCTGTTTGTTCAAATGACCATGTTGAATATGGATTGCCACGAAGTGCAAATATTTGAATCCAGCGGGATACGAACCCAGTACCTGTTTCATATTCACATTTCATCCCATTTATACTAATACTTTTACAATAGCCTCAGTCCAGTTAACAGAAGGTGCCAGGTTCATATCCCGGTGGGTTGTAATAATTGCATTTCGTGGCAAACAATTTTTAAGAGAAAATGTATGGAATTTTTTCTTAAATATTCCTATCATTATAAACAGTTCACAGCAGAGACATGCATTTTTCTTGTTTTGTGATATTTACTCCGTATTAGTGAGAAGCCCACTCTTGATGGGTGGCCTAGGGCCCTTCCCTTAAGCCGGTTCTGCGTCTTTTGCTTGACGTTTTCAGGAGTTATCAGATTGAAATACAATAGAAACGCCGCGATACGGCATTTTGAAATTCTTAGAATAATTTCTCATTGCTTGGGCAGTGTTTCAGGTTTCATGGAACGGTAATCTGGATTGTTTAATTTGTGTTCACGTATTACCTTTAAATGAATTTTTTCGCGTCTAATGCGCTACGATTATCAATAAGTTTCGCAAAAGATGGTTGAAATAGGTTAATATGGACAGAAATTGTGATAGTTGGCCAGGGCCGGATTTAAGTATTGCGGGATTCCCAAGCAAAAACTTGAGTTGCCACGAAGACCCCCGTAAAAATAGATCTATCTTTAGTAAATAAAAAACTAATCTTAATGTAAGTACTTCCTGTACAAATATAAATTAATACTAATAACTTTTACATACAATTTTACTTATATTTATTACATTAAATACTTTTTATGTTACAAAATAAGATATTATGCATATTTTTCCGAAGCGCGTGACCCCTCATGGATTGGGGCCACCAAGAAACTGCTTGTTTTGCTTGTAGATAAATACGATCCTCACGGATGCGAGAAAATAGTACTATTGAAGCTCCACTATACTCCGATTTAAACGCAGTGTCACTTCAAGGTCATGAGCTGGACGGAAAGGGACAGTCATCTAATCGGGAGCTTCGTTTGGATAATTTTGCCTGATTGAATGACAATGTTCTCCTCCCCTCCCAACTAGTGACCTTGAAGTGCCACTATGTTTAAAACGGAGTATAGTTTAGTACTGCTAACAAATTGGTAATCAACACCCAACTCTACTCTTACCTATACTAGCGAAAGGAGAGCTCGACAAAACGTGCGCATAGTGAAGCTATATTTACATCCAGAACAAACAAGGGACCATCTCAGCATCTGCTTAATACAATGTCTAGAATTACGTCACATATTGTGGGAAAGTGGTGGTTATTACTCGCGCAACTTTTCTTGAACGATGGATTGAAGAAATGCGGGTAGAGTGGTGGTATTAGTTACGAAATCGGCCACTAGATTTCATGAAGCAATGTCTATCGTTGGAGGCTCAATCATGCCTTCGCAACTTTCTCAATAATTGGCGTTCTAACTTTCTCACGCTGTGAGCTTTTGCCTTCAACTTATTGTGCCAGAGAGGGGGAAGCAAGGTCATCGTTCAAGAAAAGTTGCGCGATTAATAGCAACCTCTGCCATGCGCGTCAGCGATTCCTACAGAATTAGACTAGAGAAGTTTGTGGCCGTATTTGACACAGTTTTGTGTTTCATCTCACGTATGTTATTTACAGATTTGTTTTTTTCGGTTTGTTTAGATTCTGACTGCACATCTCGTTAACAAATTTAATTTAAATGTATTATTCTACCAGGTATATGATTATGAAGTCACCATCTTTTCATTTTGAAAATGGATCGAAGTAAATATTATTATGAGCATTGCGATGATGCTGAGGTGCTTCTTAATAATAAAATTAAATCTATGAAATATATGGATCCACATGCCCTTTCATCTGATACGAAAGGTTCTAACGAATTTCGGGCCCCTGTGCTATTCGAGTAGAAGTGACTCCCGTACATTTTTATAAACTTTTAAATATTTATTTTTGAAGATAATATTAATTATCATTGACAGAAATATTATCTACATTTAACTCTAATAATCTTTGGGACGGGGATCCAGAATGTTCATAAACCCAAACTCCAAAACGTTCGTAATTATTCACGGAGTGGATGAATTTTCAACTCTAAGTTAAGTAGAATTAGGTATAATTTAACGTATTAAATATAACTAGCCGAATGTGGCATTGCTGAAGCTTTAAACTTTATGTTGTTTGACTTTTTTTTCTTCGGTTCTGACTGCCAGTTTAGGTGTATCGTCAGCGTTGCGAACTAACCACTTAAATCTTGCAATTACTTTGTAACATTGAACACGATTTCTACCTTCGGCGTTCCTGAACTTCGGTAATGTAACTGTTTCATAAAATTTACTTCAAGGTTTTTTCGAAATGTTTTTCTTTCAATTTGTCGTAGTACATATTTTAAAATCAACCGCGTGACGCGCGCCCGCCAATCGCGGGAAATGAAGCGGGGGAGGGTCACGTGACCCGCGAAGCCTACGAGGTGAACTAAAGACGCTAGCTCGTTCATTCTCAATTCTGATCCTATACATTCAACATTATGTTTTCTGCATTCTGACCCTGCACGTTAGGATTCCAGAATGCCTTGCCTCGTCTCATACGCCACATCTCACACAGACTCGGGAGCGCTCACTTTGAGCAATCTCATTGAGCCATAACGATAAGTGCCCGACCGAGAACAAGAGTGACGGCGGGCCGGGGCGCGAGTTTCGCAACCGTGAATTGTCGCCAACGCAGTGGCGCCAATCAACGACGCCGCGCCGCACAGACGCTAGCCGACCGACGCTCCCGTAACTGGGGCCCCTGACCACCGGAAAGACGCAGACTGCCACCCGACCGCCGCGCCGACTAACAAAGGGTCGAGGTAGGGAGCAGACTGCCACTGACTGACCACTTCCAGACGCCGGGGCTCATGACCGACCGGAAAGACACCGCCCGGCGGTCAAAGATGGAC
Organism: Gryllus longicercus; assembly: GCA_038098605.1. NCBI lineage: Eukaryota > Metazoa > Arthropoda > Insecta > Orthoptera > Gryllidae > Gryllus > Gryllus longicercus. The sequence continues at coordinate 49,973 of JAZDUA010000339.1, read as the reverse complement.
ACTGGGCAGTATGGCCGTTTAAGATAGTTCGTAAGATTTATTTTAGCATGAGGCTTCACCTCGGATACAAAAAACAAAGATGATTAAAATAATTTCAAGAAAAATGAAACAATGCGTTTGAATGTCGTGGTAGCATTAGAATTAGCCCCATCACTCATGCCTCCCTCTAGGAAGTCTACCGACGGAGCGGCCGGGGCAACGCTGAATCGGAAAAAGTCTGGTGAGTCGGGGTAACCACGCGGAGTAGTGGTTACACTTCAAATACTTTTTTTTTCCTTCTTTTTTTTCACAGGTTTCGAATATTTCAAAGAACTTCATATTGTTATCATTGTCGGTCTCAACTTCTAAGAAACAACCTACTTCTCTGCCTTCTGAAATTTCTTCACTAAAATTTTGTTGATCAAGAATTTCTTTTTCACGGTAAAAACCTTCCTGTGATTCCTCTATTCTTAAAATATCACAATCTGTTCTTTTCTCTTCCTCCTGAGATTCAGCTTCTTCCTCTTCCAACGACACAAATCCACGACTCATCATACAATCGATTTTTTTTTTCCCAATAACATACCACCTCAACCGATATTTATTATCAAAGGCGGTAGGTTCGTCATTTGAGACACCCACGAATATAGGAAAATAAATTTTTCAAAATGTCTTGATTTATTCTCTATGTTAAAACATATTCAATTCCATATTTCATTATCAGGTAAAAACACATTTCAACCAAAGATATATTATTCATCAAAATTACACTTTGGAAATGTATTAATGGCGATTTCCAACTTTCATTTTTGATTGTCACTGACTTCCGGTAAGTTGTCAGTTGATTTTCTAAGTTTACACCAAAACCATTGAGTCCTGGATGAATTACGAATTTACTTTTAGCATTAAAAATATCAAACCAAGCATTCAGAAGTTTCTGATTGCTTGCATTGATGATACTTCCCAATCACAATTTATTTTTAAATCCATTTATTATAGGCCATTCAGTTGCTTTAAAAACTCTTTCTGAAACAATGTGTACTGCGGAATACACTTTTTGTCTTTCCGAACTTTTGATTTGTAGGTGATATGAGGTAATGGTTTGAGCAATCTGGAGGTCTTGTGTAGACGCTGCCAAAAGTTGCTTGATACTTTGATTTGTTTCCCATTATAAAAAAATCCATTACCAAGGAAATGAGTTTCAAGAGGTGAGGTGCACCATCAAAAATGTAAACTTTTATACTTCCATTCATACGATGGGGAAAAAGGCACTTATTTACTAGTGTATAAACCAATTTCTTTGATCCTAGGTGTATCATATCCATACCAAATGAGTTGTTTCCATTGTCCAACCAGTCTCCTTGCCATAAACTGTAATCAGTTTGGTACTTGGAATTAGGTTCAACTTTCTTCTTCCTTCCATCTTACTTGAAAAACAAATTTCATCTAATGAGAGAGACACTATTAATGAAGGGTTAGTAGAATTAATACCTTATTTATATAACCTCTGCTAGAAGACCATCCTCCACATTAAAGGATAAAGTCCACTTTCGAAGGGTAGACAAGACAGGAAATGGATATTCTTTCTCCTTAAATACCCGTATGATTTAGCACTTACACTTCTTAGTGAAATTGCTGAGGCAATATTTTGTGGTGACCAATGTTTACTCTTTTGTTGGGTATTAAGTAGCATCTTAATTTCACCTGGAGTAAAAAAATTGTATTAAGTGGTACTCAACCTATCCTGTAGGTAGTAATAGTTTTTAAAGATTAGTTTTCTGTTTTCAATTGGTTTTCCAGTTTATTTTAGATTTCTAAGGCAGAAACTCTATTATCTAAAATCTGCATATCTTCCATTATTATTCTGAAAAATATTTTGCACTTTCAAATTTTGTCCAAGTTTGCTTGTTTTAGTATGCACATTCCCATAATTTTTCAAAACTACCAGAAGCAGAAATTAACTCACATTTCACTTATCGATATTGTTAATAGTCATGCTATCAAAGTCTCCTAGCATTTCTCTAGCAATTACATGCCTTCTTTTCTGCACCCTTGCATTTCTTTATTTCTCTGGGCAACTTTTCTGTCGGTATTACATCCACTTTAAAATTTGTAGATCTTTCAGGATTATAACCGAATAATTTTTGTTTCAGTTGGACCATGAAATCATCTTGTTTAAAATGCATTGAAGAAATTAGTGTTAGATAAAATCAATCATATTAATTTGTGAAATAATACATATAAGTTGTGATTTTCACAGTTCGTTCACGTAACTGTTCTAATACTTATGTTAAACAACAGCATTTTAACGTCTGTGTTGAAAATTTTCGTTAAACACCGTACTTTCTCCCACTATTTTCAATATTCTACCCCATACCTCATTGCTCTATCTTCATTTTGCATTCCCTCTCACACCTAAATTATTATCATTATTTTTCTGTGTACCCAAATGAAATTGTAAATAAAATATACAAAATTATTAGTGACGTTCCAGATAAAATGTACTTGTAGCTCTTTGTACCATCATATTTATCACAATTTTATTGGCATAAACAAAATTGATGTTAAGATACCAGTACTCTTTATATTGTTCCTTAACACTGCCAGTATTGTGTTTAATATTACTGTTATTTGCTTATAGTGTAGTGTGCTTTTCTGGTGTTAAAATTATTTCTCTTCCTGTTTTTCCTCTTCATTTTCATTTGTTTCCTTTCTCTTCCACTTTTCTCCGTAAATTGATGTTTGGCCCTAAGGCGCCATCCTGATTGAGGTTTTCTGGGTTTACTCAATCGTTTAAGGCATATGCCGGGAGGGTCCCTAGATTTGTTCTCCCAGATATGTACAACTTGTCCTCTCCTCTTAAAATCTTACTACTCTGTATGTATGTACAGCAAAAAGCGAAACAGCACCGCAAAACAAAATCTGCCGCTGAATAAACTCTGCCAATCCGCCCGCCTGCCACGCAGGTCTAAACGTGATAATAAGCCAACACAACGCGAAACATCCGCTGCGGATATTTCACGTCGGTCTGTGGGAGCCTTTAGACCAAAAAAAATAGCTTTGAACTCTTAATCCAAGACTGCATTAAAATAGGACACTGAATATGTGGCGGGCAGTTTGAGACTCTACATTGGTGTGACATCTTATGATCGCAATAATGCAAGTGTTTGAAGATGGTAATCAAATGTTAAATAACGACAGTTCATTATTTTCGTTACTTCAAAAATATAGTATCCGTGGATATTAAGTTAATAAAAATCCTAAAAAAAATCCCAGTTTTCTTGCCTGTAGCTACCCTGTAACTGATGAGCATGAAATGAGGCCATACAACTTTAAATATAAAGTAAATATACTAATGGAAAACAAACAATTGATTACGCACTGGTGATGGGTAAATTGCTTGGGAACAGTTGTGGGACAATGAAAGATAGTCAGTTGAGAAAAGTTGCTGAATGGCGATGTAATTGGCTATCAGAAGATTGAAATGCTTTTATCAGTCTAATTGAAATATATAGCAGTATGTTCATCAAATCACCATGGACGAAAGTATTGAAGCATATGCAGAATGGCAACTAAACATTAAAAATTGTATCAACTGAAAATGTACTTGGCACCTTGTAATGTAATACCTTGAAAATATATACAGCACTTCCATGAAAGTATCCATTTAAGAATGTGAATAGATATTTATCATAAGAAAGGTTTCCACAATGACTACTAATTTACAAGCACCTTTTTTTTAAGTATTATATTCTGAAATGCATTTTCAATGAAGCTGTACAAAGATACAAAAATACCGACTAAACAGAAAAATGTAATACGATGTATTATCTGGATTACACTCTGGGATGTCAAAATTGAATTTTCAAATGGAAAATTCAAATGGTAGTTCAAATGGTAATTTCAAATGGTAGTTCTTGGCTTTAATAGTTTGTCATTTCAACTTCTTAGAAAGCCTGTAGGTACATAAATGCAAAGTATTTAAGCAGGTCTTAAATGTTATACATTGGTGAATAAAGTATGCAATATATTTGAATTGCTCTTTCCAAATGTTCTTTCATATCATTCTTTACATGCAAAAAATGAAGTTAAAAAATAAAGGCAGATGAATATAAAACTAAGACAAAATCAAAATTAAAGCTCTTCAGATATTTCATAAACGTATGCACAAATTTATGTATTAATTATTTAAGTATTATTATGTAATTATTTATGTATTATTATTTATGTATTATTATGTAATTATTTATGTATTATTATATTATTATGTATTATTTATTATGTAAAATTGTATCTATTTTTAAAGTACAGAATTCTCCACCCCCATCAAAGTACTTAGTCTTCTCTTGGCATTGCACCACCTGCCTTCATCCCTGCTTCACTTCTGCATTTTATTGAAATTTAATCTGAAGTAAAGAGATAGTCGGGCACAATTTGAGCTCATAGTAACAATATTACAGTTCAGAGTGAAGATAATTGACATTCAACTAAAATTAACAATCTTCGGCACATATTTGTGAACAGCTTTCGTATTTCATTAAAATATTCCATACAATATAATGTTCATTTGGGAGAGAGGGGGGTTATCACACTAGTAGTCGTTCTATTTCCTGTTGAATTGTAGTTATTTGCGGTTTTAACTGGGAGCCTTCATTCACCACTATTGAACAAGCAACAACAGGTCGAGATACTCCACAGGCACGTCCAAGAGCTGTAAAAGCAGAAGAAAACACATAGTAATTGAATAAAAACAAAAAGTAGAATGGCACAAAGTTACTCAACATAAAATATAAGAAACACCATCTCCCTCAATATCTGCCGGGGTCACATCCATTCACATGTTTGCAAAATATTACCTTCATGCCTGCAACATACGAAGATTGCATTTGATGTTCCAATTCCCTTTTATGAGTACTTGATATGTGTAAAGCAGCAATGAGTTTGCGGATTACAAACAGCCTTCTATCGAGGCCAATGTTGCAAGAAAAGAGCATTTTAAGAAAAGGAGATACAATTCTATTTATTCTTTGTGTGAATGTACAGAGACTAGTCTAGGGTATTACCTTCCGCAATTTACATAGTAATGATAAGTGTACTTCCACTAGAAGCGCTGGTCTTCTTGATTTAGCCAATTGTCAGTTTCCCATTCATGTGAAAATAATAGTATATAAGAAATAAAGAAAACAATTTTAATATTGCAATAATGAAACAATCTGCTCTAGTCAAAAGTTTAGCTACCACTTGAGATTCTTGAGACAGATTCTGTATTCTTATAAGAAAAAATAGAATTTTTCAAATTTGCATATCCAGTGGTGAAAAATATTGTGAATATCATTCTCACAAAATCAGAATAATTAAAAAAAATACAATCCATTCTTTCATACCACTCATACATTCAAATTTATTTTTAAAAATTCAATGAAGCCTACAGAAGGGGAACGATCCTATTAACAAAATTAAGTCTTCTAAATGTGCATGAATAATATCTTGAGCTACACTTTTGAACATACCTGCACACACATGATTTAATAAAATATTTTGTTCACTTTTCATTAGCATCATATGGCAAAGTTTAATTCAACAGTGATCAATCCATCCTTCAAGACCACCAATATTAACTCTTTAATAGTCATGAAAGTTACAGAATTTACTTATGAATAATATTTTAATATTATTCCAAATGCAATTTACCAAGTGGTAAATAATAAGAGAAAGTTCTGAGAACATTAAAAAGACCATTGATATTCCTAACCAGCACAGTAGTGTAATGGACAAGAGTTTTACTCCAATTAAAACAGAGGGCAAGTTGACAGTGATCAGCTGGGACACTTATTCAATTGGCAGCATAGCAGATCTAGGTACTACAATTAAGAAGACAAAAGAAATAGATTAAAGGCTATCAGAACAGAATTAATGATTCTGCCATTCTTATATCCTGCACATTAACAGTTCCAGAAAGGCTCCTAATGAACAAGAGGGTTTTTAGTCCAGGACATCCAACTCTCAGAAAGAGACTTGTATCCTGAATTTGGCAAGAATTATGTTGTCTTCAAAAAGTGAGATTTTACCTTTAAGTACTGGAAACATAAAATAATGTAAATCCAGTGCTAATTATCCCAATTTCTTCAAAATACCTAGCAATTCCAAGTTTCACCAAAAACTTTTAATTGTAACTTAAATTCATAAGCATGAAAGTTTTGTTTTATCGTGAACATTCAACAGATGTGTATCAATGATAGAAAAGCTTTGAATTCACAATATTTTCACCAGGATTCCAGGCCAGCCAAGAACAAAAGTAGTCATGTTAATAATTTTGGCTAAAACTAGGTTATGGTAAATTTATCTGAACAGGTGAGCATCTATAAATTCTTAAGACGTTTATGAGGTTTTTTGTTGGTGCCGCATAATCAAAGTACCACTTTAGTATTGGCAGATGTTTTTTTTAATTTTAGTCAATTCTTAAGCAGTCTAAAAATCAAATTATGATTTATACCATAGACCACTTTCATTGCAGGCTAGCCACATCCAATATGAAATGCCAGGTGTTGCAACAGAAGGTTAAGAGTGTCTCCTTTCTAGGTCAAAGGATTCATGATGCTTATCCATTTGAGTCTTATGGAATCAATACTTAAAGATTTTTTTGTACAGGAAGTGGTTACAATGACAAATCCTGAGTGCCATAAGGGTGATTTCCACCAATGTCAATATTTTCATTCATATTTACTAAGAGCCACTGTTCAGACACTATGTACAAGTGTTAACTTAGCATTACTGAAGGAATCCAGTAACAGCAAAATATCAAAAGTAAATAACATTGTTTCATATACCATTCTCAAATTTTACAATTTCATCATACTGCTGTGATAAAAATGTATACAAAGCCACACTCCAATGGATTACGCAGTTTCTCAAAGCAGAGTGCAAACAGCACACTTTCTTAAAATGTGAAATTTTAACAAAACATGCAGTTTAGAATGTAGCACAACAATCCTGTGGTACATGATTAGCCAAGTTCTAAAATCATCTTTCCTCAGTTGTTTTAAGTAATCCCCTTACAGATTTGCAGTACTTTCACCAACAAACACTTTCACAGGTTGATAACTTCTACTGCAAAATGCATTCACTAAATGAAAACCTTGCGGTTGCTATCAGTTTTTCAGCCCTTGGAAGAGTTACACTCATGACTGCAGATTCACCCTCCTTACACTTGCAGTCCCATGTCCTGTAGAGCAGATCTACAAATTTAAAACGACTCTGTTAGAAAGATGTGCATCACATGTCTGATTCCCAGAAGGGATGAATCTTCTTTTGAAATAATGAACCAAAAATACACAAACATGTTTGCATGAACATCTTTGTTGTGGTAAGTGCTCCCAGAAAGCAAGTTTCAACACATTTTTTCCACAATCAAGAGAACACCATGAAAAATTTATTAGAGCCTATGATGGGAGATTATAGAACTTTCTGCCTCGGTTCGGGAGGGCTCAAGTTCCCAATCATTGCCCTTAGCCTTTAATCAAATGGTCCAGGCATATGAACATTAGACTCAAAGTTTGTAAAAGTCACTAAGAGAAGGGTGCAAAAATTACTTAAATGGAATAAATGCAATATTTACAAGTAATTATGAATTTTGACTATGCTAGAAAATAAAACCCAAAATAAAATTGTACACTTATTACCATGAATTGCAATGGCGCAACTACATTTATGTTTATTCCAATGCAAGTTATACTTCACAAGTGACTGGACCACTCAACCTTTCAGGCCATTCCGCTATCCACCACCTGCGGACCCGCCCAGTAGCTGAGGCTCGCCCTGGGACAGTAATCTTTGGCAATGGAAAGGGTATGTTTGCACGGAATAAAATAATGTGTAAGAGACTCTCAAAAAGCTGATAACTATATAAAAATGTATCAAAATATAAACATAATCGAACATACATAGTTTAAAAAATTACTTAATTACTTAAGAGTGCCTTCCTGAAAACTGACCAATCAAGAATATTGCGAACTAGCAGCATGCAGCAGAAAAATGCAGCTGAATAAAAAAAAAAATCTATTGTATAACCCTGCAAAAATATTAAATATTTTAACAAAACAATTTTCACAAATACTGCAGTAACAAAGTCCAGTATGTATTCAGTACAGCATTTTTCACACATTGAGAACATAAATGTTGCTGTTCCATTATGAACAGGGTGGCCAGTGATTTGGCTTTTTTGGAACTTCAGGTTTTCCACCAGCTTTTCAGGTCCAAAAATATAAATTTTCTAGATGCACACTACATCTCTTTTACTGATTATTACTTAACCATACACTGATACTACACACTTCTCTTTCAACCAATTAATAGAATGCAGAATTTTGTTCAAAAACTAGCTTTAACAAATTTTAATCCAGGAAACACCTAATAATTATAATTAATATTCAAAGCTCGCTTATTTTAAGAAATTATTCTTTCAGCCAGATATGTATTGATATTAATGCAGGATGTGATGTAGTGTTTTCCTTACATTTGATTTGGAAAATTGTCAATCCTACCGCAAACACTGAACAAGCAAGAAGGAATATTTGTTAAAGTTTATGTTCTATTAACGACTTCACTAAAGAGACGTCATGAATACAATGGAAAACTGTAGATTATCTGACACCAAAAGTATTACAATATTTAAATGTTTTTGAATGTATCCATTAATTGAATGAATTATATACACAAAGCAAGGTTGTGACATTGATGTTTTTATAATGTCCATGTTTTTATAAAACATTGCTAGATTTAACATCGATATTTTGAAGCTAATTTTTTTTAACATCTATGTTGAGTGTTTAATCTTTTTATGTGGTTTATCTTTTTTATGTGAAAAAAGTCCATAACATTCTTCAGACCAGACAGACTTCACGTAAAAAAATAAATCGAGTTGTCATCAATAAAGAAGAGTATATTATTTCTGAACAATCGGATCCGATAAGCCAAGTTTTGTTAATTGCTCTGATGACTTTTTTGGGTTCATTTGTCAGTTAAACCTCACTTAAAAATTAATAACCGAGACCTCTTTGAAATTAAATCACCCCCATGTTAACTTCGCTGGTTACTAATCCAATTTTATAAACTTAGATGTTTAATAACATTGATAGTTTCGTGTCAAAGTTCTAACTTTAAGCAACAATGTTCAAAAACATTGACTTTTCGTTGATGTCGTATCCCTATAACTGAGGTGACAAAAAGTCCTGCGACACATCCAAATATCATGTGGGACCTCCATTTGCACGTTATGCGTGTAGCAATCCATGAAATATTGAATTCCCTAATAATTTCCGAAATGGAATGTCCCATGGATCTAGCTCCAACTAGCATTCCACGTTCGAAGTCTGAATTCCAGTTGTGTAGCCATAATGTCAGAAACCTTTTCACATAAATAACTTGGGTACAAGTGAAAACTCTGCCAATACACTGCTCCTTTTTACCTTTTGTACACTATACTACTGCCAACTGTAAATTTTCATATTTCTATACCACAAATATGACCAGTACATCCAGCCATCAACTTTCGTGAAATTAGGGTGCATCAGACACGCGCATTTTATTTCATTGATTTTGTTATTTCACTCTTTTGCTGTTAAAGTGGCACATGGGTGATAATATTGGAGACTTTTGTTTATTGATAATTTAAAAAATATTGGTCCAAAATGAGCACTTACTCCAAAATGATTTTTTGTAATGAAATTGACAATGCTTACTTTGTAATCTGATATGTCTAATGCAATGCTCTCGAAAATTTCAGAATAGTACCATGACTAGAATACCCATCAATAAGCACAGCTTATGCACCAGTGTTGATAGCTTTAAGACTTTTTGCTAAGGACAGCTTCATCTTGTGGTCGGCAATTGCAATGAAATTTTGCATTCACGTGATCTCATTCTATAAATAGAACTTTTCTTTTGTAATTACCTAACTACAATCAGTGTGGTATTTGTACAAGATGCCTCAGCAGAAGGGTAAGAAATTTTTCATTCTTGCATACTACAGAGAAAGTTATACAATTGGTAATTTTGCATCAGAAAAATTCATATTGCAGGTCCCTTATACTGAAAGTGGATATTTCCTGTCTCTATATGAAACAAATTACTTCCTCCAACACTTTCTAAACTCAGAATCCACATTTTGAGGGTCCTTGTTACCAAAAAATTGACAAAAAGTTGACGGCAAAATGTGTGTCCGTCAGTCTGAACAATGCTAGCAGTTAAACTGTAAGCTAGATTTTCACTGAAATTAATATTCGCTACTTGATCTGGCTGACATCACAGTCCATTCAAATTGAAATTTTGATTTTCATTACGAACATTTTTTCTAAAGATATGGCTACAAATTTTTTTATTAAGATTTGTCATAGAATAATGGGTGCTTAAAATTAGCATAGGGCTAAGTTTAGTTAAATTATCTGGTTTCGAAAATTCCGAACGATAAAAAATTTGTCAGCGTTTGCGTACAACTACAAAATTGTTTTTCTTCTGAATAAAAATAAACCAATACCAATCTACTTGGAATATAGATCATATGTCATCACTAGGGGGCGGATTGTGGCGACCTAAAACATTGCCAAAAATGATCAGTAAAATGCTCTTAAAATGTGCCCTTAAAACAAAGAAAATTGATGTAAAGCATTTGATGATGACTTGACAGCTTGAGTTGATCTGACAAGCGTTTCAGATCAACTCAAGCTGTTTGATAAGATACCAATGTAATCAAGGCTTCTCCCTTTTGTTCAAGTAAACTCAACTAGCAAACTTTGGGTTTGGTCTGTTCTTTAAATAAAAATATCTGGCTTTATTGCGGAAACGGCCGAACAGACAATGACGCCAAGAAACGTCACTGGAAAAGTATAACCAAGTAATAAGCGAGAACGATTACGTTATCTTAGAGGCGCCATGTGTGTTAAATTCAGGGTTCAGGTTTGTTTAATTTTGTCACTATGCAGTGCATTTTAACTAGTTTCAACTCTCCATTTTTTGATCTTGGACAAAACCACAGGACGCAAGGATAGGTTTGTTAGTGTCACCCCATGCAGATATGCATACTATTCACAAACAATGCAAGTTATAAATATGGTGTGTTTAGATGAAATATTAAAATAAGAGGGAATCAAATATTTATAGTGACATTGAAAGACTGGCTGCATAAAGTGCAAATATTAATGCTTTTATCTACCAGGCATGCCCAAGCCTGGCTTGTGTCTCTTCTAAGTAATGTTGGTAGAAGTTCCTGCAAGCAGATCCAAAACTGGAGCTTACCAATGTAGAAATGTTTAGTTTTTTTTGGTATGTGTGCACATGTTCAGTTTTCAGTTTAACTTATGCATTTTCTGTCACTTGTACATTTTCCCCTTCAGTCCACTGAAAAACTTGCAAGTGAAGTTTTACTGTATAATTTAATTAAGGCCATTTGCAAATACACGGTCACAACACAACTGAAGTAATGAATGTATACTCACTATACAAACACTTGTGATGAGCAAGGTGATATTTACAATGCTATACTCACAGATCAGCATTCACACATGAGCCACTTCTCAAATATATAGATGGGCTGTTCAAGAAAACCAGAATTTATACAAGAAAAATTCCAGTCAGCCAGATTTACAATTATTCTCCAGCTGACCACAACAGGAGAATATGCTCTTTCTGCTAATCAAAATGCTGAACGTCACAAGCTTTAAATATTTCAAAATTTAATGCTGATAAAAATCCACCTTCTCCACAGAGATTTATTTATACTAAGTGTCATACTTGCATTGAATGTCATAATCAAGTTATTCCACTTCTATAGTAACTGAAATGACATAATGAAGTCAAGACTTACCTTGCTTCGACCTCACAAAAACATACGGGACGTTTTTGTCTTCACACAGTAAAGGCAAGTGAAGAAGAATTTCAAGAGGCTCTGCATCAGCTGCCATGACAATGAATTCTGATATTCCTCTGTTCAGAGTTTTAGTGGCTAAAGAAAAAAATATTCAATTAAAACCAACTTTACCAGAGATTAAATATGAAAATTAGGTACTTTAAAAATAATATATTCATCTATTTGGCATTTTCTTTATATTAATAATATTTAAAGTAAAGTTACAATACGTTTATAAATAAAGATCCTTTCGTACAAGAACCTTCAAACACACAAAATCAAAATTTCTTTTGCAACCATTTTATGAACTATTCACATAAAGTAATTTCAATTCAGGCATATTTATCCTAATCATAATAAATGATAAATAGTCATGTTCAGCTTCCCTCAAGACCATGTATACAACTTTCTTGAGTAGGCAACATGAGTGTGGCATTCAAACCAATATTTTAAAAAAAACTTGTACAACCAAAGGAAGTACTCAGTACTTCACATTTCTGCTCCTTTCTAAACATGTGAAGTACAAAAATTATGAAGACCATGACACGTCTAGAAGTACCTATACTTCAATGAAGTCACATGCACAGACAAACAAAAAGACTACATTACCAGGAAGATTCCGAATTGGAAGGTAGGGAAGGAACTTTCCATAACTCTCTACCCGTTTCAGAAACACGTAATCGAAAAGGTTTAATTCAATGTACATCGAATTAAACTATTATTAAAAATTGCCTGTATACTGTTCACAAGTAGATACATGAAAATTGGTATCCATAATTCTTAGCTTACTGCACATTGTTCCACAAATTCGCCCAAAGAACACGTTCAACTTGCAAGACTTACCTTCATTCGCACCTTTCCTAAGTTGCTTATAATTCATTGCTTGTTGGACAATATTTAGAATCTTAGTCGTCAAGGTTGCATCAGCTAGTGGATAAGCTTTCGGATTCACTTCTTCAACCTAAACAAACCAAACAATACATTTTCAAATTAAAAATTACCCACGTGGTAGTTGAATTAAGACCGGCGTGATTCATGTATTTAACGAAATCCATATAACTAATAGCCATTTTACCATTGTCGCTTAAAAATTACGAATATAGCTTCTTGATTCTGAATTATCTCCACAAGTGGACTACAAGCAAATTTTCTTTCTTGAGCGGAACACTCCGAAGAACACCTAGAAGTTCGAACACTCCTATTCCTCCCTCGAGCACAGCACGCGCGATTCTGCTCTGCTCCATAGCGCTTACAAAAACACACGCGGTCTTCTGCAAAGAGTAATCAAATCACAATCAAAAGCGAGGAGTAAAACAATGTTTAGCGATCGCTGCGGAGAAAAAGAGCAATAACAAGGGAGTTTCATGAGATGCCTAGCGGCGGGAGACGCGAATGTACTCGATATTCATTACACATGATGTTAGACAGTCAGAAATGATTTATTTAAACTGCAATAACAAGATACATAATTATAAAATATATAAATATAATATAGCAGTGCACAAATTACATTTATTTATCATTTATTTACCTTTATTTATTTAATTTCATTTATTTATTTAATTTTATTTATTTATTTACAAATAGCCTACAGTTTATTTACATATCAATATCATATTTGGTTTCCGTATCAGCGTAATGGCATCATTTAAAATTGTATTAACAAATTCATAACAAAATACAATTATATATCATAGTTAACAATTCAACACATTAATTCGGTAACAACGTACCATGATTTACATTGCATACACTTATATTTTCATAATCTTTTCTAAAAAGCAGAATCGAGAATATATGCCTTTTTAAAATCATATAAGTTAGATGTTTAGAACGAATCTCATCAAGTTACATCTTTGTTATACTCATAGCGATTGTGTATTCTGTTTGTCTAAATTCGTGTTTTTACAATTTTTGGGTGTTTCATTTTTGGACATTTTAAAGAAGTTAATTCGTTAATTTTAAAAGTGAGTAGTCTTATAAACGCCGTAGATACAAATATTTTCTCGAACTTCAAGTAAACTAGAGGTGCTACAACAGCACATGCTTTCTCGTGGTATTTAAAAGAGATACGTAATATAGAAATTTGCAATTTCTGCCCTACAAACACCCCAGCTATAACTTGAAAACTTCCAATTCAACCAATTTAATCAAAACGCCTGTGGTGCATATATGCATTTATTTCGATAGTCAAGAGAAACAGGCATTTCTTACTTTTAAAAATTAATCAAACAGTAATAAAGTAAACTGTTACAGTATTTGTAGCACTTTATACACAAAAGCAACAAACATTGCACACACGTTTGCTTTGAAGTGAGCTTCCAATTTTTGAATACTATAACCAGCAAAAAAAAAAAAAAAAAAAAAAAAAGGATTAAGTGTGTAGGGAAGATAAGAATGACATCACAACGTTTAATGGAAAGTGTTGGGTCTGCTGTCCTCGTAAACGATTCCTAGAGAATTGGTAAGTTTTAGGCTGTATTATGCGGTTACCGAAGTTTGTGTTTCTTATCACGTTTGTTATTTAGGGCCGGTTTCACCAACAACCGAGAAAAGTTCAGAGTAGTTACCCGAGAGTAACCATTTACTCTAAGATAGTAACTCTCGAGTAGAATATGAGCGTTTCACCATGCTTCTAGAAGGTTATTTTACTCTTAGAGTACATACTCTCCGATTTACTCCTAAAATCAGCTGAACACACAATTTTTGAGAGCGATTCAAGAGGCTGTGATCGAGAATGATGCTGGGAGCCACTGCGGACCAAAGCGAACCTTTAATTCCTTATATTCTATCATTCATTTCAGTTTCAGAGTTCATGGCGTTATAATCTGGTGTGGTGTTATGGTGGTTTGAGTTAGCATAGTTTGTTTCCTAGTTTCTGTATCTTTATTTCTTAATAACTATTCATTTTTCTTCTCTGGAGACGAGTTACTATTTTGTTAGCAATGCAGAAAAATCAAAGCTGCAGTTCGTTTACCGATGGCAAATGAATTTTCTATAACTAGGAAACGAAAATGTTTAGTTTTTTATATGTTGCTGATCTCGTGTTTTTCTAAATTTTATTATTTGCTGTTTTATTTTTTAAACTTATATTCACCTTTCAACGATTTGTAGTTAAAATGTTGGGAAGGGATTCTGGCACTCAAGAAAACGTGCGCAAATGATCTCCCCCATACGTCACATACAGTTTTTACTGAATAAATAAATGAACATTTCGTAGTACTTGTAGTCCCTGTAGTTATTGTTTTTCCTTTTGTAGTCGTATTCGGTACGTACTATCTTTATTTTGTATTCACATGGGAGAAAAAGAACTTTAGAAGTTCTCTACAGTTTACAATGTATCTGATGAAGTTAAACAACTGATTTCGTCAAACATAACTTCATGCCAAAATCTCGATTGTCATAATTAAAACCAATCCATTCTCTCTCGCACCCTTTGGCTTCGCACTAATGTTCCGAATCATTACTGGAATCGTCTTCAAATGCCATCATTCGTAATCGTCGAACCGTATCAACACTTCGGAAGTACATGCACGTTGAAAACTGAAGTTACACCGTACTTTACCCGACGGATTTTCGTAGTGTTAGTTACTCTCGAATTTACTCTCGTGTAAGCGATTTACACTCGAGTAAAGTGCTGGTGAAACGCTCCAAGAAGTTACTTTCGAGTAAACATGATTTACTCCAGAGTAAACTCTTACTCTTTGTTTGGTGAAACCGGCCCTTACATTAATATGTTTTCTCTGGGTTTATTCAGTTTCTGGCTGCGCATATCGTTCATAAATTTTATTTAAAAACCACTATTATATCAGACATTCAAATGACTATCTTTTCACCTTGAAAATAGTTCAAAGAAATTAAATAACCTTAGCGGTGTTTTTAAGGTGCGAATTTGAAAGAATGAAATGTATGAAACATTTGGATCCACGTGCCCATACTTGAGATATAAAAACTGCCAACGAATTCCGGGCCCCAGGCTTCTCGAGTAGATGTGACTTGAATTGAAATGAAGTATTGCCTTATTGTAAAATAAGTAGTTGTAGGGAGACTCGGGCCATCAGACCCGCTCCTCCGTCTGACCATGCAAATTTCGCTACGCTCCTTTCACCAACTAGCGGAGAAAGGAGGTATTTCTTGGGCGACGAACAGGCGATTTGAATTTTGCTCAGAGGCAACATTTAGGCTTGAGGATCTTTTACAAGCAAGTAAATCTGCTAACATGGGACAGTCGGCTTTACTTTCTCACCGAAGGAAGACGTACGAAGGATTTTTTCGCCATTAAAAATCCACGGCGTCGATCGGGTTTGAACCCGCTATATGCTAACCGTTACACCATCGCGCCGACTTCTTCGTATATTTTTCATGGCTTCTTCCGTATATTTTTATAAACTGTCTAAATGACAACTTATTTTTTGTGAGAGTATTGTCCTGTTTATGGGCTGTTTATATTGTAAAAAATGTGGAAAATATATATACCTTTGAAGGTGAAATACTTAAGAATGTCAAGAATATGTTAAGTCGTTCTAACTGCGAATTACGAAGTTACTGGAACCTGTAAATGGCCACTACTGACTTTAATTAATCATCTAACTATTCTTGCTTCAAACCAAAAATCCACTTTTGATCTCTTTGTTCTGAGGGTGCTACTATTTTACCAGGGCCGGTTCACTCAATGTTAAAAGGCGGAGGACTTAAGTTTGTTTCCTCAGTCACGGGCCTGGTGCAGATAGCGCAGCGGTTGCGTTTTGGCGCGCATTAAAAAAAAAAAGTGCGAAATTACTGGTTGTGGTGCATGTAGGGAATATCCATTAGTATTATCTGCTTTTCTTGATTTACTACAATGAATTATTTTTATTATTTGCAGATGGGTAAATGTTCCGTAAGAGGGTGCACAACCTCTTGGAAGATGCCCTTTCATAAACTCCCCAAAAATCAACAAATGCGTGAACGATGGTTGAAAAACATAAATCGCCAATATTTAATTGGTAAATTATGTATGAAATATTATAAAAGTGAAAAAAAATTGTATGTTCGAAAAAAATTAATCAAATATGCACACTTTGATACAATTTATGAGACAGAACCTCCCTCCTATAGAAGATATATTTTTTATAGTAGAAAATTTACAACCTGCCCAATAAATGGGGATCTGTAGACCATTAAATAATTTCTTGGTTACATATAACAATTTTTAATGAATATTTAACGTGAATACATAGATGAAAAACGGGAAGAAATTGGTATAAATGTCTCATTATTTTGTAAATACGTATTAGTAATAGGAAACAAAAATGAAAAATTGGTCCAGTTTTCTAACCATTGGAATGTTGATACCTGTTCAATTATTTGATGTCAATTTGTTTATATTAAAATCTTCACTTATCTTAGATCCTGACCTTGGAACACCATCATTTTGGATTTCTTCATGAATTGTATCCAAAGAAAAACAAGAAAAAAGACAACAAAACAACAAAGAAAGTTGAGTAGACTAGAAAAGGCTGGATTTTATTAAGAGAAAAGGAAGATTCATGATGCAAAATAAGGTACACTACAACCCAGTGTAGTACCTGCAAGATATACACTTCTGGAGAGCTTTGGAGAAAAATACGTCATTCATGTAATGTGTAACTGATGATACTGATAGTTGATTGTAATTATAATTTTGTGATTAGCTTGAAGAACCCATTATATATTTTTGGTAAGGCTGAAAAAAGTGATTTTTGTTTTTTAATTTTAAAAATCTGATGTTTTAAAATTTAAATCAGATTAACTCAATTTAAATAATATTTTTAAATATTGTATTAGATGTTTTTACTTAAAACCAAAATTGTAAAGTGATTTATTTATCCTTAATTACTTTAAAAGCAGAAAAAAGTTTATGAAAACATGAAGTTTTAAATTTATCATTACATTATTGTTTGTTTGCTATCAAATAGATACTATACATTTGAGGGGGTCTGGTGCAATACCGCCCTAACCCATAAAATCTTTAAATTTGAGTACTTATAGTTCCATGCTCTTAAAACACTTCTTATGTGTTCACATTAGCGAATAAGCTTGTGGCACCACCTATTAGCATGGTTGAGAAAAGAGGAATTCTTCGTTCAAAAAAATTTTACCACTATTTTCTGTAATATTACCTGAATCAAAAAACTGTTGATACTGTTGAAAACAACTGATTTCATCAAAAAACTTACAACAATGTTAGACAGTTTTTGAAATATTAAATTCAATTTAATAATTGTCCTGTTCCTTCCCACTTAATGGTATTTTATCAATACACACAAAGAAAAAGATTAATATTATTAAAATTAGCAAGATAACTACGGTTTCCATTAGTTTTAACAATATTAATTTTATTCTTTTCGTGAGTATCAATAAAATTCCATTTTTATTAATGCTCATATTCTTTAAGATGTACTTTATGTGGCATTAGCAAACATTTTACTCCAAATCTAGAATTACGAATATGCCTGAAGCTTTAAACGCGTTGTTCTTGAAACTAGCTTGGTGTGTGTATTGTTCCTAAATTAGATTTTATCTACAGACAATGAAATGCTGCATAAAAACTATTATATCATGCAAGTTCATTAGTAAATAACTACTACAAATTGTTTATTGTTCATTTCATAATCATGTTAATTTTAATGTATATTACATTGTATTTTTTTCTCAAATTTGTTCAATTATGTGAACAAGTTTAAAAGAAATATAATATATTCTTTATATAAACTGTGTAATTGATTTGTCTTTATCTGTATAACTTCTTTTTTCAAATATTTGAAATTCAAATATTTTCACATATTACAAATAATAAATATTAACTTTAATCATTGATTTTTTTTTTAAATTATCATGTGATTTAAATCATGATTGAAATCATACCAGCCTTAATTTTTGGTGACATTTTTTAGCCAAAAATAGAATTGTAATTTCGATACAATATCAATCATTGGTTCAGTGACTATTTTGTGTAAGTCTTTGAAAACCAAGGAAAATGAAACAAATGTATTAATTACACTAGTCTTATGTTGGGCAAGTCGATTCGCCTTGTAGTTAGTAATAACATACCAGTAAATATGCTTTGTGTTCTTGGATTAAAGAGGGAATTTGCATTGTTAAAAAAAAAAATCTTTTATGAAATGAAAATTTATGGAAGATATAACAATTTCAATTTGGCCGTTTCTCTGAATCTTCTTTAGTGTTGGGAATATTCTTAACTTTACAATAAAATAAACAATTGGCACAGATTTCTTCTGTTTAGGCTGCAATACAAGATTTTTCATTTTGTATAGGTATCCGATTGGTTACTGCACATCATGACTATATTTCCACAAAGTCCACACACACACACACTATCCTCACTGAAACCTCCAAATGGGCAGAACAATATTAAATTGTTTCAGATGACAGAATTTTGACAGTATGTGTAGTAAAATTGGATTAGGTTTGTACTGTAACTATCAATAACATTATTACAGGATTTATTGTTCAGATTATTTATTTACCAATTAAAATTTGGCTACATTTAATTAAAAGTCATCTAAAACATTAACTTTTTGTAGCACTGAAGTATATGAAATATCCGAAAAAGTATTTTACCTAATTTGGACAGTACCTTTAATATTTTTAAATTTTCAAAATAAACTTTAGATATTCAGAGTATATTATTTATTACACACAGTTCTTTTATTACACATTCCAAAACAAAAGGTTTTTAATTGTTCACATTCAAAATTGGTTTGATTATTTATTAATAGATTTCCAGTGCTTGTTAGGCAAGTTTCTCTAAACAAGGCAATTATTATTTGATTTATATGTTGCTGAAATAAGATATTTGTCTACAATATAACGGAGACTAGCAGCACTTGCAGCTTCAAGGGGAAAAAAAAAAAAAAAATTCACTGGCACACATTGTAATAAGATTTTCTTGGAACGTTCTTTTAGAAGACAACAGGGTTGGGCATGTAGGAAACACTGGTGATACAATACCATCTTCTAATGTTGGTGAAGTCAAATTTGTTTATATCTTGCCAGTTATCTCCTCAAAACATACGGCCCCAGAAAGGAGACCTCCTCCCCTCAAATATCACCTCCAGAATGGAAACGTAACTCGTACACCTAAGCAAATTAAATTAATTACATTTCAACATACACTAATGAGAGTGTACCTATTCTAGAAATGCAAACAATAATGAATTATGTACAATTGAAAATTAAACATTTTAAATACCTGGACATTGCAAACAATGGATATATTACAAAACTTGTCCAATACCATACGAAATGATTAGTTAGAAATGATATAATTACAATACTTTTAAACAAATAGAACAGAATAAATGACACATCTACTTAGGTTAGGTTATACTACATGGATTTAAGGATTTTTAAGACTATTTTGCATGGTGTAAATGCTCACAAATGAAATAATCAATTACAATTATGCAACAAGATTCCAAAATGAATTATAAATACTTCCACTACTGGTAGAGCGAAAATCCTAGCAGTGTATTTGTCAATCATCAGATTTAATATCATCTTCCAAAATACTGAAAAATTGAAATTTTAGACATGGCAAATAAATATCGCGACACAATTCCCTCTACTTAAAAGGCATGACATTCTACATACTAACAAAATGCTGAAAAATTTGAATAAAAAGAGTACCTGCCTGCACGCAGCCTGTACGTAACGAAAAACAAACATCGCCAAAATTCACATTGTCAGCTTTTTGAATTACAGAAGTCACACGTTTAGTTCGGCTCACTATGGGCCTATTGTATGGCGCAAAAATCATTACCCCCTTTTTACCGCCAAGTTTCACGCCCCTGTATTTTACTTTCCTGAAAAGTAGGGAAACTAAAAAGAAGTTACCGTCTCCCGCCCTCATCTAGAATCGCACAACACTTGGTTTTTGTGAAAATAAAACTTTATTTTTGAGAAAAAAAAAGAACATCTCAACGTAAGAAAGTGTACCTACCCCAAACAAAAGTTCTTAAACCATTACAGGCGGCAACAATTAGAAAAATTCGAAGAAACGTAATTTGAAACCACGGTTTTGCCATTTTGTGAACTGGCTGTGCGTCTCGCGAAGCGCGGGAAATTCGAATTTACAATTTCTAACTTTCATACTACTAACATACAGAAAGTTTGCCAAAAATATGATTAGTATGATTAGCAAACCCTCTTTACCGACCTTTGCTACATACGAGTAAAAAAAAAAATAAACAAAAAATTGCATTTGTTTTTAAGAAAAAAATGTTTGAAATTTAAGAAGTCGACAATGGCTAAGGTAATATTTACGAAATAGGTGGGTGATTCCGCGAAGATATCTTCGGTGAGGCACGAAATAGAAGAAAAGTGTGCTCATGTAAACAATAAAATACGTTGCGACCATTAAGCCACTATTTTAAATTATAAGATGTGAATATACTCGTATCAAAAAAGAAGACCATAGGACGATTGTGAAGTTCCTTTTTCAGAAACAAGATTGTTTTTTATCGAATAATTTGTAACTATGGAATCTTATAAAATATTTTGTGAAATAAAATTTGTTTCAACGAAAATATTTGACTTATTACTATTCTTCGTACATCTTTGTGACTGGGACAAACATAGTGAGTTCCACGCAACCTACAAAAATATATTAATTGCATAATTTCTTACTACCTAGTCTTTCTCAATCTATAGATTAATAAATTATGTTCTGTGAGGAGGAATAGAAACTGTTAGAAAACAATGTAACTAAACTTAAATAAGAGCCAAGATCTATTAACATGGGTGTCTTTCATGAATACATTTCAATAGGAAAAAGTATACCTTCATTATTGTAGTTGTAGACGCTGAAAAAGTTTAAACTTTCAAATTTCAACAACAAATTACACTAAAACTACTGTGCTTAATGCACAAACATATCCATGCTACAGTGTGCACTCTGTGTTACATGCACAGCCTTTCTCTTACTAGTTTTCTAATTGCTGTATTTTGGTCTGGGCTAGCTTTTTAATTTTGCGCTATCCTCTTCCCAGATGTTAAATTTCAAATCGATAAATAAATCAATAAATATTAAACAAAAACACGGTCGGCAGCCAAGAAATTACAATAATAAATTAAACCGTAGTGGACATCTACTGGCAATGCGAGAAGTAACATTAAACTTCTCAATAGATGGCACTTGGACTTTACCGAAGAATGAATAACTGAAAAATCAGTATACAGGAAACGGGTCAAGGGTTTTCCGATATCAAACTTTTAGGTAACAATCAATAATTATTGAACAAAGATGAATTTTAGCCACGAAAAGATCAAATTGAACCAATAACCTTTTGATGGTGTACAAACATGGGGTCTATGGAAAGAAGAATACAAAGTATAATTAAATAAAATAAAACATAGACCCTTTGTCCTGAAAATAAATAAATGAAGAAAGAAAAATCTCCTGAACACCATTTAGGTGTTGCTCCGCTCCGGACAAAGGGAAACGCGAGAGTTGGGCGCTACTCTATAGAATAGACAGCTGCGCACTTCCCGAAATGCAACACCATTTGGGTATTGCTATTGTAGCGACATGCCGCCATTTCAGCTAATCGGATCCCAGGTCGTTGAAAACAGGAGCAATCTGGCTTGAGCTGTCCCTAGCAAAATCCCATACAAGATTAACACTGTTCTGAAACAACAATCATTAGAACGAGTGCATAAAAATATGAGACAAAGCTGCCTTGTGCAGAATATCTCAAAATAAATGCTGAAATCCAATTAAATAATTAGAACCACAATTGACAGGATGAACACATTACACAAATATTAGAGCGTATCCAATAAGTAGACTTCAAAAATTACAGGATATGTACATATAAAATTACCATGACTGAAAAAATATAATTTAAATTAGGTGTTCCTAAACATACAGAAATTTACATAATTCTTGGGCCACGTCCACCTCACCGTCCAATTAATTTAGAAGTGGTACCATATTTCATCGAGTGATTTTCTCGGCGCTCGGATTGAATGGCGTATCACGAAATAACAAATTAAAATGGCAGAAGGCCACAGAAAACAAATTTTACATAATTACAAAAATTGGCGAAAAGCACCAGTGGCGTAAGATGCCGAATCAATTCAGGTACATAATGACAATATCACAGAAACAATACGTGACTGATGGCCACGGGCGTGAAAAAGTAAGCGCCTAAATAACAACTTCACATAATAACAATAAGTGGCGAATTGCGCCAAATTAAACAAATGACATGGTAATACGTGGCAGAGGGCCACGCGCTGCGAGAGAGCCTAACCAAAAATTAACATAATAAATATGTGACAGATCGCCACGGGCGTAAAAGTAAGCGCGTTGAAGCTTTTCATTTTTTTTCGGAGTATCCGAAGGTCAGAGTGGTGTTTGATCGCATCATGATCGTATTGATCAGAGCATACTTGATCGTATTTGCAGAGCACACGCCTTTTGCGTTTTGAGACTAGGTGTAAATAATTCGTGTAGGTTCGCGACGGACCTTCGTCGTTTGCCAATTTGGAGATTTGTGTAGTCACATTTGTGGCTATGTCATTTTAGAGTGTGTTTCGCTCTATGCCTTTAGTATGTCTGAAGGGAGAGCTTGTCGTCTATGCCCAATGGTAAGGACATGGCTCTGAAACTTTTTTAGCGTAGCCGGAGCTTCGTCTGATTGAAAGGCTGAAAGTGAAAGACTCGATATCAAGTTCCTTCCTCAGTACTTTCAGAAACTTAGTCAGTAACCTTCCTCAGTACTTTCGAAACGGAGGGCGAGCTATGAGTCTCAGAACTCTATTCTAAATTAACTCAAGTGTGTCCATGTACTTCTGTGTCGCAGGCCGGCAGCACATTTTATAGAGTGCCAGGTGAAGATCCAAGGGGAGAAAATGATCCTGTAAGAGAGGTTTTAGAAGACGGACCCTTAGGTGAAGTTTCGATCGGATTCGCCTGACATGTAAGTGCCGCGCATGCTCCGGTCGAAAGTGACACCCAGGTAGGTTGCCCATTTGAGGTTTTGGGGTCCGATTTTGATTTGTTTGGGCGGCTTTGTGTGTTTGTGTTTGAACCGCTTTGTGTGTTTGTGTCTGCGGCAAGAGAAGCAGATTGCCTGAGACTTTTCCGCTGAGAAAGTCAAGTGATTTTCTTGTGCCCACTTCAGAGTCAGGTTCATCTGTTTTTGTAGTGTTTTCAGTTTACGATCTAGGTTTATTCCTCTCATAGGACTGCTAGCTAGGACTGCTATATCGTCAGCATACAGGAATAGCCTAATCCGTGGTATCTGTGGTATGTCACTGACATATAGCGAGAACAGTAGCGGGGAGAGCACGGAGCATTGGGGGATTCCGGCGAAAATCCTGCGCTTTGAGGATCTCGCTTTGCCCGCTTTCCCCACTTTTCCCACTCATGAAGGTGCGGTTGTGAGAAAAATGTAATCATATCCGTTACATCTTTTGGGAGGCTTCGTCTTGGTTTAGAGAGTATTGTTTTGTGGGGCACGTTGTCGAAGGCTTGTACCATGTTCAGGTATACGACAGGTGCATCCTGTGAGAGTATGAGGTCAGCGGAGATCTGCTGGGCCATACATAGGACCTGCAGTGAGGCTGAATGTCCCGGTCGAAAAGGCAAATTGCTCATCTCGTATAAGGTTTTGTGAGATGATAGCTGGTTGGATTCGCGCGAAGATTAGCCTTTCGAAAACTTTCCCCGTGATTGGGAGCAGGCTGATAAGCCTATGGCTCGTCGCGAGAATGAGGTCTTTACCAAATTTCGGGAGCATTGAAATACTCGCGTGTTTCCAGCTTTCCGAGAAATACCATAGTGTGATACAGCTGTCGTATAGGTGTGTTAGATCAGAACTGATGATCGGAAGCGCCTCTTTCAAGATTGGAGGACCGATCTGGTCGGGGCCCGGTGCATTGCGACTGCGCATGCTTGTGATAATTTGTGAGACTTCTTGGATAGTGTAGTGTGTGAGTGTGGTGTTGTTGCTTCCCCTCTGCATTTTCCTCGTCGTCGTCTTTTTGCGAGGTGTTCGTGAACCATTCATCCAGCATATCTGCGAAGAATTCCGCCTTAGCTTGGTCGAAGAAAGGTATGTTGGTTTTCCTTCCGCGTTCTCAGGTCCTCGAATGGTTGTGTTTGTGTTTGGTACGGACCTCAGATCCTTTTGAAGTTTGAAAAGGCCGTTTTGTGAGTGATCGGTTCCGATCTCTCTCATGCGCTTTTCCCACTCGGCTGCGTGTTGATTTGAATGTGCCGCTTTTAGGCGGTTTTCGCACTCTCGCAATTGTTTTGAGTGCGGGGCATCTGAACTGTTGCCGGAGCCATCTAGCCTTGCGTTTTTCGTGCAAAAGTTTCTCTACGTCGGGTGGAAGGGTATTTGATCCTTCCTCAGGAGGACGCCAAAATACAGGCGTTGCCTTCCTGTGAGCCGACTGTAGTTGTTTTGTGAGTGTTTGTATCAGTGCATCAATAGATTCTTTAGAGTCTATGATTTGCGGAGAAATTGTGTGTGATGTGGCGAGTAGTGAGCGGAACTCGTTCCAATTTGTGGGTTGTGGAACCCACGGCTTGGGACAGCTGAAGGAGCGTATGCTACCTACAGCGAAGGTGATAGGAGTGTGGTCAGATAAGGAAAAGGGGATTGGTTTTGGGGTTGTTATCCGGATGTTTCTGGCCATGAGCGCCACCTCTAGGATTTCGGGTCTTTCCCGGGGTTAGTTGGAAAACGGTAGGGGTAAAAGTGGGACGAGATTCACTGCGTGATAACAGGAAGCTTACAAGTAAGGTTCCGTTCCTGTTTGTGGTGTTGCATCCAGATTCTTCGCACTTGGCGTTCAGATCGCCTGCCAGGACCGTGCGAGGTGCTAGGGAGAGCACTGTGTCCAAATCTTTATCTATTAGAGGTCTGTTAGGTGCGAGGTATGCAGACACTAAAGCTACGTCGCCCTCCGTCTAACTCGCCACGATTGCTACAGCTTCGAGTCGCGCCAGGCGGGGGAGGGTGCTAATCGGTGGGGTATTGAGCGGCGTACGGCAATCGCGACGCCGCCCCCGCGATGACTACCGTCGCGGTCTGTTTGGTAAATTGCCATGTCGCGCAGCTCCGTATGATCTGAGCTTTTGAGTTTAGTTTCCTGCAGAAGCAGAATGTCAATGCGATGTTTGTTGCAGAAAAGCTCTATTAAACGTTTCTCGCAAGAGTCAATGTGACCGGAGTGTCCGTTAATGTTCCACGCGGCCTCAGCTAGGGGGGGTGTTTGTGTTTCTCTGATTTAGTGGGTCTTTGCCTGGAAAGTTATATGCAGCTGCTCTGCGCACGTAAAATGTGCGTGCACGGCGGTTTGACCTGACAGTAGGTCCGGGTATGCGACTATCTGCATCATCGTTTGCAGAACGGTCTGCCTGGCAAATTTTACGTGCGAAGAGCAGTTGCATATAACTTTCCCGGCAAAGACCCACTTGCCGTCGTCACCCGGAGGGGGGGTTGACGAAGTAGGCGCCTAATGGAATGAGAGTACCGTTCCGACACCTTTTAAGCTGGTGGACAGCGGGCCGAGGTTTCCCCGGTTGTGCTAAGTCGTCCACCACCTCATCTGCCGTCACGTAGGGTTTGAGTCCCCTCTGTTCCTTTTGTGCGTGGGTGAAGTGGCCCAGCTTACGTGACTTTAGGTTCGCGAAGATTTTTATGTGGCCGTCCGCGTTCCGCGCTTGCAGGGAGAAAAACTCCCCACAGTACTTTTCCATGACTGGAAATTAACGCGCGTGATTATCCTAAACCACTCGGCGAATCCGCCTTCGGAGGGCACGGCTTCGGTCGCCACCCTGACGGATGGGACGCGCTTTGATGCCTTCCTAGGTTCAGAGATGGAGGGGGGAGGGTCCTGCTAATTTCCGCCTGGAGGCGAGGGTGGCAGTGGCAACACGGCCTGGGGAGGCGATCGCACCTCCACGTGGGCATCCGAGTCGCCATTGCTGGCTACCGGGATCTCCGACGCGTCGGGCTCACCGCTACCCTCAGCTGCGCTATCTACCTGTATCTCGGTCTCACGTGCATCTCGCGGGCAGCGCGAGAAAGCTCGTGGGATATACGTGGGTGGGAGGTACCTTTCCAGCAGCGGCGTTTGGCTCATCGCCCGAGAAACGGCACTTCTTGCCTTCGCCGGCAGTTGGTGAGGCGATTGGCCAGGGTAAAGGTTTCGCGGAGAGAGCGTAGTACTCCCTAATGGCGCTTTTGTCCGCAGCCTTCGAGAGAGCCTGTCTATCGGCAGGTGACAGGCGGGAGGCAAACAGCGAGAACAGGTCCTGGGAACAGGGAGGTCAGCAATGCACCCGTCAGAGTTGGCTTGCATCAGAGCGTTTAGTGCATTTGCGGTACGAGTAGGTTTTGGCACAGAGGAGGTTTTCCCTTTGTTTTTACCTCCGTGTCCAGGGTTAGTTTCGCGAGGGAGCGCGCCCTGAGACGTCGAACAGCTGTGGAGTTCCCGCAGCGAAATGGCAGCAGGGATTTCTCCTTGCGAGGTAGTGGCAGAGTTGGAGTGTCGAGTTGGTGACGTAGGAGCAACCGATACTTTAATTGAAAAACCCAGGGCGTCTTGATCCGAGAGCGTGCGAGACCGCTCGCGCTTCTCTCGGCTTGTTAACACTGCCGTTGTCCATTACAGACGGTAGTCCGGACAACAGCTGTATTTCAAAGTGCTTAGTTCTTTGGAAAGATCTCCATCCGCTAATTTTTGCTTAGTTATTTCTTTTGAAAGAGCTGTATCAGGTGATAGTAATCTTAAAAGAGAGGAAGTGGATGGACGCACATAGATATACTGTCCGGTGAATCAGGTGTCGGCTGCGAACAGGGCGTCTCCTTCTGCGGGACCGGGAACCAGCCGCAACGGCGTGGAGTTCGGCCGGTCCTTCCTCGCCTTGGCCGGAGCTCTTCACTGGTGACGGCTCTTCACTCTGCGCTGGTGGCGCGTTGAAGCGAGCTCGGAGCTCGGTTATATACGCAAAAAATACTTACAGTATCAATCCGCTGACCTACATTGTGCAGCGGAATTGATGGCATGCCAACGCAATCTGTGGGTGAGATTGGCAGCTTACAAAAATAAATGACAGTAGAAAATAATAGATAAGGAGTGTGACATACCCACACTTTAGTAGTAGCTTAGTGAACTATAGTGATTACAATTCATTTTTACCACAAAATAAATACATTAAGAGCTCTATGGCTTAAATTTGCAGTATATACTGAGCTGGCATTGATTACTGAACATTTCTGGATTGTTAAAACAATGTAAAGCTCTTAATGGAAGTACAATAAATAAATTACCATTTAAAAATGAAATATTCAGTAACAAGCCATAAGTATATTAATAAAGGTAGAAATATTTAAATAACCTGGTGTGTGGCCACACTTTACATTGTACAATGGATCCATAAATATTTTAAAATTTACAGAAAAGAATTACCAGAACAAACAAAAAATAATACTTAGAATTTACATGAAATAAATATAATATTTGGAGAAGCCTAATATTTCAGGCATTTTGGTATTTTAATAAATCTAACAAATGATTGTTTATTTACAACATAAAAAATGTAATGATTGACACAAGGAAAACGTGCAGAATCCAGCCTGAAATATGACACCAGATACCATCTATTGCCGTCTAAACTACATTTTTCAGATTTTCCCAATTTTTCGGACCTCGAATGGTAGAAATGAAACATGACTGTAGGAATGTTATAGATGGGTACAGCCTTGTCCCTTAATGGAATTTTCGTTGAAAGATTTGGAGCCGTTTTTGTGAATACGTGTGTAAGCGTTACTGTAAATGTGAAATTTGAAGTTTTTTCACAGGAAACTATTGAGTTTTTCTTCACTGGAAATCATCTAAAGCACTTCTGCTCACAAATGCAATAATGTATACAAATCGCCGGTAATATAAACATTAACGAAATAATATATATAAATTGTGATTAGGTTCGTTCCATATGCCCACACGTCACATATGCCAAGAACGCCCTTGGCAGAACGGGTGAGCGAGCTCGGCGTAGTTCGAAAAGGGCGCGCTAGCTGCCAGGGAGGCAGTTGCCAGCGGTGCCCGCTGGACAGCGCAGGAAAATGACGTGGAATCAGACGGAGAGGGGCAGACCCGCGCTTCCCCTTCATCGGAGGGCGCGTACATAAATACGCGAACCCGCGAGCGGTCTCTCTCTCAGAAATGGGCCAAATTGTTGTCAGGTCTCAAACCTGAGGATAATTCACTGTGACGAGTCACTCGCATGCTTTCCAGGAAGACAATAACGATGCCGCCGCTTCAGACCAGCACAGGAGAGCTCGCAGAATCCAATGAAGAGAAAGCGGAACTCCTAGCTAATGTTTTAGAATCTCAGTTTCAGCCGGTCCAGGAGGCGCCGCCGATACCGCACGTTGTCGAAGTACAACAAACGGTAATGGCAGCCTTGCACGCGCCAGCCGACGAGCCGAGTTTCGCAACAGAGACTGAAGTAAAAGCGGCCATCTCGGAGCTGAAGACTAGAAAACCTCCTGGCTCCGACGGCATCACTAACGACGTCCTGAAACAGCTACCGCAGCAAGTCATAGTGCTTTTAGTCGCACTGTTTAATGCTATATTTATGTTTCAGCATTTTCCGAGTCAGTGGAAACACGCGCATATTTTAACTTTTCACAAGCAAGGGAAAAATCCTAAAAAGCCCGAGTCCTACAGGCCCATTAGCCTATTAAACACGGTCGGGAAGCTTTGTGGAAAACTAATGCAAAACAGAATCTTAAAATTTGTTACAGAAAATACACTACTAAATAAGGAGCAGTTCGGCTTTCGCGCAGGACACAGCACAACGCATCAGCTTGTGCGAATCACGGACCGCATAAGACGCAACTTCAATGAGTGCCGATTTACAGGTGGAGTTTTCCTCGATGTTGCCAGCGCCTTTGATAAGGTCTGGCACGTCGGCCTCCTTTACAAACTCCATTCCATGAATTTTCCAATATATCTTATACACCTAATCCATTCATACCTAGCAAACAGAACGTTTCAAGTGACGCTTCTAAATGCCAAATCTACCCGCCGCGCCGTACGGACCGGAGTGCCGCAAGGGAGCGTGATTGCTCCTACGCTCTTAAGCCTTTACGTGCGTGATATTCCCACCCACCCTCAAACAGAGCTCGCCTTGTATGCAGACGATACGGCTGTAATAGCCACGCCAAGAAGTATCGAGCTTCTCCAGAAGTAGTTAGATCAACATTTGTTACAGATCCAGGAGTGGCTGAAACTGTGGCGGGTCAAAGTCAATGTGAGTAAGAGTGCAGCTGTACTCTTCACACGGAGACAGAGATTCACGCGGCCAAGGCCACTCGCGCTATGCGGAGACGCGATTAATTGGACAAAAAATGTCAAATATTTAGGAGTTACTTTAGACAGCTCTTTGACATTCAATCTGCACATAGAAAATGTGCGACAGAAAGCGCGGCAGACCCGAGGCAGATTGCGAAGCTTGTTTCACAAGCGGAGCAAACTGTCAACGGCAAACTGCCTCACGCTTTATAAAGCAATAATTAGGCCGCAAATAGACTACGCATGCCCGAGTAGGTAATCGCAGCAAATTATCTATTAAATAAACTGCAAGTAGTTCAAAACGAGTGTCTCAGGGCCGCTCGCTGCGCCCCTAGATATACTCGTACAGAAACTTTACTTCGCGAAGCATCAATGCCACTGCTAAAAAATCATATAAAAACTATAGTTAAAAATTTTTTTGAGAAAGCAGCTGACTCGGAAAATTATCTCATTTCCGCGATCGCCTCATACCAACCCGATCAAAGGGCGAAGTATAGGCGACCGAAGCACCTTCTGGAGTAAGAGCAATCTGAAACAGAGGAGTGGGACTGAAGCATAAACATAGTATTACAAAACACGCAATGCGCGCGCCGGTAGGCTAAAGTCATTTTTTGACCTCTTGTTTTTCTCTTTATGTTACAGGATAGGCCATAGATGCCCGTAAGGGTAGGAATGGTCCCACCGCGGTGGCGTGAACGCGCATTGCATTTCTTCGTGCGTTCACAAAACTGCACAAATGTACTGCTGGTCTCTCTCTTTCGTTCCCTTTCGCCAAGCCAGCAGCACTCCTCGCATTAGCTATTGTCCGCCGCAGCAACAACTTCGCTTACTAGGTAGGAGTGTTGGACGTCGGACAGACACTTAGTTAGCCGTCCGCGATATTTTGTAGTTTTCTGGAAGAAAGTACTTCTTCGAACAACGACGCGGGGAGCGAATTTAATCATTATTAGGGAAGTAGTATGCGCCGAGGTGTAGTAAAGTGCAATTAGCAGCAAGCGAGAGACTTGCACGAACGAAATTCCCACGAGTTATCCTGTGAGGTGCGAGAAACATTCGCACGCAGGCGTAGTAAAAAGTGACGGGTGTAAACGACGAAAAAGAGGACGGAGCCGGGCATGGGAGGCAGAAGACAGAACCGGGAGCACAAGACCGGAAGAGGACGCGAGAGGGCAGCAACCAGTCGGCCGAGACGAGTCCTACAAATTGGCAATGAAGAAGCCGGGGGCGAGCGGCGTCGACGCAGAGGCCAGCGCGCGCCAAGGTGAGGCGCTGGAATCCAGTTGAAAGAGAACATAGTAAGGTAACGGTGCGTGAGCGCCGCAATAAGTAGCTCACGTCGACCGGGGAGAACTGGTTAGAAGGAAAGTGAGAGGAAATTAAAGACACGGGAGGCAGCTGAGTTTAATTCAAAATACTACCCATTTTAAAGCACTATTGCCTACAAAGAAAATTGTAAATAGGTCATATTCATTTTTGTTGTTCACAGCCACAGCGAAAGTTGTGAAAAGGGAGTGGTGCGTTTGCACACATTTTGTATGTAACATTGTGTGAAGGAAATGATAAATTGTAAATTTTGTTCATGTTCAGTGTAAATAGGAATAGTAACAGATTCAGTCAAGCTGAGTTACAAAGGGAATTCCTAGTGATTATTAGAGCGATTATTTTGTGCGTAAATTTTAAGTCATTGAAAAGGGCCTCGACATTTTGTGTTACTTGATTTGGTGTGATTTTGTGAGAGACAAAGTGGGTTTTGAAGTCATTAAACCCAGTTTAACTGATTTATATGTTCTTGATATTAGATTGGTAATTTTTGAAAAAAAACAAAAGAATATATCAATGTGGCATTTAGTCAACCCATTCAGTCTATTTAGCACTACTTGTTCAAAAAAATGAAACAAAAACATTGGGCCAGTTTTCAAGAAGAATGCGTTTGAGCTATTTCTTGAAAATACGGAATTTCGAGCTAACTTTTACAGAAAACGTTTGAGTCTTTGAGAAGCTTTATAAGACATCATTTGAAGCATTTGTTGTAACAAAAGCTATAATGTATGTAAATCGCCATAAAAGTAAATATAAACGACATGAGAGATTAAAAAAAAAAACGTTTGTGTAATTTTTAAAAAAATCACTACCTTTAGTATTGTAATTGTGGGAAGACGCCAAAAAATGTGAACTTTTGCAATTTTCGAAAAATTGGGGATTACAACGAAAATGGAAAACCATTCTCTATAGCGTCCTTTACGCTAGCCGAGGACAATATTTAGTCCAAAAAATTAATCTATTTTTTTGAAAAAGCTGAGGATTCATGTAAAGAACCCTCAAAACTAAAATATCGGTCACAATTACAAGGGGTCGCGACATCAGCCAGATTAATTGGGGTATATCAGTTTCGGTGAAAAATCTACTTACGGTTTACTTGTTCACAAACAGACGAACAAACAGACTTTAATTGGCTGTCCGGGTGACGCCGCGTCCATGGCAAAGGTGCCGATGTTTCGGTCGGCATTCTGCGACCTTCTTCAGGGCGTAATGCGCGGAGATTTTTTCCTATTTTCCCCTCTCCAGTTACCCTGGAGATACGGAAATTTATTTGACTTTCGGAATACATTATTTTCAACTGCAGCCGATTTGGCTTGTGCAGTTAGGGAGGGCTTTTTACTTACAAACTATCTTATAACTATAAACATTCACGCTTTTGGGTTTGTTAGTTTTTAGACGTTTTTTAAATTTAATTATTTAATTTAAAATTATTTGCATTGTTCTATTTTCTTTTATTTTGTTGTTGTTTTGTGAGACCGTCCGGGACACCCGCCTTCCTCGCATTGAGGAGTGTCAGCTCAGCTCGGAGCTCCTCTCCCGTCATTCGGCGTGCCGAGGAGAGGGGGGGAACGGGCCAATGGCGTTGCATCTGGCCGCACGCGCCACTGGCACTCCACCTACAGCGCACTTGCGCGCCGTGGCGTGCTTCGCAGGGCCAGCGCCGCTGGAGACCGAAGACGTCGCGGCGCCACAGACGCTTGAGTGAAGTCGGCGCCGTGGCGTGCATAAAAGTCTATATAGTGTAACGAATATTGTATCATCTGCTCGGATTCGCTGCGCGGATTGCGTCAACTGCCGGTGCCCCCCTTCCCACCGAACTCGACTGTTCCGGGTTATTCGCAAGTCGCGTAAGCGGCCGCGAGTCAGTGTAAGTAGTCAGTCGGAAGTAAGCAGCCACGAGTCGGTTAGTGTTTTTAATCAGTCAGTCCGTCAGTGTGTCTGAAGTGGAAGCTGAGTTGTAATGTGTGCATTGCGGTGAACAGTGGTGCAGTAGGGGAACAGCAGTCAGCATTTTCAAGTCTGCAGTGGAAGCTGAGGTGTGAAGTGTGCATCGCGGTAAACAGCAGTGCAGGGAATTGTGGTTTGCAGTGGTTGCGCAGTGGACCGTGGGCAGTGCATCGGACTGTGTGATAGTGTAGAAGAAGTGAACAGCGTAAATAAATAATAAAGAGAACGGAACAGTGTGTAAGGAAAAAATAATCAAGTGAATAACACAAGGACTGTGTAATCTACCTGTAAATAGATCAAGTAGTTTTAATATATAATTGTTTACAAATAAACGTTGTTAAAATTTTACCTACGTATGATTTAATTCACCACCGAGAAATGTTACAATAGTGTTGTGAAGTGTTGCGTATTTGTATGAATGAATGCATTTGTAAATATAATTTTAATATAAGTGTGAATGCGAGAGAACAAAATAAAAGAAGAAAATAGAACAATTCAAAGAACTCCATATTAAATTATTAAAATAGTCTAAAAACTAACAAACCCCAAAGCGGGAATGTATATAGTAATAAGATAGTTTTAGTCTGTAAGTAAAAAAGCCCTGCCTAACTGCACAAGCCAAATCGGCTGCAGTTAAAAATGTATTCCGAAAGTCAAATAAATACCCGCCTCTCCAAGGTAACTGGAGAGGGAAAATAGAAAAAAATAGACCTATCAGTCTACTCTCCATCATAGAGAAGACGTTTGAGAGACTGATCCTGTCGCGTTTGCAAAAAAGGAAATACGTGGTCTCAACCTTCTCAGAGATGAATAATTTGGCTTTCGAGTTGATCACAGCTCCGCGCAGCAGCTTATGCGGCTTTGCACGGAGATCGGCCTCACCCTTGAGAGACGCAGAACCAGCCAGCGGTCTTTCTGGATATGCAATCGGCTTTCGACTCTGTGTGGCATGCGGGATTGCTCGAGTGCCTCGCGGAGGCGGGAGTGAGAGATAGCTACGTCAGATTGGGCCGTTATGTCAGACCGCTGGGGTACGAGGAGGGTAAAAAGTGGCGGTGGAAATTATCAAACCCCCTCATAACCTTAATGCTGACCAAGGGATACGTCTACCCGATGCCTGGAAATATATTTTACCAGGACGTCCGGTCTCTACCGGACGCGGTCCTAGCTGCTCCACAACGTCCGTTTACGGACGAAGCGCCTTCTCTCACCCCGCGGGGAGCCCGCTCCTGATTGACTGGTGCACTCTCTCCGCATTGGCAGACCACCCGGCCAACCGGCACACGAGTAGAGGTGGAACTTTGCCCTATTTTAAATCGTGCGCAGTACATCTCTATGCATTACTATTAAATAAGGAGCAGTTCGGCTTTCGCGCAGGGCATAGCACAACGCACCAGCTTGTGCGAATCACGGACCGCATAAGACGCAACTTCAATGAGCGCCGATTTACAGGTGGAGTTTTCCTCGATGTTGCCAGCGCCTTTGATAAGGTCTGGCACGTCGGCCTCCTCTACAAACTCCAATCCATGAACTTTCCTATGTACCTAATACACCTTATCCATTCATACCTGGCAGACAGAACGTTTCAAGTGACGCTTCTGAATGCCAAATCTACCCGCCGCGCCGTACGGGCCGGAGTGCCGCAAGGGAGCGTGATTGCTCCTACGCTCTTCAGTCTTTACGTGCGTGATATTCCCACCCACCCTCACACAGAGCTCGCCTTGTATGCAGACGATACGGCTGTAATAGCCACGTCTAGAAGTATCGAGCTGCTCCAGAAGTATTTGGATCAGCATTTGTTACAGATCCAGGAGTGGCTGAAACTGTGGCGGGTCAAAGTCAATGTGAGTAAGAGTGCAGCTGTGCTCTTCACACGGAGACTGAGATTCACGCGGCCGAGGCCACTCGCGCTATGCGGAGACGCGATTAATTGGACAAAAAATGTCAAATATTTAGGAGTAACGTTAGATAGCTCTTTGACATTTGCAATGCACATAGAAAACGTGCGACAGAAAGCGCGGCAGACCAGAGGCAGATTGCGAAGCTTGTTTCACAAGCGGAGCAAACTGTCAAAGGCAAACTGCCTCACGCTTTATAAAGCAATAATTAGGCCGCAACTAGACTACGCATGCCCGAGTTGGGCAATTGCAGCAACTTCATATTTGAACAAACTGCAAGTAGTTCAAAACGAGTGTCTCAGGGCCGCCCTCTGCGCCCCTAGATTTGCTCGAGTAGAAACTTTACATCGCGAAACTTCAATGCCACTGCTAATAACACACATTAAAAATACAGTTAAAAACTTTTTTGAGAAAGCGGCTGACTCGGAAAATGATTTGATTTCCGCGGTCGCCTTATACGAACCCGATCAAAGGGCGAAGTATAAGAGACCGAAACACTTTCTGGAGTAAGAGAAATCTGAAACAGAGAAGTGGGACTGAAGCATAAATAACATAGTATTAAAACACACGCAATGCGCGCGCCGGCAGGCTAAAGTCGTTTCTGACCTTTGTTTTTCTTTTTATGTTACAGGATAGGCCATAGATGCCCGTAAGGGTAGGAATGGTCACACCGCGGTGGCGTGAACGCGCATTGCACTTTTAGTGCGTTCACAAAACTGCACAAAGTTGAGAGGTGGCTATGCATTACGCCCCGAGGAAGGTCGTACAATGGCGACCGAAACGTCGGCACCTTTGCCACGGACGCGGCGACACCTGGACAGCCAATTAAATCCTGACTGCGGCCGCGGAAGCCAACATTCTCGGACAGAGGTTTTGCGTGAGCCCGATGAGTGTTTTTTCTGTCGAAAATTCGCGGTGTTTTTCCTGCAGCATTACAATACTTTCTCTGCGTAAGTAGTATGGAGAAATTAAAAATAATAGGTATCATTGATTTCTTACTATTAAAATAATTTTAACATCTTATTGTCAACGATGGGAATAAAAGATAAAAATATGTTTTGCCAGCAATAACGCTTGTTAATGTTTTCCCAGAGTTGTGTAGTATTTAATTTTACATCTATGTGTGTTTTCTACATTAATCTACATGTAGTCTAGATGACTCTTTTTACGAGTAGACTACGAAGAGAATATAATATAGGTAGACTATCAGTGCTTGGTTTATAAACATTTAAGTCCCGGAACGCGCCCCAAAGTAATTATAATTTGACAGAAATAGTTATATATTTGTAATACAATTTAATAATTATTCCCGACGTACCAGAACGTCGTCCCGTACTGTTCCACCAGAAATCAAGCCCTCAGTGTTTTTATTCACATAAAAAACAAAACAGTTTATTATTACAGTTAAAAAAACAAAAGTTTATATAAGTAGCACGTTGAAATGCTAAATTTACGATTTTGTCGTTTATTCAATAAGCCAAAGAAAATATATTACTTCTGATGAAGTGACAACCTTCGTAACCGCTACAGGTGCAATAGTGACTTCGAATACTTTCAACGACTGGTGAAATCAAATATCTAATCAAATGTAAAATATATTGTATGTCGTATGAAAATATATTAAGGCCGTTGAGGTAGGTTAATAAGAACCTTTGAAGGTTATATTCGTACAGAACACTAAGGTACTATGTTAAGAACTAAACACTACAAAATGCCTCATTCAGTGTCGGCTGGTGTCCCAACAAACTGAGGTTGCAGCTCCATCGAATGATGGAAATGTAATTTTCAAAATGCAGAACACTAATATATAATAATACTAAGCAAATCATGTAAAGTAATTTTAATAAAAGCCTATATTGAAACATTACTTACATATTTTATGTGTAGTGTCAGTGTCAAGTATATTCACTTCTAGCGCACGTGGTTCTGGCTTTGAGTTCCAGTGAACACTCGAGGTTTCGATTAGTTATGCATTGAGACAATTACGGTAATAGAATTCATACAAAACAAAAAAACAACTTGGTTTAGAGAATTTGGTGATCGCACTCCGTCATTTCGCGACAAGCACTATTGTTTGAACATGTTTTACACAAATACAATTATTTTATTTAAAAAAATCACTACCCTGGTATATATTGCAATAAATGTCTTCCGCACACTCATATATTCACAACATTTTTCACAAACTGTCACTGCTGCTGAGAAGACGCACACACCTTGAGAGACTGAAAAGCACTTCCTCCCAGAACGGCCAACTTCACAGAAAGAAAGAACTCATCAAATGTACATTTTGAATTGATATACCTAATGTCAAATGAAAATAAATTCAACTATAGTATTGTCACGAATTGACTGAACTTGTGTTCTTTCAATCATACGCGAAATTCATAAAATTAAGTTACAGCGAGTGTCAAACGAAGACAGAAAATTAGTATTCCTTTCGGGCGACGGGGCCACGCAAGGCGACCAGACCCCCCCCCCCTTCCCCTTCATCGTTCAGCTCCGGTAGCTGGCGAATATTTGCAGTGCAGAAACAACAAAGACCCTATGTTGAAGCATAACACCGAAGAGTAAATGCAGTAAATCAGTAATAGAGCAAGAGCAAGACATAGTGCCCTGCCTGGGGGAGCACCAGACACAGGAGAGAGTGCTCGTTGTGCGCTCTTTGATATCAAAATGATTTCATTTACATCGACATTGCGGCAATATCTTGAATATTAAATTTCATTAAAACGCAAATGTACATTGCTAACATATTATAAGATCGTTTTCGATTAACTGGGGGTTGTGTAATCGTGCAACCGCGGCACAAGCCTCCACTGAAGGATGTTAGGAATTCTTTCTTTCACACTTTTCTGGTTACTACCTTCTTCCATGCTCCTCTGTACAGTTTACGTAACAGGTATTTCTAGGTAGTCTTATTATAACTTCCGAAGTGGAGAGACGATGGCGTGACTTCAAACGTCGTGCTTCAATCAAATAATCTTTACTCAATAATTGTTAATAAAGCCAGAAAGTACAGGTACTCTTTCGAAAATAAGCCTTAGTGAACTTTATAACCCCCCTGAATACGCCATGACCGGACAAAAATCTTCAGCTATGCTGGAATTAGTAAACGTGTGTCCTAACCAATACGCTACCGAGATCCTCTTGAACTCTACATACTTTACTAAAGCCTTTGACTTGCTTGCTCACTGTAGTATATTAAAAAAGTTGCAATATATATACGTTCCATACAATTATGTTAGCGTTGAACTTACAACTGCGAACTAATCTAGCAAAGTATACTAGTTATCAGTCAGCTTCCTTTAACTACAGGTGTACCTCAGGGATCGAATTAGGGGTCTTTATTATTTGTAATTGCTATAAATAAAGTGTGTTTCCGTTAACGTTATAAATAGATGCAAAGCCCGTCGATGATAGAAAGCCAGAAGAATATTTTTCAATTGTATTGGTACTGTGGCGTATCTCTTGTGTATTGTTCTGTGGTGACGTGGATTTCTTATGAATACTAGAAATATTCTTAGGTTCCGATGTAGTTATGCGCATCCGATGCAATTCTTTTTAGGTTACGTATATGGATAATGCAAGGTTATGCATTTTTCGTATCTTTAACTACACATTCAATACATATTTCATTTACATCCTAATTATTTATTATTGTCATTATCGCTTACGACATGAATTGTGCAAGTTGTAATGAAAATATAAGTGACAGATCGTGGCTTTTTTCCTGGTGGGGCCAAATAAAAAATCAAACGTAAGCCTATAGTCTTATATATCAATAGTAATTAAAATTTGAACAAAAAACAGTCTCAGAAAAACCAAAGGCGGGATTTTTATTGAGCCATTAAATCATTATTTCGTAAGTCCTTAGCGGCAACACGAATATCTGTGAAAGAATAGAACGTTCGTTTTTTCTTTTCATCAACCTGTGTTAATGTGAAGTCACTCGACTGATGCGCCTCTGAGCGTTGAAAATACAATCGACTCCAGTTATAGTAAATTCGGATACAGTGAACCTAAGTCACTTGTCCCATTTCACTTACATAACAGATAAGCGCAAGAAGACTCGGTTCTCGGAACTCTGATCCTTGGCTATAATGAACGTAGGAAACACAGTCCTGGAAATTAATTACCTCCTGAAAAAAATATATCGCCTCAAAGCCAGAAATTCTAACACCAGGCAGCTTATAAACAATATCGTCGGCCAAAGGTCATAATTAGAGCCCGGATGTTAACGACCTACAAATGGCAGAAATGCGAGTATACACACATTTATGACCTAAAAATATGACAAACATTTTTGTTGCATTTTCGTAACCATCAAAATCTTTCCGATGTTCACATAACCATTATATTGAAAATATATTTTTAAAATCTAACACATTCACAACTCACACCTGTTACGTGTCCCCGGGGGGTCATGTACCCACAAAATAAAATTATCGGTTTCAAATTCAAGGAGCCGCGACATCAGTCAGATCGGTTGGGGGATAGTAAATTTTGGAGAAATCGGCTGAACGGTTTAGCTGCTAGCGTTGTTCATAGACGGACGGACAGACGTTTTGCCGTCATTCGATTTTTCGGTATAAAGGACGCACAAAACATAGATTCTGGCTACACCACGTGATAGAGGATTTTTGTCTACATTTAGCAAATTGATTTATCCACTTTTTCGTTACCAGGGCCCTGTAATAAGAGTTTTTTAAATGTCTCTGAGACTTTTGTATGCGAAAATGGAATCAAAAGATAAAGATATGACAAATAATACAAAAATTCATGGAAAAAATATGACCATTATATTAACGGTAAATGACCAAAGGGTTAAACAATATCGAAAATATAACTTTATATGACGAGTAAAAATTGCATAATTTTAGTCATAGTAGATAAAATCATGCTTATCTTACATTTTCCATGGGAATAAAGAAACGAAAAAAATGTCATATCATAAACATTCGGACCCTAGTGATAATCGAAGGAGTCTCCCCCGAGGTAAAGGTGGCGGACCCGGGATGGGACCTTATTGATGACTTCGAGCGGAAACTGCGGACTTTGAGCGGAAACTATACTGTAGTTCAATTGTTACAAAATGTTGAGTTTTTTTAAGAACTCGCCATAAGATTCCTGCATAATAAGCTGTTAAGACAATTTAAAGCATATTTTGTCTAATTAACTCCTCCGAGATTTCGAACGGCTGAACCGCAATAAGCACTCAAAAGTTAGTTTGTAATGGAATGGAATGTGTTGGAAATATACATTTATATTGTAAGGTTGAAGTTTGTGAACATGTCGACAGTGTCGCCATCTGCGTCTAGTATATTATTGGAAATGTACTCTATATTGAGAGATAGAGGTTTGTGAACGCGCCGACACTGTCGTCATCTGTTTTTGGTATGTAAACGAATGATCATATTCATTCGTCCTTTTGTCTTACTGTGCAGCAATGTAGTGTTTGTAAAAGACCGTCAAAGACGTTCAATAAGAGTTTATGTATATGTATTTTGTTATAAATAAAAGTGAAATGCAGTGTAGTTCTCAAGAGTTAATTTAACATGGTAGAAGAGCGTGGTTTCCGGATGCAGATGAATTGCTGAAGAGGTTATATTGGAGTTCAGCCCAGTGTCCGTCGATTCGAGGAAGTTTGCGACATGGACGACCTGAACATTCCAGCTTTTGATGGAGAGGACTACGCAAACTGGAAAACGAGGTTAACTATCTATTTGAAATTAAAAAATGCCATGAGGTGACCACGAGGTCGAAGCGAGAAGAAGACAAGGACGTAGAATGGGAAGAACAGAACCTGAAGGCGATGCATTGCATTTTTAGTGCAATTACTAACAAGCAGCTAGAGTTCGTGAATGATAAAGTAAGTGCTTTCGAGGTTATGAAGAAGTCTGACGAGCTATACTCCAAAGAGTCAACAGCGTTGCAGATTGTCTGCAGGAACAAACTAGATGGACTCAGATTAAAGAATTACAGCGACATAAATGAATTCTTCACTGTGTTTGAGAAATACATAAACGAACTGAAGTCAGCCGGGGCCAAGGTAAGCGAAGAAGAGAAACTAAATTACATGCTCAAAACGCTGCCCGAGTCACTAAGTTATATCGGAGATCTAGTGGATGTTTTGAAGAAGGAAGACCGGACTGCGGAGTACGTGAAGGCAAAAATAAGGATGAAGAGCATCAAGGAGAACCAGGACAGTGAGGGCGTAAAATTAAATGCATTCATCTCGGAGAAGAGACCTAGTGCGAGCGGCCAAAAAGTGTGCTACGGATGTGGTAAACCAGGACACTTCAAGAGGGAATGTCGACAAACTGAGAATCATCGAGGTTCCCGGGGACGTGGCGGAAGAGCACGAGGTAACTATGGAGGTTATGTCAACCAAAGTTATGAAAATGGACATCGCGGAGGCAGAGGAGGACCACGTGGGTCCAGAGGCGGTCGCTATGGTCACGACCGATCTTACCGACAGAACGAGCAAGGAGACCGACATTACCGACAGGACGACCATGGTGGTAGGAACCGTGGAGAACAACAGTTTTATCAGAATGTAAGTGGCGCAAGCAGTTTCGTGACAGAGGTCTTCGCCAAGGAAGTAAACAGTGTAACACAGGATTCAGGTCAGATTGAAATTAATTGGTTGTTAGATAGCGGTTGTACAGATCATATAATTAATAACGAGGAATATTTTTCTAAATGCGTAACGTTAAAAGAACCGATTAATGTAAAAATCGCGAACGGAAAGATTTTAACGGCAACTAAAGTTGGTAATGTAATTAGCGATTTTTTAGTGTTTGACAGATTAGAACGAGTTGAAATGAAAAATGTATTTTACATTAAAGATCTAGATAGGAATTTAATTAGTTTTTCAAGAGTCACAGAGAAACATGATATTATTGCAAAAGGCATCAGCGCAAAAGTTTTTAGTAAAGATAGGGGTTTAATTGCAGTTGCATGGAAACAAGATAGGTTATATAAAGTGACAAGTGTGATCAACAAAGGGGAATTTAACGTAAACTTCTGCAATAAAGAAAATATGACAATAAAGGAAAAGTGGCATAGGATACTGGGGCACGTAAATTTCAATTATTTAGATAAAATTTGCAAACATCAATTAGTAGATGGAATCCCTCAAAACGTCGAGTCTGAACCTATGAAATGTAAAGTGTGCATAGAAAATAAAATGCATAATGTTCCTTTTAAAAACAACAGAAATAAGGCTAAAGAAATCCTAGAAATTGTTCACACAGATCTAAATGGGCCACATTCAACAGTAGGTATGCATGGTGAAAGATACTTTGTTTCTTTTATTGATGATTATAGTAAACTTGCACGCGTTTACACAATTAAAACTAAAGACCAATTATATGATTGTTTAGTTGGGTATGTAAATGAGGTTGAAAATCTTACTGGGAAAAGGATTAAGAAATTGCGGTGTGATAATGGAAAAGAATACATGAATAATAATATATATCAATACATCAAGGAAAAGGGGATTGTTTTAAATGCGTGCCCGCCATATGTGCATGAGTTGAATGGAACTGCTGAGAGGTTCAATAGGTCAATCATGGACATGTCAAGATGTTTATTAGCCGAAGCAAAAGTTAACAATAGGTTTTGGCCAGAAGTAGTTTGTGCTGCCGCGTATCTGAAAAATAGATGTCTTGCAAATACCGCAGAATTGAAAACTCCTTATGAAATATTTTTTGGAGAAAAGCCTAATGTCACACATTTAAAATTGTATGGAAGTAGAGTCTTTGTAAGGGTGCCAGAACAATTGAGAAAGTCAAAATGGGATAGAAAAGCAGATTTGGGAGTTCTGTTAGGTTACAGTGACGTTGGATATAGGGTACTCATAAATAATAAAATTGTTGTGGCCAGGCATGTAGAGGTTGTTGAAGAAAATATTAGATGTGTAGGTTTAAAGGATAATGGTTCCGTGAGTAAAAGATTAGATGAATCTGGGTGTGAAAATTGGGAAACTGGGTCTGAAGATAACAGCGAGGACGAAGAAAGGTTAGTCGAAATCGAATCTCCAAAAGCAGCGCTAAAGGAAAAAACAACAAGGTCGGGTAGAGTGGTTAAAACTCCACAACGCTATAGGGATGATAATACAAGTAACTTTATTTATATTAACGTATGTAGTGCAGATAGCCCGGTTAGTTTTGAGGAGGCGATTAATAGCAATGAATCGAAAAGCTGGAGTCAAGCTATGGATAGGGAAATTGAATGTTTGAAGAAAAATGACACATGGGAGTTAGTTAGTAAGCCAGAGGGCAAAGATCTTATAGATGTTAAATGGGTTTTTACTAAAAAGTTTGATAATAGGTACAAAGCAAGATTAGTTGTTAGGGGATTTCAACAAAAGGAATGTGTTGATGATATATATGCACCAGTAGCTAAAATGCAAACTTTGAAGATTTTACTGTCATACTGTTGTCATTTTGGTTTAATTATTGAACAAATGGATGTAGAAACAGCCTTTTTAAATGGCGAAATCATGTCAGAAGTTTATGTTAAACAACCTGAAGGCTACGAAGACGGCACAAATCGAGTGTGCAAATTGATGAAAGCACTGTACGGTTTACGAGAAAGTCCG
Source organism: Gryllus longicercus (assembly GCA_038098605.1). NCBI lineage: Eukaryota > Metazoa > Arthropoda > Insecta > Orthoptera > Gryllidae > Gryllus > Gryllus longicercus. Next base: position 5,959 of record JAZDUA010000339.1, on the reverse strand, counting down.
AGAGCTTGGTATGAGTGTTTAGATACTTTCTTGAAAAGTTTAGGATTCCAAAGAAGTGAATATGATTATTGCCTTTATGTTTTGCGAAAAAGTAATGTCCTGATTTACTTGATAATTTTTGTTGACGACTTGCTCATTTGTTGTGTAAAGAAAAGTCGAATTAAAGAAATCAAAAATTTGTTGTCAAATAGATTTAGTATGAAAGATTTAGGTGAGGTTAAAAGTTATTTAGGAATTGATATAAATTACGAATACAAGAAAAACAAAATGAGCTTGAGTCAGGAAAATTATATTAATTCATTAGCCGAAAAATACAAGATTAAAGACTCAAAATTATATGCTACACCGATGGAAGTTAACTTGAAATTAGAACCAACTCAGGAATTGCGTAATGATATAAAGTATAGAAATTTGATTGGTGCGTTGTTATATATTAGTTCAGGAACAAGGCCAGATATCAGTTATTCTGTTAATTATTTGAGCAGGTTTCAGAATTGTTATGACGGCACACACTATAAGTATTGTCTGAGAATCTTAAAATATCTGTATTTGACAAGAAACCTGAAATTGAATTATTGTAGAAACGAAAATGCAAAAGTTCTTGATTGTTATGTAGATTCAGATTGGGCAGGTGACAATATAGATCGTAAATCTACGACAGGTTATGTGATCCGTATGTTTGACAATGTTGTATTTTGGAAGTCTCGCAAACAATCAAGTGTAACAAAAGCTTCGACGTATGCAGAGTATGTTGCGCTATCAGATGCTGTGAGTGAAGTGAAATTTCTAAAAGATGTAATGAAAATTTTTGATTTGAATTTTGATGAACCGATTGTAATGTATGAAGACAACTCAGGAGCATTGAGTATCGCTAAATATGGTAACTTTACAAAAAACTCAAAACATATTGAAGTCCATTATCATTTTGTCAACGAGTTGTATATGAATGGTTTAATTGATATAGTCAAAGTAAATACTGATGATAACATGGCAGATATTTTCACGAAAGCTTTGTGTAAAGACAAGTTTGTGTATTTTAGGAATATGATGAATATTAACTGAATTTAAGATAGTATGTATATAAATGTAAGGAGGCGTGTTGGAAATATACATTTATATTGTAAGGTTGAAGTTTGTGAACATGTCGACAGTGTCGCCATCTGCGTCTAGTATATTATTGGAAATGTACTCTATATTGAGAGATAGAGGTTTGTGAACGCGCCGACACTGTCGTCATCTGTTTTTGGTATGTAAACGAATGATCATATTCATTCGTCCTTTTGTCTTACTGTGCAGCAATGTAGTGTTTGTAAAAGACCGTCAAAGACGTTCAATAAGAGTTTATGTATATGTATTTTGTTATAAATAAAAGTGAAATGCAGTGTAGTTCTCAAGAGTTAATTTAACAGAATGGAATGGTCGCACGCGTATTTAAATATTTTATTTAGCATAGGAGATCTATTGTTTGCGACACGGGCGCGCCTCGGGCAACGTCACTGACTCACTAGGAAATACGCATGCCGACGCCCCCAGCATGGCAATTCACCGCTGCCACTTTCAAGAAATCGGGTGACGTCGAAATTCCAACCGAACTTTGCGAAGCCCAAACGGCCGCCGAAGGCATCGCGATTGGGCAGAAGAAAACTCGTAATGCGCCCCTGCCAGTCGCCGAAAACGATGCGGGGAAGGGCCACGTGACCCCGCAAACCAAGGAAGGTCGTCGCAGCTCACAAGCTGTCATTCCGATGTAGGGGGCGAGGGTGAGATGTTCACATTCGAAAGCAGGAGACGAGAGAGTGCAGTTTACGCAGTCAATGCTAGAGACGGCTATCAAGCCTTTCAATCAAGCGAAAAACCGGCTACGCTAAAACAACTAGCCCATGTCCTAACTATAGGACACAGAAGACAAGCGCACCCATATATTGAGGACGTAGTGCAACATACACAATAAACGACAAAGTCATGAATATGAATTCAAACGCCGATCTGTCAAATGACAAAGGTTCGACGCCAGCCTACACCAACCACCTACACAAAGCAGTGAAACGCTCTGACAGCGAACTACTCAAAACAATTTACACAGACCTTCGGCTTCGCCGAAAATATGAGAGCAGTTTACATTCTGACGAGGGAGGCGAGAGCGAGCAGTTGTTTCTGATGACGGAGAGTGAATAGTGCATTTCTGATGTAGGAGGCGAGAGTGAATAGTGCATTCGACGGGGGAGGCGAGAGCCAGGAGTTTCTTTTCTCTGGGGGACGCCGCTGAATGCGTTGCAACCAGCCGCCGCATCGCCGCTAAAGGGCATTGCCGCGCACCGCAGCCCGAATGCATCGCCGCAACATTGCGGACCGCTCCGGTGTTGCTCGGGCCAGGACGAACACCGGGCAATGACTGGTGAGCGCCCGAATTCGAGTCCAGGACTCACGACGGGCCGAGGCGCAACCACTGCTGTCACGAGCCACACAGTCTGCATGACTGATCAGGAGTTGCTAGCACCCGGATCGCCTTCACGCAACCTTGACCGCCTTGCCTTCGCAAGAGCGAGTAGGAGGTGACACAGCAGAGGACAAGTCGCGGGAAGCCAGGGCCGCGCTGCCGCCTGACAGCACTGCAGCAGATGACAGGGGATACGACCGCTGCTTGCGTCACAGGGGTCATGGACGCCGGGAAAGGAACCGTCCCGCCTGAAAGGGCGAACTCTGGCCTGAATTGCCGTAAGATAAGTTAAAGTTACAACTGTTTTTAGCGAGAGACTTCACCTCGACTGGAATTGATATTAAATCTACGTAAAATGCAGCCATGTGTTTTAATGCATTATGAGCATGAGAAAAAGGCCATATCACGCATGTATCTTAGGAGAGTCTACAGTAGAGAGTATATTTCAGTATACAGACTGAGCAGACGGGGCCACGCTGGATCTGGTAACCAGGTGAGTCGGGGCAGCCACCCGGGGGCTGGGTGGTTACAATAAAAATAGTTTTTATGCAAATATAGCATTTTTGAAATATATAGGTTTTCAAAGAAAAATTAACACACACACACACACAAAAAAAAAAAAAAAAAAAGCAATTGAATTGTGAAAGTTCTGTGCTTTCCACTTCCTCTGTACGCGTACAATATATACGGAGTAATATTAGTATAGGTAAAGTTATGTATTGCTGCGGAAAATTGATTTCGAGATTTCAGCGGAAATGCACGTTTTGGGGTCCCCTGATCCCGAAAATGTGTCCGTCCGCCTGGTGTCTGTACACTACTAGCGCCCAAACCATACGTAGGATTTTTTCCAAATTGAAGAAACCACTGTCCATCTGGCTCGAGTCGAAACTTTGAGAATTTGAAAAAAAATCTTCAAAATTTGGGGGTACTTCACATGAAGCTGTCCGATTAATTCCAAAATTTTCTCGTCGGCAGCTCCAAATTTCTTGTAAGAACAGAGTAACATACACTTATAATGTAGCATAGGTTCGATTTTCAGTTAACTCTGAATTTTCGAAAATTTCAAAAGTACGTGTTTTTTTCGGTGTCTTTCTGCATCTACAAAATTAAAAATAGAGATCTGTCCCTTTAAATGAAATTTGTTCTCCATAGACAGTTCTTTCATTTCGGTCATGAGCATTTTTTTTGAAAATGTTATTTTCGCGCAATATATGCAGTTTAAACAAATTACAAAAACAAGATTTTCTAAAAAACCGCTCCATTTATTTTCTTTAAACTATTAATAGAGATAGTGCTATATGTACCCTATGACAAACACCATATTGATCTAATCTTTGGTTTATCAAAAATTACAAAATGTAATTTGTTTGACTTGTCTCTCATGACGTTAATATTTATATTAGCGGCAATTTGTTTACATTACTGTATTTATGAGTACATGTGCTTTAAACAATGTCATAATGGTTTTCAAAACCTCGACCGCCTTCTGTGGAAACTAGCTCAAAATTACGCATTTTTGGAAACGCTCAAACGTCATTTTCTCAAAAACTGCTCCAAATTATTTCTTCATATATTTCGAACGGATAGTGCTAAATGTACTCTTTAATATGATGTAAAGTTAATTTCGGTGTATTTTTCGTATTTTCAAACAAATGTAAATTTTTTTGAAGATCTCTCACACCGTTGGTTTGCACATTTCCAGCAATTTGTAAACACCATTGTATTTGTGAGTTAAAGTACTTAAAATAACTTAAAATTAAGATTTTTCGAAAACTCAAAATATTTGTGAAAAAGCTTTAAATTTTGAATTTACAGTAGAGCTTAAACACCAGTTTTAAAAATGGATCCAAATTTTTCCAATAAAATTGCGATTTAGGTCCAGGCTTTACTGTTCTTTAATAATCTTAAATTAATATTTCCGCTCTACAATAATAGGAGACTGAAAAATTAAGAAAATGTCAAAAAAATACACTTTGGGCAGCGACAGATGGCAGCTGGCAAGTCCGAGTAGCTAGCCGAGTCCAAAGGAAATGTAATATGAACTCTGAATTTTTCAAGATAACAGAGTAGTTGTGTCAATGTTCACTTCCAACATCAATATTTTGAATCCATCAATTCACAGCAAAAGTAACCATAAAAGCCTGTATTCCTTTCTTGAAACTTTCAACTAAACAAACTCTGAGGTCATTAATTGTGGGAAAATTCATAAATCAAATCGCCTACACTTCTTGAAAGTCTCCAATATAAATACGTTTCCTCACGATGTTTTTCCAGATAGATACTATTGTTTTGAAAATTTATGTGTGAAGCCCAAAAGGAATATAATGGTGCTAAAGATCATCAACTGATAAAGGGAATATGCATGGTGAAAAGAGATGGGTGGGCCCTTGCAGATCGTATCCATCTTCCGCCAATGGGCTTCAAGCATCAGCTTTTGTCGTAAGCATTATAGATGTAAAAATTATGACGTTGTTACAAGCCAGTGAACAGAAATACAGTATGAAGCACTTAGCATCTTTTATTTCAATTACACCATTGTCTTATTTTTAGTTGGTCACTGTTGAAAATTGTCATTTTATACCTCTTGCATAGTGTTTCTCAACATTTCTCACTCTCCATGCAAACATGCAGCCAACGTCTGGTCCGGCTTTTCAAACCAATTGCCCATGTTGGGGGGTCACATGAATTGTGACGCAAACTGGTGCTACGCAAAACAAACAAAAATCGGTGCAGCAGAGGAGTCCACCTATCTTTCCATTTGGTAGTATGTCACTAGTTTGTAATTTGTAAAGAAAATGCAAAAGCTTCTGGACAACTCTCATGCTGACTTTTGCAGTATTAACCAATTAAAAACTCCACAAATTTAGTCAGAGAATGCAATACAAAAATTCTCAATCTATTGATGCGATGACAACAAACTGTGAAAAATTTAAAAAATGGGCGCATGGGCGGGGGTACCCTCACAATGAAACAAACTGATGAAATAATGAGAAACAATTATTCACATGGATTAAGAAAGGCCCTCATTTATTCACACATTATGGCCAACTACAGATAGTTCTGTCAAGCTGAACAAATTGGCACACATGGACTGTATACCAAACAATAACACAAACATAACCTTGGATAACATGACAGTTGCCTTGGACCAATGAATAGATTTGGCCAATATCATTTGTGCAACATGCAACAAACATAACGGATTTTTATTTTATTCTACCAATACATATGATGACAATGATAATGTAATAAAATTAACATTTAAGACAATTATGTAGACTGTAGAACGTTTATGATCTTCACATATAGGCTGTTATAGAAAGAAAACATTCAATTAAAAAGACTGAATACATGAGAGTACATTTGAAAGTTTTGGGAATGACTGCTTCTACAGATGCAATAGAAAGAACTTCATTTTGTGCCACATCCTTTAATCAGATAGATACGTTGTGATCTTATTTCAATAGTATTATGCTATTAGTCCTGAGATATGACCAACATTAACTCCAAGTTCCAGCAATA